>JAZBNJ010000037.1:2412437-3616156 GCA_037349165.1 Choristoneura rosaceana | reverse complement strand
CATCAAGCAAGGCTAAGTAAGACAAAAGGGTAAGTCATTAGTTTCTATGCAAAAAGACGTAAATAATAATGTGAGTAAACTTTAGTTGAAAACAATATGTGGGTTGAGAAAAAACAAAACTATCAAACAAACTATGACATACATATCTATCACTCCAATTAAGAATAGATATACATATTATTAAAGTAAGAAAACAATATAACAACATTCATTTCATTACAATTACGTCTATATGCATTAGAGTTTTATCTTGGTCAACAACTTTGTTGTTTATGGATTGATAAACGTTAGATTGCCATTAGTATTAGATAATTGATACAATCCTTTTGTATCAAACTGAATGAGAATGACTTATTGTCTATGTGCTATAATTGATAAATTGTATTGTAATATAAACTTGTCCAAGGAAAAATACACAAAAAAATTGGTTATTTCTGGATTATATAAAGGCTTAGTTGTAGTGCATAGTAAAATCCATACTATCCATACTAATATTATAAATGCGAAAGTGTGTTTGTATGTTTGTGTGTTTGTATGTTTGTCCCTCTTTCACGCCGTAACGGAGCAACGGATCGACGTGATTTTTGGCATAGATAGTTTATGGGCCCGAGAGTGACATAGACTACTTTTTATCCCGGAAAAATGCACAGTTCCCGGGGGAACAGCGCGCGATAACCGAATACCGCGCGGACGGAGTCGCGGGCAAAAGCTAGTAGTTGTATTAAATTAATTAATGATATTCACATTCATATTTCATTATAATAACTCATCATGAAAAGACTAAGTTTCTACATGTTTTTCGTTAATTACAACAGCTCCTAAAAAAATATTAACAATATCCATGTAGAAATTGGTTTGTTCATGTATTTTTAATGCACAATTGTATGTCTATTTGGACTTGCGAGTTCTTGCTAATATTGCGCTATAGTACTCACCTCGGTATCTGCAACCTTTGTAGTAAGGTAAAAGCAGTGGTTGTTCATATGACTGAGCAGAGTAGTTGGCACTTGATGATTGTTGGCTAGCCTTGGCGGACATTGGTATCTCAGCCGGTCTAGGTCTGTTGCCGTTGCCCTCTTGATCAAACTTTCTTCAGCTATATATCTTGTACGGGTCCGAAAGTCATTGACCTCGGAACTTCTTAGACCGTCAAATTCATTAAGACCTGGTAGACAATAGAGAACATGTTTGAAAAGACATAGGTTTGTGTTTGCCTCGACAACTAGCATAAGTTACAGATATTTTTTTTTTATCAATACAAGAGGGATGCGAATTAACAATCGAACAAAACTAGAAGCTAATCTAAGCAGAGAATTTAAATAAAAGTTGGGCTCACTCGAATCAAGTTGGAAAAAGCAAATCTTTTTTAAAGTGATGCAAATAATTTGTCTGTGAAAGTCTTTTTTAAAAAAATATTACTGAAGAAACTGATACAAAATTTAAATCTACTATCAAAAAGACGTTAATATCTAAGGCTTATTATAAAGTCAACGATTATATCATGGACAGGGATATTTGGAAATAATTCCAATCCGCACTAGCGATCCCTTCAAATAGTGAACCTACTGTTAAAAATAAAATTGTGTTAAATACTTGTAATGTATAGTATATAGATATCATTTAAAAATATTGTGAATCTGTTTTTTAAAAAAAAATACCTCGTTGAGTTTCTTGCCGGATTCTTCTCAACAGAGGTTTTTTCCGAACCGGTGGTAGATTTTTTTGACATTCATAAGTGCTTATCGTAGCCTAAATTGAATAAAGAGATTTTGACTTTTTGACTTTGACTTTAACATAATGTATGTCACACAACATATAACTAGAAGATATTACAAAATTCAGTACAACAACTGATAGTGCAGTTAAGTTGAGTCATTTCAATGATTATACCAAAAACATCAAGGTACAAAAACATATTTATATGTTATTTAGCCTACATCCTGGTAAACAGACACATTGACTTTCACCTATGAGTAATCTCCAAATACGACAAGTAAATAAATAATAATGTAACCAGGCAAAATGCTAATTCATTCACTATATATATGCATTGCTTGTGAGTGTGAAATCCCAACTTTCCAAGGAGAATAAAATCTTTTACACAAGTATGGTCACAATTGTCAATTTGGGACCCATTTTGTGAAAAAGTCCTTTGAATTGTCATACAAAATGACAAATATTCAATTTTAAGTGGGTCCCAAATTAACGCTCATGACAATACACTTTTTCAGCCAGAGAATCTGGGCATAGCAGGAGAAGTATTTGATAAATTAGGCCATTGAATTTCCAAATGAGGCCTGCATAGTCTCACATAAGCCTTGAAAAAAAAGAAAAATAAGTGCATCCTTAAACCGATTTGGACATATGGTTGCATGATTGCATAAATACTAAGCATAAGATTGTCTATCATTTTGGTATATGTATCATAAAGACAAGAATACACCATGACTTAGTTATTCCAAAGCTTGTACTTTCAGTCAACTAAAGAGTATAGCCACCCCATACCTACACACTGTCTAGGACTTAACATACAGAATGTACTTGACTATTATAAAAAAAACTGCTAAAATCATGCCCCACTTCACTTGATTTTTAGAAAATGATCTGGTTCATTTAATTGACCTAGACAATATTCTGATAAGAAGCTTAGTCTCAAGCTGCATGGATTGTTTATTTGCACTAGTCTTAGCAAACAGCTGACTCACTTGGTTAGTTTAATTAAGAAAATGTTCTCATAAACATATTGAAACTGGAATTACCCACATAAACTATATGGACCATGCGCTAGCCTTTCAGTCTGGAAATTAAATTGAATTTTGAGAATTTCAATCAGTCAAGTCAGTTTTATGTAAATCTGAGCAAAATTGTATGTCTTTAGACTTATTGTAGGATTATATTCCAATAATATTTATTGATAATAATATTTAAAAAAACAATAAATATAAAAACAATAATAATATTAAATAGTAATTTACAAATATGTTATTCCCAACATCCAGATAGCTAATACTAAATTTAATAATAATAGGCCTTGACATCTATCACAGATGATCTAAGTAGCATCGCGACGACACTTGCGCTCGTGACTGAGTAGGCCGATTCGGGACAGGATCCCCCAGCCGCACACGCGACAAGTGTACTCCCCTCCAGGTGGTCGGGGGTTGATGGATATACAAACACTCATGTTTTTAACTTCGCCTTCGCTTTTTTAAGATTTACTTACCTTTGCCAATCAAATGACTTATTTGCATATTAAGAAACTGTTCCCCAGGTCGCATAGACCTCTCCACAATCTTCAGGACTCCAAAGACAGGCTTGATATCTCGGAGGCGCTTGTTCTCGTCGTCCACTGAGACTTCCTCGAGAACAGCCAGCGAGTTTACAAATTGGAACACATAGCCGGACATCTCGTGGAGCATCCCATATAAGGGATATCCTTCTGCTTTGTCCCATAGCTCCTAAAACAATATTAATTTAATTAACAAGTTGCATTTCTCAGTACAGCATAGAAACCAAAAAGTATTTTTACTATAGATGTTTATTTAGAAAAATGCAATTTAAATTAGTCAAATATTTACACAGATTAAAAAGTACCAGTGTTTTTATTTCCAGTATATTTGTGCATATTTATGCACAGTAGGTACCAAAATAACATGTATGTTTCAAATCTAAATTAAAAATGTAGGTATAAGTTGTTTACAAAAACTGCAATTACTCAGCCCACACGCTCGAATCGAGTGCACAGATTAGTAAACAATGTGATCTACTTTCTAAAAATCACAGCTATCTCTACACATTACTCAATAGTTAACCTACTTTACTGACTTATGGGCACGAAATTATCGGCAAACATCGAGCGTGAGTCACGCGGCGGAAGGACCTGGGCGCTCCCAGGGTACTAACCTCCTTGACGTGCCGCAGAGTCGCGTTCCATGTTGGTCGCAGAGGAATATAAACAGAGTTCGGCAGCAGACATGTTAACTCCACGTAATATGACGGGGAGGCCGTCCAGTAGTCCCACGTATACGGGCAGCTCGGTGCAGGAACCATTGTTTTGATTGATTATAGCCAAATTTGTCCGAATCACCCCCACGACATTTTAGAACTTTTCAGCCATAACACGCTTACATAGCGACCGAGTCGCAGCGTTCAACTGAAAATATTATACCGAACACATTAGTCATTGTTATTGAAACCACCGCCAGTGTTGAATCATAGCGTTTCCTGGTATTTTTATGAGGGACAAATCGCCATTCGAAATGAAACGCAATGATTATTACACAAATAACATTGAAACACAATTTATAGGCGTGATTGTTATTATTACCTAGACATAAAACTTTTTCATAATTTACGTATGCTACAACTGGGAATTGAAACACAAATTATGTTTTCGATAAATTTGTAAATAAGGATTACGTGCAACCAATAAACTACTGTAGTAAATTGTTTATGGTAAGGTTTTTTTTTAATACTGAAAAAACAGAGCGATGGCGTATTATGTTTTGTTGTCATTCTGCCAATGTTCGAGTAGACCAATTTGCTAAGGACAAAATAAATAAATAACGGATAGTTTTTCACGTAGCTGGACTAGCTTAAATCATAACCTATAATTCATAACCTCAAACCGTGTGAATGACGTTTATCTCGTGATTATAGTTGAGCAATACAATGTTTTTGTCACTATTTATTACTAAATAAAATGTTTGAACACTCTGTTAAAGTACCAAGACATTACAAGGTTGCTGCTAATATTTTTAAGAAAGTTTCTACCGAGGGTGGCAGCGTGAAGACATTGTTATACGACGACAAACTTCGTCACTTTGTAAGTACGATTTTTAATCATTTTTACTTGTATCTTGATAGACGTGGTGGTTTACAATGTGTACATATTTACAGAGAACTAACGTGCTTTACGCACTTATAACCGAAACAATCAAACATGCCGACGATATTGACAAAATCTTTGAGAATTGTAGCCTAGTCGCAAATGAGCCGCGCTTGGATCTTTGGCTAGCGAAAGTTCTTACGGCAGAATTGTTATTTGGCAAAAAGGCTTTACCTGGGAAAAGCAAACCTGAACAAACGATTTTGTCATACAAAGATCAGTTTGAAAAATACACTGCTGACCACCAAGAAGATTTGAAAACTGAAGGTAATATTTTTTATTTTTCAGATTTAATAGCATCATTTCCAATCATCCCCAATGGCGGAATCATCTAACGAGGGTCCGCTTCTCCCCAGGCAGACAAAACTGGCAGCACTGGCATTAGCTAATCTGTTTCTGTACAGTGTTGCTATGTTTACGCTGCCATTTATTGCATTCTTTGGCATGAAACATGTCCTGACTGATTACTATCCCGTGGATAACTTTACAAGGACAGTGTGGTCTGTGGTTTCTGCTGTGGTGGTGGTGAACCTCATTATTGCCATTTATGCTCTCAAAGCGTACCATGAAAAAGAATATGATGAACATGGCAACGAGATAGATCAACACACTTACAAACCTGCTCCTGCGGAAGCAGAAAAGAGCAGTTTAAATCTTAAGCAGGACTGAGATATGTTGATGAACATTCCTTTTAGCTTGTTCTATTATATTTTGAATTAATATACTAATATACTTTACAATTTGCTGTAACTGTTAGGAGGCTAATAAAAACAAGTATTATAAAAATGAGTTTTATTTTCCTTATAGACAGATTATTCGAGTATTTTCACTTCATTACTACAAAAATACTTTGGTATAACGTTTTAAACTTTCGTGATTTTCACTCTTAGTCAAAATACCATAACGGGACTTATCACACTATTTTTTAAGTAATATTTACCTCGACGTTTCGGCAACAATGTTGACAATTTTGACTATACTTTGGTATGTAGTATGATTCAGCTTAGACAATACTTAAGTCATTATTAGCACATCCTAAAGCTGTTTTAGCTGTGTGTGGGAAAACTGATGAAATTAAACCATTTTTTGATGTTTGTAGTTCTATGTATTTTTATTAATTTAAGAAACACCAATTCAAGGGGTAATATATTCATGTAGGTATGTAGTTTGAAGCCTTTATTTCACTTTTTTTATTATCTAGTAAAGTTATCACACACTTTGAATTTTGTTTGCATGTGTAGATTTCATAACACAAGATTTATTAGCTAAAATAATATTTGTATATTGAGTTACAATTTACATTATCATTACATCAAGTGTGTTTGTGTACCATCAGGCAAAATTGACATCAAACATGGGCCTATCAGGGTGAAGACCAAAAATTTGCACACTCTTAAAGCTGTGTTAGCAGGTAGTTATAATTTGTATAGATAATTTTCATATCCAATGGAAAAAGTTAATGGAATTTTTTTAATTTACATGCTAATGCAGCTTTAACGCTATACAACTTTAAGGTGTTCACCCATTATACATAATAATAGTAATAATAATAGAGCCTTTTATTCTGAAGTTAGTTTTACCTGTACACTATGCTAAAGATTTTTTTTATAAAATATCTCTTATTTCCAGTATGCCTTTTGACATAGGCTTCCTCCAACGCCTTCCACTGGTACAGTCACCAGCACCAATATCTGATGCAACAAGCGTGCATAAATATCCGATATGACTTAGATTTTAAGTATATTCTTGTTTTGCTTTTAGTTTTAATTATTATTTTAGAATTGAACTAATTTGACATTCTATATTCCAGTTTTTATTTTTTTGGTTGACTATATTTATTGTAATAAGATTTATTTTTTGTATACTTTTGACGATCCTTTTGTGAATTTCTTGTATTTAACTGACATGTGTTTATAATGTATTTTTTCAAAAGGTAATAAATAAATCTATCTATCTATGACTTATTTGTAAGGCCGGATTGACGTGTCAGATATTTTTGCACGCTTGTTGCATCAGATATTGGTGCTGGTGACTGTACCTGTTATAAAGAAAGAAAGAAAATACATTTATTCACAACACAAGACAACAATACTATTTGGTACAAAAACAACACAAAGGTCTGTGTCATTGCGATTGTGAATCGGACACTGGCTCAGCATAATGCTGAAGCGTTAAAAACACCCCAGCGCTGATTTTCAGCCAGCACCGTAGGCAACCCTCTGAACGTTATAAAGACACACACACACGTTATACATAAAAAAAATTAAAACTGATCATATTATCTTCTCTTACAGTTGTTCGCAGACCTCGCTACGTTAGAATCAACACCAACCTCCTAACAACATCAGATGCCATCGGAGCGTTCCAGGAGGAAGGATACCGGTTCATACGATGCACATCTGGCTCTTACGATGATTACCTCAAGCAGATACAAGGTCTAACGGAGTATGACTTCACCCAAGATTACCATGTGAAAACGGTTTTCGTGTTCTCCGCTGGAACAAAGCTACATGAACATGACTTATACTTGGAAAATAAAATTATTTTGCAAGATAAGGTAAAACTTAGAAATACATAATTATAATACAACTACATCTGATCTGTCTGTCCACTTCTTTGATCTGTCCCTTGTATAGGGAACTGAGCAAGTACCCATAAGGCTGACATGATCATCTAGTGTTCAAAGCCTCATCAAAAAAAAAGAAAAAATAATAAAAAAAAGTAGCTTGTACCCCTGGCTGTAGTCGCGTAATCTATTGCTTGATATTGTTTTGTTTATTTTTGCCCTGATAAGGACTGCAGTTGAATTTCGGGGATTATGCTAAATTCCAAAGAATTATATTATCTTCATTTACATGCGTTAAAAAACACGTGCAATAATTCAATTATCTTCTAGTAAAAGTTTAGATTTGGATATTTTACATCCCATCATCTTGGGAATCTATATAAATAAAAATAAATCGTAAAATGTCTCGCTAAGCGCAAAACTGGGGAACGGCTGGACCGATTTCACTAATTATTTTTTAGTTGTGTTCGTTATTGTCAGGAGAAGGTATTTATGGGAGAAAATTTAGAAATATTGCAACGGGGGCGAAGCCGCGTGCAACAGTTAAAATAAAAACCGGCCAAGAGCGTGTCGGACACGCCCAAAATAGGGTTCCGTAGCCATTACGAAAAAATTAAGTAATATTTTTCTAAGGATTTCGAATTTTATACGGAATCTTTCAAGTTTAGGTATATTTTATACCTTACGCTGCTATTTACTCACAAACTACTAATAATTCTCAAGCAAACTTAGCCGTTATAGTTTTCCTTGGAAGTTTGATATACTGACTACCAAGCTGAATTTTTTGAAATTTTTCTACCCACTGGTTTAGATTTTAGAGGGGGGGGGACGCTCGATTTTAATGAAAATTTGCACTTTAAAGTTGAATATTTCGCAAACAAATGACTGAATCGAAAAATCGTTTTAGCAAACCCCTAATGTTTTTAAAATACCTATCCAACGATACCCCACACTATAGGGTTGGATGAGAAAAAAAAAATCACCGCCACTTTACGTCTATGGGAGGTACCCTAAAAAAAATTGTTTTTGAATTTTTAATTGTACTGTTTTGTCGGCATAGTTTACCTTTATATCCGTGCAAAATTACAGCTTTCTAGCATTGATAGTCTCTGAGCAAAGCCGCGGACGGACAGACAGACAGACAGACAGACGGACAGACAGACAGACAGACAGACAGACAGACAGACATGGCGAAACTATAAGGGTTCCGTTTTTGCCATTTTGGCTCCGGAACCCTAAAAGCATCTACCTACAAAAAAATAAAAATGTCAAGAAGTAACAGATGGACAGGCAGTTTAACTTTTGTTCTCCATGCCCTGGGGACATTATGCCCCCACCCAAGAGTCTCACAGTCTGGAAACCCATTGTATAAACTACCTCGACCACTTGTTTGCAGGCGACAGCACTGGCAGTGCACTTGCTGGCGCCCCCACCTGGCAGCGTGGTCATGGACATGTGCGCAGCGCCTGGGATGAAAACTACACAGCTCGCGGCGTACTTGAGAAATGAGGTACGTTTTCGGCAGTCCTGGATTTGTCAATAGGCCTTGGCCTAGGAGCGGCAGATTTCAGACCAGATTAGGGTTGCCAACTATACTGTTAAAAACAGTATTATACTGTTTTTCACAACATTATACTTTTTACTGTTGAAAAAAAAGTATTCAATATACTTACTGTTTTCAGCATCAGAATGCCTAGCACTAAGTCAGTGCACCTTACCTTAGTCAATCACAGGAGTGGCGTTTCAGGACGAATTTGTCAATGTAAATATCCAAAAAAAAAGCACTCCTTATTTATTATTTCTAGTTTGACTGTCGCTAAATTAATAAGTTGTGGGAACAAGATTAAAAATTTGTCTTTAAAACAATAAAACACTGTTTTGTCCTTAAATACTGTTAATATTTCCAAAATACTGTCTATTTTCTTTCTCAGGCCTAAATATACTTTATTTACTGTAAAAAAAAGTTGGCAACCCTAGACCATATGCTCTGATGTTGAACTCTGGTTAATTTCGAAAGAAGGATCATCAGCCAGAAGACGTCCACTGCTGAACAAAGGGCTCCCTCTTAGAACGCCATAATGAACGACAACTCGCCACGTGCATCCATCTGTTACCTGCAATTCTCACGATATCATCAGTCCATACCTAGTATAAGGCCTGCCAGCCAACGCTTCGTCTTCCGGTTCGCGGTCACCACTCGAGAACCTCTCTCCGCCAACAGTCATCCGTTCTTCGAGCGATGTGGCCCGCCTATTGCCACTTCAACTTGCATATTTTTACAGATTTTTTTGTATAAAACATAAAAAAAATCCCAGAATTTTAATTCAATGCTAGTCCTTATGTTTTACGCGTACAAAGCAGCGTGTAAAAGCTAGTTAATCTATAATTTTCCCCCACAAACGTCTAAAACTCACAACATGTTATACAGGGCAAAATCTACGCAGTCGAGCGCAACGAGAAAAGATACCAGACGCTATGTGACTTCGTTGCGAAGACTGGCTCCAAATGTGTGCAGACCATACATAAGGATGCCCTGGAGATCAGACGAGGGGATTATGATGACGTGGAATACGTGCTTCTAGACCCTAGCTGCTCAGGATCAGGTATGATGTTCTACAGTAGTACATACATTCTTTTGTTTTAGTTCATTCGTACACTTCTGGCGAAGTGGTGGTCATGGATCATCTTATATGTTGGTTGCTGCTTTGCGAGACTGTTCTGTTGTTATGCGTAATGTTCTATCTAGTTCCCAGGGGGATTTCGTAAAATCCCGGAATTTCAATTGTAACTACCAGATCGAATAGTTTACGCGTGCAAAGCCGCGGGTAAACTTTAGTGCATACATATACCGTCTTTGTTCCTTCATGGTGGGTAAAAATAATTGCTAGTTAGTATACGTGTTACTTTTTAAGACCAGGCTAGCATAATATATATTCTTTAACAATGACTAACCTTAGTGTATAATTTGTCACCAGGTATGGAACTTTGTGTCCATAACTACATAGAAGAAGCAAGGTTAGCAAAACTAACGTCTCTTCAAGAGAAATTCCTCAAACACGCAATGAACGCATTTCCCAACGCCAAAAGGATCGTTTACAGCACTTGCTCCCTTTTCCCTGAAGAAAACGAACGTGTTATAACCAACGTGGTGAAAACTTCGAGAGTTAAATGGAGAGTTCAAGACGTGAAAGAGCTGCTGAAGGGCCAGTGGAATAATTTCGGTTCTGGCATGTATGGCAGTATGGGCACTAGATGCTTGTATGCTAGGCAGGAAAGTGACTACACATCTGGTTTCTTTCTAGCTGTAATAGACAAAGATCCGAAATATTTTGATAAAAATAATGATGCTGAAGATGATAAAGAAGACGGTGATGATAAATTACTAACAAAGAAGAGTAAATCAAAGTCTATGGAAGATGTTAGCGAAGGCGGTGAAGAAATTGTCAAGCCAAAAAAGAAGAAAAAGAAAGACCGCAATCCTGAAGTTGAAATTAACGAAATCGATCCTGAAGTAGGTTCGGTTGTGGAAGAAGTACCTAAAAAGAAAAAGAAACTCAAACGTGATAGTAAAACTGATATCGATAAAAAATGTACTAGGGATAGCAATGAACCCAATGTCGATGAAACTGAAATAACGTTAAGAGTATCCGAAGGTACTCCAGTTGTATCGAAAAAGAAGCGGAAAAATGCTGTTGAGGAAGAGTGTAACGAAACTGTAGAAGTTGAAGGAAGGAAAAAAAAGAAAAAACGCAAAAAGCAAAATGATGAAGCTGGTTTAGAAGTAAATAATCAAGATCTTGATTATGCCGATGGAAAAAACAAGAAAAAGAGGAAGAAACAGAAACTCGATAAAGATATTTCGAAAGAATCGGAAGTTTAGCCTTGTAAATGAACTAGCTGCACCTAGCTGGACCTCCGCAAAGTAACGCCTGATTCAATAAATTGTTTAGCCTTGTGTTTTTTTGGAATTAAAATAGATACGTATGCGTACGTACGTTAAGTATCATGCATTCTTTATATTTTTGTGAAAATAAATGAATTTAAACTTGAACTTTTTTATTTACTTTGTTGAAATTAGTTTTATGTCCCTAAAAGTACATTGGAGGTCAGAAATATCAATACAGTCAAGTTATAGTTAGTAGCAAAAGCTATACAGTATACCTCTACAGATAATATGACAATTTGTCATTCAGTAGGCAGCTATTGATTTAATACAACATACATACAACAACCCACAGAATTACAACAGTATTAAATTTCATGTGCGAAATGTAAAATCTGCCACATGAATTCACTATTTTGAATTCAAACTGTTTTTTTTAATAGCTTATAATGTGTCCCACTGCAAGGCAAAAGCCTCCCCTTTCTTATTCCACTCGTATCTACTCTTGGCCAGCTCTTGCCGATTTGACTGGAATCGGTCCAAGTCCTCCCGCCATCTCCTAGGTCTGCCTCTGCTCCGGTGCCCGTCGCATGGAACCCAATCGGTGATTACTTTGGCCCAGCGATCCGGATGCATGCGGCAGACGTGTCCCGCCCAGTCCCATTTTAATTTGGCGATCTTCATTCCCACATCGACAATTTGAGTTCTGGAGCGGAGATCAGTTTCTGATTCTATCAGATCTCCGAACACCTAGAATACTCCGCTCCATAGCTCGCTGGCAAATCTTGAGTCTGGACTTCTGAGCCTCAGTCAAAGACCAGGTCTGAGCGCCGCAGGTTAGGATGGGCAGGATACACAACAACTAGGAACTGAAATTAATATGAATTAATACAGTCCAAAATGAATTTTGTCAAAATGTGATTGTGCTGAGATATAATTAAAACAAAATTTCTGTAGTATTTTTACAGTATTTTTTCTGAGTCTATGTAAATAGACAAGGTTCCATTTTATGATATTCAGGATGGATAGTTTTCCTTATTCTACGAGTACTTATATTAAATTGGCATTTTTGGGCTTAGACGTCTAATTTTGAGCTGTCGATTTTTCCATTCGTACCTACTCAATAATAGCAATTCAATATGACGTTTTCAACATACATATTTTCACCATAATACAGGGGAATACAGGCGTGATGTTTGTGTGTAGGTATACTTATTATCAATTGACTCAAACACAATAAATCTCGAACTCAAGTAGGGCATCATAAACGACACTTAATTGGTAAGTACCTACGTCTAGCCGTTCCAAGAAATACCTACTGATATGCTTTAGCATAACTTTTTTTTCTCTATAGAAACTTGCCTTGACGTTTTAGATTGTAATACAAGCTAGCAAAGTTTGTAATGGTTTGGGTTGTGTTTTATAGCTCGTTGGTGTATTTTGAGTCTTACTTTTAAAGTAAGTAAGGTCGGTTGGCTGGCGATGTAGACGGATATTGTCGTGTTTCAAAACACGCTATTGTGGCACGAAGAGTCGTGCGTTCCTATTTTTCGCTTGCACCGCATGGCATTCAGGCAGTAGGGGGAGTCCGGGAGACTTGGACCCCATTTTACTCTTATGCCGCTAAAGTTGTAACCGTAAGTGGCAGTAACCCGATTTTTGGTATGTAGACGTCATGCCTAAATAGGTATCGCTAGGTGTTATTGAAATGCTAATAAAAAAATAATTACAATTTTGGCAATTTTTTTTATAAAATTTGGAATATGGCTCAAGTCTCCCCAACCCATGGGAGAGTTGATCAGGAGATGCGGGAGATTTGACCATATATTTATTTATTAGATAAAATAGCGAAAAACATTATTATTTAATTAAAAATATTTATTCTAAAAAAAGAACTCTGATGTGTTTAAAGTGTGACTCAATTAGATTACATTTTTGATTATAATCTACTACTACAATGTTAAACATAAATTAACTCAATCTAATACCTTTGAACGAGCAATTCTTTTATATATATTATCAGAAACTCTGAAATGGCTCCAACAATTTCGACGAAATTTGGTATGTAAGGGTTTTTGGAGATAAAAATCGATCCATAATGGTATTATTTCTGAAAAAAACGCTTGGTACCGAGTTTTAGCTCGAGCGGAGCTCGGTCACCCAGATACTGAACTTATTAAAAAATCTTATAGGAGATAAATGGTTAATATAATGGATACCAAAATCACATAAATTCGAAGCAATAAATTTAAACGCTGTGCGTAGGAATAAACCATATGGTCATGTCTCTCTGCTACTACCACTACTACATTGATCAAGTCTCCCGTACCCCCCTTTCCTTCAGTTAAGTGATTATTTCTCTAAATTCTTACATCGAATGTTTAAAACGCTCATTGTCGGTAAAACTATAATAACTAATCAATATGATAAGATAAAATAACAGCACTCGATCATTACTGCATTTGAATAGCGTAAAATTACAAAAATAATATTTTTTTCACTTTTTGGTAACGGAAACATGTATACTCCGTTTACTACTAAACCGCACTAATGGCGGCTAATATGGCGGCGCTACTAGTTGAGTCTTGTGTATGAGTACAACACGAGCTATCAGTGGTGCCGGTGGCGCGAATTTTGAAGTAGATATTCGAAATGGTTCAAGTCTCCTACCTGGACAAGTCTCCCGGACTCCCCCTACAAAATGGATGTGTAAATCAACGGCGTACCTACATACTCGTATTGACAGGGATTTACGGTTGACATAGTGGTAGCGCGCAGTGCGCATTTGTTGCAACAGCCGCCATGCTGGCTGTGCTCTAGCTGTGCTCCAAGACGAAGGCTACAAATTAGCGTGAAACATGTTGAGCAAACCTCGATTTAAAACACGAGTTAGGTATCCGTTATTATTACATTATGAGAGACAGACCTCATTTGGGCCTAAATGCGTGTAATCCGAGCTTGCCTTTTACTGCGAAAATTTAGCTCTTTTTCAGTTTCTTGGTTCTAGAACAAAAATGGTACATCCGCCGGAAATGTCAGATATTAAAGAATGTTAAATCCTGCGTCGATTAAGCATACTGTAACCTCCACTTTTGAACGAACTTTCAAACGCCATTTACTCAAATTGAAGTTTTCAAATTTGCCGTTTTGGTCATCAGGGTCGTACAATCAACAGCATCGACCTGCATAAACCCTCCCCTGTCATAAACTAGACGACTTAATATACCCTCGACATCATGTTACAATATTATATTACTAATGTAACAAGTCCTACCACACGTGATCCAGCGTTGTAAACCGGAAAGCTGCCATAATTCTTTATTTTTATCCATAGATTTTATCACTTAGCCTTGAGCCAATTAGAAACAGGCCAGCAGATTCGTAAGCCCATTAGTTACGGTAATTTTTACGTTATTACCAAAGAAATGAGTAATAGTAATGGCTTACTTAATGCTTTAAATTAAGCCAAAGTATGTCAATTAAAGTCCTTGATCCATTGAGCTTCATGATCTTAACTGCATTCTTACATGCGATAAGATGGCGGTGCCTAAGTTCAACTTATTAACTACTATTAAGTCGCCATGAAATGGAATCGGAGCGTGTAAAGTGCTCGAAAATATTTAACCTGCAAACTGCAACGTAGTACTCGCAAGATCGGCAACACACCCGCAGCCCTAATAATGCTGTAGGTGTCCGTAGGCGGTGATCACTTACCATCAGGTGACCCGCTTGCTCGTTTGCCAGCTGTTTGATAAAAAACCGGCTAAGTGCGAGTCGGACTCGCGTATGAAGGATTCCGTAGCATCTATTTTCATCGACATTTAGCAAAAAATGAAAAAAAATCACGTTTTTTGTATGGGAGCCACTATTTATTTTATTCTTTAGTATTTGTTGTTACAGCGACCACATAGAATTTCAACTGTGTAACTAGTTATCACGGTTCATGCGATACAACCTGGTGACAGACGGACGGACATACAGCTAAGTCTTAGTAATTTTTACCCTTTGGATACAGAACCCAAAAAAAAGACCTTTAATTGTGAAAAAATGGAGACCAATAATCGGAATAAACAAAACCATTGTTGGTTCCGATTATTCCTATGTTCATTTATACGAAAGTAATGAAATAAAATAACACAAACAATGTTGAATCTAACTAGCTACTAATCTAAAAGTGGGGGGATCTCAGTATATCTCTACCTTTTCCATCTCGTAACCAACAAACTCGTTGCCTAGCAACGCATTTTCCTCTGGGCGTGCCATAGGGCGGATCTCCCCACGCTCCCAACCAATCACCTTCCGGATGCGCCGTATTATGACAGCCGCGACAACCGCTTGTCAATGCGACAGTAATACCAACGTATAGCCTCATTAGGAAAAATCGTGACGGTATCGTTACATTGCGGTGCTGCCGAGCTATGGAATAGTAAGTGATCGTTCATCGACGGCAATGTACTCGCATGATATTTCTAGGATCGTCTAAAATTTTTAATAAACTTGAGTGACAATGTCTCGTATTGCGGAGGGGTTTCCGTTATTGGCTGATAATGATGACACCTTTGACTATGACGGCCAATCACAGAATGGTTTGGTCTCATTTTCATTTTCATTATTTGCTACATATGAAGGTAAGTAATTAAGGCTAATGAGGTGCTTTAAAAAAGGTAATTCTTGACGTGTCTTTTTATTGAAAAGCACTTTTGAAAATAACTAACTAAAGATAAGTAACAATGTGCAAGAAAATATGATCATTTACATGCTTTTGGTATCATAGTAATAGCAAGGACGATTAATACCTAATCATCCTTGGTAATAGTAGTTAACTTTATTTTAAACGTTTTTCAATAAAAATACTCATCAATCAAAATACTCGTCAAGATTGTTTACCCTTTTTCTAATGCTAAAAAAGGAAGTATATTTGGGTGAAAACCACATTGTCATCTTTTGCAAACGAAATCACAGATAAGAAGATCACAATGATTAACCAAGTCTACATACTCGTAGAGCATCTACGCCGCGTAGCAAAACTCGTAGCGGGTCTACGAACCTCTACACCGAAACAATGTATGAATTTATAAAACTTTAGTTAATGTCGTTAGTAACCAATTTAGCCAACGCTTTAGATCTAGGTCCAGATTTAGCGCAAATACTAAATGGGATCGTGGAATTTGCTTAGTTAGTTATACCACTACGAGTATGTATTATAATTTTATAATAGGTACTTACGAAGTAAATAATTGGGTCTGCAAGTAAACCAGAGCTTTCTTTGTGGTTAAAATATAAACGTTACGTATAGTACATAGTTATAGTTTGCTATGTACGTATATTTTATGAAATAAAGAAATTTTGTATTTGTATTTGTATAGTGTGACGGCATCAAATTATTTTTACTTTGCGTGTAGTCGAAATGAAAAGCAGAGTGTTTAATTTAGAAAAAACAACAATATCACGCTCGAAATATTGGCACCCTCGCTATGCTCGGGTGCCGAGTTACCTCGTGTGGTATTGGTTCTTTTCCTACCTTGTTGAACAATCTACTATTCCATGTGTTTTTTATGAAAAAAAAGGTTGAAATTATTGCCAATGCAAATGTTTCATTATTCATCATCATCATCTCAGCCGTAGGACGTCCACTGTTGGACATAGGCCTCCCGCATAGTCATCCAGTTGCTTCTGTTGGCAGCGGCCTGCATCCACCGTGAACCCGCGGCTTTAACCAAGTCATCCGTCCATCTCGTTGGTGGACGTCCCACGTTTCATTATTAAAAATACGCAATCATTTTACGAATCCGGTGTATCAAAAGAGAATTAATCTTGGCTAAGTCATGAAAAATTATATTATATTCTCAGCTTTTTTTTAACCGACTTCAAAAAAAGGAGGAGGTTCTATGTTCCAATGTTTGTATTTTTTTTTTTTTTTATGTATGTTCACCGATTACTCCGGCAATTGTGGACCGATTTTCAAAATTCTTTTTTTATTCGATAGGGTATTCTTCTGAGGTGGTCCCATTGTCACCAAGTCAAGATCTGATGATGGGATCCTAGGGAAATCGAGGGCAAACCTCAAATTTTATAGGCACACCTATGGCGATTTTGGCATTTTTAGTGTTAAAGTAAGCATTTACATTCAGAAAGTATCATTTGGTAACCTGGACCTGATGAAGAAGGCCATAGGTGACCAATGGAACTCGTCGAAGCTAAGTAATACTCGCTCGTCTATAAACGATCATGATTAACATACCTAGAAAAGCGAGTAAGAAGAAGCTTTAAGTTAATGGTTCTTTCGAACTGATCTGATGCTGAAGCCAGAAGGTAGGCAACGGAACTCTGTTATAAAACAACGTAAGTTAGTCGTGTTTGGGCTTAATGGAATCGTTGTGAGACGTACTTTGGCTACGAATCACTAAAAAGTGAGAAATAAAAAAATTTTAACAAAAAAGTAAAACCGACTCCAAAAAAATGAAAAAAATAACAAAAAATGGAACCGACTACAAAACCCTTGAAAATATTTTTCTAGGTACCTACTAGCTCGAAGTCGGTGACTCAGCACGACCCAGCAGGAGCCCAGGAGGATGTAGGTGAAATAGACGCCTATTGCTCCACTCCTGCTGGGTCGTGCTGAGGCACCGACTTCGAGCTAGTAGGTACCTAGAAAAATATTTTCAAGGGTTTTGTAGTCGGTTCCATTTTTTGTTATTTTTTTCATTTTTTTGGAGTCGGTTTTACTTTTTTGTTAAAAATTTTTTTTTGTTAAACTAGTTATTACTCGCGGCTTAGCTTGCACGTGACATAAATGTAACTTAAATATGACAGGTGCAATTCCAGTAATTCCAGGATTTTATTAAAGTCCTATAACATATAGAACCGTGGTGGCCTAGTGGTTTGACCTGTGGACTCTCAAGCAGAGGATCGTGGGTTCAAACCCCGGCTCGCACCTCTTCGAGTTTTTTCGCAATTTGTGTGTGAAGTTACATTTGAAATTTACCACGAATTTAGCGGTGAAGGAAAACATCGTGAGGAAACCTGTACAAACCTGCGAAGCAATTCAATGGTGTGTGTGAAGTTCCCAATCGCAATGGGCCCGCTTGAAAACTGCGGCCGAAGAACTTTCATTCTGAGAGGAGGCCTGTGCCCAGCAGTAGGACGTACTAATAGGTTCATAAATTGCGTGGCCTACGATGAATTCTAGAGATCCAGCTAACTATATACAAAATTTCATTAAAATTAGCCTCGAATAGTTACAAACATTCACGGTGGATGCAGGCCGCTGCCAACCGAAGCAACTGGAGGTCTATGGGGGAGGCCTATGTCCAGCAGTGGACGTCCTACGGCTGAGATGATGGTGATGATGAGTTACAAACATACACAAACAGAGACTTTCGCATTTATCATATTATAGGATATAAATATAGGTGTTTATGTTTCTTATTTAAAACACATGCTATTTGATCGTTTACTTGCTCAAACTACCCGACATTTCACGCAAGCTCATGGCTTATGTTATGGTAATTCTAATTGCTTATTGAAAATCATAAGCTCACTTGCAAGAACGGAGTGCGCAGACGCGACATGAGATATTGCGACTTCATTAGTCTCAGAGAGGCTTCGCTCCTCGTTTCTTAAGTGAACACTGCAAATGGCATTCCAACGTAAGTATAAAAAATATTTCTTGAAATTAGCGTCTTTCTGTAAATTGATAAGTTGGCAAACCACTCTACATGCTGAGCTAAAATGAGGAGATAGCATCATACCACATCGAAAAATAAAATAATAATGACATCGTGAAAACCTTAAACAATGGGTCAAGAAATATTTTATTACTTAGACTACATACAGAAATTGTAGTGAAACATAAAGTACATAGTTATGCAAAGCCACTTTGTATGCAAGGAAGGGGTAAAAAACAAATGATGAACCGTCAAACTCCTCCTTGCTCCTCTGCCACCACCTGTGATTCGTCCTGATTCATCGAAATAGACCTCCACAAAGTAAATCGATATTTAATCAATTAAGTATTGAAAAATATGAATCTAGATTTTTTTTGCTCCAGTAGTGTGAACGAATTTTCAGCTTCATGTAATGCAATGTGCCTAATGAATTCATTTGTTTGGCAAAAACATAAAGCAAAGTGTTGTCTCGTCTTACCATTTTATTTAATCTCAAAGACATATTTATACAAATTCCACGTATGCAAGCAAACTTAATATTTACTAAATATATATACTTAGTTATGCAAAATTACACTACTTTTGGCCTGAACTTTAGTTTAAAGTCAATTTTCTCGCTATGCACAAGTAGTTGCAAATTCAGTTTATGATCGCAAGCATGTGCCGTTTCATGTTGCATAGCGCTTAAACAGGGCTTAAACACAGATTAAATTTCCGTACTGAATCTGAAATACACTTCATTAGAAAAAAAGCGGCAAAGTGCATGCCGGGCCACGAGCAGGGTAGGGTTCCGTACTAAAATGCGACAAATATTTATGGTGGGATGTAGACAGTGTAAAAAAATGACAGCCGACAGTTGCTTTCATTATTACTTGTTAATTTACTTCGGTGTACATTGCTGGCAAATATAATTTTATTAGAAAGTTATCAAAGTCCGAATTTTAGTTTATTAATTAAATTAATGTCAAGTACTTATATAGAGTTGTTGTTAGTATTTACTTCTCTTGGATATGTCAAATTATAATGTTAGTGACAAGCAAACGAAGTCTAGGTACCTATTAATAAAGTGTCAATGTTGCAAAATCTACTTACATTACATTATCTAATACTAAGTTAACAATATCAACTTCATGGTTAAGTTACAGAAATACGTTGCTTTAACCCCCCTTAAAAAAGCCTGGCTGCCGGTAACACGCTGTATAGGCTGGGATGATGATATTTAAGTTATTAAACCGACTTCATTTACAATCGTGGGTTAGGTTAGCATTTACCATAGGTTGGCAGATTTCAAAAGCCGCAAGCTATCTTAACGACCCGCTGCCTCCGCCGCCTATCATAAGCCACAACTCAACGTCATGCGATTACCGCTTAAGCTTAATACTGCCACTCTGGCTTAAAAAGCGTTGGTACTAGGGCACTGACCGAATAAATCCAAATTCATGCGTTCAAATGCGCTGAACGAATCTGTTTAAATATGATATCTATCCAAATAAGTTCAAGTCCGTTGTTCTGTTAGACAAAGGCCTTCTTATAACGCCAAAATAAATGACACAGTCTACCACCACTTATGCACGCTTTCATTCAACTTGCAATGCTCGTATGTAAGAAAAAATATAAGTTAAGGTTTCAAAATTAGACTACCACATTAGGTATATTGAATTACGTAGACTACGCTTCGATTGAAGAAGCTCTAATTTACATAGATGGAATAAATTCGAATATTAATTATTTACAGTTCACCGCTTATTGTTAAGATCCTGTCATTTTGTGTGACAAATAAAAAACAGCCGGCTCTGTTTAACTGAATAAAATAGACCAAGACAGTATCATAGGGGTTCATATCGACTCGCATACTTATTGAAAGTTCGAATGTAATTTTTGTCAGAATGATCGTTTGTCATAACTCTTTTTAGGGTTCCGGAGCCAAAATGGCAAAAACGGAACCCTTATAGTTTCGCCATGTCTGTCTGTCTGTCTGTCCGTCTGTCTGTCTGTCTGTCTGTCTGTCCGTCCGCGGCTTTGCTCAGGGACTATCAATGCTAGAAAGCTGTAATTTTGCACGGATATAAATGTAAACTATGCCGACAAAACAGTACAATTAAAAATTCAAAAACAATTTTTTTTAGGGTACCTCCCATAGACGTAAAGTGGCGGTGATTTTTTTTTTCTCGTCCAACCCTATAGTGTGGGGTATCGTTGGATAGGTATTTTAAAACCATTAGGGGTTTACTAAAACGATTTTTCGATTCAGTCATTTGTTTGCGAAATATTCAACTTTAAAGTGCAAATTTTCATTAAAATCGAGCCCTCTAAAATCGGTGGGTGGAAAATTTGAAAAAATTCAGGATGGTAGGCAGTATATCAAACTTCCAAGGAAAACTATAACGGCTAAGTTTGCTTGAGAAATATTAGTAGTTAATGAGTAAATAGCAGCGTAAGGTATAAAATATACCTAAACTTGGCTGATTCCTTATAAAATACGAAATCCTTTGAAAAATATTACTTAAATTTTTCGTAATGGCTACGGAACCCTATTTTGGGCGTGTCCGACACGCTCTTGGCCGGTTTTTTTTCCCTAAATCCAATGATTGGTTAGAAGTCTTGTAAAATAAACCTAACTTAACCTATAGTTTTCTATAGGATGACCATTTAAAATTTTTAGAAAAATATAAGGTTTCAGTGCGAAAAAAATTCGGACAAACGATGATTCGGATAAAAAATACGGTATGGCTAGCGAAGAGTATGAGAACTTTGGCGCTCCCTATGTTAGATATCTAACTTGTAAGACAACAAGAAGTTACTTAACAGAGTGAAAAAAAAATCAGATTAAACTGAAACTGCATTGCATTTGTATCAAAATTCACCTTCTTGCGATCACACTAGCACATGGCCCAACATAAATCTATATATTTCACAAGTTTGCGAAAAGAGTTATATCGATCTGATTGACTGACGTATGTAGTAGACTAGTAGTACGAGTATGCATTCAATCGACTACAGGTTTGCATGATGCTTTATTTTATGTAAATATTCGTTTTCCATGCCACAAAGCAAGTGGGTTTGAATACTTACGGCAATATATAACCCTTGGAGTGGTATTACACTCGCTGCACTCGAAGAAAAGTTTTTCAAAATGGCCGCGCCATTGCTATTAAAAATTTAAATATGGCGCCGCCATCTTAAAGGATAAGAAAACCGGCCAAGTGCGGCTTGGACTCATCTACTGAAGGTAGTGTGCAAATAAATTGTCCATTGTGACATCAACTGACGTACTTTTTATGAGCTGTCAAAACTCAATTCTCCCCTAGAGTTTCAAAGGAAATAGCGAATTATGACGTCACTATCCGGCAACTTAGTCAACTAACTATCTGGGGGCACGGCAGTGCCCCCGCCAAGTCGAGCAAAACAAAACAAAGGCACGGCCGTACCATACTTTTCTCGAAGCCATTTAGGCTATTTTCAACACCCTGAATTTTTGTTATGGTTTATTTGTTTTAAAGCAACAAAAAATTTAATTTTACAGTAAATCGAAAATTAATCTGGTTTTCAGGGCTAAAATAAAGCGTTTTTTTACCGGAGTTGTGCCTTCGAATTATTTTTTAATGTCATCATCATCCCCATTATCCTTACAAATGTATGATTAATTATCGTGTCACAGTGGAAAAAAGTGATAGTATATCCTTTTACCCGGCGTTGAGGTATGCTACTTTTTGGGTCTTCACTCTCATAATAGTTATACATACATATTCAATCTCATATATTCAGTGTTAGTAGATCCCCTCTCTTACTCGTAGATAATTAAAATAAAGCAATGTGGAGTTATTTCAAGTAGTTACTGACAAAGAGAGACAGACGTAATAATAAAGATTTTGAGACTTTTCTTAGTAATCCGCTATTAGAGCTAACGTTATACCAAATTCAAGTTTCTAGGATAACTAAAAGTAATATGTAACTCCGCGCTTATGCGACCATTGGTATAACGTCTATTTAAGTAACAGACAGCCATAGAAAATAATTACAAAGGTTTTGTAGCTCTATAGTAACGTAAAACCGTACAATTTTATGAATAGGTTACAGGGTCGTTATTTTTTTATGCTAAATACCATCCATAAAATCCGCTAAGTATTTCTTCCCAAACTCATTACCGATACATAAAGAAAAAACCACCACGGTAATTGGTAGTCATAAAAAGGGGCAAACACCGAGCGAGAGGTGAAAAACTACAGCCGACTACATCTACATAGTTATGCCAGCTATGCTCTATGTTGACCGGGGGACGCCGCTTGCGTTAACTCAGTAAGGCTAGTGGAAAAGTTTTGTATTTATTTTTCTTTGAAACTACGATGCAAACAGCTCCAATTTGGTTGAAACTCTTGGTAAATACATACTGGCCTGAAACTGTTAGTAAGGCGAGGCGACGGCTTAAAAAAATATTGGGATATTTTACGAAGTTTTGTCAAACAGACGTAAAACACTGATGCAAGACTACCTATTCTTATACCTTTTTACCAGGTTTAACTATTTTATAAATTTGCACTAAAAATACCTAATACCCGCTTATACTTATACTATGTACTATACACAATCTATCAATCAATCAATTATTTATTGCGAGGAACTGAGTAAGTACGAAGGTATTAAATTTAAACGTTTGTTGCGCGTTACAGCTACCAGAACATGGCATTCAATGTTGAAGCCAAAAAAACATTAGTATTATTTTACATGTTCCGTTATTGATAATTATGATAAAAATACATCATTCATATTAGGCAGCATATAAAAGGAAGTTTTCTTCAAAATAAAATGTGACTAGCTATTTTGTTCGTTTGTTAGTAAGTATCTACAATTTTACACAAGAAATGTTTATTTACTTATCATCATCGCACAGGTATAGTCGAGTCTATCCAATGCTTTGAAAATGTAGTCATGGTAACATATTTTTCAGTATTTCGAATAGATAAAAAAATTCGCATTTCGCTAGATATACAACCTACGCTGTTGGTTTTTCCTTCATCGATTTGAATATTTCGAGCCATCAACATTACAGAAGAGAAAATATCCAAAAATCTTCGAAACGAGAGTACTACCTAGTTCCTACTAAACCCACATAAAAATCCTCATTTTCACATTTAGCCCCACCAACCCAACGCAGTCGGGTGCGCTGCCCGCCCCGCCGCGTCCTTTCGCTCCTCACTCGGTTCCGTTCACAAAACATAACCGGACGACTCTCGACATCCTTCCATTCAAATTGTATTTGCATAATAAATTAATTTACTCACTCAAAAGTATGTCAACAGTGTATGAAACCGTATAAAGCAGTTCGCGCACTTGACGGTAGCTTACTCGTGCGTTCGATCGCGATTTCGTCGTGTTCCCGCTTTTCAATTGTCATTGCAGTATTCGATTGTTTTTGTGTTTGCTGTGATGTTCATTCGTTAATTGTTGATGACGTCAGAGGAAAATATGGCCGCTGCTGTTGTGGTGAGTTTATTGATACTTATAAAGCATGTTAGACTAAAGTAAAACGGTTTGATTTTGAAATACACTCGTTAAGATACTTTTAATTCATAAAATTAAAACAATAATGCCGTCGTCAGAATTCTTCTAAGATTTTGATCCATTACTTATTAGAAATAGACGTTTCTATATTTAATTATTTTGTATAGATTCTTAAATTATAATAATTAATAATAACACACCACAGAGAGATAGACACAATATTCATATAACACAAGTCATATTACTGAAAGAGCCAGTCATTATATTAGTCATAAATAAATAATTCAAATTATTAGAGTCCAATTTCTTATTATTAATAAAAGTGATGAAAAGTGATATGCCAAATTAAAACTTAGCATACTTACTTATAGTGCCTAGCACTAAAATAGGTCTATAAAGCTAGGTATAGGTTTGAAAAAATACTATAAGATAGCATTTTCTTACTTTTTATGTCTTTTTAAGTTAAGTAGTTGTTGGGCGCAGTGCAGTCATCTAGTTCAACTACCTATTCTTAATCATGAGATTCAATGCTTTATGTGACCAGCTTTTTTCCAGCTGTAAATGAAGTCAATCGTGACTGGATTTACTTAGTCACCGCTCGTTAAGTCAGGCTTATCCACAAACCATCGATGACTGGTCGCTTATTATATGACAAATCATTCCAAAATCACGCCCAACTTACAAAACAATGAAGTCATGCTTTAAGTCCCGCAAATCATGGCCATTCACTTCGAAGCCCTCGCCAAGTAAACACAAGTGTTACGCAATTAGGCCCGACGCACCCCTAAACGCGTCGACAGCTAGTGTGTGCAGACGCTATCAATCACTTACACACGTGAATAGACTTTATGAATGGGGCGTAGATAGCTTAGAGTATAGACAAGTGTCTCTATTAGTTGATTGGAAGCGTGTAGGGCCGTGCGGCGTCCAGTCCGCTCGCGGGAGGTCGCGAGGGATGTCGCGTCGTTTGGTGGGCCGGCCGCGCCATCAGCGACTGCGTTCTCGTTCGCAGGCTGCGGCGGAGCCCGCGCCGGCCGCGGAGCCCCCGCCGGCGCCCGAGCCCGCCGCCGCGGAGCCGCCGTCCGACGACGAGCGCGAGCCCGGCGACTGGCGCTCCTCGCGCCCGGCCTCCCCGCCGCAACGCCCCGACGATATATCCGAAGCCTCGGAAGCGACCACGCGCCCCGGAAGAGTGGAACCGGCGAGCCGCTACGCTAACCTCAACTTCTGGAAAGCTAGACGCGTGACTTTCTATAGAAATGGCGATCCTTTTCATCCCGGAGTTGAGTTCCGCTTCAAACCTGGCAGAGACCTGGCGTCCATGGATGCCCTGTTGGATAGACTGTCTGAAAGGCTGGAGCTGCCGAGGGGGGCTAGATTCATTTTTGGAATGGACGGCGATAGAAAATACAGGCTGGAAGAGCTCGAGGATGGGGCTTCCTACGTCGTGTCTTCCTACAAGACTTTTAAGGTAAGATTAAGTAGGTAAGACCCTTTTAACATTGTTGGATGCGTCGTTAATTCGTAAAATGAGGTTAGATTAGGTAAGGTTAGTAAAATCGGTAAAATATTGCGTGACCTACTGTGCAAATAGAATATGAAACGATTCTGGCCACAAAAAGTTAGCAGTGCTAGAGTATGTTTCCATTATCAACACGTGTTTCATTGGGGATCCTTTCGACTGCCATAATTTTATAAGTCATAATGAAATGTTGGTCATAATTATTGATATTCATATTTTTTTCCCGCTGAACCCATTAATTTTTCATAATTTTTTAAATGGTCATCCTGTAGAACTCTGTAGGTTGGGTTAGGTTTGCTTAATTACAATTCTGAGTAAATATACTGACAGGCATTATAATTATGTGCCGCTGTCGAGTCGTCATATATAAAAATTCATATATTCGTCATATATAAAAAAATTAGCTAATTTTCATGGGACGCTTGACACCAATTGACCTAAGTAGTTCCAAACTAAGCCAAGCTTGTACAGTCAGCTGCAGAGAAAGGGTACCCCCCTGTAATGGCGGTAGCATGGATACAGCCGTTATAGGGGGGTACCTTTTCTCTGCAGCTGACTGTACTATGGATACTAGGCAACGGATAAACATGCTCATGCAGATAAACACATACTTAAATACGTTTCAGGCAGTCTCTTTAGCTAATAGGTATTATTTAATTGATTACAATATTTTTCTTTTTTCTTATAAACTATAGCTTGCACGAGTTTTTTAGTGTTTTTTATGCATGCTAGCCATCTCTGCTCTGTGAAAGCGAAATCTTACAGACTGATTTTTTTCAATGCCGTACTACTGGGTTCTCACGATACAGACCCGACCTAGTGTGAGAACCGCTGTTAAACCTTAGTTTTTACCTTTAGGTTAATTAATTATGTAAATTCTTACGTTACTATGTATTTTAAAATTGGCAAATAAAATATTTTTCATTTTTTTTTTTTCATATTAAACAACCAAGACCCGAGAACAAACATTCATATTTTCACACAAATATGTGCCCCGGCCGGGAATCGAACCCGGGACCTCTAGCTTCGTAGTCAGGTTCTCTAACCACTTGACCATCCGGGCGTATAAACATAATGCTATGCATGTACAAAATTTTCTCTAAAACTAACGATAATTGAAAAAATACATAAAAATATAAACTTGAAACTTAATTGAATCTAAAAATTATCCCCGTGGCATGATACTCAAATCATATTAATAATATAAAATCCCAAATTGTTTCACATCATTATTAGGTCTTGGTTTATTATTACAAAGGACACTTTAATACTGCTCTAAGCACCTCATAAGCTGTACCACTACCATGAGTTTACAGTAACCGTACTCGATAGCGATGGCGTAAATTATTTGTAGAGACGCTGTACAATTCTCCATACAAATAATACGCCGTCGATGTCGAATACGGTCACTGTAAACTCGTGGTAGTGGTACAGGAGCCGTTACTAAACTCAGTTTCCGCGACTAAAGTTCTTACTGAAGATTACCATTTCAATTACCATATTACCATAAGGTCATCTGCTTCAATAAACTTCGGCGTGAAAATGTCGTGTGCCGTAGAACAGTGGAGACGAGGTCGCGGCCTTGTCCAGATGTGGGCCACTGGATAAGCACGCACCGTCTCTTATTTGCATGTTGATTACGTATAACCAAAATTTTTGTTTTACCTAATACTCGATAAGGTAACTAATTGCAAGTAAATTACCTAAATACTATTGTGGAATTTTGGTGGAATAATCGCAGAGTTTAATTTAATTCAAGGGGATTGTAGGCTGCACGCAGTTAAGGCTGCACGCATAACGGGTCAGGAAATTGATGCTATTATCAATTTGTATGTTAAAAAGCTCTACAGGGCAATAGTAGAGCTGAGCTTCCTTAGGATTTCGACACGGGGGCTAAATCCAGCTTCTTGGAAACTAGTAATCGCCATCGCCATTCAACGAGGGAATGCTGCCAGCCCCTTGGGGACCATGCCACGGGGGATTTTTTAGATTTAATTTAGCAGGTATTTAAGTTAGGTAGTTAGTTTATAGTTAAGTTTTATATGGTTATTTTTTCTTAAATTCTATGAATGAATAAAAGATCTTCTCTCTAATAAGAAAAAAAATTGGCAATCATATCGCTGGTTTATTTGAAATTGAAATCTCACTAAGGTTTTTTTTAATTCTTCGTTACAAGCTTTAGTACCTACACCAAATGAATTTCACTGCATTTACTTATCATGTTTTTATATAATGGCAATCATGCAATTAAAAAGACTCTAACCTTCACCGCAAAAATAAAAGTAACAAAAATTTGGGATTAAAATAAAAAATACAAAAAGTAAAAAAAAAAACAATCTTACTCTAACCTTTTTTACAAACGAACTTTTCACAACATTTTGGTAATGGTAATAAACAAGACTGTTTTAATTTTTTTTTATACGACTGAAGGCAAACGAGCAAGTGGGTCTCCTGGTGGTAAGAGATCACAACTGCCCATAAACATCTGCAATACCAGGGGTATTGCAGATGCGTTGCCAACCTAGAGGCCTAAGTTGGAATACATCAAGCCTTCAAGACTCCATAAGCAGAACAAATATTCGTAATAAGTATTTATAATTATGCTCATGTTGTCTCGTCTTCGATGATGAGAGTTCACAAGTGTAGTCCCGGCTTCATGACTCACTGACGCCACATAATTTTAAAACTAGAAGAAAAAACGCCTACACGGTGCTGCCTATGTTATCTGTAATCCACTTCATTCGGTTTTTATGTCAAAAACTCGACGCCACGTTTCTTTCCGGAAAAATAGTATTTTCAGATAAAAGTGCAACAATATGGGAAAGAAAAGATCAATAGAAGAAAAAAGAACCCATTTATTGGAAAAGATAAGGAAACTTGATGAAAAAATTAAGAATTCGGAGTCCGAAAAAGGTAAAACGCTTTTGCATTCGCAATTTTTCAACGCGCCATTTTGTTCTTTCCTATCATGCTTTTGTTTTTTCTGGTTTTTTCCTTTCGTGAAGATAATTATCGTGTGAATAATATAAATATAACCTCAGTACGAATTGTACGTAATATTTTGTGCCTGTGGGGTGTTTTGTGGGAACACACTGGTTACAATTTTTTACACTAACCTTAAAGGGGAGTTCTGCGGGAACTCACATGGTTATGTGGAATGCATACGCTATGCTAATTGCCTTCGTTTTTTGTTAAACGATCCTCTTCGCATTGCAGCTGCTAGCGATGCACGCTTGCAGTCGCCGTCACACGAGTCCCACGACAACAATGTCGAGAATATTAATCCGGAAGCCTTGGATGAACTGGTCGAAGAAGGCACGGATTTAACGGGACTGGCGATGGAGGAGGAGATTGACGACTCAATCTTAGAGATTTTGGGCGAGGGACCCAGTATTGATAAAAAGGGCCAGCCCCTTCACAACAAAATTGTTGAGAGATGGCAAGAAATTCTTAAGAAAGGCATGAAGAAAGAAGAAAAAGATAAGTTAGCCAAAGATAATCCAGCTTTTGTTAACTGCGAGCTTATGTCCCCGCCCAAATTAAACCCAGAGGTCAGTGCTGCTTTGGCAGACAAGGAAATGGCTAAGCGAAGGGATCAACTAATTGAAAAGAGACAGCAACAAGTGTCTACTGCATTGGCATGCTTAGGTTCAGCCTTACAGACATGCATAAAAGAAGATTTGCAAGTTCACAAATTAAATATTATAAAAAATCTGAATGATGCATCCAGATTACTGTGCGACTCAATTTATTTGGACACAAAAGGAAGGAGATCTCTAGTCCTATCAGTCATAAATAAAGACATGAAGGAATTTCTTGTTCAATCAGAACCCAAAGAATATCTGTTTGGTGAGAATGTCGGTGAAAAAATAAAAACTGCCAGAACAGTACAAAAGACAGGCAGTGACCTGAAAATACCAGATAATAGTAGAAAGTTCAACAACAAACCAAACAGCACCGCTACTAGGAAACCTTTTACTACCAACAATAAGGCTTTAAACTGGCGGGGCCCTCCTCGTACCGATGTGAGGACGAACGGCGGAACAGCAGCAGGGGGGCCAGCGCACAGCAGTTACCGAAGCGGACGGTTCCAGAGGAAGAAGGAAGAGAGACCCTACCAACGCAACAGGAAGTAAACAAGCAGGTTGGTAGACTTCCATACTGTTACCACTATTGGAACAGTATTACCAAGGATTCTACTATTCTTAACTGGGTTAAGGGGTATAAAATACCTCTACAGGCTAAGCCATATCAAAGTTCTGTTCCTCAGAACGATAAATTTACATCACTCGAAGTTCAACAGTTAAAGTCAGAAATTAATAAGTTATTGGCTATTAATGCTATTGAGCTGTGTGACGCACAGAAAGACCAATTCTGTTCACCTATATTTCTTGTTAAAAAACCAAATGGAACCTTTAGGTTCATTTTAAATCTTAAAAAGTTAAATTTATTTGTCGAAACAAAACATTTTAAGTTAGAAGATTATAGAACTGTGTGCAAAATTTTACAGAAAGATGATTTTTTAATGACATTAGATTTGAAAGATGCATATTATATGATTAATATGCATAATGACAGTAGAAAATATCTGAGATTTTTCTTTGAGGGGAATTATTACCAATTCACAGTCCTTCCTTTTGGTCTATGTACAGCGCCCCTAACTTTCACTAAAATAATGAAACCGATAGCTGCTTACCTTAGGGAACAAGGCTTTGTTTCAGTTATTTATCTTGATGACTGGCTTTGTTTTGGAAACAGTTATAATGATTGTATTAAAAACATGCAAGCAACAACAAAACTATTAAGAAATTTAGGTTTTATTATTAATGAGGAAAAAAGCATGAGTATACCAAGTCAAAAATGTTCTTATTTAGGACTTATTTTCAACAGTACTGATATGTCAATCAGTATTAGTGATGAAAAAGTAAATAACTGCCTAAAACTTATCAAAGAATTGTGTAATAAGGAATGTGTCAAAATTAGATTCTTAGCAAAAGTAGTAGGTACTTTAATTTCAGTTTGCCCTGCTACTAGGTATGGAATGCTATACACCAAAGAACTAGAAAGAAATAAATACCTCTCATTAAAACATAACAATGGCAATTTTGAAAAATATACAAAATTAAATCATGAGTGCAGGGAAGATCTAAGATGGTGGGCTAACAATGTAGTAAATTCACACAATCCTATAAGAAAGAACAACTATCATTTGGAAATCTTTAGTGATGCCTCTAGCAGAGGCTGGGGTGCTTCCTGTGGTACTGAGACAGCTAGTGGTGTCTGGACTGATGATGAATTGAATCTTCACATTAATTCCTTGGAACTCATGGCAGCATTCTTTGGTATTAAGTGCTTTGCTAAGAATTTAACAGACAGTCAAGTTTTACTTAGAATAGACAATGTCACAGCAGTATCTTACATCAATAGGTTAGGTGGTGTTCAATATTCCCACTTACATAGTATTGCAAAGTCAATCTGGCAATTTTGTGAATCAAAAAATATATGGATTTTTGCTACTTACATTAACACTAAAGACAACATAATAGCTGACTTTCAGTCCAGAAAAGAATTAGGTCACACAGAATGGGAACTTGGCTCTACTTATTATGATAAAATTGTTAATACTTTCAAAACACCTGAAATTGATCTGTTTGCAACAAGAACCAATACAAAGTGCCCTCTATTTGTTTCCTGGCATCCAGATCCAGAGGCATATGCCGTGGATGCCTTTACAATATGTTGGAACCAATATTTTTTCTATGCTTTTCCACCATTCTCAATGGTTCTTAAAACATTAGAGAAAATTATAACTGACAGAGCAACTGGTATTTTAATTATACCTTACTGGGTAACTCAACCCTGGTACCCAATATTCACCAAACTTTTGTGTTCTAAACCTTTAGTATTCAGACCCTCAGAAGATTTACTAACTCTAAAAAATTCCAGGTTGTTACATCCCCTTCATCGGAGCCTGTCCCTGATGGCAGGAGTATTATCCGGCAAACCTTTTTAGACTCAGGTATTAATAATGAAGCGGTGGATATTATGTTGTCTTCAATTTCAAATAATACTATGAAGCAATATTTACCGAGTATTGTTGACTGGGCCAATTATTGTAAGTTACATAAAATATGCCTAGGTAATCCTACAACCCAAGAAGTTATTACATATTTAACTAAGAAATTTAATGACGGATTATCGTATGGAAGCTTGAATAGCCTTCGGTCAGCTCTTTCTTTTCTCATAGGTTCACATATAGGTAATGCAGTTAATATAAAGAGATTGTTTAAAGGTTTTTACAAGTTAAGGCCGTCTGCCCCAAAGTATAACATGACATGGGATGTATCCATACTTTTAAATTTCATAGAAAATCAGCATTCAGTTCAAAATAATTTAGAGATAAATACAAAAAATACTGTAACTTTATTAATTCTTGCTACAGGCCAAAGAGCGCAGACATTGTCCTTAATTGATATAAAAAATATAGTGATTGGAAATGATTGTATAAATATAAAAATTGATAAGTTGATTAAGACCTCGGCGCCCAATAGGTGTCAGCCTTTTCTTACAATTCCATTCTTCAATGAAAGGGTCAATATATGCCCAGCCAGGGCTCTGGTAAATTATATTGAGCTCACCAAAACTTTAAGGTCAACTAGTAATTTGTTTATTACGTTAAGAAAACCTCACAAATGTGTGACAGCCAGTACAATTAGCCGTTGGGTAAAGAGTGTAATGAAACAAAGTGGTATTGATACTTCAATATTCTCAGCCCACAGCACGCGTCACGCTACTACTTCCGTCGCGTATCTTAAGGGAGTGAATATTGATGATATCCGTAGAACGGCTGGTTGGACTGGAGACTCATTGACTTTTGCTCGGTTCTATAACAGACCTATTCTGAACAATGTTAATTTTGCTGAAGCTGTGTTTGGAAATAAGTAATATGTTTAGTTTGTTTTTTCTGTTTTATCCAAAATATTCTACTAAATATTTAAAATAAAACATTTGATTTTATAGCTTTTCTTTGAACATCTACACTTGTGAACTCTCATCATCGAAGACGAGACAACATGAGCATAATTGAATAGTCAAACGAACTTACCCTTAAGTGAAGTTCGACTGGAATTATGCGAAGTGTTGTCTCGTCTGAAGATGATGAGTCCCACCCTACCCATACAGTCAAGCTAACTCGACATCCCCTGCGCTATAAAATCAAAAGTGGTGTGTCTATAAACTTAATGAAGTGGATTACAGATAACATAGGCAGCACCGTGTAGGCGTTTTTTCTTCTAGTTTTAAAATTATGTGGCGTCAGTGAGTCATGAAGCCGGGACTACACTTGTGAACTCTCATCATCTTCAGACGAGACAACACTTCGCATAATTCCAGTCGAACTTCACTTAAGGGTAAGTTCGTTTGACTATTCAATAATATCTGTTATATTCTATTTTTTCTACTATGATTCAAATGAAATTACACATGATTATGTAACTTTCTAAACCGTTAATAAACATTTGTTTGTTTTTAAAAATAATTAATTTAATTTAATATTTATAATTTATAATTTGTGATTTTTAATTTTCTCTTATGCATAGTTTAGTTATTAGTTTCTTGTACTTTTATTAATATTTAATTGGATAATTGTAATTTAATTTAATTTGTAATGTCATTCTATTGGAAATAAAAATTATCGGATTTAATTTTAATTTTATATTATTTGACTTCTAAGTACTTAATTCAGATTATTTTATTTATACGTAAGATTATAGAACACAATACAATATACATCACACACATACACATACTTAAAAAAGAGCTAACCTAAGATATCTAAACTAACTATGAAAATGAAAATTATTATAAAAAGAATACCCCGTCTAAAACGTCTGCTTGTGGCATGGTTCCCATGACGCTGGCCGCATTACCCCTTTGGACCGCAAGTGAGATCCGCTGGGATAAGTACGCGCCAGCTCTTGGGTCCCCAGAAGCGTCGACCAACCGGGACGACAGGGCTTTTAGTACTTAATTGTTTTTGTTTTCATGGACTTACGTCTGGAATAAATATATCATTTCATTTCATCATTTCATTTCATTTCATTTAAAGAATATAAAAGTCTATCACGAATGATTATTGGAGTACGCACATTAACTGACATATTAAGAACAGTTCTATCAGACCACATTTTTAATTTAAATTCAATTTTCATGAAATAATCCAGAAAAAATTACAAAAACGCTACGTTGCCAGCTCAGCAGGTATTTAAACGCTCTTAATTGCTCTACAAGTGTATACATGTAGGTTCACGATAGCTTGTTCTTTCCCTCAATTCTTATTCTTTTTTAAAATATGGCTTCTGTCCTAATTAATAAGACAATTTCGCCAATGTCAAAGTATTCTCTTTCGAGAGGCAACGTTGTACGGTGATTGTAGTTTTTGCAACTTGGTAGCAAAATTCCAGACACCACGTGGAGACAACTTGCGCATTAAAAAATGTCAGACACGAGAGCAATATTGAATATTGTGATCACTGTTCACTGTTAAGGTTAATCGCCGCATAAAACACTATCAAAATTATACTTCAACTAGCCAAAGAAACAGAAATAGCAAAATTAAACATTGTTCACATCCTCCATGTTCGAATGCCACAAATCGAATCCTTCCCTCAATTATCGTGAGACAAAAACTATTTAACATTTAGCTCTTTATATCTAAAAACGTCAAAAATATCAACAACTCAAATTAATTTTGGGCAAATCGCATGACTCGTCACATTCTAATATTTCAAAGGAATGAATAGAAAATAATTTTCACATTTGTATTCACTGTATGTCCTAGATTCGGCTTCTTTTACATGCAAATGTTACCATAACCACCAAAAATTAAGACCTAGAAAAATGCTAGTCTAGACATTGAGCGCGAAACCTTTATCAGAAACATGAAAGTAAATTAAAAAGCTGACTGGACTTGTATTTGAACCCGTTTTTGATGCTCTGGGTACATAAGAACACAGTTTAAAAGATACGACTCGAGTTTAAAAGAGACTTTTCTTTGAGCACACCTAGAATCTAGAATTCCGTCAGAATTAGATCATAATTAAGTAGGTACCTATTACCACAGAATAAGTAATAGTACTACCGTACAGAAGGGACTCTTTCGAACAAAAGTCAGGTTTAGGTATAAATCGTTACATACTCTTACGACTTGCACGCGACATTGAAACTTATCATGTTACGAGAGCGTTCATATTCCGTTGGACACCGTTGACTCCAAACCGGTTTGGCGGGACGAGCACAGGGTTCCCACTCGTCGATGAATAAAGATAACAGTGGGTATTAATATGAACTCAAGAAATATTCCATAACACACCTATATAACAACAAAACATGACAATGATAACCTAACTACACTTTCGCTTACTACAGATTTCCGAGTTGGCGAAACCATGTCTTAATATTATTTGTGATCAACCAATTACAGAAATTTATCAGTAGATAATTAGAAACATACGAAATTATTACTAGGCAGCAGGGCTACTACGGAACTCGAAGTTCGTGTCGTGCGGTCCCTCTCTCTCTCGTATTAAATAGTATGAGTGTCAGAGGGCCGGAACGACACGAACTTCGAGTTTCGAGTTTCGTAGTAGCCCTGCAGGGACTTTTTCCGATTCCATTTTCTTCTTTTTAATTATACATCCGTAAACAGTAACAGTATAACTCAGAGGGATTATTTATATCGTTTCGAAGTCATTGTTACAAAATATAATAAGTAGATACACTCCGTGAGCTCATGACTTTTTGTCATGATACAAATAAAACAAAATCAGCATTTTCGAATTCTTCCATCGTCAATTTAAATTGAGAACATTCCGTCTCAACACACTACTTTTGTTTGGAAGTATATAGAGCTGTTGTTATACTGTATCTACTTTTCTTGGGTATGTCAAATGAATTTTTTTGGTCTGCTTTCCTTTTATATATTTTTTAATGTACTTTTCGAAATCCCCGTTGCTTCTATAACTCAGTCTTGCAACTTATTAAAATATTTACGACCAACTTTTTTCTTCAAAATTTCCACTTATATACTTACAGCCTTATTCATAAAAAGTTAGAGCCTCCTTGAAGGCTCCTTGATGTCCCGATGCTAAAAAACGTGATTCATAAACGTCTGTTAGCGCTAATCAGTCGATCAAGGCTCTGCTAAAGTTAGAGGACCGTAGACCCTCCTTTATCTCCCTGCTAAGTCACAAAATGGCCGCCACAAATTTGAACAGCTGACTTTGACAAGAGCAAAAAACCATACCGATGATATTTTTATGGAAGTTTACGCAAAGATTAAAAAAAAATCAGGAATATTTATTTTCAGGAATTTGTATTTAAAAATCCCCTAATAATATGAAAAAAATAAAATTAGGATGATTAACATATTTACGGCTTTTTGCACTTAGTTTAGGTCTACTAAAACACGCGGATCGGAAATGGCGGGAAAACAAACATCTCTGCTGTCACTGCTGTCAATTTCTTTTTTTTAATTCTCGATAAGGCCAATTTTTGTCTTTGATTTGTCAAGAGTGCCAACATAACGCGTCTAATCAGTTCATCAGCAGCTCAACAGCTAGCAGACTGCTAACAAACGTTTATGAATAACACTTCTTGACAAACGTTAAACAAGCTTAATCAGTCTGTTAACTAACAGACCGATCAAACCTCAATTAAGGATTTTTTATGAATAAGGCTGTTAATGTTTATAAATACACTGTAAACAATTTCCAGTGATTGGCTGTTTACAGAAATACCCTGCTGTTAAGTTGACTCGCCATGGAAATCAATTTCCAAAAAATAACAAACTACCTAAATAAATATTATTTAAGTGGTGGTTTTAACTGCTCTATATAAGTCAATGAAAACAAAACGAGTGCACTCTACGCGTGATGAATTGCTACTGAGTCAAAAAGACAGTTGTCATTTTTTACAAACGAATTCTTCCGATTTCCCCCGAAACCCGAAGGAAAGCGTGCGAGCTAAGCGGCAACCCACTACCGTGAACCCAATGGTTAGGTCGCCGGCCGAACGTACCTAAACTGCGGAGTGTCCAACCCCTGCTATTACTATTATTAACCAACAGATAGACAAATGTCCTTAAAAAACTTAATCAAATAGTCCGTCAGTTAAATTAACAGATAGATGAACACGTTTGAAAATTAATCAAAAAAATATGAAGTTAAAGCCAGTTCCAATTCCCTGTGACATCACGCGTGACTTTAAGAGTCCCCACTCCTGAATTTTGAGGAGCTTCATTTTTGTATTTTTTATTTAATTGACAATACCCAATTGCTTCGATGGGGTATATATTAAATTAGAGTATATCATATCTTGGTACAAAAAATAATAATAAACACAGTAACACGGACGCAGATTGCATCGGGCAGTCCTGATCCGACACTGTCAAGAGGTAATTCGAGTATATTTCGACGCTTAAAAGGAGAAATTGACTAAGCGACATTTTTTAAGGTAGTGAGTTATATACATATTTGGAATCAGTAAATTGTACTGATTCAAAATATGTATATAACTCACTACCTTAAAAATATGTCGCTTAGTCAATTTCTCCTTTCAAGTGTCGATTTGTTCTGTACAATAACAAACAAAAGCTTTTGCTTGAAAATAAAATACATGCCTGGTATTTCTTAGCAAAAACACACTCAAATCAGCAATTCCTGAAATCCTGCCTCTATATAACAATTGTACCTATAGTAGCTACAGTTGACTTGGCAACGACACCCGAGGGCAATGCACCACCTTGCACTTAATATGCGCACAGGGCAACGTTCACACTCGTGTATAGTTTTTTTGTAAAGCAAGCGTGAACACACCACTGCGTTGGGTAAAAACCATAGCGCACTCAAAGACATCTTTTGATATTAGCAACGAATTTATCATATAAAAATTTTGAAATGTATTTAACCACTTCAGAGAGAAATTGAGAAAGAATACGGGAAAAGCTGATTAAGGACTTTTAATTGTTCATCTTTTTTTGATATACGTATTAAACAAGGTATTAATACTTATTTATTTTGTTCGGAATCGTGAGTAGATTAGTAGTATGTATTGTATGCCCAGTCTATAATTTACAAATGCATCGTGAGAACGCTCTGATGTCTGGCCAATTTATTATGAGAGTTTCAAATTTTACTGAGAAAAAGTGAAGCAAAATTTACGAGTGTAGAGAAAAAGGTAGAGGTACTCGTACCTTCATTGGCAGAACAAGGGCATAGTTCTACTTTTTTTTGATTAAGTAACTAATTTTCCGATTTTTACTATTATTATATTTACTATTATATTTACTATTATTGCCTTGTACTACAGAAAGCAGGTAGGATATATTTAAAGTATTGTTATAATTTAGCTTTCCTATGAAATTAACTTTATCAGTGGCCGCCGATAGGCCAATTTACCCCTTCTCCTCCAAACACGTCAAGTCTTAGCGTCAAGGATTAACAATACACACATACTTATATCTTTCATATTTATAATATTAATGGGGGATAATCTAACCCTTATCTTGACTTGACCCCTTTTAAAACGTCAAAGACGATAAATTGAGGAAGTAATAAATAACCAGATAAGGGCAAGGCAAGGTTTATGAAATGTCTAGAAAAAAAACTCAATTTTAAATCTAGACCATCGGAAAGTCATCCATCTTAAAAGGGTATTAAATAAGTTGTCATCACGTTAACGTGAATAAATGAATTTATGTATAGTAAATAGCTAGCGGCAATAGCGTAATTTGTAGGTGCAGTGGTTTTATATTGTAAAAATACTTACTACTAGATTGCGCAATGTGAGTCGTTTGCTAATTGAAATGAAGTTTGATTTAGGATTTTTATCATAGTCATAAGATTTAGTACAATTACTTACTAAGAAAACATTTTTTTCTATAAACATTTACTATAACATTTGGCAGTGGTAACATAAGTACAAGTATATAATTAAAGCTTTTGAAAAATGTTGTAGGCTTAGGTATATGCACTCTAGCCGTTACCCGAGCCCGAGACTCCGTTCGCGTAGAATTCGTTTATCGCTGTGTGTGTCGTGTATCCGGGATAAAAACTATCTGTATACCAAGTTTCATCCAAATCGGTTCTGAGTTATCAAAATATAATTATCTTAAAACAGATTTACAATATTATTAATTCGATTATTAACTAACTTAATACCTAGGTAGCATTATTTTTTAAGGAAAACACGTCGTCAAGAGATGTCACTGGCATGGACCCAGAACGCAGGCCACATTACCTCTTTGTATAGCTATCCCTATTCTTCGCGTGAGGTAACCGCCAGTAATCGGTCTGTGGTTTAGACGTGATGAAGTAACAAACAGACTTACAAACTGAACTGAATGAATTTTCATCGTAAATTCGATATACATAAATATATTACTGAAAAAATCCGTGTATCTGCGACTTCGACATGACACATGATTGCTAGGTACATGATTGCCTTGCCGTGCCATAATTTCAATTACGGAATCAAAGAAAATGGTAAGCACCATTAGAACGAGACGTATCGGATATGAAGCTTTGTAGGACCTCTACAAATTGACTTAATCATTACTGGTTCAAAATAATATCACGAATACCGACTGTAGGTTTAACCTTAAAGTCCTGTATTATTATTATTATTTTGTATTTTTTTTATTGTATACTGTAGTTTTGAAGTATTTTATTTGTAATTATTTTTATTTTGAAAAAATAATGACTTTCTGCCAAGTTTCTTGCGGCGCATTCTTTTTGGCAATGATGGTCTTTCCGAAAGCGCTGGTAGTTTAAAAAATGACGTGTAAAAGTGCCTATTGCTGCCTATTTACCAATGACATTTAAACCAGGACGCACATTGCCGAACAAAATCCCCTTCAAAGAATGTCAGAACTATTGATTTGTTTGCGTGACAAATAAAATCATCTCACACAAAATAATTAAAATAATACGAGACGAAATTTGAACCTAGTCTTTACTCTATTACGGGCGAATTTCTGCTAATTTTTGTACAACGTACTGAGAAAAAAGAAGGCCAGTTTTACCAAAGTGGCAGGCGAGCATTCTATCAACCTATCTACTTACTATCGACCTACCGATCGACCTATCGACCAACCTATCGACCTAACCTATCCCGGTGATGAACCAGTGATTTTAGGCCAGTGATTACCAAAGTGGCGCTCATTTGGCTCGGACATATTTGGGCGCGCGATTGTGAATCTACAGGTATAATTCATCAAAGCTATTTACTAAATAAATGGTTTTGATTTTTTGATTTTGAAAGTGTCTTGACAGTCTCTAATTCGCTTTAAATAGTTTTGACTGTAATAAAATTGATCAAATTTGGCAGATCGCTCCACTCTGCTTGAATAGAAGCTTTCTCTAAAACTACGAGGATATTAGCAGCTAGGTAGCTATAAATAAGGAAATCCGTATAACAAGTTGATAATGCGACGTCTAAGCGACTGGGCGAGGCTCTGAGGGGCTAAATACTCGGAAATTTGCAAATCGAGACGGTTCTCGGGATTTTAATCCGCCCTTGGTTAAAAATGTAGTTCTGTTATGTACGTATGTGTCGTGTATCTAAACTTTTATTTATTGTGTAGTTAAAGGCTTGTAATTATTAAAATATATTTAAAAAATGTATAGGTATGTCGTTGAGTTTCTGGTCGGATTCATCTCAACATAGGTTTTCTGACCGATGGTACCTTTTATTTGACATTGCTATACTTAGCCTAAATTAAATGAACATATTTATTTATTTATTTTTGTATAACTATACAGACCTACGCTGCGACCTCAAAGACAAAGTCTAAATCAAATCCCAGTCAATTAGTCATTTTAACTATTTTAGTACTTTGACTTACAAACGCTTATTTAATTTTCCTTTCGGTTTCCATCGCCAAAAAAGTATCAGGACCAATCTTGAACCAATGTTAAGATAAACATTTATTTGACAAAAGAACAGTGGCTAGGAGCCGTAACAACTCGATCCCCAAAGTTGTCAACATTTTTGTTTATGTCAGTGATGTGATGACAAAATTGAGGTTGACAATAATTGCGACATAAATATTTATTACAACTATGAAGACATAGACTTGGTTTGGATAGGTATTTAACTAAATGCAAACATTTACATTTCTTTATTGAAATAAACTAGTCTGATTTGTATTACAAAGGTAGATAAGTAATTAAAATGTTTAAAATCCTTGAATGTACCAAATTTGGCAGCTGAAGTTTGTTTACATTTAGTTATTTAAATACCTATCTCTAAGAAAGGTCGTAGCACGGTAATTTTCGCTCCGCGCCCCGCAAAGACTACTTTTGCTCTGTCTGTATTTTCCACGGCCTCGCTAGAAACTCGATGGTCCGTTACTTTTGGAGGCAAACGTTCGTTGCAATCGGCTATTTGTCGTGACCTACATGCCTCATTTCGACAGCCAACGTCGCTGCCCTGCAGTGTTAGGATTCGCAAAAGCGCTGTGCATTCGAAACGGTACTACATTTTAAAGGTTTTATCAAATGGAGACATAATGTGGCGACTGCTGGATTCACTTTGTAAAACCTTTTTGAAAATAATTTCTTGCCTAATCAGGTGATCTACGATGAGCCGAACAAAGTAGATAAGTACTTAGTTCAGCTTTGATGATCGTCAGCGCATTACATGGGTATTTAATCTGGCTTTACTGGGTTTTACTTTGTTGAGCGTCCTATGTAAGGCGATCTATAGACCAATCCGTTTTAAATCGTACACGTAGAGCTATAGTTTCCAAAATATATTGTAGGTAGAACTTGCAAATGAATTCGAGCCAAAAGTCGTAATAATCTTGCCGTCAAGAGTTTGTTCATACCACGCTTACTACTTTAACCACTTACGAATACATAGAAGGTTTTATATCTACCCAACATATTATATAAATAATATGCAAGTACCTACTTAAGTAAATTCACATAGGTACTAAAATTCTTACGTTAACTCAATTCTTTATTAAGACGATTAGGATTAATTTAGGTCAGATACAATCTCCAATCGACTAATTACTCGACCTAAGTACTCATATTCGTCTAGCCAAAATAAATTCCAAATGCGTTACAGTAATAAACAATTAGGGTTAACTAACGACACTAAAACAACTATTTACATTTATTTAACTGACGCAAATTCTAGAAATACTTAATCCAGACTTCATTAACCGTCACACTTCGCCCCTAATTCTAGCTCTAGTGAATTAAGTGGCTCAAGGTTTGCTTACGAACGTTTTACCATAATGCGTGGTTCCAAATTAGGTGCTATCGCGTCGCGTGTATTTGGCTAATCGCGCGACCTCTCACGGCACGACGCGGTAACGAAGCGTCCCGATACATATCAACACAGGCACCCACATCGCGTAAGAGCTTAGTTACTTGGTTGCGTGGTCTGAGATCGACCTTGCCCCTTTCCACCGCTTTCCTCCGCCGCCGTATTAAATTTCGACTAGTCTCAATCCAACCGCCGCAAGCAAACAGCTGTGTTTTCACACATCGAGCCTTACAGCTTAGTTATAGGAGCTTTTATGGTGTGTCAGTGAGATGGTACTTGCGTCAGCTATGCAGCGAGTTGCTATTGTTTTGCTAGTGCTGCAAATTGACCAGCTGTTTGCAATAGCTGGGTCTAGTACCCGCGCTGGTGCCTGATAACATAGACGTGTTATATAACAGTTTATAACGTAAACATTTTTTTTAAGTGCTTTTATTTTAACAGTGTTTCTAGTTAAGGTGTCATGGTAAACCCCCTTCATGTTTGCGCTCAATTGTGACTAATTTAATTTGTATGAAAATGCATTACGGTCACGGTAGATTTGCATAAATTTACAATCGAGTGTAATTACGCTAACTGCTCAAATAATGCTTTATTGTGTGCTATTGAAATGACTGGTGATTAAGACTATACTATATACTTGTGCCGTTACAATATCGGCTTTAAATTTCCCTAAATTACTAACAAAATAATATTCTTATTATTTCTGATGCTGTCATTTGTTTTAAAAATGTATCAGATTATACCTACTACGACATTTTTAATCGTCTTTGTTGACCGCTTATTCTACGAACGTTGCTACGACGTAGCAGTTTATCAGTAGTTTATTTATCAGATTCGTAGAGCGTCTACGACAACACTTGCTTTATCACTATAACTGTACTTTTCGAAAAATCGACAAGTTTAGTACCAAAACATGACAAGTTATGAAAAATATTCTATCAGTACGAATGTATAAACTATTTGTCACGTAAATTTTATCAGTGTTTTGGATTGAAATTCGAATTAAATATTCACAAAACATGTTTGGTGCTATCTATAAGCTACCCAACGAAAAAACTGTTCTGGTGTTAGGTAAATACTACTTTTAAATTTTGCTGAATGCAATGTAGGTACTGTAATTAAGTAAGATTTGCTATCATAGACACAAATTTACCCAAACTTTGGATAAAATATCTACAGTAGGCAAGTCGTAAACGAGATACTGTACTGTTTAGGCTATCCAGATTTTAGCCTTTTGAAGTTTTTTTAACTTTAGCCTTTTTAAATAGACAGGACCTTACATTCAACAGCCATTGGTATCTAAAATTATAGGTACTTACAAATACCTAACGCTGAAAATACAGCTACGGAATAGTACATAATGCATCTTCGATACCCGAGGAAACGCTGTCGATCACATTCGCGACCTCATGGTCACCCAAATACTTTTATTCAAATCTGTCCAGTCAAAGTGTGTTTTAGTGTCAAAGAGTCACAAACACATACAAAAAGTGCACGCACACACACAAACTTTCGCAACTATGACAATATTAGTAGGTCTATAGGTATAGTATAACGCTGTAGTACCTAAGACTTACAAGTTTACTAAGCTGATAGCTACAGTAACATACCGTGCCCCACTTCGAACTAATTAGCGAATCACTTTATTCCTTTGTAAAAAAACTCTGGTTTGCATAATTTTATAAGTCGCGTACAACACATCATATGTTGCAAACTTAACTAGGTCAAATATAATAACCACTTTTATACTTTCTTTTCTGGATGTACAGTCAGTATCAAAAGTAGCGGATCACTTTTTTACTTTGTCATTAATCTCATTTATCAATTTGTATACCTATCTTAGTATGTGGCTGTAAACAGAGTACAAAAGTTTACAGCTACTTTTGATGCTGATTGTACTATTCGAGTAGTTTTTTTCTGAATACGAAGAGAGTATTAGGTATCCTTAGTTCCGTTTAGGATGAGAATGGTGAAGTCCGGTGAAGTAAAACAAAAAAACAAGGCGGTCATAAAGAATATACCATTACTTAAGCTCTCGATAAAATTACAAAAAAATAAATCATTCATTTCGTGATGGTATGATTATAATAAGTCGAAACAATACTTTGGTTTGGATAGGTATTTAACCAAATGTAAACAAATGTCAATTGCCAGCCTAGATTTGGTGAATTCAAGGATTTTAAATATTTTACTTATCTATCATAGTAATACAAACTAGACCAGTGTATTTAAATACAGAAATGTACCTAATGTTTAGATAATTTAATGGAGGAATTTCAATATTTAAGAAACCAATTGACTTAGTTTTGTTTACATTTAGTTAAATACCTATCCAAATCAAGTATAGTCGGATCATTAAATTATAATTATCAATATTTCAGACAATAATTGTTTAATTACAGTTATATAGGCTAGGTCTCAAATATACTCGTATGTACCTACGCCACATATTTACTCAAAGTATGGAAATGTACTAAAATGCCCTCACCCATATATTCACAAGTTGCAAACACCAAATTAAATTTACATCGATACCTTGAGCCAAAAACTTCGAAGGCCCTTTTAAAATACAAACTACATATCAAGGGTACCTGCTGTAAACTACAAGAGTAATGGCTACTTGATAAGAAATGTATTAGGTTAGGATTTTAGTATTAAACATAAAATATGTATAGTTGTCAAAACGTATGGAACTGTTAACTTAAAATCGAGATTTGATTTTTCTACCACGTTAAGACCACGTTAGTTTAAATGTTTGTTACTTCATCACGCATAGGGTTATCAGATGTGAGGAATTTTGGCTATTTGTCTGGAATGCGGCCGGAATAACAAAATTTCAGGATTTTTAATGAATAATGAACCTTTTTTGTAACACTTACAAAGTTCCGTAGATTATTTTTCCTTAGTTAATTATCTAGATTCATGTCCCACTGCTGGGCAAAGGCCTCCCCCCATGTCCTTCATTTCTCCCGATCCAAAGCAGCCTGCGTCGAGAAATATGAAATGAAATGAAACGAAATGAAATGAAATGATTTTATTTTGCTAGAACAACACAGGTGTTACTTGTACATGTTAGGTGGTCATGTCCATGTCGTCCCGCCATCCGTCTTGTAGCATCCACTCAGTGGCATTTTTAGCCCACCGCAGTAGATGCATTCGGCTGACGTGGCCGGCCCAGTCCCACTACTACTCTTACTACTTAATATTATAAATGCAAAAGCAAGTGTGTTTGTTTGTTAATTACGCTTCCACGCTTTAAGTACTCAATCAATCTTCATGAAATTTGGTATGGTGATAGTTTGGGAAATTAAATTGAATATAATTTTATCCCGGAAAATTTAACAGTTCAAGCAGTAAAAGGAAAACGAATAACACTGGCAAGTCAAGTTACCCTGCCTGATGTGCATGTCCACGGCGCCGCGGCAAACCCCGCCCCCTCCCCCTTCCCCTCTACCCGAGCGTCAGGAAACTCAGGAATTGTGTCAGGATTTTCAAAATTAGTAGCCCTAATCATGCAAAAACAGGACTATCATTAAATCGCAAACTGTATGACCGCGCGAACTGAGTTTCATAGTACCAGGCATTTAGTTCTAGTCAAACGTGCGGCCCGTCGAGCAAACGGACGCGCCGGCCATTAATACCATTTAGTTTTGGAATGGACTTTGAGCGTGTCGGTTAGGATTAGTGTTTCATACATAAGTACTTAGTACTTAATTGTATAAATAAAGTTATTGTTTTTATCGTTATTAGTAGATTGTACAACAAGAGCATAAAACGAGCCATTTAACCCAAGGCGTTCATATAGCCGCCTGAGCCGGTACGGCGAGGGTGGATAGACACGTCGAGGGGAAAATGGGTTTATTGCTCGAGTTTTACACTCTGCTTTTCACTTCGATGGTGAGGAAATGAAATAGCAACAGTGGAAACAATGATTCACTTTATATGTACCTTTTAATTCCATTATTTTCATTTTACTGATTTATTACGATTGATTTGATTGATTTTTAGTTTTATATAAATTATAAATTATTTTAAAAATATATAGAAACTTGGTCTTTAGTTGGTATTAGACGAAAATTTTATTTTATGCACTAGAGCATAATAAGTCATTTTATGTCGCCTAGATACAGCATAAACACGAACTTTACGAGCATAAGAAGTGAAAAAGTAATTAGTGAGCCGCATTTGTGATGAGTTGAGAACCCCTGATGATATTTTTATTAACTGTCGGGGAAAAGACTACAAAAAAAATATATATAAATAAAATAAATATATTGACCCTAGCGTAAGGACTCCTACCGCCATCTAGTCGTCACGTCACACAAAGCAACTACGACATTCTGAGGGCTTACTCCGAAGTTCGAAAATCGAAGTTCGTATCGTACCGTCCCTCTCGCTCTCGTATTAAATAATAGTGTCAGAGGGACCGAACGACACGAACTTCAGAGTAGCCCTGCTGCATTTCACTATTGAAGTTTCTCAACTCGTACGTCGTACTCGTACGTATAAATACAGCTTTCGTCGCTTTTCCTTCGGACTTTGGTCCTAATACTAGTAACTCTGCCTGAGATACTCCAGCCATTCTCATTTTATCGTGCAACTTTCTAATTACCGTAGCGCTTTTTTTGTCAGGCAAAAGCGATACGGCACTGAAACTGAGTGCACATCTAGAAAAAACCGGCCAAGAGCGTGTCGGACACGCCCAAAGTAGGGTTCCGTAGCCATTACAAAAAAATTCAGTAATATTTTTCTAAGGATTTCGTATTATAAACGGAATCTTACAAGTTTAGGTATATTTTATACCTTACGCTGCTATTTACTCATAAACTACTAATAATTCTCAAGCAAACTTAGCCGTTATAGTTTTCCTTGGAAGTTTGATATACTGACTACCATCCTGATTTTTTTCAAATTTTTCCACCCACCGGTTTAGATTTTAGAGGGGGGGGACGCTCGATTTTAATGAAAATTTGCACTTTAAAGTTGAATATTTCGCAAACAAATGACTGAATCGAAAAATTGTTTTAGCAAACCCCTAATGGTTTTAAAATACCTATCCAACGATACCCCACACTATAGGGTTGGATGAGAAAAAAAAAACACCGCCACTTTACGTCTATGGGAGGTACCCTAAAAAAAATTGTTTTTGAATTTTTAATTGTACCGTTTTGTCGGCATATTTTACTTATATATCCGTGAAAAATTACAGCTTTCTAGCATTGATAGTCCCTGAGCAAAGCCGCGGACGGACGGACAGACAGACAGACAGACGGACAGACAGACAGACAGACAGACATGGCGAAACTATAAGGGTTCCGTTTTTGCCATTTTGGCTCCGGAACCCTAAAAAGGATGGCTGCCATTTACATTTATCTGTGTACTCATGTCTAATCACCATGACACTAGTGCAGGAAAAAAGTGGTACGGTAATTAGACAGGTGCACAATAAAATGAGAATGGCCGACTCCATTCTAACCTGTACTAATGTAATGTGTAATGTAGTGTAATATTCTCGTTGAGAGCTAGACTGTATAGATGTCGCTAGCGTCACTGCTTAGGTGGCTATATAAGAAACAAACAAACTGAGATATGTGATGCATAGGGCATAAATTCGTGTCTGTACCGTTGTCCAGCAGTGGTGTAGCGGTATAGCACCCGGCACGGATTGCCGAGGACCTGGGTTCGATTCCCAGTGCAGGTCTTATTTTTCTAGTTTTTCTGTGCATCTATATTTCAGTTTGTATTTTCAATGTACGTATGCGCTCGGCCGGACAGTGGAAGTACGTCACCCCGGCACACAGCTCATTAGCATATGCTAAGCAGCCTGTGCCACTAACCGCATGCGGGATAGTTCTGCCAGGTACTTGAACTTGACTAGGTTGTGAACGCGAGTGACATTTAATATATATTTAATAACACTGCCTTTTGACTTAGCGTGAGATTCGCCAAGTTACTAAGCCATATAAAAGCCAAAAGGCCTTAATTGTCTAACGTACTTGGAACATCATCGTCGTCACCCCTACTTTCTGTCACACGGTAAAGTTAAAAAGAGATGGTGAAAGCGAATCCGCAATTATCGAATCCTTAGATATATGATTTGACGGCTGCCTTGATATTATCGAGAATACAAACTGGGACTTTGATGCACAGAAAAACCAGACAAAGAGAGTAGCGCTAGGAATTAAACCCAGGTCCTCAGCATTCTGTGCTGCGTGCCACTACACTACTGCTGAACATAAGTCTAGACACAAATTTCTCCTATGCACAATTGCACACATATCTCAGCTGCTTTTTTTCACTACGCTACTTAAGCAGCAGCACTAGCGACATCTATGTTTCGCTCTCATCTAGAGACGTAACACTCTTTCGGAAATAACCGCTCACCCAGACAAGAGATGTAGCTACTAAGCAATCAAATTATGGTTGGAAAAAAATACAAAAAAAGAAACTCTAAAAAATCAATCATGCCTTGATATTAGTTATCGTTAAAGTACCTAACATCTGTAAAAATGTGAGAATTAAAATGATAAAAATTTTATAACAAAAAATAGAACCGACTACAAAAAACCATGAAAATAATTTTCTACCAGTCTGAAGTCGGTGCCTCAGCACGAGCCAGCAGGAGTGGACCATAATCGTCTACCTCACCTACAACTATACGAGTAAATGGCTTCAATCACTCCTGCTGGCTCGTGCTGAGGCACCGACTTCAGACTGGTAGAAAATTATTTTCATGGTTTTTTATAGTCGGTTCTATTTTTTGTTATAAAATATTTTTTTCACGCTTTTTAGTGTAAAGCATCTAAGATTTAATAGTTTAATGTCAACTGCTCGTCACCTTTTACGAAAAATTGCTTTTTCCGATGCAGAGATGTTCATTATTGAGGAGTCCTGGTGCTTCACCACCCATTCCATTTCACCATATGCGTTCCGAGGAGCATAAATTGCTTAGCAACTGTGTTAAAGTAATTGAAATTCAACCCATGAAATACTTGTTATTGAGTAGTAACTCCGATGGTCAACTGTGGTCTTCATCATCAGTTCCACTTTACCAAATGATGATTTTCAAGAGCAAATGCACGAGTTACTACTAAATATATCAAAATTACCATAGGTGTCCCTACAACATTTGAAGAGTTCCCTCGATTTCCTTAGGATCCAATCATCAGATCCTGATTTGGTGCTTATGGGACCTAATTGAAAGCATTCCTAGACGAACGCAAAAAAAAAATTCAAATCGGTTCATAAATGACGGAGTTCTGAGGTAACAAACCTCCTTTTTTTGAAGTCGGTTAAAAAGAGGCAGCTCTCCTATTTTAAGTCTCTCGGCAATTTTTTCTTTTATGTTTCTGCTACTCTACTTTTTGTGTACTGCACTTGCATTTTCATGCAAAAATCAAACACATTCAGTGTAAGAACCAGACAATCTGGTTTTCTGTTCGTAGGTAGTTTTCGCAACAAAAAAGAAAAACTCTGCTATTGGTTACAAACTATCGTAGCGATAGGTGGTCGTGGTCGCAAATATGCTCAAGAAACTACTTTCAATAGACACAATAAAACAATTCAGTTCGAAGCCATGAAGTGGATTTACAAACATCTCAAACTGTAACAGTAGTTAAGTAGGGATTGTAGTTAAGCTGTGACCAAAATAGCAGGGCTTCAAACTGTGGGGTCCGAGCAGGTTCCGTTGGCTCGCAGCTGACAGCTCCATGCTAGACAGCGACGAGGACGCGCCCTTTGTCGTTGTGTCGCTGCCTGTCTCCGTGCCTGAGCCTCCTGTGAGTATCAACTTACTAAACTATACTAGCTAGCTAGCTAGTGACGACCGGATGGCCGAGTGGTTAGAGAACCTGACTACGAAGCTTGAGGTCCCGGGTTCGAATCCCGGCCGGGGCAGATATTTGTATGAATAATACGAATGTTTGTTCTCGGGTATTGGTTGTTTAATATGTATTTAAGTATGTATTTATCTATATAAGTATGTTTATCCGTTGCCTAGTATCCATAGTACAAGCTTTGCTTAGTTTGGGACTAGGTCAATTGGTGTCAAGTGTCCCATGATATTTATTTATTTATTTATTTTTATTTTAGCCTAGCACTATCACTGCCGCCGCCTATTCGTGCCGCCGCCCGCGCGCACGGTATCGCGCCGCTACTCTCCCATCTGCCGTACCTACTCTACATGTACTGACTGAACATGTTCAATACTAAAGAGTTTAAGTGTGATGTGTTTGCCGATGTATGGACGGTGATAGAAAGGAAGAGTATGCGTGTATGTGAAACGATTTGTATATAAGTCAGCTGTAAGTACCAGCACATCCTAATTTTCAAATTTTTGTTATATTTGTTATTTTTGTTGATTTTGTTACCTTTTTTGTTTCTTTTATTAATTATAGTTTATCCTTATAGTCTGTAATTATAAGTGTAAATATTTGTTTTACCATTCTTTTACTGGACTAAGACCTGTAATGTAACTTGTTGTATTTTTGATATTTAATAAATAAATAAATAAATAAATGGCACACTATTTAAAAATAAGTCACGGGTAGTTGCGGCTTTTTCTATTAAATGAAGTATCATTCGATGTGCCAGCGGGTTTGAGGCTACAGCGGCTACGTTGTATTGTATCATTTCGCTTTTTCAGTTTTAATTGTTATATATGATTAGGTATTTGTGTTCAAACTGTTCTGCAAATCCAGTTACAGTCTTATATATTTTATAACATGTTTGTTTTTATTAGCAATAAGATTACTTAGCAAAATCTCTACATTCAACAACAACATACATAACAGCCGTAGTGCTAAAATGAAGTAGGTACGTTACTATTAGTTTTACATACGAGTATACGAAGCTACCACTTGTAATTTATACGAAATATTACATAATCCAATGTTTTTCTTATAAATATTCAAAAGTTTTGCGTGTGGAGTGGCAGCGGGTGTGCGTTGAGTTGGATAAGGTAATGTGTATGAGGTCTACAGGTTGATGAAAAATGGCTTGTAAGAAATTATTCTTGATACAAAGGAGCTCACTTTTTTGTTGTAAACGAAGATGGCTCAATGTTTGTCCAGTGGCCACTGAACGTACATTATTACAATCTAAGTCTAAAACATCTTTGTTTTAAAAATAACAAGATCAGCAAATAGCATTGCACAGAGTAAAAATCTAGTTTAAAAAAAAGTTGTTTCAATAGCTCGTATTCAAAGTCAAGAATGAAATAACTACGAGTAAGAATTATTAGTATATATATATTCGTAATGTTACCACTAGAATATTGAATTTTAACCCTTATATCTTAACAGTATCGCCGGTTTTGCCCAAATCGGTACAACTAATCGCCTTGTCGATTACCGACTAAGCCACCGCCAAGGCGAACCAAAATCACCCACTAAGTTATAAAATCCGCTCATTCCAAGTACCTACTCCCTTGGATGCCCCAATTACTCGGTAAACGACAAAATGTACAACATTTTCGCCGTATTAATTTCAAACGCCGCAGTCCATTTGTTATGCAGCAATTCGAGACGACCTCGCCCGCTTCACACGTGCGATGACTGGGCTCGATGTGTGAAAACTGGAAACCAAGTCATCCAGACCCCCGATGAGACTTAAAAACTCCCCGACTGGTGTGCGTGTTGAGTATTCGCGAGGGGATGGGAAGGTCAGTCCGAATGGTTAATTGTAATTGCACGCACAGACTTGGCGATAAGCATTGTCCTTGGCGAACGGTCAGTACCACCGGCCAAGGACTTCGGAATAATTTGGTTGTCGAAAGAACTGCTTGTTTACACGAGCAGTAGTTCACTCTCGCGTCGGGGCGCCGGTCGCCCGCTGTGCAAAATATCGCGAATCAGAATTCGGTACTACCCTAAAAGTGCCGAAGACTTGAGAATTACAGTCATGGTTAGTAAGTTTTTACTTGGTCTTGTGCGTAAATTATAAATGTTTCGATGTTAGATTAAGACAAAGAGTACAAAACATGTGCAGTCTACGATATACTTAAAAATTAATTTGACACAAATGAAGTAAAATTTTCTCGGGAACAAATTAGGTAATAATTAAATTGTAAATTGTTGATATCTTGCTTATTTAAATAATACAACCGTTCTAAGTAAACTAGGTTAAATGCATTGCTATTCGCATGAGATTGCTGAAAAAAACCGGCACTCGGACGGAACTAAGTGGAATTCCCTCGTAAACCTAGAATTCTTGAATAAATCCGCTTTCGTTACCGCCGTATTACCGCTAACGAAACGTAATCATTTACATACGAAAATTCAAAATATAGATTAGTTAGGAACAAAGAATTCAAAGGATAATTCCGATCGAGCTTCAATTCCTTAAAATTTCTCCTTAAGTTTTTCCAGATACGAAAGGTGCTGACATAAAATATTTACATTGAAACTCTTTTAAAATGAATATCTAAGTCAATTACAGTTTTCTTCCACGTTTTATGAAAAAATATTTCTTATTTGCTTCTTAAACCTTTCTTCTGCAAATTTTTAAACAAGTCTCTTGATTTATTACTTTCATTACTTTTAAATGGTTGCTCTTCAGCGCTATTTTATTCGCTCATTTTTATTACATACTTTTTGCTGACTATACTTGAATCGTCATCCAAATACTTCAACTCAATCTGAACATTGAAAGTGAACCAACATTAACTTGTAATATTTGAAGCAAACAAACAAATAAGTATATCTAATAGGTAAAGTTAAATAAAAGCTTATAAGAAAACCTAATCTTTATTACCAATATCATAAAGGCGCAAGTAAATAAGTCTGTCTGTCCGATACCTCTTGACGCTTAAACTGCTGAACCGATTTATATTAAATTTAGTATGAAGATTATTTAAGATGTTGGGAAGGCCTTAAGTTAATTTTTACTGGAAAATTTCATAGCTTCCACGGGATAGCAACAAACCAACTTTTCGCAGATAAAGTCAGGGGCAAAAGCTCAAGGCAAATAAGTAAGCACATAAAATCATACCCATCTCTCGTAGCCTAAAAGTGTTATTATTCGGGCATTTGTTCCTAATCTTTTTATTTTTTTATAAAAATGGCAGAAAATTCTGATACGACTTTTAAGTGATCTGGTAGAAGTACAGGAACTTGGAGGAAAATTAGGCGGTTGAAACGCTTGAATAACCCAGAACTCCAAATTGCAACAGCATTATATGTATACAGTGCATATGCACGTCAGTTGATTTGGCAGAGTTAGCTCAAGCACATTTATCAACCGATGCAACCGGGTCAGGGGCGTCCACACCCTCGGAAACAATTGAACAGCGGAATTAGGCAACAGTTTAGCTAAATTGGCAAGTATTGAAGGAAAATGTGCTAGTAATGGTACTTTATAATGGTATGTGAATGAACAGTGGGCGGATTTGAGTGTTTATTTATCGATAGAACCGTGGTACCTATATACGTATAAGTGGCATCGATAACAAAACTAAGCGAAAAGATAGATCGTTCATCATAATAATCATAAGCCATCAGAGGAAATGAATTTAACTATATAGGTTTGATAGTTTTCACTTTTATTCACAGCTTGGTGATCGTGCATGATTATTAGAATAATATCTACTTAAACATACTTATATAAAACAAAAAAAAAACACTATTTGCAATAGCAAGGTCTTCTTAGGCAAGGTCCTTAAGATGCTGGCAGCGTTCCTTCTTTAAATGTTTTGTCTGAGAAAGCTGCCATCTTTTCGGTCGGGCACCTGCGATGTCTACTACCTAACCTCTTCAGTAGTTATCTCTTTACAAAGCTTCATCTTTAATCTCGGTATTCCTTCTTCGTTTCCCCCCCTTCAAAATATTAACATGTTTAATCCTGCAGGCAGCAAGTTACGGCAAAAAGAACGGCATGTGGTACGGCGGCACGGTGGCGGCGCCGGCCGGCAGCGGCTGGTCCCGTGCCGGCACACGGAAGCAGTCTGTGGCGGAGTCCGACGCGCCCCCGCCGGGGGGCGGCAAGCCCGCTAGTGGACGCGTCATCCGCATCATTAACAACATGGACCACTCTATACAGGTGACTATACACTCTATACACTCTATATAGATGGTTAGTTTTGGCCTCGGGGGACTCTAGAGCTGGCGGTTACCTCGCGCAAAGAATAGGGATACCTAGCTATTCAAAGAGGTAATGCGGCCTGCATTCTAGGGTCCATGCCAGCAACATCTCTTGACGACGTGTTTGCCTTATAAAATAATGATAAATAGGTATTAAGTTAATTAATAATTAAACATTAATAATATTGTAAATCTGTTTTTTTTTTCAATATTGTAGGTATATTGTTATAAATAAAAGTCCATTTACAGGTGACATTATTATCTATGATACTCATAGAAAAAGAAACAGATATACAATATACACATACACCTACTGTGCAAAAAACTTTAGAAACTGGACGATATACTGACCCAAGTCTGAATTTTCTCCGAAATCAAAAAAATATCACAGTGTATTTTCTTATGGTTTTTTATAAAACATGCTCAGTAGGTTGGGTTTGTTTTGTATAAGTTTCGAAAAAAAAACATGTTTTCATAGAAAATCGTGAGTTGGAAAATGCAACCGTTTGCGAAATTTAACATTTGCTGCGAAAAGGCAGAAAACTATTTGTACAGATTATAGTGTATAATGTTTTGCCGTCGTTTCGTCGGGAAAGTGCGTATTTATTTTTTCAACTTGCTTACTGAAGCTTGAGAAAGCAAAATAATGAGGGCTAAAGTACTGGGAAATATCGCTAGATGGCGTTAGTATCGTTATGTTTTTTGACCTTACGGTCTTGCTTGCAATTAGCTCACTTAAGTACGCTTGGTTTTTTTAGCATTAGAAATAAAGTAAACAATCTTGACGAGTCTTTTTATTGAAAAACTTTTTAAAAAATCAGTAACTAAACCAACAGTAACAGTACTCAACGAAAACTTATGATAGATACCAAAAGAATGTAAATGATCATAATCTGCGACTTATTTTTCAATAATAAGACATATAATAAAAATCGCTTCTTCTTCTCTACCTACAATACCTAAGTACTTACTTTTAAATTGAATATTGTATGTTTGCCAAATATAATAGCGAGGGTTCCCTGGTCAAACCCAGTAACGCGATCTAATAATTAAAAAAAAAAAGAATTTTAAACTTCTACATATTAGTCAACAGTCAATTATTTCGGCTTATCGGGCTTAACCAGGGTACCTTCGAAGTAAAGGCGTGATTCTAATTATGATCTCCTTATTCAAACAAGTATTCTAACGAGCTTAATATTAGCCATCGTGACTTTTTAATTCCAAAAACTAAAACAGTAGCACATACTTCGAACTCTTACAATGTTTTTATCAAGCGCGGGCTATAATCACCGTAAATATGGATTTATTTCACGGATTTGCTTTAATAAGTGGTTGGCTGGCCTTGGCCAACAAACAGTGTGTTACGGAGTATGAATTAGAACCATAGAGGTAATCACCAATAGACTGGTTAGGTTCTTTGGTGATAGCGCTGTCCGATGAGGGTTTCAGTAACTCGCTAGTTCGCGACACGTACACAAACAACAATGCTGTTACGTGTGTTCAAGATTAAATAAACGTCATTCATAGAATAGTTTTTTGGGGTTTTCGTCATCGAAATCGAAAAGGATGACTATATCATCTAGAATTACAAAATTTTAGAACACCCTTTCACAATGTGACATTACTTTCGTTTAATTCGTGTTTTCGTTTAAAGTGGCGTGAAAGTGAAGAGGCCTTTACCCAGCAGTGGGTGAATGTGGGCTGATTTGATGAATTCGTTTTTGCCAGCTCTTGCGAAATCGACATACAATACCATGACTCTTTATGTACGTCAAAAAATATTAAGCGACACAGAAAACAGGTACAAAGAGAGAAAAACTACAAGGTAAGCAATAGGCGGCCTTATCGCTACATACCCGTAGTACATAGGTGAAGTGCTCTATTAGATAATTCTTCTATGATTCCAATCGACTAGTATGAGTTCGAATTTACATAAAACATGTGTTACTATGATATAAGTTGTTTACGAGTATTATTACCACTTTCTACATAGTAAGGGCGGCAAGGGCGCAGAAATAAGTAAGAGTTGTTGCTGCTGTTATTAAAGAAGAAAGGAAATGAAAATGTGCGGGGTTATTCGACTTAGACTTTTGTTCGTGAAAAAGTAGGAGTTTTAAAAACAGGCCAAGTGGGGGTCGAACTGGCGCACCAAGGGTTCCGTGTAAATTTGTAGGTATCTATGAATATCTAGTGTTAGCAGAGCCCCTATCCAAAGCAAAATGAACGTAGCGTGGGGTCATTTTATATTAGTTGATTGGAACCCTCCTAATTTTTTAACTAATTATTTTTATTTGATTGTTTGTTGGTTTATACTCTTTATTGTACAAAAAAAAAACAAAAAGGTAATTAATTTTTGAACACGTTTATCTAGCTAGGAGCTAAGCCACAATAGAGCTCTCGCCAGGCTGGTATATGTCAATATAGTGGCAGTAAATATACACATTATGTATTCATTTCTCATACAGCCCTGTGGTAATCGCACAGACGCACGGACAGTGTAACGACGTAACTATAGTTCCGTTTGACACCATTCAGGTACGGAACCGTAAAAATTGTACTACTGTACTAATGATAACGTGTTCTTTTCTTCGAAACAGTGTCGCGTATTACTAAACCTGCGGACGACACAACCATTCGAAGAGGTCCTCGAGGATTTAGGACAAGTACTGAAAATGAGCGGTGCTAAGAGAATGTACACAATCACCGGCCAAGAGGTAACAAAATCAAAAATACTCGTAACCCTAGCTAAAATATTTGCAGAAACGGCCTCCGAGACGGATAGAAAATGAAAGTTTTATTTTCTGTAGGTAAGGAGTTTCTCCCAATTACGGAACGAGTTCTCCGATGTAGAGACTTTCTACTTGGGGTCTGTGATGGTCGCACCAGCGCTGAGCCCAGGAGTCAGCGCTCCCCTTCCTGTCGAGTCTCCTATGAGGAGGTAAGACATTACGAGTATATTCTTAGTGTAAAACCTGCCAGAAGCCAGGAGGGGTTTTTTTGTTTAAGTCGCCTTGAGGGACAAAGACACTAGGTCGTTGCTTTTATTTAGTTGTTTTTTTTATTAGCCTATTTTGTGTCCCACTGCTGGGCAAAGGCCTCTCCTCTCTTGCTCCACTCCTGGCTATCAAAGGCGAGCTCCCGCCATCCCACATTGTAGGCATCTAAGTCGTCCCTCCAGTTGATTCCACTGTTCTTCTGATTATTATTGAATTTACTATTCAAAATTTGGTAGAAGGAGTTAATCGCTCTGGTAAAATCCTCGTAATGCTAAGCTGGCTTAATGTTTTTACGGCTGCATTCGAATAAGCCCCAACATGCGGATGAGTAAAAAGCCTATTCCTTCACCGCACTCTTCCGATGCATCTGTTCTTTGGGAACTATGTCCTAACATCGGTTAAAAAATTATGAATTAGGTATACTGTTTAAAAGTATATTTTGCAAATTGTTCTGTATAGATCTCGGTCGCGTGGCAACGTGGCTGTGGCGCCTGCGTCGGAAGAAGTATCAGTACGCGGGCGGCGCGCGCGCAGCAAAAGCCGACCGCGCGTGCTGTACGCTCCGGAGGGCGAGATCGTGCGCAACTCAGGTAACAAATTGGTTCTTACAATATCGGCCAGACGATCCGATAGATTTATGTACAGTCACCAGCACCATTATCTGATACAACAAGCGTGCAAAAATAACTGATAGGTACTTTACAACTCTAGAGGTATTTCTAAGGCCGGAAGGACGTGTCAGACATTTTTGCACGCTACTCTGTGGCAGATATTAATGCTGGTGACTGTACCGTAGAAAATTATGTCACAGGTCTTCAATTTTATGATATGTAATAGAGCTATGAAACTGCCAGTCACACTTTAAAACCAAGGTGTAGGGTTAGTAAAGCCAGGGTTTTCCTTGGATCTGATAATTTTTTACAGAGAAAAAGTTTTGAGCCCCTTATTTTACATGAAATGTTTTTGGTCGGTTAATGAAGTCTAGGTACCTATAAAACGGAGAAATTATAAAACTTTCGCGGTTGATCCTGTATCGAAGATTTAAATAGAATATAAAATATTTGTAGTAAGGTAAACGTAATAGTGTTTGTCACTGTTTCTATAAGTAGTTGTCAAATTTAATTTTATCATACTTACATTATAATTGGTGCTGTGATCGAGGTGACAACAGAGTGTCATACATTGGGTATTAGCGTGTTGAGCAATCAGACGTTTACTACTCTTGATACTTTACTACTTCTTTACTACTCTTGGTAGTCGAGGAGTTTTCGGGAGTATTCGATACGTCAATCAACTACTTACACTGATCAAGATGACACACGCGGCGTTACTTACTCCTTGCCTTAACATGAAACTTCTACCCTAGATTACACTCTACTGGAGGTGCTCAAAGAGGAACCAATTCGAGTGACGATCCGCGGCCTCCGACGCACGTTCTACCCGCCCATCCATCACGCGCCGATCGACAACGCGCCACCGGAGAAGAAGATGGCGCTGGAATGGGTGTAAGTGTTCTTTTATACCTACTCGTAGTTGCCGGTGAAAGCGAGAGAAGTTCATCATCACTATAACAGCCACAGGACGTCCACTGTCGGACATAGGCCTCCCACGGTGGATGCAGACTGGTTCCAACCGATGGAACTGGAGCGTGCATCCACCGTGAACTCGCTGCTTTAACCAGACAATTTTTTCATCTAGTCGAAGTTCGCTTGTACGTACATAGTGTTAGTGTACTGTTGGCAACTAATTAGGTGTTTGTTGACAAAACAGCTGACAGCTAAAATTTCACAGTAAAAATAGTCTAAATCTTCTGTCATTGAGTCGTTGTGTTTCCTATTGTTCTTGTTGAAAATAGAGTAGCGCACGAAATAGCCCTTTATCCAAGGGATTTTCCAAGTTTGACTCAACTGAACGTAACTCAGAAACCACAAGTAAGGAAAAAGGCCGCTTCGGGCAAAATCGACGATTTAGGGGAATCAAGAGCTGACGCGTATACTACGTATACCTAGTAGAAGTTTATCCCAACCAGGTCGCATTGTGGTCCAAAAGCGTAATGCCGCCAGAGTCATGGAAACCCTGCCACAACATAAAAGTTACCCGTTTCTGTCTAATTTGTTTCGTTGTCGTCGCTTTTATCCTCAATCGGCATTATGAAAACCTACGTATAACTAGGTACCAGAGCACTGCTAGGTTGATTATTAAGTTTTCATGTCCCATCAGTTACGGCTACCGCGGCTCCGACTGCCGCCGCAACCTGTGGGTGCTGCCGACCGGCGAGCTGCTTTACTACGTGGCTGCCGTGGCGGTCATGTACGACCGGGACGAGGAGTCGCAGCGGCATTATACTGGCCATACTGAGGACATACAATGGTAAGAAGTTTTTAATATGGACACAATGCTTTTGGTATAAATACACACCTCTAACCCATATTAAATGACAATTAAAGCAGCAGCTACTCTACGCGCGTCTGGTGCCATCGCGTGTTTGCTTTAAACTGGCTCGCGGATCACGATGAGGCGTGTCGCCTCAGCTTGATCCGCAACGTGCCTCGGGCCTATGGCTCAGGCCGAGCAGCCTCAAGTCGAGGCTGCTCGGCCTGAGGCTGCTCTAATGGCTACGCGGCTTAACGGGTAGGTAACTCACGTCTTAAATCGAGTTTCGTCGGACAGTTGCGTGAGCAGAGCGGTGGCACGTGGTGAGCGTGTTGCGGCAGCTGCCGAGGCGCGTGCTCCTTTGAAGAAGGGCTACGAAATAGCCCGAAACATGTCGAGCTAAACTCAATTTAAGACATGAGTTATCCGTTACAATATCATTATGAGTGAATCTCACAGTAGTTTCATGTTCAAAAACCCCCGACTTTGTCACTTCGACGTTCAATATCTCAAAAACGGCAATACCTATTTTGATGAAACATAGGTCTACCCGTTTAAGAGCTACGGTGCCACAGACAGACACACACACAGACACACAAAGACACAGACACACAGCGGTCAAACTTATAACACCCCCTCTTTTTTCGTCGTTGGTTAAAAGTAACACCTGTTTTGAGAGCTCAGGCTGAGCGTTATAAAAAAAACTCCTGACCACCGATTAAGAATCACGGTGTATACTTTGTATCCTTATCAAACTCCGTTTCTCGCAGCATGGAACTCCACCCCTCTCGCGAGCTGGTTGCGAGCGGGCAACGCGCGGGTCGCGGGCGGCGTGCGCAAGCGCATGTCCGTATTTGGAGTACCGACACGCTGCAAACCTTACACGTGTTTGGGATGGCGGAGTTCGAGGCCGGCGTGTCCGCTGTTGCGTTCTCGCAACTGGTATTTATAACGCTCTATCTCTTTCTTACTTAGTATTAGCACTATAAAAGTACGTAGTTTCATGATCAAAAAGTACCTATCTAGTTAGAATTTTGCGCGTCTAGCCTGACGCAAGTGTTGTCTAGGGTCCAAAGCAGTGGCGTAGCGTAGTTTAGGCGCGGGAGGCGGACCGCCCCGGGCGGCACATTTAGGGGGCGACAAAATACTATAAAAATTTTAATGGTATGTGTGAAGTTCCCAATTCGCACTGAGCCCGCATGAAACTACGGCCCAAGTGTTCTCATTCTGAGAGGAGGACTATTCGGATCCCTTATTGACTCCTTTCAAATCTTATCGACTTCAAGGAGTTACTCCGACAATCTCCGACCAACCAACTGGATCGAGCGACTCGCGATCTCCGATACAGCACTAACTTCACTTTCGTTCAATCGCATCGGATCGGATCGGATATATGTCGTCCTGCTCACGCTAATAGCATTTACTACGAGAGGAAGAGGGATCACATGATACCAATTTCAGAGCCGCTCCCCGGAGCCAGTAGTAAGTATAAGTACTTATCCGAAGTACCGAACCGAGCCGAATCGGCCATCTATAGACAAAATAATAATCGCTCGAAAGAACCGGAGTCAATAAAGGAGTCGGAGTCGATAAGCGAATTCGGTACTGATACCGGAGCTGGATTTAATGAATCAGATCCCTTGTCGGAGTCGAGATTACCCATGTCTAGCGTATAGGGTGGGATGATATTGATAATTTCATAACAAAAAAAATGTCGCCCCTACGATTCGGACCGATTAGAATAAGTACCCTACCCTTATTTAAGAGGACGGTAAAATTTTCTTCCGCCCCGGGCGGCTGATACCCACGCTACGCCACTGGTCCAAGGTCAACAATTTCAAGTACTTATCAAACATAATATGTTTATGTGTATATTATGCACATAAAATTTATATGAAACCACGCTGTTAAGACACTGTAAAATTAATTAGATGTAGGATCCACTACACTGGAGTTGAAATTACGCAGTGGTTATGCAGTGACGCGTCTATTGCGTCACGTTTATCAATTTGACCTTCAACAATGACTGTGAGCGAACATGTATAGTGTATGATTTTTTTTTCCTTGATTTGGCCTTAGTTAATTGGGCGTTTTCAAAAAAAAGGTAGACCCTTTTTAAAAAAGCGTTAATGGTACACTTTTTTTTTTGATAACCCCCAATTATCAGATAATTTCTATCAAATATCAAACAAACTGAGCCATTTGTCGAAATTAATTAAAATCGAGACAAAGACGCTGTAGAACTAGTGGACATGGTGCTATCGAATTTCAAGTTTTGTCTTGTTACTCAGGATGATACTTTTTCCTACTGGTAACGATGCTAAGTTGTAACGTTGGAAACCACAGAACGGCGGCAGCTACGTGTTGGCTGTAGACGCAGGACGTGAGAGCATTCTCTCCGTCTGGCAGTGGCAATGGGGGCACCTACTGGGAAAAGTCGCGGTAAGTCACATTTGAACATTTTGGAATAGCTTGGGCGAATGTCATACCCTCCAAGTCGCAACTACTTTGATAAAACTATATACACCATATCGGTACTGCAGTCCTCTTCATAAAAAGTTACGACTTTGGATATTGGCGCCGGTGGAATCAAAATTAATTAGAGGAATAAAGCGGCAATTAGGTACACTGCGTCGTTCACCTAATGCGGTCACCGAATTTGTTTCAAACTACTTCGGCGAACGACTGTCGCCTTTACATTATTCTGTCCGTCTACTGCGGCGGCCATACTAAGGCCGTGGCTGATGTCGCTCGCCGAATGCGGCTGACTACCGTGTTCTTTATACTTTTGCGGTTGCCGCATGCAGCATGTGGCGAAAGACTCAATGTAATTGCCGCTTAACAAATGCTTTTGACGCTTGTAACTAACATTGTTATACTTTTGCGGTCGCCGCATGCAGCATGTGGCGAAAGACTCAATGTAATTGCCGCTTAACAAATGCTTTTGACGCTTGTAACTAACATTGTTATACTTTTGCGGTCGCCGCATGCAGCATGTGGCGAAAGACTCAATGTAATTGCCGCTTAACAAATGCTTTTGACGCTTGTAACTAACATTGTTATACTTTTGCGGTCGCCGCATGCAGCATGTGGCGAAAGACTCAATGTAATTGCCGCTTAACAAATGCTTTTGACGCTTGTAACTAACATTGTTATACTTTTGCGGTCGCCGCATGCAGCATGTGGCGAAAGACTCAATGTAATTGCCGCTTAACAAATGCTTTTGACGCTTGTAACTAACATTGTTATACTTTTGCGGTCGCCGCATGCAGCATGTGGCGAAAGACTCAATGTAATTGCCGCTTAACAAATGCTTTTGACGCTTGTAACTAACATTGTTATACTTTTGCGGTCGCCGCATGCAGCATGTGGCGAAAGACTCAATGTAATTGCCGCTTAACAAATGCTTTTGACGCTTGTAACTAACATTGTTATACTTTTGCGGTCGCCGCATGCAGCATGTGGCGAAAGACTCAATGTAATTGCCGCTTAACAAATGCTTTTGACGCTTGTAACTAACATTGTTATACTTTTGCGGTCGCCGCATGCAGCATGTGGCGAAAGACTCAATGTAATTGCCGCTTAACAAATGCTTTTGACGCTTGTAACTAACATTGTTATACTTTTGCGGTCGCCGCATGCAGCATGTGGCGAAAGACTCAATGTAATTGCCGCTTAACAAATGCTTTTGACGCTTGTAACTAACATTGTTTTCTGGTTGACCGATTGAAGCGAGAATGTTGAAAACAAATTCCTGAGATAAAATTACGTCGTTCTTTTTTTTGTCCTCGGCGGTCTTTGTTTTATAACTTTTGAAATAAAAAACTATTTTACATACTGTAAATAGGTAAAATGTTTCACACATAAATAGTTGATGTACAAGAGGCTTTTAACCGACTTCATGAAAAAGACAAGGTTTAATCGATTGTTTTTTAGGGTTCCGGAGCCAAAATGGCAAAAACGGAACCCTTATAGTTTCGCCATGTCTGTCTGTCTGTCCGTCTGTCTGTCTGTCTGTCTGTCTGTCCGTCCGCGGCTTTGCTCAGAGACTATCAATGTTAGAAAGCTGTAATTTTGCACGAATATATAAGTAAACTATGCCGACAAAACAGTACAATTAAAAATTCAAAAACAATTTTTTTTAGGGTACCTCCCATAGACGTAAAGTGGCGGTGATTTTTTTTTTCTCATCCAACCCTATAGTGTGGGGTATCGTTGGATAGGTATTTTAAAACCATTAGGGGTTTGCTAAAACGATTTTTCGATTCAGTCATTTGTTTGCGAAATATTTTACTTTAAAGTGCAAATTTTCATTAAAATCGAGCGTCCCCCCCCCCCCTCTAAAATCTAAACCGGTGGGTGGAAAAATTTGAAAAAATTCAGGATGGTAGTCAGTATATCAAACTTTCAAGGAAAACTATAGCGGCTAAGTTTGCTTGAGAATTATTAGCAGTTTATGAGTAAATAGCAGCGTAAGGTATAAAATATACCTATACTTCGAAGATTCCGTATAAAGTACGAAATCCTTAGAAAAATATTACTTAATTTTTTCGTAATGGCTCCGGAACCCTATTTTGGGCGTGTCCGACACGCTCTTGGCCGGTTTTTTTTTTCTTAATCTCTACTTCAGTAAAACTTGTAAAACAGGTCTTTAAGCGAACGAATACAATCATAAACCAAGTATTTTTACAGGAACACGGGTCACGCGATTAGATTATTCACATATAAGTAAATAGAACTACGTAACGGCCAACAGTGAATTTGTGCTCTTGATTTAAATTTTTTAAACACTTTGCAATTCTATTTCATTTACTTTAATTTACTATTATCTTTTACTTTTGTTTCCACTCGTCTGTATCCGGTCCGATAAAATGTTGGTGCTCTATTCTTATGTACTGTAGTTAAAAAATCATAGTTTTAACCAATTTTTAACACTAATCTTTATAACATGTTGTTAATTTCATTTATATATTAGGTACGGGCTTTTTTACTTACTTGCATTATTCAACTTACTAAAGAATTCCAAGAGTAATAGTTACAACAATTTTCCGTCCTGCGGAGATGATAATGGCCTGACAATTTGAATTTTGCTATCAGATTGTAGTTCTGTCATCAAATTTACATAAGTAAGTGTGCCCAATCAGTTCAACTGGAAACTAAAAAGTATTAGCCGAAAAATGGTTGGCAAATTTTGAAATTCACAAACAAACGCAACGTCAAATAAAAGATTGCAATACAACTTAATTAGCAATCTCCTCGTTTTTTGAAGTCTCTCAAAAAAGGTCAAGATAACAAAGCCAACGTTTAATTTTCTTTGTTTCGTATTAAAAATCCTTAGTCTACAGGATTGTAAACGTTGTCAACAGTTTTCTAGGTCAAGGGACACATTAAGATCTAGCGATAACTACGTTGACGACTTGATGGTACTTGGACAATGTTTGGCTTGGCCTCTTCGAGATCTGATGATAAATGGGTGTTTAGTAATTTTAGGGGGTTTTTAATTGCAGTCTTTTCGATATTATTAAAGTAGGTAATGTTTTTGATGTAATAATTATTGTAACGTTTTGTATTGTGCTTGTGGTAATGTGGCCTATATTTTTAAAGCAGGAATTGCAAAATAACTTATTAGGTTTTTGTTTGTTATATGTTTGTGAGTTTACTTGCTTTCTATAATCTTTATTATTAACCGGGAATCATTAAAAAGTGGAAATGTGTTTTGCGCTGCCAAATCCATATTTAATACTATAAATGCGAAAGTGTGCGTGTTTATAAATATGTTTTTACGTTTTCACGTCAAAACGGAGCGACGGCTCGACGTAATTTTTGGCATAGAGATAGTTTATAGGACAGAGAGTGACATTATGCTAATTTTTATCCAGGAAAAGTCCATAGTTCCCGAGGGAACAGCGCGCGATAACCGAATTCCATGCGATTATAATTCATATAAAAAAAATTACTTAAAAATACTTTAGTTCTAAATGTCCAGAGCTTAATAGAAATATATATTTTCTCATACGCCGTGAATCATACGCGTGTGATCTGTAGCCATTTATAACCACTGTGACATAAAACAGGCTTCATAAAAAAAATGCAATACAATAACTCTTTATTTTACTGCACACCAACACATAGCAAGCAGTATAGAAAACACCGTGTATTTCTTTACACACAGAGAATTTCTTTCTTTTTTTACGTAATAATAATATGGTAACATATTAAACAACTTCCAATAAATACGCGCAGTAAACAATAAAAACATACCCCAACAAGAGTATGTATACGTCATTGGACGTTAGCGAGTTCAACACACCCATACCTAGGCCCCGCCCACCGCTACGCGGCTGCCTCTACGAACCGCTACGAGCTACGAAGCCGTAGCGGTTCGTAGCGAGCTACGATTTTTGTACAGAGCTGCGATTAAATCACGTTTAATTTTACGATTTACGACACGACTAAAGTATAGAACCAGCTTCCTGGGACGGTATTTCAGGAGCGGTACAATTGAGGGATCTTAAAAATATGGAATTTTTTAATAACATTTTAAAGAAAGAAAGAAAGAAAATACATTTATTCACAACACAAGACAACAATACTATTTGGTAGATAAAGAACACAAAGGTATGTCATTGCGATTGTGAATCGGACACTGGCTCAGCATAATGCTGAAGCGTTAAAAACACCCCAGCGCTGATTTTCAGCCAGCAACGTAGGCAACCCTCTGAACGTTATAAAGACACGCTATAATACACACCATTAACAACATAAGACTATATAAATAAATAGATAATTTATAAACTAGAAAACTAATTTATTGTGCGACTTTAAAAAACATAAAAATAAATTTATAAAAATAATTTTACTGGCGGTTTCAGGGGACTTAACAGACGCTCTGGGGACACTATAGACTGGCTATAAAGTTTAGATTTATGGGAAACGCAGGACTTATATTCGAAAGGCAGTACGATATAATAATAATTTTAATATGGATTTTGACATTTAATACGGTTAGTTCAGATATTTTTAAAACATCATTAAGTGTAAACTTTCTCGGCTAAAACATGCGAGCGGTGTTATAATGGCAACAATTAACCGCCATTCCTTATTTCTTTTTCCGTTCCGAGCATTTCAGTATTAAAAAATAAATCTTGATATTTGTCAGGCGACTTATCGCTAGCGTGCCACGCCGCCCCGCCTTTTGTTCGCGACTGTACTTTCAATGATTTGTGTCGCGGTTATACAGCAAAGAAATATGAACGTGACTGTACGTGGCATGGGAATAATCTGTTTAAGTGGTTTTTATGTAAGATTGCAGCTTTGCTGGGTATTTTTAATTAAAACGTTTGACGTCCTGTCTAGACGGTTGCGGTAAAATAGGCATGCACTTAAATGCAATGAACATATTTTTTTCTAATAACGCTATTATTATTATGAGTACTGTTTTTAACCGACTTAAAATAAGTGGAAGTTCTCAATTCGCTAGGTTTTTTATGTTTGTTACCTAAGAACTCTTTATCTGGCGTTTTAAGATCCTATGTCCGTCCTCGAGATTTACTTAAACATCTAAAGTACAATTCAATAGAATCTGTAAATTTTCTACACATTTAAGACACCCTAACGTGGGCACACTTGATTATATATATCCCTGTTGTTGTGATTATCATCTAAAAGGAATCAAAAAATAATAATAGTCACATCACAAAGCCCCTAGGCAGCCCGGTGTTCATATTAGTAGGCTGAAAGTGTCTACAGGATTGTCAGATTCTATTGAATTGGAGTTTACATAAACACCATATTTTTAAATTAGTTCCGTCCCGACGTTTATGCAAGGTTAAGCAACAAACGTTTTCATAAACTTTCTAATTGATTATAGTATAGTATAATTTCATGCTAAATCACTTTAGAACTATTATTTTTGATTTAGTTACCTTAAGATAACCCTAGGTATTCCCAAATATTTTTCCCAATAACCTTTCCCATACTATTCTGTTGCGTCACGACACAACACGACAGATAAATGTGTGCGGCTTTAGACAATAAGGCCTCTGGTCGTGATCCCTGATTATTACTTCAGACATTGCAAGAAGAGCTGACGGGAGCAGCGTTCCACCCTCTGGACGACAACCTTCTGATCACCCATGGGAAAGGACACCTGGCTTTCTGGAACCGCAGGAAAGATGGCTTCTTCGAGCGCACTGACATCATTAAGCCGGTAAGCAGATTAATAAAAATTGCAATAGTAGATCGACAACCAAGGGTGGAAAGCGACCCATTTCATCCGAGATATTTGTGGGGCACGAACGAAGTGAGGGTGCCAATAGTTCGAGGGGAAATGGGTAATTTCACCCGAGTTAGACATACTTTTCATTTCGATTGTGAGGAAAGTAAAAATACACGCGCACATTTTATGAAACAGATATATCAAGAAATTATATGATGAATGATAGGAATGGGATGATGATATCAAGAAAGATAAGTTAAAATTTCAAACGGATGTTCGCGCTTAACTTCCAGTGTTGTATACAGTCAAGTGTAAAGATGTGTATACAAGTATTGTTAATAAAAAAAAGTAACCATTTAAAACTGCACAACAAAATGTATACCACACGTACTCTAATTATATACATCAACTGTTACACTAACATAATGATATTAAGCTAAAAAATAAATAATCACATTTAGTTGCAAATATACATACATATGTAGGTATACAATACAAGAACTATAAGTTGTTTGATGGACATAGCGTGTAGACGTTCAACACATTTTCCGGGTCCTTGCTGTTTTATGGTTCAAAATCAAAACCAATGCATAGCTAACAGTGACAATAATGTGGGATTTTGTTTCATGTTTACACTTTGGTCATACTCTTCTATGATTCTCCAGCCCTCTCGCACGCACGTAACCGCGCTGCAGTTCGAGCAGGACGGCGATGTGGTCACAGCCGACAGTGACGGCTTCATCACTGTCTACAGCGTCGACAGCGACGGAGCTTACTTCGTAAGGATGGAATTCGAGGTACGAGTCATAAATCACATTTGCATTTTCATTTTGTTAAATTTGTATAAATATACCTAATTACGAGTATATTATATATTTCGAGTGCCTATTTACCTATTTTTTGTATTAGTTTTAATTAAGTAAGTAAAATTAAATTAAACAAAAGAATATCAATCTCAATTGAAATTCCACACGTTATGTACTTATTCCGAAACATTTGGCCTCATGCTGAAATTACACTTTGTTGTTCGCCGCAAGCTGCATTAATATGGCCGCCGAAGTAGACGGACGGTCGTTCGCCGAAGTAATTTGAAACAAGTTCGGCGACCGCATTAGGCGAACAACAAAGTGTAATTTCCTCTTTAATTAGTTAGACGATTGGTAAGTACAACCAAGGCCTATCTTCACTTTGCAAGATAATAGATTCTTACTTTATTGAATTTTATAAAAGTCAGAAATGTTATAAAGGCAGTCATTCTTGCTAAATATCTTCCGAAAAGACCAAACTACTCGGACCATCAAGACTTAAGCTTATAATCGTAGGTTTAAAACGTTTATTTTTTTAAATCATATCTCGCGAGTGCTTGTGTACCTACTATAAAGTATCGTATTTGTTTAGGCTCACATCAAAGGCATCAGTTCGCTGGTGATGCTGTCGGAAGGCACGCTGATATCCGGAGGGGAGAAGGACCGGAAGATTGCAGCATGGGACTCCCTGCAAAATTACAAGAGGATCACTGAAACTAAGGTGCGTTGAGTAGAAAAAAAGCTGGACAGAAATTAATTACACATTATTTTCTGTCATTTGATTCTAGGACTCCCCGTTGACGTAGGTACCTACTGTTTCCTGATGGATGAACGATTTAGATTCGAAATTCCTTATTAAAAGACCTAACCAACCAAGGAAACGAATGAAGATCGAATTAAAGGAACTTCAACGGACTAAACTTTTTAATGTAACGCGCCGCGGTCTATCAATCTTAGTGGCCAGTACTTTAGAGCAACAAAAAAGTTTTTTTTCAGCTGAGTTTGTCATTAAAAATAACACTAATTTAATAATTGTTCGGAAACCACAGCTGCCTGAATCCGCCGGCGGAGTGCGCAGCATCTACCCTCAGAGACCAGGCAGGAACGACGGCAACTTGTACGTCGGGACCACTCGCAACAACGTCATGGAAGGTTCTCTGCAGAGGCGGTTCAATCAGGTATATTACTCGTCTGTTTTAGCATGATAATCCTGTTTGTGGTATTTTGACTATGAGTGAAAATCACGAAAGTTTAAAATGATATCTTATTTCCCTCAAGTTACATTCTGCAGAATAAATAATTTAATAGTCATACTTGTTAGGGCCATTTTTTGGCCGGATGCTGCACTTCATGATGAAAGCAAGCCGCTTTGCACAGTGATAGTACAGACTAAACTGAGTGATTTGACCCGCAGCAGCGGAAGTTTCACCCCTTAGGAACAGAGATGGCGCCACTTCTTTAAAAAATGTTTCAAAAAATTCTACAAGCTAAAGTAATTGACCGATTTCAATGTTTGATATCTCAAATGAAAGCTTATTATATACGTTAGTAATAAAAAAATACTGAAAAAATATATAATGTAAACTTCTGGCAAAACATGGCATCTTAAGTTTTTTTTTCTTACTTGATTTGTAGTTTTTACTTGATTTCTTAAAAATATTGTATGCAACATGAATGGTTTAATGCATATACATATTACAGAGTACATAACAAGTATAATAAAAAAAAACCGACACCAATACCTTTCATATTCCACGAAATATGAAAGTTTAAATGTGAGCACTAATTTCTTCAAAAAATATTTCAAAAAATTCTACAAGCTAAACTAACAAACCGATTTCAATGTTTAATATCCCAAATGAAAGCTCATAACATTAATTACTTACAAAAAAATACTGAAAAAAAACTTTACTGAAAACTTTTGGCAAAAAACGCCATCTCAATTTTTTTTTTCTTATCAGATTTGTAGTTTTTACTTGATTGTTTAAAATATTGTACGTTTTATGCAATACGATTGGTTTAATACATACGTATATATATTTCTGAGTAAATATCAAGTATTATAAAAAAAACCCAACACCGATATCTTTCATACTTTACGAAATATCTAAGATTAATTGTGCACGCTTTTCTTACAAATAAATTTCAACGAAATCTTCAAGTGAAACGAGTGCTCTGATTTTAATGTAAGTATAATATTAAATGAAAAGAAGAAAGAAATTACCTATTTTATTAAAAAAAAAAGTTTTTTCCTGGTGTTACGAAAACATATAATTGGTTTAAAATGTGGAATTGTTTTTATTCAAAAGTGACTATATTTGAAGACAAAAAATAAAAACTATATCGTTTCCGGCATAGTTGGTTCTGAAATATATTATATGCTGCTTAATAGTTGGCGAATTTATATAAAAATTAGCTTTTTATCTGATAGGACCTCAAATTATAGATATGTCACATTTCAAATAAATGACTATGTACATCGATTTTTATCAAATATTTTAATTATAACTTATAAGTCCTCTTCGGGTTCATCGGTACAAAGTAGAACTGAACAGGAAAAGTCCTTTTGAAGTACTCGCGCTATTACAATACTACAAAATCACTGATCTTTTAAACATGTAAAATTTTGTGCCTACCTCTGGAAATCAGTGGCCAGCATACAAAATAAGCCTGCAACGATTATTATATTATGGCCGATGTGTTCAAAAGGTTCTCGAATGGAGTCCGCGGACCAGGACACGAGCTGTCGGTAGGCCTCCAACAAGATGGAGCGACGACCTGGTTAAGATCGCGGAATCGCGGTGGATGCGAAAAGCACAAGACCGGTCTGAGTGGAGAGCCTTGGACGTCTTTCGGCTGACATGATGATGATGAATATTATAATTAACTTGCTTTTGATTTGTACAGCCACCTTTGCAGGACTTACACTGGGGTGTGCATGGTAAGCTGACCCGACGACACCCACAACGCATGGTATCGCAGCCATATTTGCAGCCACAATGATCCAAGAGGCTTAATTGCGACCAAATCGCTGTAACTGCCGATCGTTCTGGAGTCCAACTCTCTTTTGCCTTAGTCCATCCCCAAGAAGATAGACATGGTAAGGAAACTTCTGATTTCAGAGCGTTTACCCAATTATGGCCTGCTTGATAAGTTGCACGCAGTGCATGTTATAGAGAGCAGCTGATGTAGGTGGCAGGCTTGTCACGAGCTTGTTTTTTGAAGATACGAGTATGATGCTCAAACGGAACACATGTATTGAAATGAAGTTCGTAAATACTTGTTTGCTTCAAAAAATATGCTCGTGACAAGCCTGCCACCTACCATAGCTGCTCTCCATAAACATGTACTGCGTGCAGCTTACCAAGCGGGCCACATATGGGGAAACGCTCTGAAACCAGAAGTTTCCGTACCATGTCCATCTTGTTGGGGATGGACTAAGGCAAAAGAGAGTTGGACTCCAGAATGGTCGGCACTTACAGCGATTTGGTCCCCATTAAGCCTCTTGGACTATTGTGGCTGCAAATCTGGCTGTGATACCATGCGTTGTGGGTGTCGTTGGGTCAGTTTACCATGCACTGCCCAGTGTAAATCCTGCAAGGTGGCTGTACAAACCAAAAGCAAGTTAATATAATATTCGTTGCAGGGTTATTTTGTATGCTGACCACTGATATCCACAGGTAGACACAAAATTTTACATGTCTAAAAGATCTGTGATTTTGTAGTAATGGAATAGCACAAGTACTTCAAAACGGTTTTTCCTTTTCAGTTTTACTTGTGCCGATGAACCCGAAGAGGACTTATAAGTTATAATTTAAATATTTGATAAAAATCGATGTACATAGTCATTTATTTGAAATGTGACATATCTATAATTTGAGGTCCTATCAGATAAAAAGCTAATTTTTAAATAAATTCGACAACTACTAAGCAGCATATAATATATTTCAGAACCAACTATGGCGCAAACAATTATAGTTTTTATTTTTTGTCTTCAAATATAGTCACTTTTGAATAAAAATAATTACTCATTTAAGCAATTATATTTTTTCGTAACACCAGGAAAAAACTTTTTTTTTAATAAAATAGGTAATTTCTTTCTTTTTTTCATTTAATATTATACTTACATTAAAATCAGAGCACTCGTTTCACTTGAAGATTTCGTTGAAATTTATTTGTAAGAAAAGCGTGCACAATTAATCTTAGATATTTCGTAAAGTATGAAAGATATCGGTGTCGGGTTTTTTTTATAATACTTGATATTTACTCAGAAATATATATACGTATGTATTAAACCAATCATATTGCATAAAACGTACAATATTTTAAGCAATCAAGTAAAAACTACCAATCTGATAAGAAAAAAATAATTGAGATGGCGTTTTTTGCCAAAAGTTTTCAGTAAAGATTTTTTCAGTAATTTTTTGTAAGTAATTAATGTTATGAGCTTTCATTTGGGATACTAAACATTGAAATCAGTTTGTTAGTTTAGCTTGTAGAATTTTTTGAAATATTTTTTAAAGAAATTAGTGCTCACATTTAAACTTTCATATTTCGTGGAATATGAAAGGTATTGGTGTCGGGTTTTTTTATTATACTTTTTATGTACTCTGTAATATATATATGCATTAAACCATTCATGTTGCATACAATATTTTTAAGAAATCAAGTAAAAACTACAAATCAAGTAAGAAAAAAAAACTTAAGATGCCGTGTTTTGCCAGAAGTTTACATTATATATTTTTTCAATATTTTTTTATTACTAACGTATATAATAAGCTTTCATTTGAGATATCAAACATTGAAATCGGTCAATTACTTTAGCTTGTAGAATTTTTTAAAACATTTTTTAAAGAAGTGGCGCCATCTCTGTTCCTAAGGGGTGAAACTTCCGCTGCTGCGGGTCAAATCACTCAGTTTAGTCTGTACTATCACTGTGCAAAGCGGCTTGCTTTCATCATAAAGTGCAGCATTTTGTCTCTAACAAGTATGACTATAAGCAAAAACTAAGTTTTAACCAAGGACGATTGTTTTAACTAAGTAATAATTTTCTACCTACTTACAAATCTAATCTCTCATAAAACTAAGTACTACTCTTATCCTAAGGTGATATTTGGACATCACAAGCAACTCATGGGTCTGGCCGTCCACCCCGACGACGAAATGTTTGCTACGGCCGGCCACGACAAAAACATCGCATTGTGGAGGGGACACAAATTGGTGTTCGCTACCCAGGTTAGTCCATGATCCCGGTAGTCACAATTAAATTATAAAAAACTTAAAAATATCTCATCATCATGATCAAAAATCATCACGTCATAAGTAGAGAGCGGAATTTTCATGGCATTTGTTGACCTGTCATAGTGACCTCACTTATCGACTCTACCTAAATGATGTCGATATATTAGACTTTAAACATGGATGACTATACTTTCTCTATGCTTTAAATTAGATTGCTGTAAATTGATCATGTTATTTAGAGCGTTCTTTTTCCGAATAAAAATAAATATTTGACTGTAAAAGAAGTATTTTAAACCGGTAAATGTGATAAAAAAACATCTTTTCTTTTATAGAGACATTAATTTTAACACTTATTAACACTACAACATGAAATTGAAGATAAAAACTGAACTGAAATTATTAAATTAGAAATTGTTATCCATTCATTGTTCATAGCATGTCTATTTCACATTTTCAACTGCTCGAAAGTTAATTGGAAGAGATCGCTCTTTAACAAGGCCACCTATTGTTTATCTCTACTTTTAGTCTTCTTTAGTTAGTACCTACGTCGTGTATCGATAGTATTATATCGGAAGTCGATAAAAGAGAAGTCACTATGACAGGTCAAAAATGCCATGAAAATTTCGCTCTATCATAAGTTTAATATCTGGTAGCTTGGAGAACTGTTTTGTTGTTCTGAGGATGAACTCTAGTCGAGTACCAAACGCATCAGTGTAGTGTGATCGTAGTCATAGTTGGGTTTATGTGTTCTTAAAGTAGGGGGATGGTTCACTATATTATTGCATAGAGAAAATTATCGTTAGGTCGCGGGTTGAGCATAGTTATTATTTCTAGTTTAATAAAAACATGCTTCTCGATTTAGGTCCTTTTTACTCCGTGATGAAAACCATACCACAGTAGGTATATATAAAGCTGAAGTAGTATAGAAGCTACGAACAAATCGATCGAAACGAACACACTCAGACGCGCGCTCTACACGGCTTCTAAGGGAGTCTCGCGATACTGCAGTCGCGAGTCCCCCTTAGAGGCCTTGTAGGCGCACGTCTGCGCGAGTGTGTTCGTTTCGATCGATTTGCTCGTAGCTTCCCTACTGCTTTAGCTTATATATATACTGTGACCACACGATCCCGAATGGTGTCTTTTTGATGCTTTTCTACAAGGTATTGTGGTCCTCAGGTTGGCTACGAGTGCGTGTCGCTAGCGTGGCACCCCGGGGGCGGCGCGCTGGCGGCCGGCAGCACCGAGGGACACCTCGTGGTGCTCAACGCGGACGCCGGCGCGCACGTCGCCACGCTGCGCGTCTGCGGCTCGCCGCTTAACTGCCTCATGTACAATTCAGGTACAAAGGTTTGAGAAAACAACAAGGAAAGAAAGTAAAGAAATTCCAAAAGTTACTTAGGCTCTTGCGGGTCACCTAGTGGCCTCTAAACATTTTTAAGTATTTGCTCGTCAAAGCGTTGATGCCTTTAAAACTGGTCTATTCCGACTAGTTCCATTATTAGTTTCATTGATGGAACTAGTTGGACTTTTTTTTCTCAGTAGTTACGTTCAACGAAGAGGGTAGTTCAACTAGTTCCATCATTTCCAGCTTTGGTTTCAATCGTTACCACTATTGAGTAAAACGGTATGCTTTGAATCAGAGCCTGATTTAGAGGAGATTATTCAGAGCCCAAGATCACAAAGTGTTCCTACAATAGATGACCAAAAATTTCAAAACTTAACGGGTCAGAAAATTTATGTTAAGTCAAAACCTTAGGAGCTCCATTCCTTCTTTGCCTCAGGGAAAAATGTATCCATTTTCCCGTTATAAAACTATTCTATGTATGTATGCCCTTTCCAGAGTCTCAAACGTCTTCGTACCAAATTTCATTTTAATTTCTTCAGCACTTTTAAGCTAGAAAAGCTACCCAAGGACAGAATTACTTTTGCGTTAATAGTAAAGGTAATGTTTATTTGTTTGTTTAAACTCTTTATTGTACAAAAAGGAAATACAAAAAAATAAATAATAAGGTACCTAATATTAGTAAGGATTTAATTGCTCATCAAACCTTTGTGGTACGAGTCACCCAACTAATTGTCCCTATTTTATTTGTCCAGCCGGAGACTTGCTTGCTATCGGCTCGCAAAACGGCAGCATTTACCTCTTCCGCGTCTCCCGCGACGGCTTTTCATACAAGAAGTCCAACAAGATCCGCGGCGCGCAACCGCTCGTGCAGTTGGACTGGAGTCTCGACGGCAATTATTTGCAGACCGTCACTGCTGACTACGACTTAGCTTTCTGTAAGTGTTTGGCAATTTTTTATCACCATCATCTCAGCCTATATACGTCCCAATGCTGGGCACAGGCCTCCTCTCGGAGCGGAGGGCTTGGGCCATAGTTCCCACGCGGGCCCAGTGCGGATTGGGAACTTCACATGCACCATTGAATTGCTTCTCAGGTTTGTGCAGGTTTCCTCACGATGTTTTCCTTCACCGCAAAGCTCGTGGTAAATTGCGCACATGAATTTCGAAAAACTCAGAGGTGCGAGCCGGGATTTGAACCCACGACCCTCTGCTTGAGAGGCGATAGGTCAAACCACTAGGCCACCACGGCTTTCTAGGCCACCACGGCTTTTATGGCAGTTTATGGAAAATTGGCTCTAGTGTCGCTATAAACATGTATGGAAAACTAGCGAAAAGAAAACTAGCTGAAATATTATAACACGTAGTATCAAAAGTCGCTAAGCCGCTAAGTTTGCAACACTAGACTTGCTTCTGTTCGATGATTGAGTGTCTCATCTATTATCTACTGTACTGACCTATGTAGGTTTACGTTTCTACAGTACAAGTATAGACAAGGCAGGTGCCATGGCCATGTGCGAAACATCATTAGAATCGCAGTTTATTACATAGCTTGTGCTATAACCCCCTTATTCATAAACGACAATCAAACCTATTTTAGTTAAAATGCCGCTAAAATTCGTTTGTCCTTATCTGTCACTTCGACATTTGTATTTGTTAGAAAAGGACAAAGCATTTAACTTAACGTAGTTAGTAGTAGTAAACGTTAGTTAACATAGGCTTGTTAAGTTTTATGAATAAGGGGGTAGGTAAGTTTATTTCTAAAAGGCTTCTGTGTTAATATAAGTATCGCGGAATTGAGTCAAAACACTTTTGTGATTTGAGTTCCGGAATTCGTGAATTTGTAGTAATATCCGTCGGTACTAAAGGTATCTGCTCTACATACAGCTCTATATATTTTACCTATGTAGTATATTCTGATCCAAAACAAATGATGATCACATTGATTACTAAGTAAAAATTAAATATTGTTTTCAGGGGACATCAAGTCTTTATCACCAGAAAAGAGCCCCATAGCCATGAAAGACGTCAAATGGTCTACGTTTAATTCCACGGTCGGGTTCCTGGTCTCAGGTAAAACAATATTCATTTTACTTCGTCCCTTAAATCTGTAATAGGTATATCTACCTAAATATAGAAGGGTATTAATCGAAATGTTTTTCAGGAATGTGGAACAACCGGTTTTATCCGATGACGTCACTGATATCAACCGCGAGTCGATCAGCTGCGCACGATTTGCTGATCAGCGGAGATTCAGATGGATATCTACGATTATTCAGGTAGAACTCAAATAAAGAACGTCATTAAATACTAGCATGTACTTATAACCAGAGTGCACTAAGACCTGTTGGACGTTACTTGAACTAGAATATCATCATCATCTGGGCCCATTTACATCCCCCTAGACGGTACACACGGGCCCAGTGCAGATTGATAACTTCACACACATGCACCATTAATTCCTCGCAATGTTTTCCTTCATCGTAAAGCTTAAAGCAAATTTTAAATGTAGTTTCACACATGCATAAATTCCGAAAAACTCAGAACTGCTAACCTAGCCTCGAATTCACGAACCCTGCTTGAGAGGCAGGTGAAACCATTAGGCCAGTAAGGCTTATTCTGAACTTAGATATAAAACCGATCAATTGCAACAGGTACCCCTGCGCCAGTCCTAAAGCTGAATACAACGAGATGAAAGTCTACAGCGGCTCAGTGTACTCCGCGCGTTTCCTCTTCAACGACCGCTGTCTGGTGACAGCCGGGGGCGCCGACGCGGCCCTGATGCTGTGGGAGCTCGTGGACGACTAGCACGGGGCTGCGCTGCGACCCCCGGCGGTCGTGGTCGCGCCCCCAACCCCTTCCCCGCCCCTCCCGCGCTCCACCTTCAGGGTCCTTGACTTTGACGAGCTGGATTGAACGGCAGGCTGCAACAATCATACAGTGCTGGATGCACTGGAGACTTCTTCCGAGCTATGACATATCTAAGGACGTAAGGTTCCTGATGCGACACGATAAACCTACATAGATCTTGCAGATTTTCTTCACTTCTAAGACACATGATATAGGATTGTAATCGTATATATCATTCGGAAATTACATTGATTATAATGTTACCTACGTAATTCACTGCCATTTCTAACATGCATTTAGTTACGGATAGTGTTTAGGTAAACAAATGTTTAAAAATACTTTTACCTTTAAGTTACTTGCCTAGTAACGTAAGGTAATTAGACAACGTGTCATCGTAATAATACGATTGGTATAATTTATGCTTTGTCGAAAATCTATTAAACGTTTATTGGGAGTAATGACAAGAAAATGATACTCACTTTGAATTATTATAATATAGCTGCACGATTCGTGTAAGCAAGAATTTTGCGACCCTTTATCATGAACCTACGACAAAATTGAACTTTAGTTGTGCTTTAGTGTCTAAGTATAATGACCTTTCCTTCTACTTGAAACCTAAAAGAGCGTCAAGTATTACCTACTTGTGGTATATTGCAATGTACTTACCAGACTTTTATAGTACTTACCAGAAATTGATACCTATGCATTTAAAAATGAGGCAAGATGACGAAAAACAGAATTACCTATTAAAGACTATCAATTTACATGTATGTATATTTCACGATATTTATTTCGATTTACTGTAACGTCCGTAGCTTGTAGTACCTAATCGATTTTTTCCGTAGCAAATTATAAAATTATTATAAGTACGTATCTTAAGTTATATGAGTAGGTAATCGATTTTAATTGGGCTTGGTTTAACGTACAGATTTTTAATTGTGATTTAAATTCATGGGAAACTCCTACCTTTGACTTTGACTTGTGAATCGACCTGTACTTGTAGTACTACTATTCGTAGAGATAATATTCGGGTTTTACAGAAAATGTGGTAGGTAGATACCATTCAAAACATATTTTTATTTTTTCATCATATTCTAGCACTACTACGGTGGTATTGTTCTATTCCACCCTACCCCCAGGGGTATGGGTCGTAAGGGTATGGTGGGTCTGACATGCTCTATACAAGCAAGATTGTAAAAAATCCGCTACGTAAACTGGACCAAAGCAATTTTATTGAGAAAATGAGGACTTCCAAAATGTGGCAGGCCACGATAAAGTATTGTACTTAATCATTTTTTTGTACGTTATCATGCTTAACACTGTAAAAAAAACATTTAGTGATCTATTTATGACACCCGACACAGAAGTTTGTTAAGATTCTTCCACTTGAAATTATGATGGCTGATCTGATGATGTCCAGTAATAAATGTGATTATTGCGCATTTATCTTACAATTAACTTGATGGATATTGAAAGCGACAAAAAAATTACTAAAATATTTACAATTTTTATAGGAATTGATTAATTGCAAAATTAAAATTAAAAAAAGTTAAACTACCGATTAAGGAATATTAGATGCTTTTTTATGCTTTTACTTAGAAGTATAAGAAAAAAAAGACGACCGTCCATGATGAAAACGAAAGTGGCCATGGCCAATTAAGTCTCTATTTCAAGTGAATGGATCTTATTATTATCTAGTATCTAGTTATGAGCAATAACAAATAAGTACCTATACTCACAAAATAATCACCTTTTACAAAAGTTTCACACATTTTTACGTAGTTTTAGCTGTTAAACGATTATATTATTAATGAATTACATCATAATGTACCATGTTTAAAGAAATTTCCAGTTTAATTAAATTAGGTTTCCATGGACCATTCATAACTTTTACTGTATCTAGTTACTAGTCTAGATTGAATTGGAGTTCTGGCTGGTACAACAAGCAATTATCTCTTCAGTCGAGGGCATAAATATCTGTACTGTACAGTCATCAATCTAGCCAAATATATGGCCCCTACGTAAATCATCAAAAGTAAAAAATTGTTGTTTTTTTATTATTAGGTAAGGCTCACGAGCGTTTTGCCCGCCTGTTCCAGTGTGTTATGAATATTGATGCATACATATACAATACTATTTGCGTCAACTTCTGATACAAGTAGTTTCTCTTTGAAGTGAAGTCATCCTTATATCAGTAGAAACGGTCCATCGTTCGTATGCATCAATATATGTAGCACGTTGGAATGGGCAGGCAAAACGCTTATGGGCCTTACCCATTAGCGTTTTGTAAAAGTTTCGATCATTTACATAGGGGCCGTCGAGTAAACACCAAACTAATGTTAGTGGCATAGAGGTGTATAGATATTTTGGACTCTTTGGTAACATAAATATATTTATGATCTTGACTATACTCATAATTTTCACCTACCTGAATAAGGTAGCGTGATCTGCAGTAGCGATACTTAGGGGCTGTTTCACCAGCCATTGATTAGTGTTCTGACGGTTAAATGTGATGCCGTCTCCGTCTTTTCGAACAAATCAAATAGAGGCGGCATTACATTTAACCGTCAGTTAAAACTAATCAATGGATGGTGAAACAGCTCCTTAAGCTACGTAACAGTGTCTCTTCAGTGGTTTCTTCTTTGATAGCATAAATAGGTCAGTGTAACGTAAAGTATTCCGAACAGCTACTCATTACGTTTCTTTGTTTTTCATTGATCAAATCCAAATCAATAATTAGCTAATTAGTTTGAATTTTCATTGATAAGAATTTGAAATTGTAGAATGAAATAAAGTTGGCCAGACGCAGATATTTCATTTGCTTAGGTACTTACATTACTTTGATTGGTACAAAGTACCTTTAAGAAACTCAACTGTAATCAGTACCTAGGTACAGCTAAACAAATTTCTAAATTGAAATGCACTTAAAATTTTAATAAAAAAATATAAATAATAATGTACTTACTTTGATAATATGTGTACGAACAATTGGTCAGTAACAATAATGTTGAAATTAAATATCTAAACAAATAAAAATCATTAAACAAAATATTGGTCAATGTTTTATTTAAAATTTACCTACCTACTGTTTTAAGCGTCTCAATTCGTCCTTATAAAGAAATAGCTTGAGTAGTAACTCAAGGTTTGCCAGCGGGCTATGGAGCGCATTATCCTTGGTGTTCGAAGAGCCAATAAGATAAGAATCACTGAACCGCGCTTAAAAAACCGAATTGTTGATGTGGGGACAAAGACCGCCAAACTCAAGTGGGACTGGGCAGGTCATGTCTGCCGGATGCATCCGGATCGTTGGGCCAAAATCACCACAAATTGGGTTCCAGCGACGGGCACCGGAGCAGAAGGGCTACTCCGAAACACAACGTTCGAAGTTCGTGTCGTGCGATCCCTCTCGCTTTCGTATTAAATAGTATAAGTGTGAGAGGGACCGCACGACACGAACTTCGAACGTTGTGTTTCGGAGTAGCCCTTCAGATGTAGGTCTAAAAGATAGTGGCGGGACGGTTTGAAGCGATTCCAGCCAGACTGGCAACATTTTGCCGAAGCCAGAGACGAGTGGAAGGAGAAAGGGGAGACCTTTGCCCAGCAGTGGGACACTGTATAGGCTGAAAAAAAAAACTTAAAAGTTTTTGTTAAAAATTACATTACTACATACCTAATAGGTACAAGTTTTTTTTGCTGACTCTTCCAGGGTCGTCTCGACACCCTACGATAGGTACAAAACTTGTACAAAATATTTCAAAATAGTACCAAAGAGGCGGTTTCAGACTATGCTCGAGTCCAGAATTAGAAAAATCCATTTTTAGGGTTCCGAAACTATCAGGGCTACTACGAAAGTCGAAACTCGAAGTTCGTGAGATACGGTCCCTCTAAAGGGCGCTCCACACTTAGTCCGCGAATCACGGCGCGATTTCGCGGAGCGAACTTGCCGCGAATTTAAAGCCCGCTCCACACTTAGCCCGCGGATCGCGCGCAATGGCTGCGAAGGGGCGCGAACGCTAAGTGTAGAGCCGTTTCGCATATTCTTCTCGGTTTCGCGCTTTGTTCCCCAATTTTTGTCGGTTTTTGTCCCGCGTCAAAGGGAGCGCGAAGCGCGAACGCGACGTAGTACGAGACGCGGGCGAGTGTAGAGTCGTTGTTAAATTCGCGGCAAGTTCGCTCCGCGAAATCGCGCCGTGATTCGCGGACTAAGTGTGGAGCGCCCTTTCAACGACTCTACACTCGTCCGCGTCTCGTACTACGTCGCGTTCGCGCTTCGCGCTCCCTTTGACGCGGGACAAAAACCGACCAAAATTGGGGAACAAAGCGCGAAACCGCGAAGAATATGCGAAACGGCTCTACACTTAGCGTTCGCGCCCCTTCGCAGCCATTGCGCGCGATCCGCGGGCTAAGTGTGGAGCGGGCTTGACACTTATTCTATTTATTAATACGAGAGCGAGAGACCGCACGACACGAACTTCGAGTTTCACAGGGCTACTACGAACTCGAAGTTCGTGTCATGCAATCTCTCTGACACTTATACTATTTAATACGAGAGTGAGAGGGACGGTATGATGCGAACTTCGAGTTACGAGTTTCGTAGTAGCCCTGCCGGTCCGAACTCTCCCCCATCGCATTTTGGTTAACGGCATCGGAATTTATAACGAATTTGGTAATGATTCTATCCTTAGACGTATCGTATTATCCGTAGATGTCTGGTAAGCAAGCCTAATAGAGTGAGTGAGTACGATTGGGTAGATAGGACGGCTTACCCATAGGTGCACCTTCATATTAGAATGAGAAAAAACGATCGATGATCAGTCAATAGAGCTGTTCACAAAAATGCAAAAGACAGCTTCGTCAACGATGCGTCTTTTAAAAAAAGATAGTGTGGACTAAAATTCCTTAGTCTTCCAACTCTTTTCGAAAGACAGAAAAAAAAAAACAAAATTTAAAAAAAATCGCACGGAGACAGAAGCCGACCCGACGCTTCATTTTGTTCTGTCTGTGTCGTGCGCAAACTAAAATTGATTAAATTAATCATAACGGGTACCTCGAACCGGGTAAGTAAATGATAAATAAGCCTACAGAACTACAGGCTCAACATTACGATATCAGTAAGTTATGTTAACAGTACTATAATCATATTTAATAACTTTTCAGACCGGAAATGAATCAGGGTTTTGATATGGACGATTTTGATGAAGATTTCGATTTTGGGAACGACTCATGGCCGATGAACAAGCAGGGTCCTGGCCCTTTTGGTCCCGGAGGCCCCCGAATGCCTGGTCGTGGCTTCAGAATGCCGAAGTAAGTAGACCTCGAGGAGAGAAGATTATTTTCTTTCCGATTGGCTTTTATAAATGTTTTCGTGTAAAATAGACTTATATTATACTAGCTTTTTCCCGCGGCTTCGCCCGCATGGAATTCGGTTATCGCGCGGGAACTGTGCATTTTTCTGGGATAAAAGTAATCTATGTCATTCTCTGGCCCATAATGTATCTCTCTCTATGCCAAGTCACGTCGATCCGTCGCTCCGTTTCAACTTGAAAGACGGACAAACATACAAATACACACTTTCACATTTATAATATTAGTATGGATTTATAATTATAATATGGAATCGATTAAACAAAACATATATTTCACATGAAAACACAAGCCAAAACATGGATGCACAGAAAAACCAGAAAAATAGACCAGCAAATAGAATAGTACCTGTTTGCATTAAAATAACTTCAATGAAACTTACTACATAATGCAACCACAATTGCCAGAATTTATAATTTATAGTGCAAGTGCAATTATTAATTGAGTTTAAACTTTATCTTCCAGTAATGATCGTTATAACAATGCCTATGGAAGCTACCGTGGTGGTTATGGGCCTGGAGGAGGATTTGGGCCACGGATGGGGCCTCACGGTCCAGGCCCATTTGGACTGCCACCATTGGGTCCACGCGGTCCGCCTCGTCCTCTTCTGCCACATGGGCCGCCTGGACCTCCAGGTCCCCCTGGTCCCCCTGGACCCATGTGGGGGGAAGGCTTTGGCCCAAGAGGGCCCCCCATGCCACCAAACGTCTCACCAGATACTCGGGCATTCAGATACCTTTTGCGTGAGTTATCTTGTGTACATTCATTGATAGTTTATCATTATTACATTACACTAACCCCCATGGTTTCTACTTTATTCATTTTACTGTATATTTTTTTCAAAAGACTATTGTTTACAGGCTGCGGTGTTTCAAAGGAGAGCATAAAAAATCTGCCTAAGCAATTGCTGCGCTTGATAGAGCCACAGTTCTGTGGTGTTTGCAGCATGGAGTTTGATTCTTTTATCATGTGTAAGTCCACTGTTTTTTGAGTTCAGTAGATTGACGGATGTTCAAGCATTTTCACTGCTTTTATCAAACATCACTACATTCTCTCTCAAACTAATTATTATTATATTATTACCACAATAGAAATGTTGCAAATGTTGAAATGTTGAACTACATTTGGCATTGGTACTTACTTTTCATAACAAGAATTTTATTTCTTTTCACAATATTTATCATGAGTGGAAGAAATTTCCTTATGGTGTAGCTATTCAAGCATTTTAATTTTATTTCAATGCATTAAACATAGTTTATTCTCAAAAAAACTACCACAACATGAATTGTTTGCTTGGTTAGTACATGGCTGTAATAAGTTTACAAGTTATGCAATTAATTATAATTAACCAAACATAATAACCTAAACATATTGATAGAACACTTACCTATTTGGCTGATGGTAAAATCTGAAGTTTCATTATAATTAATATAGTACATACTCCTTTGTTGCCAGGAGATCAGGTAGCCAAGGAAATATTTTATACTACGTTAAGCTGGCTCATTGAGGCGTAGTGTCTCTACTAAAACTAACATTTACGTTTTGGAGATGGTGTAGTTGTTCATTGCACAATTTATATCTTTCAGCTCGCATGCATTACTCTTCCCGGAACCATGCTAAGAACCAGAAGAAATGGATTTCTCAAAATACTCAGCATGGTGCAGTCAGCAAGGAGGTAACTGATCTATCATGTTGACTCTCTTCGATTACTGTATAAGTGTCTGAGCGACTCAGCTAACTCAAAAACACATTATTTTTCCATATATAAGACTACCTAGATCGATTAATTGCTCACCCCCAAAAAACCCCAGAGCAAATTTCATAAAAATTGTTAGAGCTGTTTCTAAATCCCTGAAATAATTATACAAAGTTCACTCTTGTAAACTTCTTCTTGTTAAAGATAGATTATGGAAATACAATTTAGTTACTTATTATTGACTATACAATATTATAGTCCAAGGAATTTGTTTATTTTAAGGTATATACCTTGTATTGAAAAAAAATCATCAATAATTGGTAAATTTCTTAGCCTTCTATTACAGGTGCAGTTCAATTTACAAACATGGAGAATAAAAGGGGCACAACAATGCTATGAAATGTGACTGTAACTATCATAGAGCAGGATCCCACCATAAATTTCTACTCCTCTTTTAGTTATGTATGTGTAATTTATTATAAATAATATGTTACACATAGGGTCATACAACAAATTGGGGTTGTTTAGCAAAATTAAGACACATTTTGATGAAACAACATAGGTGGAGGGAGAATCATATGGTGGAATCTTAGAGCCTGCGCACACAGAGAGCGGTCAGAGTTCTGCGTTCTAGTGACTGTTGACCGCCCAAGAGTTCCAACGCACACAAGCGGCGTGCAAATTCTCGCGTTCTAGTTTCGTTTGGGTCTTTGCACATGCAACATGTCACTAGAAAGTTCGTCATCCGATGAAGAATTATTGCTCTTGTGGAGCTTAGCAGCTTCTAACAAGAAAAGGACGTATTGGGTGCACCCAAATAACACAACGCGAGAAGAATAAGGCGAATTCAGTAATATTTTTCAGGATTTACTTAAAGATGAACAACGATTCTATATTTATTTTCGAATGTTGATTAATAATTTTAATGAATTGTTTAACACCATAAAACCTGATATCGAAAAACAAGCTTCAGCTTTTTTGTCGCGGTTTTTATAGTCTTTATTACTTAAATCATATAATAAACTCCTTTCCCTAACCAATTAAATCAATTTTTCCGTGTTTGCTAACTCAGACATCGCGGCGTTCTAGCGTTCACTGTCTCGGCGGGAAAAGAACTCTTGGAACGCGGAGTTCCGCTTTGACCGCCGCGGTCAGACTGCCCGCTGTGTGCGCTGTTGTTATAGACTCGGTACATTCTAATGAACGCCGAACGCGGAACTCGGAACTCGGAACTCCTGACCGCTGCCTGTGTGCGCACGCTCTTAGGTTACTATGTCACATAAACAAACATGTTAACTGAATCAGGCGTTGCATGTCAATGAACTTTAAACAATTACTTTGCTCACCCGTGATTTTACGATAGCTACGTCTATTCAACAAATGTGTGTTCATGCAGCTCCTCCATCTCCACACTGTAAGAACACGCACAAATGACATACACCCAGCTATCGTAAGGTCGCGGGTGAGCCAAGTAATTATTTATAGTTCATTAAACATGTCAATTTAATATTTCTCTGGAAATAAAAGAGCAAAATTCTGAGGTATTGACTTCATGGTAAGACATGAGCCACTAACCTGTTTACATCTATTATTTTTCTAGATCCCTTTAAAGTCGCGTGACTTGTACTGTGAACTATGCGACGTTCACATTACATCAAAAACGCACGCCGAATCCCACTATGCCGGAAGACCGCATCGAGCGTAAGATATCAACAGTTTTCCATGAGTGTGGTGTGATGTTTGTTTGTTTCTTCGTACCGACTGTGTTCCTCATGTATAATGACGAACTACAGTCAATTGTTTAAGTTAATTGCCATTGTTAGTGTATTTAAGAGCTGGAGGATGAGATGTAAATATTTATATTTGTTTTAGGTACCAGGCATTTTATTATTTACTAGAGGCCATGGCTACTTAATCAGTTCAGACCACGGGCTGACTAAAATACGATATGCAATACTTTTTAGTAGGTATGCACGTTAGCCTAATATTATTGCCACAACTCTATCGAAGGACTACTCAATCGAAGTTATTTACTTGGGTGATGTTTAGAGAGCATGGCGCGACGAAATAATAGTAAAAAATAGTAAAATAACCAAGATTACTATTTGGAGTCTTTTTGTATTTTTTATTTCAACTCCAAATTTTACAAATACAAAAAGACTCCAAATAGTAATCTTGATTTGATTGCATAATAGCGACATCTCTTGTCCCTGGTGAGCGGATAGTTCCGATGGGAGTGAAAAATGTTTCTCGTTGAGAAAGTAATTCATAGATGGCGTTAGTGTCGCTGCTAAAGTGACTATGAAAAGAATTCAAGTTGAAATATTGGTGCATAGGAAAAATTCGTGTCTAGTCTCCTGTCCAGCGGTGGTGTAGGGGAATAGCACGCAGCACGGAATGCGGAGGACCTGGGTTCGATTCCCAGCGCTGGTCTTTTTTTTCTGGTTTTTCTGTACATTCATGTTTCGGCTTGTGTTTTCGTGTGAAATATATAAGTAGTAAAATAACAGCAATAAAATAAAAAAATCGAGCAATAAAATAGTTATTGTTGCATGAAACATCGCAGTTTATAATTTATAACACAACATTGGTAACCCAGAGTGCGTGGAGGATATGAATACGAAATTCTATTTTATAATTTCGGAGTAGTCCCCCCCCCCACCCTCCATCCGTAACCGTCGTGAAAACAAGGTAACATTACGACTACTTGTCAATGTTCCCCACTTTTCTATGAATTATTGCGTTAGTGACATGTTTCAGTTAATAAACAGGGTACTCTATTTTACTAGTAGCGGAGTAAATACAGGTAGTGACCCCAACAGTAATTCCTCAGCCCGAAAAAACTTGACAGTATGATATAGTATCAATAAATAAAGAGTATTGTATAAATATCCAAAAAAAAAGTAAAAAAAAAATGCTCGTTCAAACTTTCTTCACCAGACATACTCATGTAACGTATTGGAACAATATATGAAATATCAAAAAAAAAATATCCCAGCAGAAATGCCAATATTAAAAAAAAATTTTTTTTGGCGTGTTTTGAACCGGAATATTTCAGATTTTTTTCTAGTATCACAAAGTGATACGAATGACTTATTTGGTAAAATAATTTTGGACTAATATAAACACATTTTTATTTCGTCACTACTTTGAAAAAATCTCGTATCTCAAATCAATACACGAACAAAATTGAACCTTGACGTAATGGTCATAAACTGCACTCGGAAAAATTATCCATTTCGAGATACGAGTTTTTTAAAAGTAGTGACGATTTTTAGGTATAAATACCAAACTTAGGTGTTTTTTTTTTGGATTTTTTTATATTTTAGTTACGGCTCATACTATACAATAACCAAGCAAAATTTCATCGACTGAGGAATTAATGCATGGGTCTCCATGCAACAACTTCCTTCATTTACTGCACCATAGTGCCAAATATCAAACGACGAGTTTGAAGTATGGGTGAGGCCGAGGTTTTTGCCACAAAACGTGTAATCTAACTGTCCGCCTCATTTATTTTTTAAAATAATGCCTATATATATATTTCAAAAATATCATTGTATTCCCTAACTAATGGTGAACCGCGGACACTGAAGAAGTTGAAATAAATGCATAAACTTGGAAAGTTATAAATTATTTTACTACAAAAAATGACCAAATTTTCGCAAAAACCGGTTGTCCGCTTTTGCAGTAGTGCACTTGCGGAATCAATAAAACCAAATAAAGACATCTTTGTGACTATATTTTTGATTCGACGTTATGAAATAATAGTTAGCTAGCCACCTTTTAAATATCGTGTCATGTTTTCTAAGAAAAAACATTATTTTTCACACATTTAAAAAAAATATTTAAAATTTTTTGGTTTCATTTCTTTGCGTCAGTTTTATTGCGCAACCATCAACTCCCTATTTTGTGGAGCTAAACAGTAAGCGGCTTTGTATCTGAGTAGTGGTAACATTAAAGTATACCTTGTCCATAGTCAATGAGGCGATAGCGGCTATATTTTTCGAGTAAGATGTTAAATTCGTTCGGAGGGAATTTTGTCCCACCTGTGGCGCAGAGTGCATTTTTTGAGATTCCAACGTAAGTTTTTAATTAATATCTGTTATTGTATTTGCTCGTTATTTATCAAAGTGTGTGTAATCGTTTAAGGCTAAATTAACCTGCGTAAAGAGCTTATTTATCGAATTATGATATGTTCCTTTTGCGCCACAGTCGCGCAGAACTGACTTTATGCCACTTTGCATCACTTTGCGATACCTTTTATTGTGCGCTATCGAATAAAGATGCATGCACACATACGTTTTCGGTTTTCGGGTGTTTTCGGTTTTGCTTCTGATGTTATACAATTTCATTATATGTTATATAGATTTTAAAATACAACTTGAAGCGTCATGCCTTATTTTACAAATGACCAAACTTAGTGATTTTTTTTTGTATAATGTAGGATATTTATTTCCTAACACTGTGTCTTTTCTATTTTCCGCGTATTCGAAATAAATAATAGTATTTAATTTCGATGATATTATCTGAACTTAAAGCGGTATCTTTGCTGTAACAAGTTACTTTCAACCCTTGGTTATGACAAATTTCTATTATATATTAATTCTAGGCCGTGTGGTGTCGGTTGAGAATTACACCACCCCCTCTCTTCCCGTGGGTGTCGTAAGAGGCAACTAAGGGATAAACCGGAGATGGGCAGCAGCGTCCTCCACGAACGATCGAGCAAGTTACGATGGGGAATCATAGGGCTGTCAGAAGTCCGTAGAGAGGGGGAGGACATGATAACCCTGAAGTCCGGTAACTTGCTCTATTTCCGAGAGGGCGACCACCAGTCTCAAGGAGGTGTCGGGTTTATCGTCCATAGGTCCCTCGTAAACAACGTGCCTTGTACTCAGAATGACCCAACGATATTCGTTGAAGGTCATACAGGTATACGCTCCGACCTCGACGCACTCCGACGATGAGGTAGAGGCTATGTATGAGGATATTTCCAGAGCCATGCATAGCTCCAGAACTCACTTTAACGCAAAGCTGGGCAAACGAGTCGGTGAAGAGTTGAGAGTGGGGAAATTTGGAGTGGGGCGTAGGAATCACCGGGGCCACCTACTGGCCGGTTTCATGGAGAAGGAAGGACTCTATATGATGAACTCCTTCTTCAGGAAACGTGAGCATAGGAAGTGGACCTGGATGAGCCCTGATGAGATTTTATCATGTCGACGAAAAAGCACATATTCAATGATGTATGTCTCCGTGATCAGTGCGGTTAAAACCGGGATTGATCACCGTATGGTACGAGGCTCATTGAATATCCAATTCAAGCTTGAAAGGTCTCGACTGATGAAATCTGCGCTCCGTCCGGAACCTGCTCAGCTCCAAAACCCCGAGAGCTTTCAGCTCGAGCTTCAAAATCGTTTCGAATGCCTAGGTAGCGACGTGGACGATTACAACGACGGGTTTGTGGAAGCTGTCCATACGGTCGGGTCTAAGTTCTTCAAGACCCGCCGTACTAGAACCAAAAGGCTTTCGGACTCCACCATTAGGCTCATGGATAGGGCATGGATACCGGTATTCGGTATTACCGAAAAACCGGGATACCGGACATTTTTTCCCCTTTTTTAATACCGGTATTAAAAATGTACAAAACCGGTTTTTCGGTATTTTAACTTGTGTTTAAAATAGTAAGTAATCGACTAATTTCAAACAAGCAAGCACTTTTAATAGTTTTTGTCTTCAGATTCACGGCTTTTGAAGTTACTTATCGCTTAATCTACTCTCAAATTTCAAATTTACAGTGCACAAGTTTGCTTTGTTTATTTATAGCGTAGGCTAGGCGGTGTTTTGCAGAATTTTCTTTGGCCGAATATCACTTACCAACCAACGTTTCGCTGACTTTGACAACTATTACCAAATTTTTATACGACAACGTGACGTGTCATTTGGTCGAATTATTATAAAGCAGAATATCATAATGACTCAAAACGTTTGGAAACTCATCACTTATCAAATCTTTCACAAGGCCAAATAAGTCTTATTCGACGAGTGATCTCTTTCTCCCATCCCAGGTATACATAGTGGTCAATAACTTCGAGCGCAGAGCCCCCGACTATTACGGGAGTTGGCACTCATGGAGGTGAGGCGTGAGATGACTCTGCAGTCCTCTGGTGACGCTTGTCGCTATCGGCAGCTCAACAGGCAGATCTCAAAGTCTCTGAAGCGCGATGTACGCCGATTTAATACTAATAGTATTGAAGAAGCTATTGAGCGTAACAGGGGCTCAAAGGTGTTTACCAGGGATCTGTCTGTTGGTCAAAGCCAGTTGATGAAGCTGAAGACCGAGGACGGCAGAGTGATTTCATCTAAACCTGAGCTATTGGGGGAAGTTGAGAAGTTTTATGGACAGCTATACACGACAACACGAACACCCGTCGAAAATCTAGCTAAAGACCCGAGAGCTAGATTAATCCGACACTATACCGAAGACATACCGGACGTCAGCCTGTACGAGATTAGTATGGCCCTCAAACAGCTCAAGAATGGCAAAGCCCCGGGTGACGACAGAATTACAGCCGAACTCCTTAAGGCGGGTGGTAAACCAGTTCTTAAGGGCCTTCAGACGCTGTTTAGTTCCGTCCTCCACCAAGGGAGAACACCGAAAGCATGGAACAGAAGTGTGGTGGTGCTCTTCTTCAAGAAAGGTGATAAAACCTTGCTAAAGAACTATAGACCCATCTCACTTCTGAGCCATGTTAACAAGCTGTTTTCCAGGGTCATCACGAAGAACATCGCGAGACGCACGCAGGCTTGTCGAGTTCCAGCCTCCCGAACAAGCCGGCTTCCGAAAAGGTTATAGTACCGTAGACCACATACATGCGTTGCGGCAGGTTATACAGAAGACCGAAGAGTATAACCTCCCCCTTTGCCTTGCATTTGTGGACTACGAGAAAGCCTTCGATTCGATCGAGATTTGGGCTGTGCTACAGGCTCTCCAGCGGTGCCAAGTTGACTACCGGTATATCGAAGTGTTAAAGTGTTTGTACCAAAACGCCACTATGTCCGTCCGACTACAGGACCAGAGCACGAAGCCTATTCCTTTGCAGCGGGGAGTCAGACAAGGAGATGTTATCTCTCCGAAACTGTTCACCGCTGATTTGGAGGATGCTTTTAAGGTTTTGGACTGGAAAGGACGAGGCATCAACATTAATGGCGAGTACCTCACTCACCTTCGATTCGCCGACGATATTGTAGTCATGGCTGAGACCATGGAGGGCCTTAGTGCTATGCTCGCTGACCTCAGCAGAGTTTCCGACCGAGTTGGCCTGAGAATGAACATGGACAAGACGAAAGTTATGTCTTATGTTCATGTAGTGCCAACTGCCGTAATAGTCGGAGGCTCTGCGCTCGAAGTTGTTGACGACTATGTATACCTAGGATAGACGGTCCAGTTAGGTGGGTCCAACTTCGAGAAAGAGATCACTCGTCGAATCCGACTCGGCTGGGGAGCGTTCGGGAAGCTTCGCAGTGTCTTTTCATCCAAATTACCGCAGTGTTTGAAGTCAAAAGTCTTTGACCAGTGTGTGTTGCCAGTGATGAAATACGGATCTGAGACGTGGGCGCTAACGATGGGCCTCATAAGGAAGCTCAAAGTCACTCAAAGGGCTATGGAGAGGGCTATGCTCGGGGTTTCTCTGCGGGATAGAATCAGAAATGATGATATCCGCAGTAGAACTAAGGTTACTGACGTAGCCCGAAGAATTGCGAAACTGAAGAGGCAGTGGGCGGGGCACATTGCACGCAGGACTGATGGCCGATGGGTCAGAAGGTTCTCGAATGGCGTCCGCGGACCGGGAGACGAGCTGTCGGTAGGCCTCCAACAAAATGGAGCGACGACCTGGCTAAGATCGCGGGATCGCGGTGGATGCGGAAAGCACAAGACCGGTCTGAGTGGAGAGCCTTGGGGGAGGCCTATGTCCAGCAGTGGACGTCTTTCGGCTGACATGATGATGATGATGATGATGATTAATTCTATATTTCTTTAACGAAAATCACACACTGTGTACGCATCCTTAACTATTTTGCGTTACCAGTTTGCGTCACTTTGCGTTGCGCTATTTGTGGCAAAAACCTCGGCTTGACCCGTATATCAACACTGAGATGTTTAACCCCCAATATCAAAACAAAATGTAGAGCTAAAACTTTTACTCTTTATCCATGCATATTGCACTGGATTAGGTTAGGTGTAGACCATGCAATGACGTATTAGGTAGACTAGACTGCCAAGTTATTAGGATTATCTTTTAATCATGGGAACATATTATTTTTTATTTTACATTACATCTCATCCTAAAGAGCGAAACGTTCTCTATTAAAGACTGGATTCATACCATTCAATACGATTAGATGATGCGACCGTCTTGTATGGTTGATCGAGTATTTTTTATTGAACTACTTACACTAACAGTTTACAACTAAGTTTTAGTCAGAATAAAAAGAAGCAGCAAGCAATTCCATCACCGATTTAAGGTTTTAAACTTAAATTTTCTTTAATATTTATTTTGAACTTGGCTTGACCCGCTAACGCGTGTCATTATACAGAAAAGAACAATATTCTTATTTTATCAGTCGCCAATGTTTTTAACATTTTGAATTTTAGGTTTTTCTTAAGCCGCGTATCCATTAGAGCAGCCTCAGGCCGAGCAGCCTCGACATGAGGCTGCTCGGCCTGAGGCATAGGCCCGAGGCACGTTGCGGATCAAGCTGAGGCGACACGCCTCATCGTGATCCGCGAGCCAGTTTAAAGCAAACACGCGATGGCACCAGACGCGCATAGAGTAGCTGCTGCTTTAATTGTCATTAGCATCATTAAAAAAAAGAGAAAGCAACAAAAAGCTATACAAAAGGGGAAGCATCTTTTTATTTAACGGATCCCAGAGAACACGGTAACACTCGTATAATTTTATTAATTTAATTGCTGAGTCGTTGTCTATTGCGACCCAAGGCAACACGCACGTCTCCATCAAAGGCACGGCTCAGACTGAGGCTCCTTTGAGCACGGCCAAAAAACCGACAAAATATGGCTCTGCTCGCGGCGCCGAATTTGCCTCGTGTCGAGGCGCGCCTCAGGTAGAGGCAGCGTCTCCACTTGCGCGGCCTCGGAGCGAGGCAGCCGCTCGGCCCGAGGCTGCCTCTAGTGGATACGCGGCTTTAGTAATTTGACCAAATGTTTTACTAAAAGTTCATGGAACGATATGATATTAAAAATGATAAAAACATGGTTTTAAAATTTTCTAACAAGAATAATTAGGGGCTGTTTCACTACCCATTGAATGTTAAATGTGATGCCGTCTCTATTTGTTTTGTTCGAATAGACGGAGACGGCATCACATTTAAAAGTCAGTTAACACTAATGAATGGATGGTAAAACAGCCCCTTATATATGACCATATCAATTTGAAAAATAGTCTACCCTCTGTGTCCCGAATTTTAAATATTATACGTAATATCGGCCCGTATAGCCACTTTCCCGAAATGTGCACTTCTTTAGGATTACTTTCTCTCGAAAAGTGCACCATCTCAAAAAGTGCCTTTCCAAACTTTGTTACGAGTTTCCCAAGATATTACTTACTTACACACTTGTCACGTGAATCAATCAATAAAGGTCGTGATCTTTCATATTTAAGCGTAGATAAGAGGTAACTCACTAGATACGTATTCCAATGAAAACTTTGCGGAAGTCATTCTATATAAAACCTTTTTAACTGATTTTCCTACCTACACTTTGTAGCAAGGTGAAATGGTTTTAAAACATTTGCACATCTTTCAGAATCCTCGAGGGCCGCAAGAAGCCGAAGAATCCATACCTTCTCCAGAAAGGAATGGAAAGTCGGGTGTATGTAACCATTTTTTTTATATCATAGTTTACGAAGTTTCTAGACTCTTTGGACGAAGTCAACTTTAAATAGAGCGCGATGTTCTACACCGCTTCCGCGCCTCTAAAGGCGCCACCGAAATTTTACGTTGCACTTGAAACTGGAAAATGGCGCTCCTTGCCACCTGGTGCCTAGAGAGACTGCTCCTCTTGCCTTCCTCAGGGCCGGTGCTGTATGTACCAGAAACCCTGATGGCGACTGCCAACCAAAGTAGCTGTCGCTAGTGGCGTTGTGGCCCATTGTGCCGCAACAATAACACTGGCACTACACTCTTTCGTAGTCTAGTGCAATGCAATGTCGCTGCCATGTAAAATGGATCCATAATAATCTCTCTAGCAAAATTATCGCCATAAGTAGCCATAGTCTTAATGTAACATTTCATTTCAGTGATCAACTCATCCGTCGAGAGAAGAAACATATTAGTATCGTTCCGAAGCCGACGCCCGCAGAGGTAGCGAAGGAAACAAACATCCAAAAGGAACTGTATTGCGACATTTGCAAGGTAAAATGAAAATTACAACACGGCAAAAAGTTACTTTGCCTACTACTACTCCCGGAACTTAGACACGCAATGCAATTATTAACGAGCTTTTGCGGCTATCCCGCGCTCCCTGGGACTCGAAAATATCTTTATACCAAATTTCATCTAAATTGCGTCAGCAGTTTAAATGTAAAGACGTAATAAACAAACAAATAGACTGGCAAGTTTTCGCATTTACAATATTAGTGGGATTATTTACACAATCTCGTACGAGGGTCAAACTGAAAGTTCTTAGAAAATCAAAAACTGAGCAAACTAGCAAGTTATTAGTTTTATTATATCTTTTCAAAATAGTGTCCATTCACATCAATACACCGCTGCATCCGATGGAACCACTGAGAAAAGCACTTAGCCCAGTCGTCCTTAGGGGTCTCTTCGACGGCCTTTTGAAACGCACCCACTGCTTCCTCGGTGTTCATAAAAAGTTTTCCTCGAAGTTTTTCTTTTATTTTCGGGAATAAATAAAAATCGCAAGGTGCGAGGTCGGGGCTATACGGCGGGTGACCCAGTAATTCCACGTCTGACGTCACTAAATAGTCGATCGTTCGCCTGGCGGTGTGCGACGAGGCGTTGTCGTGGTGAAGAAGGATCCTACTTCGAGGTCGCTTCTCCCAAACTTTTTCCAATACAAGTGGCAAACAATTGTTAGTGTACCACTCTGCAGTAACTGTTTTTTGATCTTCTAAAGCAATTGTCGCATAGTGACCTGTCCTTCCGAAGAACGAGGCCACCATCTTTTTTCCCACTCTTCGACCTCTCTTCACTTTAGTTGGCAACTCCTCGAAAGGAAACACCCATTGAGCAGACTGTCTCTTGGTTTCTGGATCATAACAGTAAACCCAGCTTTCGTCACCCGTAAGTATGTCGAAAACAGCATTTGAGTCACCTCCGTTAAATCTTTGAATCATTTCACGGCACCAATCAACCCGACGGAGTTTTTGGGCCTCGGTCAAATTATGAGGTATCCACCTCGCACAAAGCTTCCTGACCGCTAAATGTTCATGGAGGATTTTATGCACTTGACTCATACCGATGCCTAAGCTTGTCCGAATCTGCTGATACGTCACTCTTTTGTCAGTCTCTATCATACGCTGCACAACACTGATGTTATTTTCAGTCGTCGCCGTAGAAGGCCGTCCCTCACGCAGAACGTCGGTGAGATTAGTGCGACCACGTTTAAACTCATTAAACCAGTTGTAAATGGTCGCACGAGATGGAGCTTCATCATGAAAGGCCAATCGAAGTCTATCATAGCTTTCTTGTTGACTTAAATGACATCGAAAGTCATAAAAAATCATTGCACGAAAATTTTCGCGAGTTAAATTCATGTTGACGTGACACAGACAATTTTCAATTTGCCGCCAAATCGTAAAACTAATGACAAATGAATGAAATACATACTCAATAATATTGGCAAAGAGTTCCATTTTCAAAATTTAAACTTACTTTTTTATTATATTGTTTACAAGTGGCCAGTTCTAAAAACTTTCAGTGTCGCCCTCGTACGCCATTCAATTTCGATTTATAATATAATGTAAAATGTTTGCTCACAAGTTACATAAGTACATAATATGTACAGCAAAAATTTGATCAAAAATATCTGAACTACTCTATTGTTAACGGCGTAGAGTCGTGTTCAGATGTTTTTGATCAAATTTTCGCTCACAAGTTTATGAACTCGACTGTACTACCTACTAAATTTGCCTATTTCGTTGTCCTAGACTTCTGTGACCTGCACAGAGCAGATGACCATGCATCTTAATGGAAAGAGACATCTTTCCAAGGAGAAGCAGCACATTATACGCGTCATGAATGGCGGTAAGCTATCAAAATTGTATCCTCGTCCATCTGTATATCTCGTGCCATGCATAATTTTAGTGACATAACATGAATAAAATTTACCATTTTATTACAGAGACCGGGGAGAATAAGAATACTGATGACACTGGAGAGGATGAAATAGGTAATTAAATTTATTTAAGTAATTTTTAATTTTTCTACTCGCCCTTTGAGGCACTTTTCCCACCTTTTAAATAAAAAAAATGGGTTATTTTTATTGTTGGAAAGTAAAAGATGTCTGTGGCATATACCATACTAGAATATTAATATGTGCTACCTGTGACAAAATCTTGCATGGTTTTCAGAGTGCTAAATATTTACTAATACACTTTTTGTCTAGAAAACGCGGAGGGTGCCAATAATGGCGATGGCAATAATGACGCGGCGGGCAATAATGACGCGGCGGGCGACAATGACGCTGATGGCAATGACTGGGCCAACGGGACCGGCACCTGGGAAGACTCTTAATAAAAAGACAATGTATCTGAATAAGTTTCTTCTTTTAAATTATATAAATTGAATATAGACAATTTATCATTCAGATAATTTAGTTTTAACTATCATGATATAGAGTGAGGAACCAATCAAATTGTGAATTAAGAAATTTGATCTTTATTACGTCACGAACATATTCCATCTCTTTCTTTAGTTAGGTTAAGAAAGAGATGGAAGAGTGTGTATTTATTAATAAAACATAACACGCGTGTTACACGGTACAAATAAAAAAAAACGTAACTAAAACTACATTAAACTTATAAATAAAAATTTGCCCAAAATCGCTGCCAGGTGGTAAGGTGCCCAGAAGGCTGGCAGCATTACCACGCTGTATGGCAATGCTTATTATTTGCGCTAAGAAAAAACCAGCCGTCTGGTCAAATGTGAATTTGGGATCGGTAAAACAGCACCTTACAGTAAACTACAAGAGTAGAAAATGGACAAAAAAGAAAATGAGATATTTGTTTCAAATTATTGTCTCAAGCAGTAAGTTGGGAAATGTTTAACATTGTTGAACTGATTTAAATAAAACATAGCTCAGAACCACTACAAAGAAACACTTTCATGTATTGTAATAAGAAATTACATCAAAATCGATCCATCCATTAGAAAGCCACAACAAAACACCCCTCTTTTTGTGTAAGGAGTTAAAATAGTGTCCTCATGTGATGCGAAATCGTTATTTGTATTTACTGTAAGTTTTTTTTATTATGAGTGCTGACCCATTTGATCACTAATGGGAATTTACAGAAACTGGGTTACCAGAAGTTTTGGTTGTAACATTCATGATGGTTTAAAAATTATAGAAATATTACATAACATATTTTGTAAGTGACTTTGTAGATAATTAATTTCCACTAAATACCTACTTGAACACTTACTATTTAAATGTAGAAAAACTACAAATAAATAATAAGTCAGGAAGCACTCGGAACAAATTCCAAACAACAAGTGGTCATACTTTAAACCAAAATGACTGTGAACTCAACACAATAAGCCACTTCTTTGTCTTTTCACGTCTCTGTCATACTCCACTGAGCATCCCTTCAAGTGCTGTCATTGAACCTGCTTGGTAGAGCAGAGACACTGTTTCTTCAATCTGTTGTAAAATTCCTGTGCCAATCAGTTTTGTTGCCAATTGATTTATCTGATTTGATAATCTGGCCTGATACGATTTGCTAAGTATATTTTACAATTTTCTGCTTAATTAAATGACTTATGATTCAAATACAAATCATTTTCAAGGTTGCAAATAGACATGCTTGTTTAGAAAAATTATATTTATTTATAACAATAAGCAATAAAACAATACAATATTACTATACATGCTTGTTGATTGGTTAAAATTCAGAAATAAAGCAAGGATTATTGCATGTGTGATGCAATGTCAGATGCAGGACAAATGACGCGCAGAACACGGTTTTTAGTCCCTGCCTGCTAGGACATACAAGGCCATTTTTCTAACGCAGTTACAATCCCTGACTTATTATTTATTCTTAGTAGAAACAATTAAAATTAAGTAATTAATTTAAGTAAACTTAAGATCCGTTATATATGTCCTTAGAATGCTTAATTAATTTGAAATATATGTGCACTGACAGAAACAATAATCAGTTTTGTTTCAGTCCTTTTTCACTTGACCCTTCAAAATATCCTATTTTGAAGAAGCAGCCTGTTTTTCACACTTGGCAAAATTTTGACTTCAATCAAGATTTATCTGGAAAATAAAAGGAAAATTATAGTACAGACCACCGGATATAGATATTGAGCGTTTCCTTCTTTGTTTTGTTACATGTTTATTTTGAGACTCCTGTGTACTACATACCAGATTGAGTCTGTTCTTGCTCGCTGATTATTTGCGTAACTTGTTCTTCCGTTAAACCCGTCATCTTCGCCACATGTTTACTTATATTAATGCCGGGAGAGTATTCCACGCTATTTACATTTTTAGTAGCTTTTGCGAAGTAAGAGTAAACTTTGCAAATAATCTCTTTAGTCTGAGAATCTATAGAGTCAGTCATAGTCGATTACTTCAGAAAGTTAATAATATTTTAAAACAGATTTACTCCACAGTCGGACGATACTACTCGATGCTGTGCAAATGCATAACAAAACAATAATAATACGTCAGTACTATTATATATTATGTGATAATACATCAAGTTTACTTTGAATTGAAAATTGAATCTTGCACGGCAATGCAAAAATGTAATCATCGAATGTAATTTAATTGGTTTGACAGTTGACAGTCAAGTCAAGAAGTTTTTTTTTTTTTTTTTTTTTTTTTTTTTTATGGCCCGCACGGTTTGTGCACTGTGGCCCGGGGTAAAAACGGGGAAACGGGTAAAAGTTTTAAAAATGATCGGTAGGAACGGAATTTGGAATATTGGATAAAAAATCAGTTATTAAAGGAATAGGATATTACGGAAGGAAAAATGTATACATATACATATAAGTTATATTGCTTAAATTTTAATATCATTACATAGGATAAAATCTGCTAAAAGTTGATATACATCGAGGTCAGCTGTTGAAAGTAAGCAGGATATGGATGAAGGGAAAGGAATTTGAAGAGAAATCAGACCTTTGACAAGAGCAGATCGGTCGCGCCGAGAACAAACAAAGATGATATGGTTTAAATCAGCTTCCTCATATCCACATTCGCATGTGGGGCTGTCAATAATATTGAGCTTAGCAAGGTGAGCTGGGGTGCAAACATGACCCAGTCGCATGCGAGTCAGTATTGTTGTAACTTTTTTACCGAATCTCAGTTTCCAAAACCAGGGCTTTATGGGTATAGAAGGTTGGATGGCACGATAATGACGACCCTTAGAACCGTCTTGAGCCCAAGATTCATCCCAGGATTCCCTAAGGTAAATCTCAGGAAGAGCTACCAAGTCATGCGCGTAGTTTTTAAAAATATTCACATCTCCACTCTCCACTGCCTCATTGGCTATTTTGTCTACTCTCTCATTTCCAGATATCCCACAGTGAGATGGAACCCACGCAAATGACACGGAATAGTTTTCATTTAAACATTTCAGTAACAGATATCTAACTTCAGAAATGATCGGAAATTGATAATGTGAACCGAATGGGAACCGGGCCAGAGCTTGCAAGGAACTCAAAGAATCTGTAAAAATAACAGTTTTACGAAGTTTCATTAGGATGATGTATTCTATGGCTTTCGCTAGGCCGAGACATTCGCCAGTAAACACAGAGGATTCAGGAGGGAGTTTGGTTGTCTGAACGATATTGTAATTAGAGTGCAGCACGCCTACACCTACGCAGCCATCTTTGGAATGTTTAGATGCATCTGTAAATATCCGATGCCATTGTGGCCATTTGGTATCAGCAATGTAGTTAAATGATAACTTTTGGTTCTTCTCAGTCTTGACAAGACCCATGCTAGAATGGATATCAGGAGAGATGGTAAGGGAATCGTAACTGTATTTGAATAATGGATTAGAGTTCGTTTGATGAGTAGGGGCCTTAAGAGAGGTGAATCTATTATAACTTTGAACTAAACATGGTGAACGTTTATTTTTCCAGTAGCTACTGTTGGGGATTATAGAAGCCAGGCAAGTTAGTTTTGGTGTTAAGATATGGTTATTAAATTGAACACAGCGAAAGAGGAATTTGTCCGACAGAAATTGTCGTCTTAAGTTTAATGGAGGCTCTGCGCATTCAGCTCTCATACAGTTGATTGGACTTGATTTCATGGCTCCTAGGATTATTCTCATTGCTTTTGCTTGAATACTATCCAATTTTTTGAAAGCAGCAACATTACCAGGTTCCAACAAGAAAGTACCATAGTCCATAACACTTCTAATTATTGCATTGTAGATCAATTTTAGTGAGTATGAATGAGCTCCCCACCAGATGCCTGATAGGCATCTAAGAATATTTAAGTTTCGTTCACATCTCGCTGTAACATATTCACAGTGAGGTACGCCAGTAAGTTTGGAATCTAGCATTACTCCTAAGAATTTAACATCGTTCGTTGGTTGAATCAAGATATTATTGAACTTTACATGGACTGGGGGAGGAATACGCATTCTGGTAAACAGTACAACTTTACTCTTGGGAACAGACAAGTCTAAACCATTCCTGTTTAACCATGATTTTAAAAGGGAAAGAGTTGAAGTTAGAACTTGGCAATTGTTTTCAATTGATTTACCTGATTTGTATATAAGAAGGTCGTCTGCGTATTGCAGCACGTTAGCTGATGCCTTCAATGAAGTTTCTAGATCATAGGTATAGATGTTGTAGAGCAATGGACTCAGTACGGAACCCTGTGGTAATCCTCTCCATACTGTTCGAGATAGTTTGACATCATCAATGAACAAATTTAAATATCTTTCACTTAGCATATTAACTATAAAGTTTAGCAAAATAGGTGGCACATTTAAATAACGCATTTTTTCCCTGAGGACCGATATAAGGACGTTGTCATAAGCTGAGCTTATATCTAAGAAGGTGGCTACTACTGATTCATTGTTCGAGAAAGCAAGTCTTATGTCTGTTGTAAATATTGCCAAGCTATCCATTGTGCTTCTACTTTTCCGAAAACCAAACTGAGAGGATGCTAATAGGTTTTTACTCTCTAGAAACCATTCAAGACGGTTTTTCACTAAATGTTCTGTTATTTTCATTAAAACTGAAGAAAGAACTATAGGTCTGTAAGAAGAGGGATCATCTGCCGGTTTATTCTGTTTCAAAATAGGGATAACAGATTGAGTAATCCAAGACTTAGGAATGTACCCAGAAATCATAATGGTATTTATGATATCTAGGTACAGCAGTAGTACACGGTCCGAGAGGTTTTTCAAAAAAGAATATGGAATACCATCTTCTCCTGGAGTAGAGTCTTTTAAATTATTAAGTACTCCTTTAAGTTCAATCAGAGAAAAAGGAGAGTTTAATCCGGACAGGTCATTGGCTATATAACCAGGAATAGGTATTGGAGTGAAATCCTGTTCAGGTACAGAAGGGGGGGCAAGATTGTCCATGAACTGGTCAGCTAGTGTTAACGGTAATCTGGAAGAGGGGGAATTATTAAAGGCAGATCTAAATCTACGAATATTTCGCCAGACCTCCGACGGGCTGACATCTGGGCTAATGGATGCACAAAATGATTGCCAACCATCATATTTCTTTTTCTTAAATAATTTTTTAGCACTACGGGCAGATTCCAAATACAACTCAAAATTTTCGTCTGATATCTCCTCACAGTATTTTTTTTCAGCTTGTTTTCTTGCCTTGATTGCAGCTGTACATTCATGATCCCACCAGGGAGGTGAAGGAATTAAAGACCGGTTCTTAGCTTTAGTACAAAAGGTTTCATCCGCAGCCTCGATAAGAACATTACTTAAAATTTCGGCAGAAATCTGGTTACCTACTTGTGAGTAGCAACTGGTTTTCTGTTCTACTCTTTCGTTAAATAATTCCCAATCAGCGTTCAGTAACCTGTATTTAAAACGAGGAGAGCGAATGGTTTTGGTAGGTTTATGTGTGGGAAAAGTAATTATAAGTGGGAAGTGGTCACTACCATACGAAGATGCAAGAGGATGCCAGTCCAAAGTCGATGCTAAATCGGGCGAACATAAGGATAGATCAGGGGCACTTGCATTTTCGTTTGGACCAGTCAAACGAGTTGGTGATCCAGTATTTAGAATACAAATACAATGAGAATCTATAATATCCAACAATTGTTCTCCGTAGTAGTTAGAGGAAGTACTTCCCCAAGATTGATGTTGGCAATTAAAATCGCCTAAGACTAAGAATGGTTTTGGGAGGATGGAGAATAGTTGGTTAAGATGAGAAAAAATATTTACATTAGGACGAGAGAAATAAATAGACACTATACAAATTTTATTTACAATAGCAGCGATGACTGAAAAGTCATCGCTGAATGAGGGAAGTGGAAATTCCCTATAGGGGAGATTATTTCTGATGACTATGGCAACACCGCCATAGCCGTCAGGTCTGTCTTGTCGGAGAATGACATAACCTGGAATTCGAAATGTCAATTCCGGGCGAAGCCATGTTTCCGACAAAGTTGAGACAAATGGTTTAAATTTATTATGCAAATGGATTAAATCATTTTTATTGCAGACAGCGCTTCTACAATTCCACTGGATTATTTGCTCGCATTCGTGAGGCATAAGAAGATTTTAACTGGGTCAATGAATCAATAGTTGGGCGGCGTTGTTCGGTTACATTGTTCTGGTTGGAGTTAGAAATGGATTTTATTTCAGTTAACAGTTGGATTACATCAGAGATTGAGAACATCGTTTCATTATTGTTTGTGTTACCGTTTAAGGCGACTCCATTAGAAGGAGGGGGAGCATCGTAGTCCTTTATCAGATTAAAGTGTTCTCTTTTGTTATACCCTAGACGTTTTGGTCTAGGGGATGAAGGTTTAGCGAATACTGTTTTCCTGTAAGATCTACTATAAGATGGAATTGAAGGAGAGGAAGGTGATGCAGGTGACACGGGAGAATTAGGAGTATTCTGCATATTCGATAACTTAACTATGTCAGCAAAAGATTTTGAAACTGGTTCATGTGCTTTATTCGCTTCGGTGTAAGACACACATCTCTGAGCCATGTATAATTTAATCTTGGTCTGTCTTTCGTATTCTGGACACTTCCTGTTTGTAGCAAAGTGCAACCCAGAACACAAGCAACAATATGCAGAATCATCCTCAATATTGCATGTGTCTCCAGTATGGCCTTGGCCACACTTGTAGCAGCGGGGGCGAGAGTTACATTTCGTCTTAGTGTGACCAAACCGGCAACAAGAATAACACTGAATAGTGGGGTATGAATAGAGTTCCACAGGCAAGGCATTATAACATACAAATATATGTTTAGGTAGGGCTTGACCATCAAAAGTTATCACAATAGTCTGTGATGGCTTCCACTCGGGAGGAGAACTGTTTCGCACTTTGTAATTTAGACGCCTAATTTTAATGATTTTGCCACTGCCCACGGGCAGTGAGATATTGTCCAATATCTCCTCGGGGGACCATTCCGCGGGCACTCCACGGACCAGGCCCATTCGGGTCACATTAAAGGAAGGAATAAAAGATTTGAAATTATTCCTAGCCAAGCATGGATTATTAATAAAATCATTAGCATATTTGTAGTCTGAGAATGATAATGAAATTCGATTCCTGCCTATCCTTTTAATACTGCCATTAATTATGTTTTTAATAGAATTTTGTTTAAGAAAATAACCAAATTGTACGGGATGCAGGGATGGGATTTCTTTATCTGTTGCTATTTTTTGGACATGGACTACAAAAGGCCCTATGTCATATGCTTCATATAATGATCTGCCTATGGAAACAGGAGAGTGAGAGGGGTTCACTGGATTATTTGGCAACTGAGAAACCTCTGATGGAGGTGGTTGGTATTGGTGGATATTGGTGGAAATTGTATTTGTTGGCATTACTATGCTTGGGAAACCGTCAAGACTTTTAACATTGCTAAGCTCAGTATCAATTATGGTCATTTCTGGGAGTTGACATGAACAGTCAGTATCCTTAGGTTTGGTTCGGCGCGTCGGATCATATCTCTTCTTTCTTTTGTTGCAGTGTTTGCATATTTTGTTGGGTCGCGCTCTTTTCCGATCGCTCCGTTGATCCACATCAGTGTCCATGCTGGACTCGTCCAATTTTGAAAACTTATTTTCAATAGTAATATTATAAGCTACCTCTGGGGGCGAGCCCCCGATGTCCGGGGGCTCGTCCATTTTGTGGCCTGACTCCAGGCCTTGAGGAAAATTACTTTTAAAAACTTACCAAATACCGTAGAATATATACACAAATGAATAACAAAGTAATTACATTAAACTAATACATACAATTATATACAAAACTGATCTTTTATACAAGTTAAATTAAATTTTAAAAGTTCGCTAGAAAAAACACTCCCGCCACGACCAACGTTTCCCGCGCTTTCCCAAGTCAAGAAGTTTGTGTAGACACTAGAGAGAGCAAGATTCAGCAATGGTTTGAAGTCAGTGACCTTGAACTGTCCAGTATCTTACATCCCTTTCAAAAAAAAGTCCGACTCTGCAAGTGATACAATTTGTTTATAATTTGGAGAAACTTAAAGTTCTAACAGAAGAGTCAAGAGTCAGGGCCAAGGGTCTCGACGCCGAAAAGTACAAAATTATTGTTTTGCTTCATTAGCTTGTGAATATTAAACCAGTAATTTAAATTAATATTTTTTTTGAACACGCAATACAATACATCACTATACTAGAAAGTGGTAAAAACCATAAGTAGACGTGAATTAACTGCAGGGCTACTCCGAAACTAGAAACTCGAAACTCGAAGTTCGTGTCGTGTGGTCCCTCTCGCTCTCGTATTAAATAGCATAAGTGTCAGAGGGACCACACGACACGAACTTCGAGTTTCGGAGTAGCCTGCTGTCTTCTCATCGTGTACCGCAAGCTCTATTTTTTTTTATCTCCTTGGCGTTTTGCAAGTATTGTGTATCTGTGTGTACGTGCATGCATGGTCCTCTACAGTGTGTGAACTAGGCGCGGCCACATGGCATCGCTCGACGCTCGAATCTCGGAAAAAAAAATTTTTTTTTTCATTCACTCCAATTTCATTTATTTACTTGTACCACTGCCACGACTGCAACTAAATGAATTTAAGAAATCCAATGCCAAAATAATTCCTGCAAGAAGCCATCTTGTCGCTGCTGCTCGGCGCGGCGACTGGTCGCTACTTTTTTGAGTCGCGGGAAATTCAAAATCACCTTCAAAGGCTTCAAAACGGGACGTAACCAGATTTATCGCTGCCAAAGAGCGACGAGCGACTGCATGTGCCGCACTTTGTCATTTTGGCATTAAAATGTGACAGTGACAGACCGACAGACAGACGTCAAAGACGATGTAACCGCAAGTGGCAACGTAACTTGTGTTGTGATTGCAAAAGTATTGTAATAATATCTGATATAATATAATTGCTCTAAAACCAGATCATCGTGATTTTTTTAAAGTGAATGATAAGTAATGCTTTGAAATTGCTTCGTAAGATCCATACCTATCTACAACGTAACTATGACGAAACCGCGACCGTGCGGATGCAAAGGCTGCCGAACATGCCTTGTTTGCGAGACGCAGTACGACGCAGAAAAATATAGAATAAACCTTCAATTTGATAAATCTAAGAGTTTTGTTTACTGCCCTTTGTGTAATAAAGCATGGCCAGGGTGGAACGTTGATGAATACAAGACACACCCGAACCATGAAGGGGAACCTATCGAGTATCCCGGTATTTATATTCAGTTGGATTTCATTAGTGAGGAAGAAGAAGCAACATTGATGAGAAATATAGATGAAGTACCGTGGGACATATCACAGAGTGGCCGGCGAAAGCAGAACTATGGTCCGAAAACCAATTTCAAGAAAATGAAAATGAATGTAGGAAACTTTGACGGGTTTCCAGAATTTTCGAAGTTTCTGCAAGATAGGTTTGAAACTGTTGATTTATTGAAAGGTTATGATGTTATAGAGCAGTGCTCTTTGGAGTATGACCCTAGCAAAGGGGCCTCTATTGATCCCCACATAGATGACTGTTGGATATGGGGAGAGAGAATCATTACTGTAAATTGCCTGTCTGATTCTGTGTTGACTATGACTCGGTATAAGGGTGATATGAAAAAATATAACCTGCATTGCGCAGAGAAATATTGCCCAATCTTAAAACCAGATGGCAGTGTCAATGTTGATTTTGAAAAACTCCTAAAAAGTGCTTTTGAATCAAGTAAACCACAGAATGATTTAGATGTGGTGGTCAGGATACCAATGCCAAGGTAACTATCTTCTAGATGTAATGTTCTCAATTAAATTTGACTATACTCAGCAGCAGAAAATTTTGCCCACTCTAGTGCATATAAAATTACCTAGTATTGCATACATTTGAGGGACAGATTTTTTGCTGCTCAGTATATAATTGAAACAGGTCTTTTGGTACAAATAAAATAGATTTATATTATACATTTTAGAAAGCTCCCATGAGTTGGGCCTAATTTTTTAGCCTGTGTGAGTCCATTACTCTCTGAGTCCTCCCTATCCAGTTGTCCAAAATGGACTTCCTAATCCCACATCCCTATCTCTTATAAAGCACATCAAAACAAAAAAAAAACTTAAAACAAGTAATGTGAGCTAACTTTGGGGGCGGCAGACGTGAGCTTGCCTTCGGAATCCAAAAGCTTACTTAATTAATTACTTGACCTGAAATGCATATTTCAGTTTTTTATTATTATTATTATTATTTTTTTCATTTATGATGGTGGAAGCATTCTACACTTCCGCTTAACGTAGATATAGTTAGTGTTTAATTTTGTAACTAAGGGGGCATACATCCCTGTATTATTATTTAATTATTTTTTTGTGATTTTTTGTTTAATTGTTTACTGTAGTTTTTAAGTATTTTATTTGTAATTATTTTATTTTGAAAAAATGACTTTCTGCCAAGTTTCTTGCGGCGCATTCTTCTTGGCAATGATGGTCTTTCCGAAAGCGCTGGTAGTTTAAAAAAATTACTTGTAAAAGTGCCCATTGTGGCCTATTTACTGTATAAATGATTTGAATTTGAATTTTGAATTTGAATTTGAATCAAAAGTAAGGGCCTAGTGTCTTTGGCCCTTAAGGTAACTCAAGACAAAAAAAAAATTTTTTTAAACTTTTTGGTCAAAAATGTTAACTTAATGTAGTAGACTTATTTAATTATTGTTTTTTTGCGTCTTATATTTGGAAATTACTGGTCATTTTATGATTTGCAGGCGATCACTGCTCGTGTTTCGTGGTGAACCAAGATACCACTGGGAGCACTGTGTCCTCCGAGAAGATATTGTGTCCCGTCGGGTATGTATAGCATACAGAGAGTTCACTCCTTCTTATATGCAAAACGGCTGCCACAAGGAGATAGGAGAACAAATCAGAAATGCTAAAAGTTTTTGGGATCACACTAAAAAATATCAAATTAAAAGTTAATTCATGTTACAGTAGATTTATTAATATAATTTATTGACATCTCTAAAACTTGTTTTTATTTGAATTATCACTTAGGATTTTATCTCAGGAATGTTTGTTCGACTTATTCTTATCAATAGGATATTCCAGGTGATAAAGTAAAATTTCCTACTTAGTGTTAAATTTGTTTATTTATGAACCAAATATGAATAGAATAAATGTCACAAAAATAATCACTAAAAATATATGTTTTTCTTGATATTATTTACACTTAAAATATGTGGTAAACACCAATGATGTTTATGCATCACTCAAGATGATTTTATAAATTGAATATTAATAACATTGAATTATGCAAAATATATTTTAGGATTTGTATACACTAGTATCATTAGACCATGATTAGAATGGGATTGCAACATCAGCTGTACACGAAATGTCAAGCATGATGTGTACAAAACCTTATCTACTGTACGAAACCCTATCTTGGACGTGTCCGATACGCTCTTGGCCGGTTTTATAGTAAATTTCGCTATGACTTCTTTGGAAAGTGTATGGAATGTCAATGTAACATTTAGTAGCACAAAGGTTCCACCTTGGTATGTGATTCGGTTTCCTTGACTGACATTTTGATACTTCCTTTCTGCAGTCACATTCTCAATCTCATCATATGTCTATCTTTATTATATACTTTAAAATTATACTAAGATTAATACCAACACAGTTCCACAACCTTGTAAATACTGCTTTTAGGCTCAGTGAAAACACAAGGGCCACTGTAGAAACTAATTATCTCATTTAAGCATATTCGTAATCTAAATATCTATAATACATACATGAATCATTGATTCAGTGCGTTAGTTGCAAATCAACCTTTAAAAATTATAAATAGCTGCATTTGGACCTTTATATATTAAAGAGAACACATAGGTAGGTACCTACTACAATACCAGTACCAATGTGCATAGATTTAGGCGTCGGTATAATTATGTATTTAAGCGTGAGAGTGGGATAGTATTTTGTTGCAGTAGTGTATTCTACGCTTTTGTTTATTGACTATTTTTATAACATACTGAGCGACAAAAAATACGGCCCAAATGTATGCAGAAATAGGTAATTTTGTATGTAGAGTAGGCCATATTTTGTACCGCTGAGTATAATAATGCTAGTATTCTATCGCAGTACACTGTGCTGACTGTAGTACCCATTTCCACGGAAAAAACTTGGCATTAAGCCACGCTGGAGGTAGGTCTCTCGAAGGTGACAGTGAGGAGGGAGTCAGGCTTGCACTCTTCAGCGGTGGCGCGGGCCAGGATCATCTGCTCGCGTATCTTCCAGGCCATCAGGGCGCGCTCGCTCTTCATCTTGCGGATACTTCGCGCCAGCAACAGGGCGAAGATTATGCCAAGTAACTGGAAATTGGTGGACATTTAAATAGTCTATTCTATTCCCAAAGTAAGCAAAACTGGTGTTATGGGTACTAGGCAACAGATGAACATACTTAAATATATACAACAACAACAACAAACAACACAAGAACAACAAGAACATAAGTTGTACAACGACAAGAACAAAAATTCGTATCTTTCATACAAATATCGACCCCGATCGGGGATTGAACCCTGGAACTCAAGCTTCATGACTATTATTGACTATGATCCTGACTGGGTTTTCTAACCACTGGGCTTACCAGTCATCAAAAACAAGTGCAGGTAGGTACCTATTAAATACAAAGTCATCAGTATACCTCCAACAATCTGTTTAGATACATATACTTAGGTGTTGCGTTAGTGTTTGTAGAAACAAATAAAACATTATAAATTATGGCTTCAACCATTTGTTATTCCAATTAGCAACTAAAACGGTGTTGTCTCATACGGGATTCCCCAAGGTAATGTTCTACAAATATTTTCAAACAGAGTAATCTCTAAACAAATAAGTAGGTAGGTATATTAATACAACCTGTGTCACGAATGCATTAGAATTTAGATGAAATAAAGTGTTTTTGAGAGACTAATCTACTGAGTAAAAAATTAAAGATGCCTCGATGTAACATGATAACATGAAGGTGAAGGAGCGAAATTAAAATCCGAAAATCTGGTTGATAACTAGTGCGCAAGAAAAATAAATGATACACTCATCAACTGTAGACTAGATGATGACAAGTCGAAGCTTTAGAGATTAATGTGATTCTCAGTGCCTTACGTTAGTGAAGAGACAGAGCGGTAAAACCGATACTACGAATGAAGTCGGGTAATTTACGCGCCAGTATCGCTGTGGTCATAATATCAACATCATTGTTACCTAGATGAACACAATAGAGACACCAGGCATGATTGATCGTCGAGCGCTTACTGACAAACGCCTCTTTGCAGTAAATTAGCAGATACTTTATGATATTGATGGAGAAGGAGCAGCAAGACATTACCACCGTTGCTGTTAGATATCAGCGTAAATTCACCTTGATAAACATAACGGAGACACCAAGCACCCCGATGACAGTCGAGTTCTGGATGACCATATTGACAAGCGCCTCTTTGCAGCCAGTAGTCCTGAGCCGGGTGCAGATGACATCGATTGAGGAGGAGCAGCATGTCGCTGGCACCACCATCGTGACGATGTCACCGTCAATCTCGTTGGTGGCGATCACAGTGGAGTGGTTGCTGGTGAATTCGGTGCCGATGTAGTCGAGGAAGGATTCACTGCCGCAGCAACTTAACTGGGAAATAGAGTTAGGATCAAGGCTAAAACTCTGAAATTAAGTGCTGTATTCAGGAACAAAAATAGAGACTCATTGAAACTAAATTACGACATCCGTCAGGTAAACTTAGGCGAATATTGTACAAGCAATGCAGACTCTTTACTTTTAATTGAAAAGTCTGTTTGGCACCTGCACATAGGTACGGTCCCCTTGAGAATGGGTACATGACAACTAGAGTTTTGCTTGTAACAGCCTTTATGCCAAAGTAATTTTAAACACTGTCCGAATTAATAACATCGTCCACGTAAACAATGAAATAAAACTTACGGAGGATTGAAGCGTGTCGATTTCGAGCTGTATCTCGGTGTCGGTCGCATAGTCGTAGACGGGAATGTACATGTACTTCATAACAGCAGAAGTATCCAGAGTGCACGCCAGTACAACCACCACCAGCATTACTATGAGGATCAAACTCAGGAACAGAGCGTACTGGGAAAAGATACAAGTCAAAAATATTGATATAATTAACACGCATCTGAATGGATCTAGGAATCAAACAAGTAGAATTTTAAAACGGTATTGATTTCTAGACTTTTCAGTGGAGATACCTACGATAACCAAGTTGGAATTAATCGAAATGTCACATACTTATTGCTGAAGCCAAGACAATATTGGAGTTCATCTTAACCTAGCCATAAAAAAGAAAGTTATATAGGTAGTAGAGACCTCTTCTGGATATTAAATATACTGACCCGGATAACTCACGTCTTAAATCGAGTTTAGCCGGACATGTTTCTCCGAAAAGGAAGGGCTACGGATTAGTCTGAAATGCTACGGGAATTAGGAGAGCTGACTTCGGACGCCTCCGGATTAAATTTATGACTAAACTGTCAGAGTGCAGCCTAGCGCTCATACAACTACAGGTAGAGCAGCACCAAAATTTAAGGTTCCATTGTACTCTAAACATTAGTCACGCTGCTACAACGTCAAGATGTTCTTTATACGTACCAAATTAACCAAGCACGTGCTCTGCTTCAAACTGCCAAAGAAGCCGAATGATGTCACAACCAGCAGCACCATTCCCAGGAATACAGCGAGTGCAGAGAGCGTCATGAAACGCCCGCTGCGAGCGCTCGCGTAGAAGTAAGACCAGTCATGATATTCCGAGTACACGGAGATACCGAGGACTACCAAGAGACCACCCACTATCTGAGGAAGACAATTGTTTGTTAACTCACGAAAATACAGGGCACCCTATAGCCTGCTTCATGGAAGGCGATATCATATTTGCCTAAAGGCGATTTGGTACCTACTTTAGTATTAAAGATAAATAATCCCAAATTTAATAGTCTAAGGGGCGGTTTCACCACGTATTGATTAATTTTATTTGACGGATAAATGTGATGCCGTCTCCGTCTATTCCAACAAAACAAACAGAAATGGCATCACATTTATCCGTCAAATAAATTTAATCACTGTATGGTGAAACAGGGGGTAAAAAAAACTTATTTTCGTGAGCACATTTATTTATTTATTACCATGTGTACCTATTGTACACATTGAATAAAACTCAAAAACATTAATCGATCCTTTGTTTTCTTTATGCGGGTATTTTATCGGCTTTGTTCCCAGATGTGACAACTCAATTTATGGAAATCTTTGGAACCGCTACTTGCTTTTAAACTAAAACAATATTTTGTTTGGGATGGAAAACTATCTCAGATTGTAGAAATGTACTTGGAGTTGCGTTACAGTAACAATATGGGAGCAATCGTGCTGCGGTCGACCACACAACGACTGCATAGAGCAGTCGGGTTGAATGAAGCCTACTCCGACCGCAACACGACTCTACTGCTTTAAGAGTCCGTGTACGGAAACCCTAAAGCTGAGGTTGGACTTGCAAGAAAAATGGTGCAAGTTGTGTTACATTGCAAGGTCAGAGAGGATCTTTCAAGTGATCAATTGAGCTCAGCAATGCGTTGGTATTCGCACAATTTTTCTTGCAGATCTAAAGTGGCCTTTAGATTATTCATACTTTAACATACAAGCAAACACGTTTCTTTCGGATGGAGCACGCTTAGCTGTTTACCATCTTAAGACTATATAAAACTAGCTCTAAAAATACTGATTCACATGCTAGTTACTAGCATGTTTGTTTACGAGTAGGACACGTCCTACTGTTAATTAAGCATGCATTGTTAACCGACTTCAAAAAAAGGAGGAGGTTATCAATTCATTGTATTTTTTTTTTTTATGTTTGTTACCTCAGAACTCCGTCATTTATGAACCGATTTGAAATTTTTTTTTTGCGTTCGTCTCTCTAGGAATGCTTTCAATGAGGGCTGTCGTTTTTTCTCTCACTAGATGGCGCCACTGTTGCGTGAGGTTTTTAAAAGTTTGTTATAACGGCCGTGAAAACAAAGTTTAGATTAAAAACATATTTAATACATCGTAAATCAGTACCATAAACATATCGAGCAACCACAGTATTGCATAATCCCGTTTTGTTCGGAAAAAAGGGAGGATAAAAGTTTTCGAAAGACAAAACTGTCTCAAATTACAGACGTTCATTGCACCTTATCGCATAATTGCCATAATTAATTAAACCCGCGTAATGGGTGAGCTACACCCATTCCATTTCACCATATCCGTTCCGAGGAGCATAAATTGCTTAGCAACTGTGTTAAAACAATTGAAATTCAACCCATGAAATACTTATTATTGAGTAGTAACTCCGATGGTCAACTATGGTCTTCATCATCAGTTCCACTTCACCAAATGATGATTTTCAAGAGCAAATGCTCGAGTTACTACTAAATATATCAAAATTACCATATGTGTCCCTACAACATTTGAAGAGTTCCCTCGATTTCCTTAGGATCCAATCATCAGATCCTGATTTGGTGCTTATGGGACCTAATTGAAAGCATTCCTAGACGAACGCAAAAAAAATTTTTCAAATCGGTTCATAAATGACGGAGTTCTGAGGTAACAAACATAAAAAAAAAAAAAAAAAAAAAATACAACCGAATTGATAACCTCCTCCTTTTTTTGAAGTCGGTTAAAAATACAGTCATCTCATCATCAAACTTTTTGTAGGTGCTAATGGTCACTGTTCGTACAAAGTTAATGTCTTTTTCTTATTATCTTACTAGCTTTTGCCCGCGGCTCCGCCCGTGTGGTATTCGGTTATCGTGCGCTGTTCCCTCGGGAACTGTGCATTTTTCCGAGATAAAAAGTAGCCTATGTCATTTTCGGGCCCATAAACTATCTCTATGCCAAAAATCACGTCGATCCGTCGCTCCGTTATGGCGTGAAAGACGGACAAACATACAAACACACTTTCGCGTTTATAATGTTAGTATAGATAGGGATACCTACTTATCTATACGTTTGTTGCCGCACTCTTTCTAAAATAATAAGACTAAGTCCCCTTAAGTGGTAGGAACCTAAAGACCCACCTCAAACTGGTCATATAGGTAATACGTACGTACCTATTATGCAAAAAGAATTGTATTTAAACCGTCTAAAAATAGGTACACCAAGCATGTACTTTTGAAAAAATGATCAATCGCATGACGTAATGCAACTGTTGGTTGCCACAATAAATCATTTATTCGGAAACATTGCTCGGGTGATGTTCGAATTCATACCATATTTCAAGTTTCTAGGAATACCGAAAGTTACCTCCTACCCTACCCTACCCACCCTACCCATAAGTACCGTACCTATAGGTTTTTCGGCTACGGCGATTTGTAGGCAAACACCCTTTTCACTTCTCATGCTCGTAAAGTTCGTATTTATGCTGGATTTAGACGACATAGAATTACCTACTTTTTATGCTCTAGTGCATAAAGTAGTCTTCGTTGTACAATCTAATAAGTATTTATTTTGCCGCCATGAATACAAATATAATGTAGTATGTAGGTAGATATATTATTCAGTTTGAAGACTATCTATGAGTAGGTAAGATTTTGTGGTGGGTCGTGCCCCCATGACCGCCTCTCCTTCCCCTTGAACCGCTACCAAATATTGTTTAGTAATGCTCCATGCCCTCACTTGAACCCTTAGCGGCACCATAAAGTTACTGCGCAATATGCTCTCGTGTTTCAGTTTTTAATACTACATTCAGCTCTATAATTAATAAATTACACGATTAGAATCTCCTAACGTTCAAATGAAACAAAACCACTTTGTGTGTTTGTTGTTACCACTATGTAGCAAACAAAATGTACGAAAATAAACCCGTTTAGGTACTTACGATGAACATTGTCGTGATCGTCAGCAGCAGAAACCTTATAGATTTCAAATTGTACTCAGTTTCAGTCTTTGTGAACTTCATTTTTTCCGCGTGCGGCACTTCATTAGACATTTTGGTAATCACTTTAAACCACTATCGAACCTGAACATTAACTGCAGGGTTTTAGAATGGATATCTAGTTGATAATGTCGTGACGGTACTGATAACGTTATCCGCGGCTTCGCGCACTGCGAACGGAGACAATGGGTAATTGCCACTTAGTTCACAGCTACAGAATAACTATTCAAATTAGAAAACGCTTAAGTCATAAAGTTGACGTTCACGGCGTTATATATAGTCACGCTATAGTTGTGTACAATTTTCAAGAGCATTAAGTACCGTGGCGTTCGATGTTTAAAAATTGTATTCATTACTTTATAACCAGCCAGTTGGAAATTGATTATTTTGTTTTTCTCGTAGGCTATGGTCTATGGACACGGTTATACAGCCGCCGGTTGACGGTGCACTGTACCGGCCAGGTCGTGGCCATTTCAACACGACCCTGAAATGCCCTGGTCTGACCTACTTGATTGTATACCTACCTATTATTGATTTAAGTATTTACGAACTCGATGGAATGGATAGTTAATTAAATATTGACGGCATTGAAACTTTCTGATACTTCTAACTAAATACATTAGAAGTTTTGTATACACATTTTGTATACAAGTTATATACACATATGAAAATAAAAATAAAAAATGTTAGTAATACTATATATACCGAAACCGAACTAGATTTTTATATTTTTTTTGAATGCCTACCTTAAATGATTTTTTATATTATTTCAATTATTTTTTGGAAATATAGCTCTATCGTTACTATCCACTGGCACTGGTTGACTGGCAGAGATCCCTTCAGGGATAAGTCCGCCTTTGTACTTGGCACTTTCTTTTTTGTGTAACATTTTTGTATTTCCTTTTTGTACCTACAATAAAGAGTATAAGTAAACAAAAAAATTTAATAACAAAAAATAGAACCGACTACAAAAAAACATGAAAATAATTTTCTACCAGCCTGAAGTCGGTGCCTCAGCACGAGCCAGCAGGAGTGGACCTATAATCGTCTACCTCACCTACAACTATACGAGTAAATGGCTTCAATCACTCCTGCTGGCTCGTGCTGAGGCACCGACTTCAGGCTGGTAGAAAATTATTTTCATGTTTTTTTGTAGTCGGTTCTATTTTTTGTTATAAAATTTTTTTTTCACGCTTTTTAGTGTTTAATGTCAACTGCTCGTCACCTTTTACGAAAAATTGCTTTTTCCGATGCAGAGACGTTCATTATTGAGGAGTCCTGGTGCTTCACCACCCATTCCATTTCACCATATCCGTTCCGAGGAGCATAAATTGCTTAGCAACTGTGTTAAAGCAATTGAAATTCAACCCATGAAATACTTATTATTGAGTAGTAACTCCGATGGTCAACTGTGGTCTTCATCATCAGTTCCACTTCACCAAATGATGATTTTCAAGAGCAAATGCTCGAGTTACTACTAAATATATCAAAATTACCATAGGTGTCCCTACAACATTTGAAGAGTTCCCTCGATTTCCTTAAGATCCAATCATCAGATCCTAATTTGGTGCTTATGGGACCTAATTGAAAGCATTCCTAGACGAACGCAAAAAAAAATTTTTCAAATCGGTTCATAAACGACGGAATACTGAGGTAACAAACATAAAAAAAAAAAAAAAAATACAACCGAATCGATAACCTCCTCCTTTTTTTGAAGTCGGTTAAAAACAAACAAACTATCGATGTAAATATCATGTTATTTTGTTACTAATAAATGTAACATGATTTATATATGTAGATACGATGAAATTTGGTATGTGGGCGTTTTCGAAGATGACAAATCGATCTAGCTTGTTCTTATCCTTATCTCTGGGAAAATGCTTATTATAGAGTTTTTTAGAGTCGCCCAGGTAAGTACTGAGATTCTATTACCGATAACGAGGTTTACCAACACGAGTGATTAATTACCTAATTTGTAAATTAAGCTGCTTTCTCCAAAAATTAAACGTCAATCACGTTTCTAGTGCATTTTCATCTTCATCTACTCGTAATTTCGTGTTTGAACGTTTCGTGTCACTTTAGAATTTATGTAGTTTAATATAAATAAGAAATTCAGATAATATATACAACTGTAACCTTTTTGTTTTTCCTTTTTGTACAACAAAGAGTATAAACAAACAAACAAACTTTCGCATAAACATCAGCTCCACCGCTGTCATACGCGTAGATATTGTATAGGTACCTATTATCTTGCGGGATTCGATTTGTGGCATTCGAAGATGGCGGATGTGGGCCATGTCCTATTTTGGTATTTCTGCTTCTTTGGCTAGTTGAAGTATAATTTTGATAGTGTTTTATGCGGCGATTAACCTTAACAGTGAACAGTGATCACAAAATTCGATATTGCTCTCGTGTCTGACATTTTTTAATGCGCAAGTTGTTTCCGCGTGGTTTTTGGAATTTTGCTATCAAGTTGCAAAAACTACAATCACCGTACTACGTGAAGAAGAATATATTTATCTTTTTTTAACTGACATTGGCCCAAGCCTTAAAGGCCGCCATTAAGGAGAATAATAATAATATTATCTTGCGACCGTATTAATATTCTACAATTTCGTTAGCCCGTTAATGTGTCCCAGTTCTGAGAAAAGCCTTTTTTCCGCCAATCGTTCCTGACGAGGGCGTGCTCCTTGCTTCTAGTTGATATGCGTCCAAGTCGTCCCGCCATCTCCTCTTCGGTCTGCCTGTTTCGATGGCCATCCCACGGGTAGCCAATGGGTACCCATTGAGGGTCCATGATGTCCATGTCCAGAGATGACCAGCCCAGTGTTACTTAAGCTTAGCGGTCATAAACCACGAAGTGCAAAACTTGAACTTCGTATGTTACCGTCCCACAGACGCCTATGTCATTTAATATTTGAGTGAAAGGGTCGGTGCGATACGAACTTCGATTTGCGAGTTTCGTAGTAGCCCATCTGCAACGCGGGTTTTGGATCGCAGTTCGGTGTTTCTAATGGGATCAGTCCTTAGAGTAACGCGGGCTTCCTACTACCGGAATAGGAATAGGAAACCCGCGTTGCTCTAAGGACTGACCCCATTAGAAACACCGAACAGCGATCCAAAACCCGCGTTGCTGATAGGCTACTACGAATCTCGCAAATCGAAGCGATAGTAGGAAGCCCGCGTTGCTCTAAGGATCAGTCCAAACGAACACCCAAAATACTGTGCTCCAATGCCCGTTGGAAAACCTTGAGCCTGGACCAAATTTGAGCGCCGTAAGCTTCGTTTATCACCCGTTTAATCCCTCTCCCCCCCATTAAAACTGGGTTAATGCCAAAATTCACAAACGCCTACCATTAAGTGTATGCATACTAGTTTCACCATACTTACTTAATGATTTCTTCCGCCTTATCAGTCATGATAGCTTATCAGTCGGCTTACTCGCTATCAATCCCATTTTGTTTGTTGAAAATTCTCCTTTACTGCATATTGTGTTAGCTTTTGTTTTACGAATGCTATAACTATGTAAACATACATGTTTCATCGAAATAATTGAATATTTGATACTACCAATCAATTGACGTACTTTTTATGAACTGTCAAAACGCGATTCTCACATCGATTTTGTACCTATTGCAAATAATGTAACCCAACAATGTAACCCAACAATGTAACCCAATCCTCACAAACAATAAAAAGAATTTGAATTTGAATAATTAATTATGACATTGTTGAATTTTGACTATTTCTCAAAAAGTGGTCCATTTTCAGTTGTCCACTTATTAAAAAAAACTTGACGCTATTACAACACAAAAAGTACATAAAAAAGTAAGTAGGTACCTATAAAGAGTCATTGTAGTATATTGTGTTTAAATATCTACAAAACTTTGTGGAAAAGGTCATAGAAAGTCAGATAATAATCTTTGTTGTTGGATCTAATAGAAAGCATCGATGCAGTTTCAAAATTACGTTGCGTGCCCGAATTTTGGATGTTTTATGTAGTTTATATTTTACGATATGATCTGGTCCTTAGTGTTAATAATTTCTTGAAAATTTCATGTCAGGACAACTTTTTAAGAATTACCCATTTATTTATTTTGAATGCTTGGGGTTGTTTCACCTCCCATTGATTAATTTTATTTGACATTATGATAAAATTAAATGTAATGCCGTCTCCGTCTATTAGAATAAAACAAACAGAGACGGCATCACATTTATCCGTCAAATAATTTAATCAATGGATGGAGAAACAGGGGGTTAATATAATCAATAGCCGTGGTTGCCTAATGGCTATAGCCTCGCAAGAAGAGGATTGTAGGTCAAATCCTTTGCGCTTTACTTTATCCATATGTGAAATTACAATAGAAATATAACGAGCTTTAGAGTGAAGGAAACATCGTCTGGAAGTCTGCACAACTTGCGAAGCAATTCAATGGTGTGTGTGAACTTCCCAATCCACACTGGGCCCGCGTGGGAACTACTACTGTGCACAGTAGTGGGTCGCAATAGGCTGGGATGATGATGCAATGATGCTTAGTACAGTCAGCTGCAGAGAAAGGGTACCCCCCTGTATGGCGGTAAGTATGGATACCGCCGTTATAGGGGGGTACCTTTTCTCTGCAGCTGACTGTACGTAAGATTGGCCTTTGGAGTCTTCTTTTATTTTATTTCAACTCCAATATTTTGTTACTTTTACGGTCATCCCGTAAAATCCATATCAAAAATACAAACTAAAAGATAGATGCACAGAAAAACAAGAAAAAGAGACCAGCGCTGGGAATCGAACCCAGGTCTTGCATTCCGTGTTGCGTGCTATACTTACGTTACCCCTACACTACCACTGGAGGGACAGGAGTACAGACGAAAATTTCTCCTATGTACCACATCTCAGCTTGATTGTTTCTTATTTAGTTACTTTTAAGTTCGTTTTATTTTCTGCTTAGTACGTACCTATGTGAAATTTATTTTAGTCTAGGAGTACCCAAACTGCGTTCTATTCTACCGTCGCGAAGTGTGGAAATTGTAAAAGGTAGATAGTTATGTAGTTTTATCCCGGAAAAATACATAGTTCCTACGGGATAGCTATAAAACCAACCCATTACTAAAATCAACGTCTGAATATTTTGTTTTTGTATAAAAATACCTTCGCTGTAGGTAGATATAGTATCATGGTACAGTCACCAGCATTAATATCTGCCACAGCGGAGCGTGCAAAAATATCTGACACGTCCTTCCGGCCCTAGAAATAAAGTCGTATCAGATATGCACGCTTGTTGTGTCAGATATTGGTGCTGGTAACTGTACAATAACTCACGGAAAGCTCATAAGTACTTACTTATATTTTATTGACTCTTGCTTGTCATCGGATGCCACGTGGAATTGTATTCTCGACTTTTTACGACTTTAGTTTTAGAAATAAGGTTCCTTTTAAAAATAAAACTGCGTGACTAGGTATTTTATTTAATAAAAATATTTTACAATTTGTAAACTTAATTATATTATCGTTTATTAAAGATACCTATTCATATATTAAGATTGATATTAAAAAGAAACTTATCTCTTCACCCCAAATACTTTGGCCTCGATACAAAATTAGTACATCGCAATTTCACAAATCATATCCTATTGCTAACGTGATGCATAGAATAAAATGTGATTCTTAATTTATAAGATACACACTCTGATTTATTTTAACGATATTTATTTAAAGGACGGAACAATAATTTTAAACTCTAGAAAATATCGATAAAATAAAAATGTCTCTGCATGAATAGCCAATGCTTTTTATGCGGCGGTTTGAGTCTGCCCGTAGAACGGGACATAGACAATGGGTTTTATTTTTTCATCGTTAGGGTTGAGGGAGGTGTGGGCGTTGATCACGCGCTCTTGGATTTCGAGGCGTCTGCGCTCGCGCTCGGTCTTGGCTTTGCGGATAGAACTGGCCAGCGAGAACGAAAACACGATGCCGATTAACTGGAAGCAGAGAAAAATAAGTTGGTTTATCATCATCTATCAGTCTATTCGTGACACTTTTTCCTGGCCCGGATAGTACCGACATGGAAATACCGGTCCTGTTTTTGTGTGCACGCCCATAAAACACTGACATGAGCTTCTATGGACGTGTAACACGAAAAACAGGGTCGGATTTCCATGTCAGTACCTATTATCCGGGCCGGGAAAGAGTGTCCCCCTCATCGATTCACAAGAGCTGGCACAAAATAGATGTAAATTCACATGGAATTTGGCTGTTTCCCTGCATTTTTTGCAGTTCGCAGCTTCAGTATGCAAACCAGGTACTACTAACGTAGATATTTTTTTTATACTGCATTTAAGACATCAGCATTCATCCACTTACCTAATGAATTCGTGCCTCGTGGATCTCTGTACAGTCAGCTGCAGAGAAAGGGGACCCCCCTGTAATCGGGGTAAGTATGGATACCGCCGTTACAGGGGGGGTTCCTTTTCTCTGCAGCTGACTGTACCTACCAATTGTAATTTGATTAGGTATATCTAACCTACATTGATACCTAAACAATTTTATTGTAAAGTTAAGTAAATAGTTAATTTATTAGTAGGTACAGGCTAAAGATAGAGTTATTCTTTAACATTTTTACCGTAAAAAAATCCTAACCTTAAATTGCTTACTTAATTTTTCCATCGCATGCAAGTAATCTAAACAAATTATTCAAGACACGCGATATACTGAAATAACTTTCACGAGTATTCTATCTCTAATTTTAGTAATAAACATGATAATACCTATCAAAGTTAGGTATATCGTCACAAATCTTTCGATTAACTTCTAATCCCTGAAGTAACAAAAACACATCTCAAACACAAGTTCTCTTATCAAGCTGTTAGTTTTTAGTTAAGCTAGGCTACTTTCAATATTGATTGAACAAGACGTTACGTAGAGTTCAGTCAAAGAAATAGAAGGGCTACTCCGAAACACAAAATTCGAAGTTCGTGTCCCTCTCGCTCTCGTATTAAATAGTATAAGTGTCAGAGGGACCGCACGACACGAACTTCGAATTTTGTGTTTCGGAGTAGCCATTCTGAATCGCGCACGGGTGGAAGCTGTGTGTTGTCATATTGAAATGCCATAGATCTGTCAAAGAAATCATAGCAAAATTGATTATGAATATTTTTATTATTGAAGTCGGTCAAAAAGGGTACGTGATTGAGTTTTCTCGACTGTACTTGAAATGACTATCGCGCTTAGTACCTACTTATAGGTATTATATTTCTTTCTTGGCAAACGGTGTAAAATAAGAAAGAGATGGTGATTCAAGGTCGCGATCATTCACGTTTTGTTAATTGATAAAAAAAATCTGATAATGTAACACACACACACACACACACACACAAACATCACGCCTGTATTCCTAAATGGGGTAGGCAGAGCACACGAAACGTTACCGCTTCGGAGCCACTTTTAGCAATTTTAGGTTTAAAGTTTGATAAAACCGCTACAGTAGTGACAGGTTGCTAATGTAACTGATGGACTAAATAGGACTAAGAAAACTATCATATTAAACACTAACCTGAATGAAGGCAATAGTCAAGGCCCCAGCTCCTAGCAACCCGGCGCTCTGGTACACCAAGTATATCAGCCTCGGGAGGCACCCGTTAGCATACAGCTTGGTGCACTCAGCCACGGTCCCGTTCTCGACCACAGAGTAGTGGGCCTCGGCGCAGCAGGAGTTGGGCACCGTGATGTCGGGGATGGCGGTGATACCGGAGACCCCGGTGGGGGGGTCGATGTAGCGCCAGTCGGTATAGCTGTCGATACCACAGCAGTTCAGCTGGAAGAGGGAAAATTAGGGGTTGTATTTACCCGTGCTTTTAACTGGTTATATATTACAGGTGGTACATTGAGATCCAATTAGTATCCAAAGTGGCAAAAACAGAACCTTTACTTATACTTTCGCCATGTCTGTCTGTCTGTCTGTCTGTCCGTGCGTCTGCGGCTTTGCTCAGGGACTATCAATGCTAGAAAGCTGTAATTTTGCACAAATATATATAAACTATGCCGACAAAATGGTACAATAAAAAAATAAAAAAATATTTTTTTATAAACAATCTATTCTGTAGAAGTTTTGGCAAATTCCGATATATTTTTAAATTTTCTGTATTTTTTTAAATATAGAGAAATAAATTATAATAAATATTTTCCCATGTTCAGAAGGCAAAACTCTTTCAATTCCTGTAGGTGTTAAAAAATTTAAATCTTGTCAATTGGCTTGTTGTTCTTAGATGTTATTGGCATAGACTCCCTAATTACCAACACTAATGGAAAGACTGTATGGAACAAGGTTAAATTACGTAATATGATGGAATCGATGGAATGTATTACGTCTACAGAAAAATGAAGATCAAGATGTATTTTTTGCCACACAGGAATAAAACGAAACGTGATAGGTCTGAGACCTGTGAAATAACGCTTGGCCTTACTAGTACGAAATTCGAAAATCGTGTCGTATCGTTACGTTCACATGAATAGTAATTATTTAATTAATAGAAGAGCGAAAGAAAGGAATGGCACAATACGAATTTCGGATTTCGTAGTAGCCCTCTAATTGAATTGCTTTTATCGGGCCGGCTCAATTAAGAACTTCAATATACGTACAGAATTTGAGTGATTTCATCGATGTTATAGGCAGTACCATATATACAATGTAGACAGACAAAGACTTTTGGTGTGATTTTATTTGTGAATACTTACTGATTTTCGGAGCTGCCATAGTACAGCAAAATATCGGCATATGCACTCTATTAGATACCTACTGAGGTATTAGAGTATGTTTCGCTATTTTTGATAATTTTAACCGCCCCGGAATACTTATCTGATGGCGACTGTACATGATTACCAAATAAAAGTTAAGATTGGTTTTTATTAGGAATATTTTTGTATTTTTTATTTCAATTCCAAATTTTTACATCTGCATCTATATTTTAGTTTGTATTTTCAATTCAAATAAGTGGTTTATATGTCACTCACCCGGCTCTGAATGAAGTCGAAGGCGTCAGTGACCTCGAGATTTCGGTAGTAGTATGGCATAGCGGTGCGCAAGCGCTCATCTAGCATGTCAATGACCTGCGAGCGCAGGCTGTACGCTGCAATGGCCGCTGCGATCTCGAGGATGAACACGAGGCTCAGGATCACTGCGAACTGGATGACAAATTGGTTTAATGACCTTTCATCGAAAAACATTTGATAGAATACTTTGTTGGACTAACACTTAATTGGACCACGCTTCTTTCTATAAGAATTTATTTTTTAAATCGTGTTTTTGGAGACAATACGTGTTTAAATAAGCTCAAAAAGTATATGTGTGTAAACTCGATCTTTATTGTACAAAATAAAGGAAACCAAACACAACTGACAAACTTTGAGATGCTTGTACAAAGGCGGACTTATCCCTTTAAGAGATCTCTACTAGTCAACCTTTGAGTAGAAGAGAAGAGTAATCAGTTAGGGTCCGACAAGAGTGAGTGAAAAGTAAATCGGAAACTAAATTAACTAAATAAAGAAAAAAAAACGAAAAAGAGTAAAACTAAATTAGAAACCTCCAGTTTGCAAGTTGAATACGACACCGCTGAACTAACACGCTGTTGATGATACAGCTATCGAAGCTACCGATTTCAATGCGCGTGAAAATTGCAGGTTTAATACGGCAAATACGGGTTTTTTTTCAGAAATAGTACTAAGCTAGATCAATTGTTCGCCCCTGAAAGCCCACATAACCAATTTCATGAAAATCCGAAATCCCGAAATAAATAAATGTACAAGAATCCCTCGTTATATATAGGTAACGTAATCTGACGTTAGCCACACGATTAAGTTTTAGGTATTTATAGAATAAATCAAAATGAATATTCCCAACTTTACTAACTAAACTATTCCGTGCTACGGGGCTTCTACGCGTCGTAGCCAACCGTAGAGGTACTACGGTCGTAGCGGGATAGAAGTGCTACGAGTACTTTTACTTGTTTGAAAATACATTGTAAGTACTTTATATTTCAATCCCAACTGTGAGACAGTTTGTTGGCGTTGCGCTCAATCAGATCTTAAACTACGATAAGTTAGGTACTTTACACTAAGATAACAAGAAAAAAATAATACCAATGCGGCATACGATAACTACAAACTTTATATCATGTATATCTTAGTTCACTAGAAATTACAGACAAGGTAAACAAACCCATATACCTTCATTCATTATTAAATTTCTACCACTGAACATGTAATGAAATCAGAAGTTAGGAACATTATTCAAATTTATCCAGTAATAATTGACAAGATTTCATATTTCTAAGACTATAGTTTAATTCGTTCTCTGTATTCTGCTTGGAAATAGAAAGACGCTGGTATTTTTAAAATGTCGCTACGATTATTAATTAATTTATTAAAAAAAAAAATTTAAGATGTGCTTATTCTAAAAGGGCTTAACTCTAAAACTACGATAGAATAGATCCATTACTTTTGTCTAGTCTCTATTAAAAAAAGATCACGTAAATCTGAAGTAGACGTTGTCAAAATTATGACAGCTCCTTTTTCCGGTGAAAAAGGCAAAGGAAACTATCTATTCTGTCGTAGTATCGGCAAATTCAGATACATTTTTTAAATTTTTTGTTGTTTTTTTAATATGGAGAAATAAATTATAATAAATATTTTGCCATGTTCAGGAGGCAAAAATCTTTCGATTCCTGTAGTAATTTACAGGTGTTGAAAAAATGAAATCTTGTCAATTATCGAAGGATGCCATAGCATTATTATACAACTGTTTTGCTTGTCATCATAGATATACTTGTCAGTTGTCCACTTTTTTGACTACCAGAGGCTTATTGGTACAATGGAGTTCATAAACTTGTGAGCAAAATTTTGGTCAAAAACATCTGAATTCTGAACACGACTATTTTTAACGGCGTAGAAGCGTGTTCAGATATTTTTGATCAAATTTTTGCTCACAAGTTTATGAACTCGACTGTACCAGACTATCACGCGCTGCTGCGCGTCGTAGTTATGTTTCTGTTACGCTCAAGAAGTCATCTACTTTAAACATCAGAAGTATGGCCAGGATACGAGGCTGGTTTTCGAGTCAGCCCAAAATCCCGTCGGGTGTCGGGAGACCGGCTACGGCTCTCGGTGACGTGTAGTGAGTCCAGCAGGGCTACTACGAAATTCGAAACTCGAAGTTCGTGTCGTACAGTCCCTCTGACACTTATACTATTTAATACGAGAGCGAGAGGGACGGACGGTACGATACGAGTTTCGAGTTTCGTAATAGCCCTGGAGCTCCCGGATCCGTCTCAAAACACCATTGACTGTCGGGGAACCAGCTCCTGAACTCTGGTAGACTAATAGAACTAGCTTGCTATCCCGGCTTGGAAAACTAGCTTTGTGTTTGCAGCTATTACTGCTGTTATAGCCTAGGGGGCTGTTTCACCATCCATTGATTAGTGTTAACTGACGGTTAAATGTGATGCCGTCTCTATTTGTTTTACTCGAATAGACGGAGACGGCATCAAATTTAACCGGATGGCTAAGTGGTTAGAGAACCTGACTACGAAACTTGAGGTCCCGGGTTCGAATCCCGGCCGGGGCAGATATTTGTATGACCAATACGAATGTTTGTTCTCGGGTCTTGGATGTTTAATACGTATTTAAGTAATTATTTATCTATATAAGTATGTTTATCCGTTGCCTAGTACCCATAGTACAAGCTTTGCTTAGTTTGGGACTAGGTCAATTGGTGTCAAGTGTCCCATGATATATATATTTTTTTATTTATTTAGTTAACACTAATCAATGGATAATGAAACAGCCCCTTAGTATCCTTTGCTTTTCCTACAATGAAGAATGAAAAAGTGAATACCTATCAGATGTCAATACTCACAATGTTAACCAAGCACGTGCTCTCGCGCCATGCGCCCACGCATCCAAACATGGACACGAACAGCATCAGCACTCCGATGACGATGACCAGCGTGGCCGGCGAGAAGAAGTGTTGGTCCAGGAAGAAGGACACGTCATGGTAGATCGCGTAGATAGTCGTGCCCACAGAGATTATGAGCGCCGATGTGATCTGGAATGAACATGTTGAATTATCGATCGTCATCCAAATTATCGATTGAAAAAATGGTTTCCTTTTAGGATCACTCCGTTATTTGCCTACCTATCTGTCACATCAAATTTCCCCTAAAACATAACATTACATAAAATTAGTAAGTGGAAGCTGATTAGTAATTTTTAAATAAAGACGGAAATTAATTTTATAGTTGCTATATTTTAGATATTTTATTTTTATTTTAGATACGATAAAGTATTTCTCTTTTGCTTAAATCATCCTTTCGAAACATAAAACTAACTTGAAACATATAAAATGAATACTGAATACAATAGTATATGTAGGACACACACACAGAACACACAGACACGAACACGGACAGGTACACAGAATAGGGATGACGACTGAGTTAAAAATATATCATTCTAGTTAGTCCGACAGTTACATATATTACTAGCTTTTGCCCACGACTTCGTTCGCGTGTAATTTAGCTACCCCCCCCCCCCCCATTTTACCCTTTTAGGGGGGAATTTCATCCATTTCACCTGGACAGATAATTTTTAGTTGTAATCGAGAACTTATACACCTATTTTCATACTTTTAAGTCCAGAAATGAGAAAATTCCATATAAACTTCACCCCCCCCCCATTTCACCCCCTTAGGGGATGATTTCTAAAAATCCTTTCTTAGTGCTCACTTGCATTATAAAAAGAACCCCTGTACCAAATTTCAAGTTTCTAGGCCCAGCGGTTTGGGCTGTGCGTTGATATATAACCCAGTGAGTCAGGTTTGCCTTTTATATATATAAGATGGAAAAATATGGGACACGTGTTTTTTGGTTCATGAAATTATTAAAAATCGACAAAGGTATAGATCATCAATCTTCCGGAGTGGGGGCTTGTGACGTTACCATTAGGTAAAAATCGTACCCAGAGATATGATATGATCGTACCTACCAACTTCTAAGCACTGACTGTATCCACGTCATTTTATTTCTTTGCCAAACAAAAGAAAAAATACGTGTTGGTACAATATTTTTAATTAAGTATCTAGCTGACGGGCTAAAGCGTTTTTTTGTCGTGAAGCCTATTTCTTTGTCGTCACCAGAGTAACCCTGCTGTGGTAATCGAAGTTCGTATCGTACCGTCTCTTTCACCTCTTATTGAAAGTGTTAGCTTCAGCGGGACGGCAAGACACGAAGTTCGAATTTTGGACTCCGTAGTATAATAAGACCTGGTCAAACTAAGCCTAAGATAACTAAGCCTAACTAAGTGGTATTTAATACCGGTGTGTCGAATTAATAAGTCTTAACTGGATATGTTTCCAGATAATTTTATTATGTAATATATAAGTTTCAGGGAAGTCCCTGACTTGGGTAAATTTTGTATGTTGTTGTCGTTAGTAAATGTGGGTTGATATCGAATATTTCCGATAATGCATTATCTAATCTGAGCATATCCTAGTCAAACAAAAGTAGGTTTTTGCTTTTAATTTTTATACATATGCTTCATTTACTTGATAAAATGATTACAAGTAAATCGCAATATCCGCAGTACAGCTATGGCCTTAATTAGCCCACATTTACAGGTAGGATATCACTGGGACATTGGTGCCGTCTCTATTTGTTTCGTTCGAATAGACGGAGACGGCATCACATTTAATCGTCATTTAACACTAATCAATGGATGTGAAACAGCTTAGCCCCTTATTGTCAATAGGACTGAGCGGTAATGTCACGTTACTAGTTAAATCATCAGAGTAGCGATAAATTGCAGGTCTTGAATAATCGAACACATCATAGCTGGTTCGGAAGCCAGCAATCTATTTAAATCTATACGTACCTACTTGGACGATTCACGTGCAAATTTGGTATTACTGCAGACCGATCTTACGGCTTACGGTGATTTACGCAGTTAATGAAAGTTACAGATAGAAAGAATGAAAGAAAGAAAGAAAACATTTATTCGTGACAAACATTGAGACAAAGGATAAAAATAAAATAAAGAAAAAACAAAATATAGTTAGCATGTCACGAAATGGTCCCAAATCAGCAATCTGCCGGTCTTGCGAACGGCGCTGGTCTTTCTTTGGGACCATGGTTCAAAGATTATGTTCAAAAAGTTGGTTGGATACTTTGACTACGTACCGATGTACTTAGTTAAAAATGGTATGGAAATTTTACGTTGTGCGATAGACATTAAAAAATTTACAATTAAATAATGTTCGTGTGTTCGTGTCCGTGTCACAGCGGAACTTTTCCGGTAATTCGTTTTGGAGGCATGGTTGATTACTGGTTAAATGGTGCAACTTTTTAATCGCCATTTAATTTTTTGTTAAGGTATCCCATAACAACCAATAAATGAAATATAAAATCTAAAATGACAAAATTGTGTTAACTAAAGTACCAACAGCGATAGCTCACATAACATAAGTATAACTACAGTGAGACGAAGACGAATAGTCTGTTGTTAATAGGTACCCATAGTACAAGCTTTGCTTAGTCTGTGACTAGGTCAATTGGTGTCAATTGTCCCATGATATTTAAAATGACGTGGTTATTGGATTTGTTTTTGACCAAATACAAACAACAAAATATTATCAACAGAAAAATAGAAAAAAAATACTAAAAGAATCAAAGTTACTCCTCGTACATACATGCATATGTACGTACTACTTAGAAAGCATTGCGTCATGTTATGACAAATTACGAAATACAGTAAGTACCTATTTGTTCTGTCGCACCCTGCCCAATAGTAGCGATCTGGGTGATATTAGTAAATATAGGTGGTTAGAGAACCTGACTAAAAAGCTTGAGGTCCTAGGTGCTATTCCCGGCTGGGGCAGATATGAATAATACCATATAATACGAATGTTTGTTCTCGGGTCTTGGATGTTTGATATGTATTTATGTATACATATAAGTTTGTTTATCCGCTGCCTAGTATCCATAGTACATACACGCTTTGTTTAGTTTGGGACTAGGTCAATTGGTGTCAAGTCGAGTGTCCCATGATATTTATTTTTTATAGGTAATAATAGTCTTAGAATAAGTTAGTTTTATTATTAACCCTCGACGCAAAAAAGGGTGTTATAAGTTTGACCCTATGTATGTCTGTCTGTCTGCCTGTCTATATGTCTGTGTCTGTCTGTGGCACCGTAGCTCTTAAACGGGTGGACCGATTTGAATGCGGTTCTTTCACTTGAAATCATGGGTTCTAACGATGGTTCTTAGACATGTTTCATCAAAATCGGTTCAGCTGTTTTTAAGATATTGAACGTTCAAGTGACATAGTTGGGGGTTTTCTAACTTTTTGTTGGTTATTATTTGCTTTCGTAATGACGTACCTATTTATTTTTTTGTACATATTTCTGTGTCTCATCACTCGCAAAGAAATAAAGTACTATTCTACTCTAGTTTACAAATACGCCTTGCATATTACCTACAACGTAATTGACCACATTAAGCAAGGTGGCGGAGTTTTTAAGTGGAATGTTATCGATTTCTTACATCACGCTACGTTGCTGCATAATAAATGGCAGAAAATCCATAATGCTAAGTTCATACCATTGTTGCCGCGACCTTGCTACCTAAAGATAAACCTTTAAAGGCAGTGACGTTCTAATTACGAAAATTAATTGAATTATGTTACTAGGTTTTACCCGCGGCTTCGCTCGCTTCATTAGAATTGACATTAGAATGTAGCTACAGATGTATCATACCTAGTGAATACGCTTCCATCGTTAAAATTTGGAACACACTACTACAGTAGAGTTCAGAACTTATGAGCAAAAATTCCTTCAAACATATGTATCAGAACACGCTTCTACACCGTCAAAAATAGAGTCGTGTTCACGGAAGAGGTCGTGTTTATATTATCATCATCATCATCTCAGCCGTAGGACGTCCACTGTAGGACATAGGCCTCCCCCATAGACCTCCAATTGCTTCGGTTGGCAGCGGCCTGCATCCACCGTGAACCCGCGGCTTTAACCAGGCCATCCGTCCATCTCGTTGGTGGTGTTTATATATTTTTGATAAAATTTTGCTAACAAGTTTATAAACTCAACTGCTGCAAAAATAGGCTTACGTTTGGCCTCAATCTCACTTGATGGAAGGCGAAGATGAGGCCTAAGATGGTACCAATTTGTACCAATCCTCTCTCAGCACAGTTGCTGTAGAAACAGCAGCAAAATATTCCTCGCAAAGCAACCTCGCACATCTCTGGTGAAAACGGAGCATTTGTGAGTTAAATTATCGTACAAGATTTTTGTATCATGTAATGATAAGTTCTCAAGATTTTAAATCATAATTCATAAGTCGACGGAGTTATATAATAAGTCTATTATGAATACAACGCTTCATTATTATAGGCTCCGGTGGATACTCATTGTGTGGTGTTGTTTTCATTGAATACCACTAACGACAATCATTAGCATGATACTGGCTATAGAAATGTCTCAACTCCAATTCTAAACCTGTGTTAGTAAACATTCTGCCTTACTGATGTCACCGTGTTTATGCTTCCGCCAACAATTGTAATATTTCTTATCGAAACGAGTCCAGCAATTTCATATAAAACTTTTATACGAGTATGTTACACACGATTGAGTAATTACATTATCAGCAATTATTGGACCCTTTTTTTTGTCAATCAAACAATAAATTACAAAGATGAAGAGCGTCAAGTTCAAAAGAGGGGGCACATGACATTACTCACTCCGTGTGTGTGTACGTAGTTTACGTAGGTGTGACGGCTCTATGTCCATATGTATTTGTTTAATTAACAAAAGAAAAAATAATTATCCAACATTTGAAAATGTAACTGACGGACTAACTATTTGTCGAATCTCGGGCTATTCACGTTCCTTTTTACTCGACTACAGCAAAAGTCATAAAACCGACTCCAAAAAAATAAAAAAATAACAAAAAATGGAACCGACTACAAAACCCTTGAAAATATTTTTCTAGGTACCTACAAGCTCGAAGTCGGTGACTCAGCACGACCCAGCAGGAGTGGAGCAATAGGCGTCTATTTCATCTACATACTAGGTTTCAATCACTCCTGCTGGGTCGTGCTGAGTCACCGACTTCGAGCTTGTAGGTACCTAGAAAAATATTTTCAAGGGTTTTGTAGTCGGTTTTACTTTTTTGTTAAAAAAAATTTATTTCTCACTTTTTAGTTATTCGTAGCCAAAGTGCATCTCACAACGATTCCATTAAGCTAAAACTAAGTAGTTAGACAGCAAATCTTACAATAACCGCCTGAGTCTAAATGGAACTAAATGTCCAATAACCATTGCATTTATGTGTGTATTCCGCCCGTATTTTAAATTACTCATGTGCGTAAATGCTGTGGTGAAGGGTGCGGCATTTCAGATTAGACAAGCTCTAGCTATTAATATTTATTTCAGATATTACCTCTACCCCTTTAAGTTTTCGTACTTTACCTATTTTATACGTAGCTGATTTGATTACGTCATCGAGGCGAGAATTAAATTTTGTTTGACTTAGCATCTTAAAGTTTACATAATTATTTTGTGAAACAAAAGGTAATTTCATTCGTCTATAAATGTTCTTGATAAAAAATCTGACTCATTTCATCAAGCGTAATAATCAGGTACTTACTTCTTTCCTTATCACCAATTTGTTCACTTTATTTAACAAAAGACTTACCGTATTTTGTTTACTCATTTTTGCAAATACGGTTTCTTCTCCGTTTCCTAGGCTCATTCATACGAAAAAGAAATGAAAAATATAAGTAACTTATTCTAAATCTAAAAACTTATATTTACAAATATCACTCAGAGCAGTTTCCGTGAGGCTGGGCGCGTTTCTTCGTTGTATTATTTAAACATATTTGTTAATTGTTCAATATTTTGTGTGTAAATAAATGATAAGTACCTATTTATTATACGTTTCATGTAGGTACCTAAGACATATTATTTATTTATTCATGTGAGGTTTGATTGCATCAAACGTAATTCCTTTTCGAGGAAAAAAATAGCGATAAGGTCATCCCTGTAGCCTTAACCTAAACAAACTTTGTGGAATCAGAATCAGAATCAGAATATTTTATTCGTTTAACATAGGTACATATGGTTCATATAAGTATAATTATATATGATCGTTCCAACCGCAATCAAAGTCACGAGTTTTATCCTTCTTACCTTGCTAACATACTTACATAAAAGGTACACCTACAACTCTTTTTTTGTACTTGTGACCGTCACATTAGAGATGTCTGGTGGAACCTTTACTCGACGTGCAAAACGAATTCGACCAATAAGTTACGCGACAAGTATATGTAGGTAATATATAGACGTGTACATATAATTCAAAACCCCACAAATATAATGGTGATGTGCTTCTACACATCGTTCGACTCCACAGTAAGTTCTATTAAATTATGAGCGACCTTGTGACGTCATAAGCATTAGACTAGACTACTTAGCCTTCTTTGTCAGCAGGACAACGCAACAAAAAAAAAATCGAGAATTTTATAACAAATAAGTATACTTTAAAACTCCAACTCACCACAAATATCGCCGTCACACACAGTAACATGTACTTAATGCATTTCATCCCCACTTCTTTAGTGTTCTGGACCCCCATTTTGGATTTTTTCACGTCAACAGTCCGTTCAACTGTACAGGTATACAAGTACTAACGCAAGGTGGCTTATCAGCGAAGTGATAAGAGGTAAGTATTGATAGCGCTACCCGCTCGGGGCGAACCGCACGGTGAGACTGCCGGTGCCGTGGAAAACAAGTACGGTATTAGCGTTCCGTAAGGAAATATTGGCGGAAAAGGCAAAAGAACATCCTATTTCAATATCAGACGTGCCGTTGAGTTAAGGATTTTTATAGAGTTCTTCAACTTATTACTGGAATTTGAACATATGTGCTCCACTGGGGTGTGTGCTTTATGAATTTGCTTCCTCACACGGAAAATACAAATAAAGTATTATAGAGTAGCTCCTCAATTAGATATTATTGCCGATTTGTCTTTTCTCCAACGCTCAATTTTCTCCGAAACCAAAAATTTTTCGAAAAAAAGAGAAAAGTACATTATGTTATGTATGTAATGTACTTTTCTTAGGTAGGCTTGGTTTGTTTTATGAAAGTTCCGTAAAAAATATGGTTTCAGGGAAAATCATGAGTTGGCAAATAAAACATTTGGGAATAATATTTCGGGAAACAACAGAGAACCCTTCTATTTTAAGTCTTGGGTGTTCAATACGTATTTGAGTTTGAATCTAAGGGCGTTTTTAAAACGCTCCGACGACACTCGTTTGTATCGATACAAACGCTACACGCACGCGAGTTGTATGGCTGCTCTATGGAAAGAAAAACGTGGTTTGGAAAGGCTCTACCTATTTATATTTATTTTGAGACTAGGTAAATCGATTGAGCGTGGATTGTCATGTCATGTAATATTTATTTATCATCAGTGATTGAACGCGACTCGGCGAAGAATTCATCTTTCGATATCCTGAGGGAATTATATAATTTTCCAGGATTAAAACTATCTCATATGTGAGTATCCTTCTTAAGTAGAGCCTTAAACTATCTTAACTTAGACGGACGCATGGAGGTGCTGTGTTTCAACCAGAAATTTGCAAGGAAGGCACGTGTCTGTCATGAACCAACAGAAGCGCTTCATTTACCTACTTATCCTCGCTAAGCGTATCCCCATAGCAAATAACGCGAAATAAGACTCTGGCAAAATTGTCCTCTGATGGACACAACCATATTTAAACTAATAAATAAAAACAAAAACCTAACTATTTAACTAAATACACACACACATACACACAAACATCACGCCTGTATTCCCAAATGGGGTAGACAGCACACGAATCGTTACCGCTTCGGTGTCACTTTAGCAATTTTAGGTTTTAAGTTTGACAAAAACGGTACAATAGTGACAGGTTAACTAAATATGGTATAAAAAATATACTGAGAAGTTTCTCCTTGTTTCGTAGTCAATTAAAAGGTGGTAGTTAGTGTGGCCAGAGGTAGGCACGCCTCTAGCTGCGGCCCATGTCAATAAGGGTAACCTACTTTACTAAACCGACAGGTATTACGACTACGTCGTGCGACAAAGTGCCTACAGCCGCATTTAATAAATACCAAGAGACCGATTTCTGAAATTACGTCATTTGAAAATACCATTCGAGAATGATAATAATATGTTTCTAATACCGGTGCCACAGAAACTTGTTATACTGTGCCGGTGCGCATCTGCTCTCATAATTTTCGCAAGTCATAATGTTTTTGTCATTCATAAGTTTTATTATTCATATTTCCTTCCGTCGAAACCATTTTGTTTTTAGAAATTAATAAATGGTTATCTCGTAGAACTCTATGGGTTAGGTTTGTTTTATAACAATTCTGAACAATAATGGATTCAAAGAAAAAAAATTATGAAAAACATGCATTATGACAAACATAACAATGAATTGCGTTAATTATGAGAGCTGATATTTTATATGGACCCTTCTAATACGTACAACATTTTTGCTGACTGTAGGTATCTTTTGTCGACTGTAATTGCTCTGTCATCCAATCAACTTGTGTACATTTTTTTTGACCACTAAAATGGCCATGACTTTGACACACATTTTCATTTACCGAAGAGAAACAAACCCCTGATAGTATCAAATGGGTTATCGCAATAAAACAACCATGTACTTATATACTAATAGCCAATAACTGGATGGAAGCCTTGTTTTCTGTCACGCGTTTTTACGCAGGTAGTAGGTAGGTATAGGTAGGTACCTACCTAATAGAAGTCTTAGAACTCCTTGAACCTACGCACTCGGCGTATTTTTTAGGCGCTTAAAAATTCGTAGCATCTTCATATAAATTATGTTTCTGAGTGAAAAAAAAAAAAAACTTTTTTCTGTAAGTCATCGAGTACGGTTTTTATCTGACAATGGATTCTTTACAAGGGATCATTGAACCCCTTTCTCTTCTAGGCGTATTTTTGTATACTTGTGTACCTATACAAGGTCGACTACTAAAAATGGTTTACGCAAGCGAAATCACGGTTAAAAGCTGGTATCTGATCTACTTACATTACATTATTATTGATCGAATAGATAATGAAAACATATTGGTAACCCTTCTCGTTTTAGTGTTATCACTATCACCGTTTCATTGATTGGTGGAATTTTTTGATTTTTTCTTATTGACAAACTACTCTTACAGTCGCCATCAGATATTTCGGATCGGCCGAGGTGGTCAAAAATATCGGCACACGCTCTCTATTATTAAGAAATGAAACGAAATGAAATGAAATAATTTATTGTGCTTTAGACATGGTAATAAGATATGGTTTTATAAGGTAGGTTGTACCTAAAGTTCATGTTTCGATATTTTTGATCACCTTGGCCGCTCCGAAATATCTGATGCCGACTGTACATAGCTGTATCCGCAACATGGTTGGTGTAGACTTAGATCTAGGTATTAGGAAAATTTTAGCGTTGTCAGTGATCTGGGTGCAGATGAAGCCAAGAAACAGCTCACTGGTGAAGCAACAGCCTATTATACCTATTCACTTTGAGAAGGTAGCCTTTTGCAGGTGGTAGGACCTTGCGCAAGGTCCGCCCGGATCGCTACCACCATCTTGCTCGCTAATCCTACCGTGAAGCAGCAGTGCTTGCACTGTTGTGTTTCGGCGTGGAGAAAGACACATATCTTACTACCTATCTATGCTGTCTTAATAATATTGTTGTGCCTTGTGTAGGGTTGTCTATTGCTGTGTTGTGAATAAATGTATTTCTTTCTTTCTTTCTTTTCTTTTAAAGACAGCCAGTGAAATTACTGGCACTTGAGGTATCCCATCTTGGGCCTCTAGGTAGGCAACGCACCTGCAATACCCCTGGTGTTGCAGATGTTTATGGGCGGTGGTGATCTCTTACCATCAGGAGACCCACTTGCTCGTTTTCCATCCAATCGAATAAAAAAAATGTGGTCTCTCAAGCAGAGAATCGTGGGTGGGGCGTGGAGAGTGGGTGGGGGACCCGGGTTAGCACCACTGAATTTTTGAAATTACATTTAGCATATACCCTGAGAGATGGGCACATGCAGACAATGGCTAAATAAAATAAAAAAATTCAGTTGTAAGAATATTTTCTGATAAAAACCATCTTATTCTGCGACGACGTTAAAGTATGAGTTAAAAAAAGAACCACCTCTAATAATATTTATTTCAACTGCAATAATATAACTTAAGTAATTTTAGATTAAACTTAATCATCACAACAACAAACACTCAACAAAAGTGACTCGTTTCAGGGGAACATGTTTTCCGCTCTTGATATCTTGGCCATCCATAACGCCCCACCTACCGCCAGTGCCTGAAAAAAAAAGAATATTAGCTAAATTTTAACTGCTAAAGACGCCAAGTTCACGGCTATACGCGGTTTAGGGTTCCATACTAATTCTTAGCGACGACCTGGTTAAGATCGCTGGATCGCGGTGGATGCGAAAAGCACAAGACCGGTCTGAGTGGAGAGCATTGGGGGAGGCCTATGTCCAGCAGTGGACGTTTTTCGGCTGACATGATGATGATGACTAATTAAATTAATTAAATTGAAATTAATTTATTTAATTAAATTGTGTAGGTATTTCATGTTGATTTATTTTTATTATTTTTTTTTGGTTTATTATTTTGTGTATAAAATTTGCTGTATATGTGTGTCTTCTGTGTTAGTGAATAAATGTCTTCTTTCTTTCTTTCTTCCTTTCTTTCTTTAATTCTTAGGGCTCGTACACTACATATGAACAGGATACGGTGTGGCGTCGTGCGTCATCGTTTCATGATGGGACATCGCACAGTGAGCCAAAAGTCGAATCTAGCTGGACAAAATTATTTAAGGCTCAAAATTGATTGTATACATAATATTATGATGCCAAAATAGAAAAAAATCAAAAACTAAGCCATATTTACAGTAAAAACAAAAACCAGCATACGTTGACCTCCCAGTATAGGAATTCACTACGCGTGCTGGGGTCACTTTATATTGGTCGGTTTATAAGCTGTATATAAAGGTTGTTTTCACAATTGATACTATTTTTACATCTGTTTTCTACAATATTCAAGGGAAAATAAAATGAATTTGATGATTTTTACTTTTTTTTAAGTAATAAAATACACAAAAATCACTCTGAATCGCTACCAGCAAAACTAGGCAAACTCACATTACCTAAACTTTCTTCATTTCGTACCTTTCTAATATAATCTAATATTTTAGAGTACGTCGTGGTACGTTTTTAAATTGGCACATGATCTAGTTCAAAAGCCACCAATTTTGAGAACTCTATTCCTCGGGTCTAATGGTTCCTATTAACATATTTCAAAAACCGGCCAAGATCGTGTCAAACACGCCCGAGATAGGGTTCCGTAGCCATTACGAAAAAAATTAGTCATATTTTTCTAAAGATTTCGTATTTTGTACGGAATATTCCAAGTTCAGGTATATGTTATACCTTAGGCTGCTATTTACTCGTTAAACTACTAATAATTCTCAAGAAAACTGAACCGTTTTAGTATTCCTTGTAAGTTTGATATACTTATTACTACCATTCTGAATTTTTTCAAATTTTTCCACACCGGTTTAGATTTTAGAGGGAAGAGGGGGACGCTGGATTTTAATGAACATTTGCACTTTAAAGTTGAATATTTTGCAAACGGATCACTGAATCGAAAAATCGTTTTAGCAACCCCCTAATTATTTTAAAAGACCTATCCAACAATATCCCACACTAAAAGGTTGGATGAGAAAAAAAAGTCAACCCCAGTTTACGTCTATGAAAGGCACTCTAAAAAAAATTTTTTTTGAATTTTTTATTGTACTGTTTTGTCGGCATAGTTTACATATATATTCGTGCAAAATTACAGATTTCTATCATTGATAGCCTCTGAGCAAAGCCGCGGACGGACAAACAGACAGACAGACGGACAGTATAAGGGTTCCGTTTTTGCCATTTTGAATACGGAACCCTAAAAACAGGTTTCAGCTTATACACCTGAAGCTCCGTTTAAATCAAATTTGATCAAAAAATGGTCCAAAAATCCTTGAGTCTGTCGTTTTTGTGGTGTTTTAGCCATTCTTCATAAAATTCCCTCCTAGCGTATTCTAAAAAAAAGTCGGAGTTACGCATCAGCACGCACTTTCTCATATACATCAAATTAAAGAGCATAAACATATCTATCATTAAAAAAAAATCCAGCCCGGAGTAAACGGGAGTAATCCTTTTTCTTGTCCATGAAACACAAAATTTACCCAAAAAAACACGAATTCATGAAAATCGACTCGATTTTCTCGGCAATGGAATAATCGTATTTAATGGTAATTATCTGAAAATGTACTCCTTACCATATATTTTACGATTAATTGCTAAAAGTAACACAACCCTCCTTGTACTGGTTATGGAATACTGACAAATGAAGCGCAAAAAACCGAATGATTTCACCATCAATGACAGTGTCAACGCGCGCTTTCTCATATTTTCTAAGTTATATGAGGGTAGATAGACAAAAATATTATTGGAAATGTACCTTCGGGGATGTTAGCTATCGTTTTAGCCAACACAGCGGACGAAATGACGAGACCCTTTTTGTCCAGCTAGATTCGGCTTTCGGCTCACTGTGCATCGTGTCGTGGAAAGTCACGGCCGGCGCAATCCTTCGTATATACATATTCCACGAAACGTCGCATTTGAAACGATGCTGCGTCGTAGCACGACGCGATATCGAATTGTGTTTATATGTAAGAGCTCTATTTAACAACCTTTTTTTATCGAAAACACAAACTGAAAAATAGATGCACAGAAAAACCAGAAAAAGTAACCAGCGCTGGGAACCGAACCCATAGGTCCTCAGCATTCCGTGCTGCGTGCTATACCGCTAACTGTACACCGGTGCTATACCACGCATAATACGTATAGCAGCGGAGGAGGTTCGGTTCCCAGCGCTGGTCTCTTTTTCTGGTTTTTCTGTACGAGTATATCTATGTTTCAGTTTGTATTTTTGATATGGATTTTACGGGATGACCGTAAAAGTAACAAAATTTGGAGTTGAAATAAAATATACAAACAGACTCCAAAAGCCAATCTTAACCTTTTTTTTACATAAAAACTACGAACAAATAACATATATTTGTTCGTAGCATAAAACTGACCGTGATTGACCCCTATGTCACCTGATGTAAAGTGCAGATGAGGCCAAATGTGTATCTGACTGGTTCAGTAACAGCCTATTCACTCTAGCCTTGAAGAGCCCTAGATTGTATTTATCCGGAAATACAGACGACGGGAGCGAATTCCGTTTCTAACAGTATTTATAAATGCGAAAGGAACTTTGTCTGTTTGTGTGTCAATCTGTTACGCTTAAACTGCTGAACCGAATTAAATAGAATTTGCTATGGATATAGTTGGAGATCCTAGGAACAACATAGGATAGTTTTATACCGGAAAATTGCATAGTTCCCGTGGAAGTTTATATAAATTTCACACGAAACCACAAGCCGAAACATGAATGCACAGAAAAACCAGAAAAAATAGACCAGCGCTGGGAATCGAACCCAGGTCCTCAGCATTCCGTGCTGCGTGCTATTCCCCTACACCACCACTGGACAGGAGACTAGACACGAATTTTTCCTATGCACCCATATTTCAACTTTGGATTCTTATTAGTCACTTTAGCAGCGACACTAACGCCATCTATGATCTACGTTCTCAACGAGAAACATTTTTCACTCCCATCGAAACTATCCGTTCACCAGGGACAAGAGATGTCGCTATTAAGCAATCAAATCAAGATTACGATTTGGAGTCTTTTTGTATTTTTTTATTTCAACTCCAAATTTTTGTTTCTTTTACGGTCATCCCGTGAAAGTTTATATAAATTTCACACGAAACCACAAGCCGAAACATGAATGCACAGAAAAACCAGAAAAAATAGACCAGCGCTGGGAATCGAACCCAGGTCCTCAGCATTCCGTGCTGCGTGCTATTCCCCTACACCACCACTGGACAGGAGACTAGACACGAATTTAAAAAACAAAAATTAAAAATGTAAAAGAAACAAAAATTTGGAGTTGAAATAAAAAAATACAAAAAGACTCCAAATCGTAATCTTGATTTGATTGCTTAATAGCGACATCTCTTGTCCCTGGTGAACGGATAGTTTCGATGGGAGTGAAAAATGTTTCTCGTTGAGAACGTAGATCATAGATGGCGTTAGTGTCGCTGCTAAAGTGACTAATAAGAATCCAAAGTTGAAATATGGGTGCATAGGAAAAATTCGTGTCTAGTCTCCTGTCCAGTGGTGGTGTAGGGGAATAGCACGCAGCACGGAATGCTGAGGACCTGGGTTCGATTCCCAGCGCTGGTCTATTTTTTCTGGTTTTTCTGTGCATTCATGTTTCGGCTTGTGGTTTCGTGTGAAATTTATATAAACTTTCACGGGATGACCGTAAAAGAAACAAAAATTTGGAGTTGAAATAAAAAAAAATACAAAAAGACTCCAAATCGTAATCTTGATTTAGTTCCCGTGGGTTAGCGAGAAGCTAATTCTTCACAGACAAAGCTACGGGTAACAGCTAGTATAGGCTGTTTCATCATCCATTGATTAGTGTTAACTGACGGTTAAATGTGATGCCGTGTCTCCATCTATTTGAACAGCCAGCCCTTTCGGCTAGCTATAAGTTAGTTTAATTAAACATTAAGTTAAGTTATGTTATGTACCTGAAGTATGCTACATACAAGTTAATGTACTTATATTGCCGAATATACTTTTTCTTTCTTTCTTAACAAAACAGATAGAGACTGCATCACATTTAAACGTCAGTTAACACTAATCAATGGATGGTGAAACAGCCCCTAATACTTTTACATTCCGTGACACACACCTGAGCAAGTACTAAGAACACGCCAGCAGCGCCGATGGTCCCGACATGAGACTGCACCCAGCTGCCGAACGCGGTGGCGCAGCCCGTAGTGTGCGACACGGTGGTGTTGCAGACGGCCTGGCCGACGGTACCGAACACGTGGCTGCAGCAGCTCATCGGCAGACTCGAGTCTTCGTGCGTGTTCAGGTGCTGAAGCCAGTCACTCGCGTTGAGCACGCCGCAGCAGGTGAACTGTAATTGAGAGAGGTTTTTAACAGTTTGAGATTTCGTTGGCGCTAGAAGTAAACCGAGTATCTGCATTCTAGACCACAGTACAGTGGCATTGTAGTTTTTTTAGATACGTACAGATTAATGGTGTTTTGTAGCAGCTGTGTTCACATTAACGTGACCGTCTAGATTTCATAAGTTTATTAAAAGTGAGGATTTAGGCCCAGGAGCACTAAGCCTCCTCAAAGAAATTTCGAAGAGTCTTATCGATGCCACTGATGACCGAAGAGCTGGCAGCTACCTCGCTCAAAGAATTAGCCTAGCGATTCAACGAGGAAATGTGCCAGCATCTTCGGCACAATGCTGCAGGGGCCTTTTTTGGATATAGTTTAGTTTTTAATTTAGATTGTAATGTAATTTCTGCGTTTTGATTTATTTCTATCGAAAATACAAACTGAAATATAGATGCACAGAAAAACCAGAAAAATAAGACCAGCGCTGGGAATCGAACCCAGATTCTCGGCATTCCGTGCCGCGTGCTATATCACTACACCACCGCTATCTATCTATCTTAATAAAATTAGTTTATTAAACAGTATTTTACGTTTTCTTACTCTTAGTCACTAGTACGATCGACTCTATTTCTGTTTTGCACACTCTGTGGTACTGCAGCACCGCGAGTCTCCTCAGAGGTCGCGTAGAGCGCGTGTCTGTGTGAGTGTGTTCGTTTCGATCGTACATAGCTTCGTAGCTTCCATACTGCTTTAGCTTATATTTACATATATATATATATATACTGTGAGAAGTATCTTACGTCTTCTTGCACTTCATCCCACAGCACAGTGACGTCGTAGTTTTTGTCAGGCCCGTACAGGTCCATGGTGTTTTGCAGCTGTGTCTGGACCAGCGTGACCGCCTGGCCCTTCAGCGCGTAGCCGGCGATGCAGGCGGACAGCTGGAATACGAACATAAGCACCATTGCGCCGGCGAACTGGAACAAGACAAGGTTTTTTTTATTATTAGACTGGATGGCAAACGAGCAATTGGGTCTCCTCATGGTGAGAGATCACCACCGCCCATAGACACCTGCAACACCAGGGGGATTGCAGATGCGTTGCCAACCTAGAGGCCTAAGAGAGGTTATCTTTATAAGTAACTAGCTTTTGCCCGCGGCTCCGCCTGCGTGGTATTCGGTTATCGCGCGCGGCGTGAAAGAGGGACAAACATACAAACACACTTTCGCATTTATAATATTAGTAGTATAGAGACACGAGAAACCTCAATTTGTCACTCGAATTTGGTAGACGTTTATACCCATGCTCCCAGCTTAGGGGCTACTAGGTACAAAATTAGAAACTTCGTATCGTACCGTCCCTCTAACTCTAGTATTAAATACGATTAATTATTAATAGCGTGATATCTTATTTTTTATTTCTTAATGGTTATAAATGCTAGTTATCAGTATGCACACTAGCTAACTTTTGCTTTTAATCTGAAAAATATTTTAATTATGAATCGATTCAGTAGTTCCAGGGACCACGTTCTAAATAGGTACATTCAGCAACAAAAATAGAACAGAACTTTAGCTTTTTAGAATATCCAATTATAATTTAGATGATACCTACTTACTAGTAACCCGACCCGACTTCACGTGTGTGCAACTTTGAAAAAAAAGTTAAAAAAAAATCATGATCAAAGCTGCAAATGCAGTAACTTGACAGTGTTACCGCCCTTTCTCAAAAACTATGCCGGTGATATTGCAATATGTGTCCCGTTCATTATAGCCTCTTGAATCATTCTATCTATTGAAGAAAAATTATTAAAATCCGCTGTGTAATTTTAAAGATCAAAGCATAGGCACAGAACAGAATAGGTAATAATACAAGTATAATACGTATGGCATACGTAACATAAGTAACACCATACGGAGGGACAGATGGTGAAAATCGACTTTTCTTTATAATAATAGCCGTTGCCCTTTTATTTTTGCCCGTTCTTTTTAACGCTGTCCCAGGGGATAAAACTACCCTATATTCTTTCCGGGGACTCAAACTATCTGTACACCGAAACTCATACAAATCGGTTCAGCGGTTTATATGTGATTGAGTAACAAACATCTAAACATCCAAACATCTTCACAAACTTTCACATTTATAATATTAAGAAGGATATACTATGTAAATAGGTATGTAAGTGTACTTCATCGTTACGAGGCTTATGGGTACTTCAAAAAGACAACATTACCTATTCAAGTGATAAAGTACATAAGCATCGTATTTTTCAGAGAATCAATCGCGAATACTTATCAATTAATTGGAGTACGAGTACTTAGCATGTGGCGTCGCATTGTCATTGTTTTTCCGTATCAAAAATAGATATAATACCTACTTACACCGATCAATAACTAAATAATCGTAGTCGTTCATTAACCTATGTGTTCTGTAGGTGTATATGTGCAACATTATTATCTCTACTTTAGTTTATTGGCCAAAACCGTCAATTGTGTGGCTTGGCTATGCCGTGTTAACGTGATCAATGGTCATCAATCAATGTTATTGTCGTTTTATACATAAAACCTTTTACAATATACAAACTTCCAAATAAGCTAATCATATGAATGCTAAAGTGGCTATATCTGTCAATTTCATAAATTTCCGCGACGGTCAAAAAGCCCTGTCCTCCCGAAACGAAAATTTACGATAACTTCGGACTATTTTGTACTAGAAGTTTTTTACGGTATATAATTATTTACGGTTTATAGTTTTTTACGATATTACGGTGCATAATATAATATTTCATAATGTATTGTCATTGTCATTGGAACTCAACACTTACTTGCACGACGACAGACAAATAGAAGTGAGTGAAAATTGACTTCAATTGGTTTATTTTATTATTTGAAAACGGAGGCAATTTGAGAGCGACATTTATAAAAGGACGGTCAATGAATAATTATTTAATTACGCAATGGTACATAAGTGCTGCGTGTGTTATGGCTGCGACATAACTGTAACAGTTTAAATTAATCACATCATAGTGTAACTACCGTTGTTTGACCAAGGTTGACGAATTAACGGAAGACGAAATTTTTAATTATTCAGCTGTTACAATACAATACAAATACTCTTTATTATACACCAGAAATAGTAAGGGATACAGAAAACAGGTACACAGAGAAAATTGCAAGGTAAGCAATAGGCTTATGTTAGTTGATGAAATGGTTCCAATTTTCACCAAAACATGGCAGACGAATAATAGTTTTTATTTCTGAATGTTTAAGAAGCAGACTTGAAACGTGGGACGAATAGGGACTTACATTTAATTATGTAGGTAGTTTAAATGACTATGCAAGTACTGACAGGAAAAAAACCTCATTCAAATAGGTCCACCCGTTTTAGAGCTACGGCGCCATAGACAGACACAGACACACACAGCGGTCAAACTTATAACACCCCTGTTTTTGCGTCGGGGGTTAAAAGCTAGTAAAAATTACACAAATTTCCCGTGGGGATAAGAAAAGTAAAGATTAAGATTGCTATGATGTTTGAAAAATTCGATTACGTCCTTCTAGCTCCAAGGGTGTATAAAGAAGTTTAAAAATTAACAATAAAACAGTTAATAAATCAATTGTAAATTTTTGATATTAGGTAATCTATTAATTAACGATGACAAGTTTTTCAGACCTAAATAACACTGTCGTTTGAGCGCACATTCAAAGATGCCCAATTTAATCAAATCATGCCTTATATTTGTTTAATTATCTAGGCTAGGTACTTCAACATCTACGCCGAAGTGCTAGTCGTTATGAATAAAAACGTGAAAGTTAAAAAAAAAATACGAAGACGCCTCTGTACATTATGCCTCTTTTGTTTTTTCACGAAAATCGTCAACAGTTAATATCAAGGACGGTGACGTGAAACGTAGATAGCCGTTTACTGATAATTTGCGAGCCACAAAAATTTACGTGCAATATTTCTCGTGCTCGAAATGCTGCCTTAAATTGTGTAGCACACGGTTGAATGTTGTTAGTATTTAAAGTTGGTTATAGGACTATGTCATAGTGAAACAGTTGACTGAAAATTATACAGCTATAAGCCGGCTCATGGTCGCCAGTACTATCATATTCGATGCCATGTTTATCGTGCGAGACAGTAGTTTACAGTGAAGTGAAACTTAACTCGTATTCCTTTGTATTCATAGAGCGTGAGTTGATTCATGCCTTAATGTTTAATAATGATAAAACGATATTTTGGACAAATAAGATTAGATTTCGGACTAAATGAAAAGACGTTATAACAAAACAAAAGAAGATACAATCTTCAAAAGTAATAAAATTCGGAATACAAAAGTGTAACGTCTTCTGTTTACGATAAAAAGAAGGTTATTTGATTAGATGATCGTTATTTTTGAGATTAGATATAAGAACAATTTTAGCAGATGCAAAAAGTTAATTGTGTTAACGATTAGGTATTCCAATATCAACAATATTAACCGTTACATAAGATCGAGTTCGCCACACACGATTATTTAGACACAGCATATTTAAATTAAAATAGATAGCTGGCATTTCGTGATGGAAAGAGGCCACGTTTCTGAAATAGCTGAATAAGAACAGCTGTTGTGATAGTTAAAAAATTAAAGGGCTTACCGTCATTATCAAGTAATAGTTCTCCGAATACGCTCCATAGAAGCCGAAGAAGGCGATCAGGAAAATGATGACTCCAGTAGCAATACAAAATGCCGGTAAAGAAAAGAACCGGTCAGAGAGGAACGTGTGGTAACCATTGTAAGCCGACTGCACAGAACTGCCCACAGACAGTATTATTATTCCGGTTATCTGAAAACGCACTGCACATAAATTTTCCACTTATTTATACATTGCAAAACAAAAACAACCGAGCCTAACTTACCAGAAAGAGGAAATTAACTGTTATTAAAGAATATTTAACACTTGTATATATTTTGTTCCACATTTTGTTTAGCGACCGTATGCTGCGAGATAGTCGTAACACTGGCGTATAGTTTTAGCTAGGACTGGTATTTTTATCACTATAGGTAAGTACCTAATCTGTTGATAAGGAAAGCAAGCGGATTTATCTCAGCCGAGGCTCCTGTCAAGAGCTCTGCTCGCCATATTATGCATAAATCATTTATTTTTTGCCAAACCGGTCTTCAAGTTCAATATAAACATTTTTGAGGTCTTTTATTATCAGTATTATCACTTTGTAAACACGACTTCCAACGTAAATTAAAACCGATATTCAAAACGTGCGCACGTTTACTTTGAAAAGAATAGACGTTCTGAGCGCTTGTACCAAACGATAAGAAACTCCTTGACATAGGAACTAACCATTTCAATTTACATAATTACGAGCATCTACGAACAACCACATACATACCGCAACAACGTGGTTAATGTAGCTTTAATTTGTAACTGCTACGTAATAAAGGTCCTTGTTTTGAAAAAAAAATAGAGGATTTTATGTTTTCTAACGTTCTGCTAATAAAAACAAAAAAATGGGAAATACCTAATAAAATAGGAATAAGGAAAAAAAAGTCGCTAAATCGTATTAAAAATACACATAGTGTACGATAACTTCAAAAGTAACTGATCTATTTGTGTTTTATCACCTTTCGTCACTTGCAAGTCTTGCAAAATTCAATATTGACCAGGGTATAGAATAGTAGATAGATAACGTACTAAAGTGATCAGATTATCTAAATTTTTGATAGACTATTAACTTTAGTCGAGAAAACAGCGATGATTTTCAGTTACAATTACCTGAACTAATTTACTAATGTCATTCGCAACTCAAATAGATTGGTTTTCTTTTTCATTCTCTAAATCTTTAGGAAAAGTGAAAACGAAGAAACTGAAGATTCTTGAGTGAAATCAACATTCTAGTTGTGCTGTAAAGCTGTTGATATTCTGTAAAACTGGTGATACTTATAATTATTTATTTGCTCTACAGATACAATAATTGTAAGTAAAATTTATTAAACGAACAATATAACGTTCCTTTGTTAAATAAGTTTTTTTTTATTCGACTGGATGGCAAACAAGCAAGTGGGTCTCCTGATGGTACGAGATCACCACCGCCCATAAACATCTGCAACACCAGGGGTATTGCAGATGCGTTGCCAACCTAGAGGCCTAAGATGGGATACCTCAAGTGCCAGTTATTTCACCAGCTGTCTTACTCTCCACGCCGAAACACAACAGTGCAAGCACTGCTGCTTCACGGCAGGATTAGCGAGCAAGATGGTGGTAGCAATCCCGGCGGACCTTGCACAAGGTCCTACCGCCTGAAAAAGTTTATAGAACATAACACTAAACGTCATAAATTAAAGCTTACAGAATCTTATCTTCCAGATTATTTAAGTAATAAATAGAAAACCAGCATGAATATGAAATGTGGAAACCGAATACTCTTATTTACATAATGATAACATTGTCTGACTTAAAGTAGGTACATTGTGAAGATTGTAGGCCGCAATTTAAATTCTAATTTGAATGAAGTTGCGCCATTTGATGTAACTGTAAAATAAGAGATAGTCATCGCCGCCCTTATCTCTGGCTAGACTGCATTGAAAAGTTCCGTCCTTCAGAGACGATCCTTTTTTTTGAGGCTACGGTAGAAAGTCACTATGTGAACGGTGCATGGGGCTATTTGGGGCTCTCTCATTTAGGGATAGCATTAGTTATTCTGTGGCATACCCATTAATAAAAATTAAAAGGAAGAAAATAAGTCTAGATATCCAGAACTCTGTCAAGTAGCTGATTTGAAGTTCAACAGTCGGGACCCATATAACATGCGCATTTTTGTTTTATTTTTAAATGCCCTTCATCCTGATCACTTTTGTTAATTATATGCCAGTGCTAAATTAATAAAACATCTGAGTATTGTGTATATGGGAGTAAATACGTGCAGATGTGTCACAGCTTATCTATATTTTTATCAAGCTACAAAAATATTGGAATACGGATACGATCATAATGATTCATCATTCATCAATAAAGGGAAAATGTCGATAGCTTCCGGAGTCGCTGTAAGTATCTGTTGGTCATTGTTTATTCTAAGATCAGTGAGTCCAGAGGCTACGTTCGGAATCAACAATCGCATACACCACTTTTTTCTATTCCACGACGATATAGTCTGAGGGTAGAAAAAGAGGTGAATGAAATCGTGAGCGCCGCACGTTATTATATATTATTACGACCTCAGCAGGGCTACTACGAAATTCGTAAATCGAAGTTCGTATCGTACCGTCCCTCTCACTCTCGAATTAAATAATACCCTTGTGACTGAACTTTGCTCGGGCTAAAACTCAATAACAAGCGTTTTCCCAGAAATAAGACCAAACTAGTAGATCGATTTTTCTTGCCTGAAAACCCCTACATACCAAACTTCATCCAAATCGTTGGAGCCTTTTCCGAGATTCTGATTATTTATACAAGAATTGCTCGTTTAAAGGTATATAAGCGTCGGCGGGACGGTACGATACTAAATTCGAATTCGAAATTTCGTACTACAAAGAGCAAAATTCGAACTTCGTATGGTATATTCGATATTTAATACGAGAGAGAGAGGGACGGTACGATACGAAATACAAATTTCGTAGTAGCCCCCAGATCCTGGACTGAAAACTGTGACTAGGTACGATCTTTGTTAGAAAATATTATCATATAACTAAACTTCGAATGAAAACCACTTGGACACGTTTAAGAACAATTTTGATTTATTAATCCTTTTAGAAATATGTATAACTGGAGACCACAAGGTCATACTTACATCTAATATCTTTAATTTACTCATAGTATGGTGTTGTTTTCTTACTTCCATATAACTTTATCCTAGTATACTTAAATAAAATTAAAGTCTTATTTATCTAATGCACACTTAAATATAATGTTTCAGGTGGGATTTCAGTTTTCAGTTTCAGTATTTCGATTTCGCCCGCCACGCGAGCCAGCTAGAGATGCCGACGAGAACAGCCTAGAAAAAAAAACAGAGACTTTTCAAAGCCGCGAACTACCAATCAAAGTTTAACAGATTTAGCGCCCACCATTCATTGATAAGTTTTATGTGACAGAATTTGTGATTCCGTCTCTATTTATAAGGACAAAACAAACAGACACGCTGCATATCTGACACATATAATTTTATATTGAGTGGTGAAACACAGGCGTTATTGTCTAACACACTCGCAATCACAATCGTTTTCACCACTACTTTCTGTCAGACGGTACAAGACAAGGGCACAGTATATGTATAATACTCGTAATATATAAGCTAAAGCAATATGAAAGCTATGAACAAATCGATCGAATCGAACACACGCACACAGATGCGCGCTATACACGGCCTCTACCGCACCCCACCCAGCACCGCGAGACCCCCTCAGAGGCCGTGTAGAGCGCGCGTCTGTGTGAGTGTGAGTGTGTTCGGTTTTTTTTTCGAGTGAGGTGGAGAATAATCATAGTATACTGCCGCACTTCGATCGTAGCTTCGTAGCTTCCATACCTACTACTACAGCTTACTGTGACAGAGGTATACACACACATTTATAATTTCAGTAGGATAAGCGTGATTTCGAACCTGTATGCATGTGAGCATGAAAACAGTGACCGCTAGTACATGCGCGTTGTAGCCCAACCAGGCCCCGAGTGCGGTCCTGCAGCCCTCAGCATAAGCGACCTCCGTGTTGCAACGGAACTGTGACGTCGTCCCGTACTCGATGTAACAGCAGCTCAGGGGGATCCGGTCTCTGTGCCAGCTGTTCACGCTGTCGACGCCGCAGCATTGAAACTAGACAAGTAAACGAATCAGCTCGTTGAAATGACAATGGGCAGGCCATAGAAATAGTACGCAGAATAGATGATCCTTGGGGAAGAAAAGTTCTCGATTGGACACCGTGGATCGGCAAGTGCACATAAATTCCCAAATGTGCAGTCAATCCTGGCGGACCACCAGAGTTTAACTAACGATTATTTTATTGTCGAACTTATGTAAGTAGTTAGGTATGTCAAGGTAAGTATGGTATGGTCGAAAAGTAGTTTGTTTGAAAGCGCAACTTGAAAATTGCAAAAAAAACTTACAAACAAACATACGAAACTTACAAGTTAAATAACACCTTGTAAAGTATAACGGGAATATTTTTTCTGTATCTTGCTGTGACGTTTTTAATCATCCCAACTAGCGATACCTACAAGGAATAGAGTTACTTCAAATTACTAGAATATTTGAATAAAGTATTCTTCCTTTTGGAATAATGTTTCCGGTTTTTTACTTTACAATGTGTTAAGTATTATGACGTGAATTGGCTATAGGCGCAGTATATATAAGCTTAAGCAGTAAGGAAGCTACGAACAAATCGATCGAAACGAACACACTCACACAGACGCGTGCTCTACACGGCCTCTAAGGGGGTCTCGCGGTACTGCACTCGCGAGACCCCCTTAGAGGCCGTGTAGAGCGCGCGTCTAGTGAGTGTGTTTTTTTTCTATCGATTTGTTCGTAGCTTCCTACTGCTTTAGCTTATATATAATTATATACTGTGCTAAACACGACCATTAAAGAAATACACTTTTGGAACCCTGGTACCTACAATAGTCTACTTAAACTGCATAATCCTCTTTTCCAGGCTTTATTATCGTAACATACATAAATAATAACAATTGTATGGTATGTTATGTTGTACATATAGCAACTTACATCTCTTTGTAGATCGTCCCATATTTTCGTGACGTCGCGTTTCGTCTCGTAGTACTTTATACTCGCTTCCATGGGGGCTCTGATCCTGGTGGATGTCTCCTTCTCCAGCTTGAAGGCAGTTATTGTTATCGACAATTCCAAAACCAGGACTATCAACATGAGAACTACGTACTAAAATAAAAATAAAGATCGTTATCATAAGGATAAAAAAAATACGACATATTTTATCCAGTAAACGAGGGTTTAAACGAGGTAGAGGAAGACCAAAATTAACCTATTTTATAACCAGGTGAAGGAAAGGGTGGGTGTCGTGTCGTATCAGGAAGTCAAACAGCTGGCCGAAGACCGTGCGGAGTGGCGATTATGGAGAAGAGATTTTATCCAGTACAGTCGTCGTGCAAACTGCAGAAGGGCTACTCCGAAACACGAAATTCGAAGTTCGTATCGTGCCGTTCCTCTCACTCTCGTATTAAATGACATAAGCGTAGGCGGGATAATACGATACTAACTTCGATTTTCGAATTTCGTGGGAGCCTTGCTGATCTACTACGAAACTCGAAGTTCGTGTCGTGCGGTCCCTCTAACACTTATACTATTAATAAGAGAGCGAGAGGGACCGCACGACACGAACTTCGAGTTTCGTAGCAGCCCTGCTGTATTGCGTACCAAGGAGGATCCTTTTCATAATCTATTTCGATGATAATTTTGGCAGATGTATGTCGCGGACGAACGGACAGACAGACAAACAGACATGGCGAAACTATAAGAGTTCCGTTTGTGCCATTTTAGCTCCGGAACCCTAAAAATATACGATTTAATTTCGTGAAACAATTAATGATTACGAATATGAGTCTACCCATTATTAATTCAATTTAAGCATTGTCCAATTAGTTTTAAATTAGTTTTCAATTTTGAAACTGTTGGCTAAATATGTAAGCTTTTAAAGCGTCACTTCATAAACAATGTATACACGACCGGATGGCCAAGTGGTAGAGAACCTGACTTTTTTCCTTGCATTCAAAGTGAAAAGTAGAGTGTTTAACGCGAGACTAAACAACGATAATGCCACTCGAACTATAGCCACCCTCGCTCTGCTGGGGTGGCTAAACATCTCGTGTCATTATGGCTTATTTTAGTCTCTTGTACTACTCGTACCTACTATTACATTTACAACGCCTATTCATATTGAATAGCTAACTATTGGCAAAACTGAAACTCTTATCGAGCGCTATTCACTGTACTGTTGTAACCAGTCTAAAATTATTTACAAATGCAAAATACGCCGATTAAGCTTGTTACATTATATACCAATATACCCATAACAATAAGTTAAATTACAGATTATCGCGGGATCGCGGTGGATGCGAAAAGCACAAGACCGGTCTGAGTGGAGAGCCTTGGGGGAGGCCTATGTCCAGCAGTGGACGTCTTTCGGCTGACATGATGATGATGACAGATTAATAGCCAGCCTTTTGCGAAACCGTATAGGCTCATTTTTTGCCCCGAGTTGCACCGGCCTGTAAAAACTGGGGCGCTGCAAGCTGATTTCAAAGTTTCACTGTGCATGGCAATTTTTTTTATTTTTTTTTTTATTTTTTTTTATATTACTGGAAGGCAAACGAACAAGTGGGTCTCCTGGTGGTAAGAGATCACCACCGCCCATAAACATTTGCAACACCAGGGGTATTGCAGATGCGTTGCCAACCTAGAGGCCTAAGTTCGAATACCTCAAGTGCCAGTAATTTCACCGACTGTCTTACTCTCCGCGCCGAAACACAACAGTGCAAGCACTGCTGCTTCACGGCAGGATTAGCGAGCAAGATGGTGGTAGCAATCCGGGCGGACCTTGCACAAGGTCCTACCACCTGCAAAAATGCTCCCCAATTAACGAACTGAGCCATAGCTATCGAGGTGTCGAGGGTGGTAAGAAAACCGGTGGCGTCTGCTGCGATGGAGGAACTTAGCAGCAGAATACCTTGCTATCCTAGCTTGAAAAAGTATCCTCGTATATCCCGGATACTTTCTAAGGCTCAGCTTTTATGAACTTTATAAACTTACCGCGATGATGAAATAGAACTTCTCAGATATGGCAGCAAATGACCCGAGCACGGATATGAATATGATGAAGACCCCGGTGCCTACCGCGAGGCCGGGCAGCGCGAAGAATCTGAACGTGATCAGCTCGTCGTAGTTGGAGTTTCTTTCCAGGACTAATATGCCCACGATCAGGAGAATGATGCCGGTTAACTGTGGATAGTATGAGCCAAGAACATTCTTATTTATCTTAAGCATTAATAAAAATAAGCATGCGTTTCTACCAGAGATGTACACAGTTCTAGTGGAAAGGCGAATGTACTTAAGTGAGGATAGGTAAATGAAGCGTTTGTATTGCTACATGGCAAGCACATCCCTGGTGGAGACACAGCCTTAAGTGTCCTCAATGAACTAACTACTATTAACTAGACTTAATACGTAGTCTCACACACTTAATCCATTAGAACCTCCAGTTGAATCGAAATCAAGTTTACATTGTAGTTTAAAGAAAAGCCTCAAAAATAATTTAGATGTTGTTCTTTTGCAAGCCTGGATCAACCCAGGCCACGGGCTACATAGTGGCGAACGAAAGCATTTCAATCTGCCAGCCAACGTACCTATTCATTGGCCCAGCCTTATTGGTACCTCTAGTAGTGGTCTAGTAATATCCTGGCGCCGCCTCAAAATTATAATATTTTGCCCGCCCGCCTAGAATAATACATTGTGTCTTAAGGGCGGTAAATAAGGAATTACGAACGAGAGTCTATTAGAAGCCCGAATTCGAAGACTGAAGGCTTTAATGAGCCGATGTTTGTAATTCTAGCTTACCGCCCGCGACACACAATGTTTTTCATAACATTTGCGAGTAAAATTGTATATTTGTAAAAGAAAAACTAATATTTTTTCAAAAATTGCCGATACTACGCTCTTGGCAGCGCCAGCTTCCCGCCCCCCACAGCATGCGCCCGACCACTACGCCATGCAGTAGCAAACTCATTTACCGACCTTGAGCTTCATGACAAGAAAATTAGTACGGGCAATGACTCATTTACCGACCACGGGTTTCATGACAAGCACGTCATGACAACCAAGTCGAGGGTTTTATTTGGGGAGTTGCAACCAAGTTAGCCTGCATGTTACGACACTGTTTAGGTACGAGCAAGTGTCATGAAAAATTGAAAAATCGATTGCCTAGCCTTGTTCTAGTATTCTAATTCATGCAGGTGTACTCGTTTGACGCACTTACTTATCACGATTTCAGTTTCGCTATCATAGATGACCAAATAGTGTATCGATGTCGCATTGGCTTATCTTAAGCTATAACGTTTTAAGCTTACGTGATTTTCACTCATAGTCAAAATACCACGAACGGCTTATCTTAAGCTATTGACTGCGAAGAACTGCTCTGATTGATCGACAGTTTGAATCCGAATCTAGAAGCATTTAACAACTTGAAACGCTTTCGTAACCACATTGCATTTGTAGTTGCGGAGTAGCAAGCTAATTAGTTTGATCTACGTTTGTCACGTGTCCTTCAAGTAAGGATACATATAGGTAGAAAGAGCATTTTAATTAAATTAATGTAACTGCAACAGAATGTTACCAACTTGGAGGTACACCTACAATGTTTAATCTAGTATATCATTGAAGGGTCCACGGAAAGAACATGTCAAGTCACCTTTTTTTAAAAATTTAGAAATTAATCTCAAAATGTAGAGCTCACAAAGTACCATTGAATTAAACATAGGACTTACCATTGAATTAAATAAACTGAAAACATTATAAAATGTATTCTTTTAACTTTTAAAGAAATGTTAACCATAGTAATTGTTCGTGATGACTAACTTTCAAACCGCTATAACTCAAAAAGTTGCTTAGGTGACTAGACATGTTCTTTCCGTGGACCCTTCAATAGAGTCTTCTTCTGTCAAAAATAGGAGGCATATATCTTACCACAAATATGCCGTTAACCACCGCTAGATTATACTTCACCGAGCTAAGAACTTTAGGCACTTTCATTTTTATTGGAAACTTCACAATCACTCTATTACTTCCGAACGGCGCAAATAAACTGAAGACAGTTATTTTATCGAGGTGCTCAGTCGCAGTTATCTTGACATGATCCCTAACACAGTTATTTATCTAAAAAAATAAGATGTACCTAACTTCGTTCACTGTTTAAGAATAGGCTGAGCGATATAGATATTACACATATTTTACTGATATAAATATTTATATCAACCTAATCCGTTATCTTAGGTCTCAGACATTTCCACCTTGTATTTTCTTCTTGAAAGCTCTAGGTCGATCAAAGGGCCCGGAGAACCCTCAAAATTGAAGTTCCGTCTTACGGTGACGATCATGGACGATTCGGGACCACTAGAATTTCACTTCCAGGTCATTGTCTTATCAGTAGCTATGCTAAATTTAAGCTCAATCGGATGCCAAGTAGAGGAAAAATTTGAAACTACAACTTACCTACCCACATAAATACCTACTTACATGCACACACGACCGTTGTAGTTAAATAAACGCCTGTAAAAAAAATCATACTGCGGGTTAGGTACACTGACTATAAGGATATTTTGTAGAGAGGTTCGCTATAAACTGATAATTTGTAGTTGTGTAGTTGTGCATGATAATGTGTAATGATACTACGTGAGCACAATGTCGTCAACGTAAAAATATCAATGTGAAAGCCTGTAAGTATGCCGCACTGTCAGCCCACCCTTTAAAATGATGAGCTCAATCGTTTAAACTAACCTGATCTTCAAATTCGATGTGCCAAAATGTCCATACTTTTGTTTTCATGAAACGTGAGTCATAAAAATTTCCTATCACATGAGATCAGTCACCTTATCATCTTATTGTAAAACAGAAGTAGGCGCGGCGACTGCCGTGTCATTGTGTGTACCTAGTACCTAGTCCTCCGTCCGTACCTATGTGTATTTTTTTAGCAGTACAGTTTTATTAAAGAAAATTGGTTGCTCTCATTGATCACAGTGTGAAGACAAGTTTTGTTGACAAATAGGTAGGTGCAGACGGATAGTACAGAATCATCAAAAAAATTACGATTTTTCTTAAATTGATAAGTAAAATTTAAAATAAATCCTAGTAAACTTGAAAAAGAAAAAATTGAATCCGTCCGTCTGATTGTCTGCCTGTCTGTTAAACTTTAAAGTCAACGCAATATTACAGTCATTCATTAGAAAAGATTGCCGTAAAAGAAAAACCTTTTCTTTACGGTACTTTCGGTTGTCCGGGAGTCTGCACGCACAACCAACATGAAAAGTCTGAAAATCTTATTCTTTTATGTCAGTCTGTCCATGTACATCCATGTCCAAGCATCTAAAATTACCCTACACTGCGTCGATTTTGCTTAGGAGAGAAGCTCTACTAAATAGAGGAGAGTCGGGTAGCCCCGGACGACGGGTAGCCCCGGTCACAATATGTATATAAGCTAAAGCAGTATGGAAGACGCGGGCTACTGCAGTACCGCGAGACCCCCTCAGAGGCCGTGTAGAGCGCGCGTCTGTGTGAGTGTGTTCGTTTCGATCGTAGCTTCATAGCTTCCGTACTGCTTTAGCTTATATATATACTGTGCCCCGGTCACTGTCGCAGCGCTGCTGCTCAACATTTTAAGGTGTGCACTATTTATCTGTGTGCGTGATTGCCTAGAATCCTCGCCGTCCGGGGCTACCCGACTCTCTCCTAGATATTTTTGCACTCGGTACCGATGTATTGAATAATGTTTTGCCATCGCATTTTGTCGGAAAAATTCGTATTTATCTTGCTTTCTCAACTATTTTACTGAAGTTTACTAAAGCTAAGTGAGTAAACACGATATTACCAACTTATCCGACAAAATACGATGGAAAAACATTATCACTATATAGATCTGTACTTGGCTGTTTCTTTTTCTGTAAATGTTAGGTAGATATTTCATTGATGTGAAAAAGACTCCATTGATGAAAACATTGACAGTTTATTTGTACTTTGGTAAACAGTAATTATTTACAAGCTTAATTTTACTTAATCTACTTAATCGCGTGTTATATCTAGGACTCCAGTTCTACTGTTTCGAATTTCGACCTCCAAGCTAACCAACCAGAGATGGCAGTCAGAATTATCTGAAACAAATAAGATTTTAACCTCAGATTAAAATTATTCCAGGGGTTTTGCAAAAGGGCTAACTCAACGCACGGCATGTCATTGTGTATCTAGAGTTTGTGCTCTTGTTGTACAATCTACTATTTCACTTCTCGTGCTCGTAAAGTTCGTGTTTATGCGACATAAAATGACTTTTTATGCTCTACTGCATAAAGTAAAATCTTCGTCTAAGACCGAGGCACAGTGTTCCATATGCCTCAAAAAAATTCCCTATGCTGTTTTCAGTGAAAATCGATGGAGGGATGCATTTTAAATGCACGCCGAGAATACCTCGCACTGTGCGAGGCAATCAGGTGAAACAGCCACAAGCGTAGAAGTTTTCACATATATTTTTTAATTTATATGAAACTAAAAATCAATCAAATTAACCAAAATGAATCAATAAAATGAAAAAATTATAATTATAAGTAATGCATGAAAATTAAAAGTTGCATATTTAGTGAACTGTTCCTATTTCATTTCTTCGCCATCGAAGTGAAAGCAGAATGTAAAAGTCGAGCATTAATTAACTCTAAACTAAACATACACACACTAAACAGTTTCACACTAAATCTATTGTCCCTAGAGGTGTCTATCCACGTGGAACGTCTCGGGTAGAATGGCTCGTTTTATGCTCTCGTTGTACAATCTACTATTTTTAAAGACGCTAGCCTACTTAAATAGTGTTTCTCCAAGTTACCTGCATAATAGTGAAGACTAAAGCAGTGACGGCGAGCACGTTAGCGTTGTTGCTCAGCCAAGCTCCGAGCACGGTCATACAACCATCAGGGTACGTGGAGCCCATGACGCAGTCGAACGGAGAAATGGTTCCGTAGTCGATGTGACAGCAGCTCACTGGTATATAGGTCCACTGCCAGTCGTTCACGCCGACAGCGCCGCAGCATTCGAACTGTGAAGCAGTCAACATAATTTAAAGTATATTGCATTGCAAGTGACGTTTATGCAAGAAAAGTGTTTTTTATCAAACAGCTGGTAAACGAGCAGCGGGTCACCTGATGGTGAGTGATCACCGATGCCCACGGACACCTACAGCATTATCTAGTTACTACTACTAGTTACCACTACACTACTCAACCAGAGCTCATCTTCAGAGCAACACAACTATGGCAAACCTCCGCATAGTAAAGGGCCTAACTCAATCCATACTAATATCCATACTAATATTATAAATGCGAAAGTGTGTTTGTGTGTTTGTATGTTTGTGTGTTTGTATGTTTGTCCCTCTTTCACGCCGTAACGGAGCGACGGATCGACGTGATTTTTGGCCTAGAGATAGTTTATGGGCCCGAGAGTGCCATAGGCTACTTTTTATCCCGGAAAAATGCACGGTTCCCGAGGGAACAGCGCGCGATAACCGAATACCACGCGGGCGGAGCCGCGGGCAAAAGCTAGTAAATTATTTAAATTATTTTATTATTCTGGTCGAAGTATGTTTATGCGACACATACATAATTAAGCGATGCACGTTACGACTTTGCGTTATGCTATGCCAGGCGTTTTCAACCATTTGGGTTCGACGGCACATTTTTCGATCAAAAAATAGCCAAGTGCGAGTCGGACTGGCACGTACTTTACGCGCTACCTAAAGAGTTAGGTACAGTATATCCATAATATGTATAACATAACGGACAGCGGAGACTTATTATTTAATAGTCTCGTTGACACCTTTTGTACGAATCGCATACACTTCGCGGGGATCGCGGCACACATGAAAATATACGCGGCAAACTGGTGTGCCGTCTATCGTAGTGTGCCGCGGAACACCGGTTAGCGTCATAGCATAGTAAAAGTGTATATGGTCATAGTGTTGTTTTATTTGAGAGATCGAAATAACGATTCATTTTTGATTTTGTTACTTTTTAATAAAAAGATTTGAAAAAATCCTCGACTTATTTGAGAAATGCTAAAAATCCTGAGATTTCCCGAGATTTCCAAAATCCGACCGGAATCCTGAGAAGTCTCAAAATCGTGAGTGCACCGGACAAATCCTGAGATAATAATATGGTAACTGGTAATCCTACTCTAGGCATATTATGTCATAAACCTACCTAGGGATCGAAGTCCAAAGGAAGAGCATCGGAAGTGTATTTATGCGTCCGAGTTGAGAAACTTCGATGACGCGATCAGGGCCGCATTTAGAGGTGTGGAGGCCTTGGGGCAACAAAGGAGTGGAGGCCAATAAGGGTCTTTTGATATTTTACTGATTGCCTTATTGAAGTGAAGAAATATACGAATTGTTGTTTCCCAGTATTGTATTGTATTTACTCGTCGGGATTTGAACGATTTTTTTTCCGATGTCTATTGTGGGGGCCCCTATTTTGTGGAGGCCCCGGGCAGTTGCCCCTGTAGGTGATTGACGTCGTTATAGAAGAGACGTTGCAGAGAAACCACGATCATAAGATCGAGTGTGTCCTCAGAAGGACAGTTTTGTTTATGTTCTGAGAAGAACAGTTTGTTTGTTTTCTTCGTGCAAGTTCACCGCAGTATATCTTCAGCAATATTTCTTCAACTTCAAGCGTCGAGGAATCTTCGTCGTCGTACTCCAGAGAGCGGAGACACACGTCGCAATCGAAGTACATCGGGCCTACGACGACATGTTCACTCCTCGACGGCCGCGCGCAGAAAAGGACGAAGGCGATGCCGCGCCGAGTTTTGTTGAGACGCGAGCGAGAGATCCGAGCGTTGCGTAGCTCACACATCCTCTCGCTCATTTAGAGCGAGAGCGCGGCGAACCGACGCCCCTTTTCTGTCCTCCGGGGAACTCGCACTAGTTGCGCCTTGTTTATTTTGTACATATATAATTTTTGTAAATAAATTTTTCTTCTTCTTCTACACACAATCAATTAGGGTGTTTCACTTACCTGCACCAAACATACCTAAAGTAGATACCCTAAAGTGGTGACCCGTGAAGAACATCGACTTCTGAAGATGACTCACACCGCAGCTGACGCCGGCGTCCAGAAGCCTCAAGCTCCGCCACCAGCTCATCCACATCCATCAATCGTCGACACGCAGTTTCTCATCGACGAGTTAAGAAGAATCCAGCGAGAAATCGTCGAGCTACGCTCCGAAACCGACAGCAGTCCCAGCAGTCGCCCTCGCCGCCGGACGAAAAACCGAAGAAGCAAGCACACGCCCATGTCATACTGCCAACATCACCATCGCGATGGCATGTCCGCGAAAAACTGCACACCACCTTGCAGCTTCAAGCCCATACCTAAGCCGTCGGAAAACCTAACAGCAACGTTGGCTGCGGCCGAATCTGGCATTTTTGACTCATCACACCGCCTCTTCGTGACCGACAGGAAAACGAAACTCACTTTTTTGGTCGACACAGGAGCCAACATCTCCGTGCTACCGAAAAGAAAAGGCTCACGTGAAAAACCACTGCCGTTTCAACTCTACGCCGCCAACAACACCGTTATACCTACATATGGTGAGAAGACACTCGATCTCGACCTCAGCCTCCGCAGATCATTCAGATGGAAGTTCATCATCGCCGACGTGTCGAAGCCGATTTTGGGTGCCGATTTCCTGAAATTCCACGAGCTAATAGTCGACATTAAACACCGCAGACTCATCGACGGCAAGACGCATCTCGCAACAAACGCACAGATCTGCGCTGAGCAAATACCTACCGTTCGCAGCATAGACGTGCAAGATGCGTACCACAACATCCTCGCCGAATTTCCTGGAGCCACTCGACTTACATCGATGAAATTATCGCCGAAACATCCAGTCGAACATTTCATCGAAACCACTGGCCCACCCCTTCACTGTAGGCCACGCCCCATCGCACCGCATCGTTACGAACTCGTGAAAAAAGAATTCCAGAACATGATACAACAAGGCCTATGCAGACCAAGCAAAAGCCCTTGGGCATCACCTCTTCACGTCGTGCCGAAGAGAAATGGTGACTTACGCGTGTGTGGCGATTACCGAAGGCTCAACGCCATTACCAAGCCCGATCGGTATCCCATACCGCGCATACGCGATTTCACCTACCAACTCGCCGGGAAGCAAATTTTTTCCACTCTCGACCTCAATCGCGCATATCAGCAACTGCCAGTCAGCGAACAAGACGTGGAGAAGACCGCTATCATCACCCCATTTGGCCTCTTCGAATTTCCGCGTATGTGCCCAGGTCTCAAGAACGCCGGCCAGACGTTCCAACGCTTCATTCACGAAGTACTGCGCGAACTTGACTTCGTATTCCCTTTCGTCGACGACCTACTTGTGGCATCAAACAACGAGGAAGAGCACCGAAAACACCTACGCATCGTACTACAGCGACTTGAAGAATACGGCATCACCATCAACCCGTCCAAATGTGTTTTCGGCCAGCCTACCGTTAAATTCCTCGGTCATCAAGTCTCGGCGGAAGGAATACAACCACCTCAAGACAAGGTACAAGCGATTACCGATTTTCCGAAGCCGCAAACCGTTGAAGAACTACGACGTTTTCTCGGTATGATTAACTTTTACCGCGAAAACATCAAAGACGCCGCCACCATTCAAGCGCCGCTAAACAAATACTTGCACAACGTCAAGAAACGCGACAAAACGCAGATCGACTGGACCGCCGAAGCAACGCAAACGTATGAAGCGTGTAAAGACAGCATAAAAACCGCCGCTTTACTCGCTCATCCGTTTCACCATGCGACACTTGCCATATTCTGCGATGCCAGCGACAAAACAGCCGGAGCCGCTCTCAATCAGTACGTCAACAACTCGTGGCAACCACTCGGATATTTTTCGAAGAAATTTACCGACGCTCAGACACGCTACAGTACCTACGACCGAGAGCTACTCGCTATCTACATGGCTGTCAAGCATTTCCGCAAGATGTTCGAAGGACGCGAAATAATAATTTTCACCGACCACAAGCCGCTGACATTCGCCTACACGAAGACAAGTACAAACAGCGAATCGCCGAGACGCACCCGCCAGCTACTTTTCATTAGCGAATTTACCACTGACATCCGTCACGTTAGTGGGTCGCAAAACGCTGCCGCGGACGCCTTATCACGCGTCGAAGCTATCACTTGTCCATCACCCATCGACTACAAGCAACTTGCGCAAGCTCAAGAGCGAGACAGCGATATCATTCAAGCACTCACTCTACAGAGCAACCTATCCATCAAGCAAGTCACCCTGCCCGCGTCAAACATCAAATTATTTTGCGAAACCTCAACTCCACATATACGCCCATACCTACCCGAAGAACACCGTCGAATCGCATTCAACGCAGTACATAACATCAGCCATCCCGGAATCAACACCACAAGAAAATTAATCGCGCAACGCTACTTTTGGCCCTCAATGAACGCAGACATCGGCAAGTGGGCAAAAGTATGCGTACAGTGCCAACGCGCTAAAGTGCAGCGCCATACAACGAGTCGACCATCGATTTTCCCGCCAACCGAGCGATTCGAGCACGTACACGTCGATATCGTTGGCCCGCTACCTACCGCGGCCAGCGGTCATCGCTACCTCGTGACAATGATCGATCGTGCAACAAGATGGCCCGAAGCATACCCACTGTGCGAAATCTCAGCTGAAGACGTCGCCAAAGCCGTCTACGAAGGTTGGATTTCCCGCTTCGGTTGCCCAGCAACTATAACAACCGACCAAGGACGCCAATTCGAAAGCCGAGTATTCGCATCTCTCTCTCGCTTACTCGGCATCGAAAAAACGCGCACAACGCCATACCATGCCCAGTGTAACGGGATTATTGAACGCTGGCACCGATTTTTGAAAGCCGCGTTAAAAGCAAGACTGCAGACCGCAAGAAGCTGGATCGACGAGCTACCTACAGTCCTACTCGGAGTACGCGCCGCGATGCGAAGTGACACCGGTGTAAGCGCAGCCCAACTCACCTACGGATGCAACGTACGCTTACCCGGTGATTTCTTATCACCGACCCGCGATGACGTCACGCTAGACTCCGCCTACGTCGATCAGCTGCGCGACTCAATTCGCAACCTAAGACCAATGCCGAAACAACCACACAGCAACACGAAACCGATATTCGTACACCGTGACCTGCAAACGTGTGAATACGTATACGTACGCATAGACGCCGTAAAGAAGCCGCTACAAGCACCTTACGACGGACCCTACCGCGTGCTGAAACGAGACAACAAGATATTCACCCTGCAATTACCTAACCGGCAAACTAATATCTCCATAGACCGACTCAAACCTGCCTACACTATCGCCGAGCAAGATATACCTACAGCTACAACAACAACACCGACTATCTGCAACAAACAAAGTACGAGCGACAAACAAACCACAAAACAAACAAACCACCTGAAACAAAACAAGAACCTGCAACAACAAAACCAGAACCTGCAACAACAAAACCCAGGAAACGACAACCGAACACCTACAACAACCGCAAGCAAAACCACTCGCCGAGGCCGCACTATCCGCCTGCCGGTACGCTTCGCTTGAAGGGGAACCCTGTAGGTGATTGACGTCGTTATAGAAGAGACGTTGCAGAGAAACCACGATCATAAGATCGAGTGTGTCCTCAGAAGGACAGTTTTGTTTATGTTCTGAGAAGAACAGTTTGTTTGTTTTCTTCGTGCAAGTTCACCGCAGTATATCTTCAGCAATATTTCTTCAACTTCAAGCGTCGAGGAATCTTCGTCGTCGTACTCCAGAGAGCGGAGACACACGTCGCAATCGAAGTACATCGGGCCTACGACGACATGTTCACTCCTCGACGGCCGCGCGCAGAAAAGGACGAAGGCGACTGGCGATGCCGCGCCGAGTTTTGTTGAGACGCGAGCGAGAGATCCGAGCGTTGCGTAGCTCACACATCCTCTCGCTCATTTAGAGCGAGAGCGCGGCGAACCGACGCCCCTTTTCTGTCCTCCGGGGAACTCGCACTAGTTGCGCCTTGTTTATTTTGTACATATATAATTTTTGTAAATAAATTTTTCTTCTTCTTCTACACACAATCAATTAGGGAGTTTTATTCCGCACACTCGCTATCCCTAAACCCCCTTTGCCCTCCCCTAAATCCGGCCCTGGACGCGATTCAGGGTGTTGCTATATTTGCTCACTAGATGGCGCTAGAACTCGCTACACTGGCAACATAATCAGCAACCCTCTAGTGTTGCCAGTGTCCACTTACCATTAGCTGACCAACATCCTCGGTTTGCTACCATATAAAAATGAAATTTTCGGAATACTTACATCTCTGTGCAACTCGTCCCATAGCCTAGCGATGTCACGCCTTGAGCCGTAGAGCTGTATACTGGCTACCATGGGCGCTCTGATCGCAGAGGTTGCTTCCTCCTTTAACTTGAATGCGGCGATTGTAATGGACATCTCGAATATCAAAATAACCAATAGAAGGGCCACGTACTGAAATAAATTGAGTGAAAAAGTTATTAAATAAGGTATTATTAAATGTTTGGATACCTAGGTAAGTAGAGCGAAATAGTTGATTACTGTCGTGGCCTAGAAGTAGGCAATTGCTGGCTGAGTATGTGAATTAAACGGATGAGCTTGCGAGTCCGTTTAACTAATACGAAGCCAGTAATTGCTATTCCAGCCAAAATTAATATAAAGCTTTTCTCAAAAATGGTGAAGGAAAAAACTAAATTACATAGAATAAACCTTTTCTCAACAAAATAAATTATGACATTTAATTTTATTTCCAATAAAAAATTTCAAGCTTTCCCGCCTTTTCTTCATTAAAAAAACAGCAGGGTTATTCTTCCACCGAAAACACCACGAGATGTTTCAGATCCAATAAAAAAAAGTCTGTAGTTGTAACAAAATAACTGATAGCAGCCATTTGAGTTGGCTGTCTAAGACTTGTGCCAACATTTCCATGGCCGTTTTCACTTTTTAAAAAGTTTAAGACTCGACAATAATACTTTTTAACTTTTTAATTTCTCGCTGACCATAAACTGTGCACTTACTTAGCCTTCTGATGTAACGAATAATGTCAACTTTTACGGATATTTTTGAGAAAAAACTTTTTAACTGACCAATTTGAAAACACAAGCGAAGAGCCAGTACTTAGTAATGTAGATGAGGGTAAGGCGGCCCCTAAACGGTCAATTATATTGTGCAATATCGCGAATTGTGCAATATTATTGACCGTTTAGGGTTAATATTGAAGATTGCACAATGATTGACCAAAAGTTTGAGCGAGTTTAATTTTTATTGCACCATATTTTTATATTGCGTCGTGTAGGGTCAGTATTGCACAATATTTACATACTATACTGAACACGAAAACATTGTGCAGTTCGTATTATTGTGCAATACAATTGCTCGTTTGGATTCAGAGCGCCTTTAAATCTTATTGTGCAATAAAAAGTATTGTACAATGTTATTGTAGGTCTAGGGGCCGCCTAAGGCTGCAATAGAGAAATCTCTCTCTGCATAATGTTATATGTACCTGGGGACTGAAGTCCAAAGGAAGAGCGTCGGAAGTTGTATTATGCGACCGAGTAGTGAACTTCAATGGCGCGCTCTTTAATTTGGAGTTTCTATATTTGCTCACTAGATGGCACTAGGAGTTGCTACGTTAACTTTGAGACAAAACATATAATAGGAGGCGTTAAATACAAATCTATTTAATGAATAAGTCCGCCGCGCCTTTGTACAATTATCTCAAAGTTTGTCAATTGTATTTTGTTTCTTTTCTTTTTGTACAATAAAGTTTACATATCATATACATACATACTTACATACAATAAAAAAAAAAAACTTTAAACGCCTGTGCAAATCTAATAGCATAGCACGATATAGTCAAACTGCGTCATACTAATATGTTTGATTCGGGCACTTACCCCAGCGATGAAGTAAAACTTTTCCGATATAGCAGCATAATAACCGAGTACGGACACAAATAGTATTATGACGCCTGTAGCTATTGCGAAGCCTGGCAGCGTAAAGAACCTGTTGGTGATCAAGTCTTCATATTCCGAATTCTTAGCCAGTACCACAATGCCAACTATAAGGAGTACAACGCCGGTCAACTGCAAAAGAAAGAGCATTTATTGACTTTTTGTAGCCACAATTAACATAAAACTGGCCATGTAGGGATCCTTACAAATATGTGGCAAATATTAAGTTTTAATCATCGATATCTATGTACCTTCCGGCATAGATGTCGATGGTTTTAATAGCCTACCTACTAGCTAATTTGTAAAGCCTATTAAAGCTGTGATAGTTTTCTTTTGAAATGCATTAGCTATATACCTATATAAAATTACTATTATGATTATTTTCAGATTTTTGCAGCCTACTTTAGCTTGTGGGGGGCAGGGGGGGAACAGTTGCCTCTTTCTAAAATAAGCAATTGAAAGTCTTATTTTGCAAACTGATGCCATCTCAAAAATAGTCATAGCAAACTTATTTTGTATTTGAATGCCCAAAGCTATCCTATGATATCCCACACTGCGTTTAGAATGGTTTAGAAGAGAAAAGAAAATATCGTCACTTAACCTAGTTCCTTATATTTTTATAAATAGTTAATAACTTAAACTGTCTAAATTGGATGCTAGATTTTAAACGTTTAGAGGTTCACCTCAAAGTACAAAGAAATACTATAGGTACCTACTAAAATATTACCTACATGTTACCTTACGTTACAAATTAAGTTAAAAACCAGTTAACCGCGTGCATTCCGTGCGGCAAAATGTCACAGAGTAAATTCACACGAATACAAACAAGGTCTTCTTACCACGAAAACACTGTTAACTGCAGCCAGATTGTACCTCACTGACTTGAAAATTTTGGGCACTTTCATCTCCATCTTGTTTAACAATTTTCAAAATATCTGTCGATTCTTCGACCGAGATAAGTCAACTGGAGACCGAGATGATTATCTCAGCAGTCAATGTTTAAGTTATCTTGACGTTATCCATATCGCTTAGTCAAAATTTATCTCCCAAAATAAATGTAGTTCACGTTTGTTTAACTTAAAAAGGTTTCGCGCGGGATTTTGATGCAAAACTTATCTGCCTACTTATCATCATTCAATAATATTGGACTATAATCCATTTATTTTACATTATTTATTATATTACATTTGAAACTTAACGGTAAAATTTGCACACGCTTTTAAATGAAACAAAGAAACTATTTAAAATTGTGTTACATTTTACCTATATTAAAAACATAATAAACACCGCTAATAAATGTACATTTAGGTATTTTTAGTACATTTGTGTTCTATATAACAAGAAACGTGTGTTACCATTTGAACGTTAATTCAAACCTTAAATTAAACTGATAGTAAAGGACAAAGAGAAACCAGTCGATTTAGCAAAAAATATTAGACATTTTCATAATTTATTTCTAGACCAAAAAGAATAACATAATAGTTCAATAAATTTTATAGCATTAATAAATTACCTGTAAAACATTTAATTTACTCGTAAGAAGGGCCTGGTAGCTTTGAGTACTCAACTAGTCTGGTTGTGACTGGTGACAGCCGTGACTGCAATGCATCGACTTTATAACCTTTATAAAGTTAACGTTATAAAGTCGATGCTGCAATGTCTACTGTGTGGTACTTGTGGTCACGTGCTGGTAACAGACGTTCCGTTTTAGTACGGTCAGTATCAAAAGTAGCTGGTTACTTTTTTACTCTGTCACATTAACACATTTGTCAATATTGTATGGCGTTAATTACATGGCTGTAAAACGACCAAGTACAAAAGTAACCAGCTACTTTTGATGCTGACTGTACATGCCGACCAAATAGGTACTTAAAGTACAATTCAATAGAATCTAACAATTTTCTACACATTTAACACACCCTAACGTGGGCACGCTTGATTATATATGTCCCTGTTGTTGCAATTATCATCTAAAAGGAATCAAAAAAGCATAATAGTCACATCACAAAGCCTTAGGCAGCCCGGTGTTCATATTAGTAGGCTGGAAGTGTCTACAGGATTGTTAGATTCTATTGAATTGGAGTATACACAGGACAATCAAACAGTTCCTAGGCTTGTTTTGAGTCTGTTTGAGGTTTGAGTTACTTAGTTATCAAGTGCTACGCGATGGCTACGCGTAATGTCATCAAATCATAAGAAAAATGGCATAGTCACTTGTTTTGTTTGACTTCTAACAACGTTTGAATCAAGTTCGAATCCTACCGCGCTTTCGATGTATCTTTTCTCTGGCAACATTGCAATACGTTTAAACGTTTATTATAAATTGTGCATGTTAAGGTGCGGCCACATGCTAGTAGCTCGGCGCTGGTTTCCAGCGATAAATCTGGTCACGTGACCCTATTTTAAATTTCCCGCGACTCAAAAAAGCAGCGTCAAGTCGCCGCGTCGAAGAGCAGCATCAAGATGGGTGCTTGCAGGAATGATCTTGGTCTAGGGAGCTGATTTCTTAACCTCCTTTAGTGGCAATCGTGGCAGTGACACAAATAAAATAAATTGGGGTGACGCTATTTCCCGGCCGTACAATACCGTCAATACCGACATCTTCTTCTTCTCTTTTAAAATATGGCTTCTGTCCTAATTAATAGGACAATTTCGCCAGTGTCAAAGTATTCTCTTTCGAGAGGCAACGTTGTACGGTGATTGTAGTTTTTGTAACTTGCTAGTAAAATTCCAGAAACCACGTGGAAACCACTTGCGCATTAAAAAATGTCAGACACGAGAGCAATATTGAATTTTGTAATCACTGTTCACTGTTAAGGTTAATCGCCGCATTAAAACACTATCAAAATTATACTTCAACTAGCCAAAGAAACAGAAATAGCAAAATTAGATATTGTCTACATCCTCCATGTTCGAATGCCACAAATCGAATCAATACCGACATGATATTAAATGTACACGCCCATAGAAACTCTTGTCAGTTTGACATTTCTATGAGCGTGTACTCGAAATATCGGGTCAGTATTTCCAATTTTCCATGTCGGTATTATCACGGATATGGAAATACCGGTAAACAGTGTCACCCAGAAATTGAATCGAATTAAAAAAATAGTTGATTATACAACAAGAGCATAAAATGAGCCATTTTACCCGAGGCGTTCACATAGCCACCCGAGCCGGCACGGCGAGGGTGGATAGGCACGTCGAGGGGAAAATGGGTTTAATGCTCGAGTTTTACACTGCTTTTCACTTCGATGGCGAGGAAATGAAATAGCAACAGTGGAAACGATGAGTCATTTTCTATGTACCTTTTATTTTTATGCATTATTATAATAATTCCATTATTTTAATTTTAATGATTAATTATGATTGGTTTGATTAATTTTTAGTTTTATATAAATTAGAAAATATTAAAAAAATATATAGAAACTTTTTGTTTGTGGCTGTTGACACCTGATTACCTTGGTCTTGAGTTGGTATTAGACGAAGATTTTATTTTATGCACTTAGCATAAAAAGTAATTTTATGTCGCATAGATACAGCATAAACACGAACTTTACGAGCATGAGAAGTGAAAAATTAGTTTTTTCCGAAATTTAAGGTTTTTTTTTTCAGCGTGTAGCTCAATCACAGACATCATATGAACAAGTTTTTATATGAAGTCCGTGAGCTCAAAATTTTCAGCTTTATTGCATGCCTCGTGACCAGATTTGACGCTGGAAACACAAGACTACTAAGAGATACTACGGCTGGAAACGAGCGTCGAGCGACTGCATATGGCCGCGCCTTTAGTGTCGTTAAATTAATTGTGACCCAAGATTGTGTCAAGCAGCACAGAAACAAGAATTTGAAAATTTTAATGACATGAATTAATCAGAAAATGAGGTGTACATTTTTTTCAACCGTTTCAATTCAACGTCATTTTGTGTGCGTAGTGCGTACTGCGTACTGCGTAGTGGTGGTAGTGGGTGCGTAGTAGATGCTGACAACACTGGAAACTGGAATAATCATAATTTCATTCGCGTTTGTTTGCTTTACGTGATAGGTGTGTTTACGCTGGATCGTTTCGTCTTGTTTTATTTTTAAATTGTATATCGATAATTGGCGGTAAGAATATTTTTAAGTAACGCTCATGATAAATTCAGAAAAATATTCGAACTTTTTAAATGCATCTGTGCTCTGTTTGTGCAGTGACTAATCCATTGTCAACAACGACAAATCGATGTTTTTAACTTCGCACTGGAGGAGTGTATGACGACGCAGTAGCTAATAAACTGTGTTTTGGTTTCAGGAAGTGATTTGGAATCAAATTGTCTTCTTTCGAATTTCACGATGGCTCTCGGTTTAGGAATGTCGTGCATCAAGTACCTGCTTTTCTGTTTCAACCTTCTGTTCGCGGTAAGTATTTTTTCTAGATCATATCGAAGTTTTTTCATTACGGTGTCACCTATTCTGTCGCTGCATTTTTCGGAGCATGCCGTTTAAAGGTTTCACCGTTGTTGAATTAAGTTCTAAATCTGTAAAACATAATTTAGAGCCGCGCAGGTAAATTAGTAGATAGTAAACATCTACCTTCACTTGAAAAAACCTATGCTAAGGTAAGAGGCGAATGAATGCTTTGTCGAAGACATGTCACATAATCATTGCATAAGGTTTGACCGGCTAACTGTAATAACACTTGTTGAAAATGAGGACTTAATCATGTGACAAACCAGATTGTTATGTTTTAAAACAACATTCTAGCAGTTTATTTTAAGGTCGCAACTGGTTTAATGAGAATTTTAACACTGTTTATAAACATAATAATATAATAGTCTGCATCCACTTATCTCAATTTCATGAATGTTGTGCTCTGCAAAACATTGCAGACCTTATCTACTTTACAGTTCAATGTATTGGTAAAAGCCAAATCTAAATGAATGAGTAAGTAATGACTAATGCAACATATACAGTATAACTTTAGCTAGGTACCTATATATACATTATAATATAGAGATTTAGTTTTGTATGTAAGGATAAAATCTGAAATTACTGATTTAATTTTTAAATTCTTTTATTAAAAGAAAGCTATATCCATAAATAAGTATATAGGCTACTTTTTTGTCTTTAAAAAAACCGGCAAAACAATCACGTTTTCTGTATGGGAGCCCCCCTTAAATATTTATTTTATTCTGATTTTAGTATTTGTTGTTATAGCAGCCACCGAAATACATAATCTGTGAAAATTTCAAGTGTCTAACTATTACGACTTAAGAGATAATGCCCTGTGACAGAAGGACGGATTGACAGACAGACAGCGGAGTCTCAGTAATAGGGTTCCGTTAGCACCCTTTGGGTACAGAACCCTAAGAAGTGGTTGCATAGTGGTTAGACCTATGGCTTCTTAAGCAGAAGGTTGTGGGTTCAATGCCTAGTCTTGCAACTTGCGTTTTTCAGGAATCATGTGTGAAATTTGAAATTACTATAAGCTTTATAATATTGGAAAATATAGCTAGGATACCTACAAACAGCTGCTGCTGCTGTGTGTAAAGTTCTCAATCTGCACTGAACCTGCGAGAGAACTCCAGCCCAAGCTCTCTCCTAGCCTGTGCCCTGCACTGGGACATAATATATTGGCCGAGAATTTCCACAAAGAGAATTACCACTAATGAAACCACAAAGTTTTGAAGTTGTTAAATACATATAATCATACATCGTTATCGCGGGAGCAAAAACATATCACTTAAAGAACAGTTATAACAGAATTATTGATTTAATAATAATTTAGTATTAAGTAGTAAAGTTGAAATTGTGAGTTGAAATTTTGTTCCACAGAAGAATTTGAATTCTTATTTGTCATAATCTTTCAGTGCTGACAAATCGTTTTGCTGGTGCAATAACGATGTATGCATATAATATTCATACTATTTTGTAATTGCCCTAGTTAAAGCGCTGTATTTGTCCATCTAAAATCCAAATGTCATTTTCAATCTAGCATTTACTCTTAATTTCAGTTCATAATAACATATCCTTGTTCTAGATCTCTGGTCTGATCATCTTGATTGTGGGCATCAAGGCTGAGATCAGTTCGTCCCCATACATTGACCTGACGGATGAGAACTTCTACACCTCGGCTCCGATCGTCCTTATCATTGTGGGAGTGATTGTCTTCATTGTAGCTTTCTTCGGATGCTGTGGTGCTGTTAAGGAGAACCACTGTATGATTGTTTCTGTAAGTATCTTTAACAATAGATTTTTTTTTTTTTTACTTTGAAACTTTTTAATGGGTTGGTGGTTTATTTTCATTTTATTTTTAGTAGATGCCTAAAAGAATAGGTACAACACGTGCAACTAAACAGGTTGAGGTTGCAGAAATATCCGAAACATACGAATTTTTATAAACAGTCCAAAACTATGTAGAATGAGTTTTTGTTATTAATCGGTTATTAGCACCTTAAATAACATTATATCAAGGTTCAATTTTGTTGATATGAAAAAAGTGACATTAACACTAGCAGGCAAAGAATACTGTAAAAAATCAGCTAAAAAAAACTAGGAAGGAATTGTCATTTTACAGTTGCTTGACTTTGATCAGGCAACCACGAAAAAAGTCGGAATTTTGTACCGTCATAATAGTACATTACTGTGGTGGCCGGGAAGTAGGGGGTTGCCGGCCAAGCATATACCTATCTATAGACGCCGGCCGAGCGTAGTGAGGCCGCATAGGGATGCGAAGCCGGCAACCGCCGCCGGTGTGTTTTTGTTGTCAATAAATATTGTGAGTTTGACTTTGAACCCCACGTTCCGGCCGAGGCTTGTGCTTTTCTCAAACATGACATGAAATAAAATAAAAAAACAAGAAATCAAGTCGGCGGGACGCTAGTCTGGTTGCCCTGTTGTGTGCGCGGGTGTCGCGCTGGCTGCTGGTGCGGCGGACAAGGGTTTTATTATAGTAAAAAATATATACGTAACTTAAGAGTATACATAAGCAACTTATATATACTCTAAGATACGTAACTATAATTAATAATCAATTGTTCATAGCGTATTTTCTTAAGATTATCGGTAGTTAAGATACTTGTTTTTTCCCCACTTTCAAGTCCTTCTTTGAAAACATTCCGTCCGAATCATCAAAGTTATTGACACCATTAATATCTGTATTTAATCTTTGATGATAGTAGATAAAATTGTTACTAATCTTTCCATAACTAGTGTGTATTTTTCACGAGCATAAATAAACTTTAAACTCAATTCACTTAACTTGTACCTTTTGCATATTGCATGTTTAAAAATTTATAAAAAAAAATACGTCTTATTCTCAGACCTACCGAATATACACAAAAAAAATCATAAAAATCGATCAAGCCGTTTCGGAGGAGTTTGGTCACAAACACTGTGAGACGAGAATTACTAGAGTAGCTTCTGCCCGCGACTCCGTTCGCGTAGAAGTATGAAACATAGTTTACATCCTATTCTCAGACCTACCGAATATACACAAAAAAAACATAAAAATCGGTCAAGCCGTTTCGGAGGAGTTTGGTCACAAACATTGTAACCCTAGAATTTTATAAATTAGATAGATAATCGTGGCACTTAGCAAAATCATTCTTTTTTCACTGGATAGCTAATTTTATTTAGTTTTAGTAAATATTAATAACTCCATACCGCTAAAGTGGTCCCTTTTACTGGAAGTCACTTTGTATGTTTACTTGAAAAAAAAATTGTAGAAATAATGTTCGTATTCAGTGGGCTAATATTTATTAATTCCTCCGCGCATAATCGCTCCGCGAAGCGAAGCTCCGTCGACTTCGCCTCAGTCGTTAAATATTTCGTTAAAAGTTACATTAAGTATGCGAAAGTAATTTTCTGCGTAACTAATTTATGCGTAAGTAATTTTCTGCCTAAACAATATTCGGAATTCACAAATTATGTGTAAAGCCCATTTGGCTTACATTGGTTATGCGTAAGAGAATTCTGCGTAAACTGTTATGCGAAAACAGTTTCGGCATAAATACTATTATGCGTAAACAGATTATGCAAAATAGAATTATGACATAAAAATATATGCGTAAACAAGGGGAACCATTTGACTTATCCCATGAATATTTTGTGTAGTTAATCATTATTATTTCCATTATTACAGGAAAAATCCGTTTTAATGACATGAAATAAAAATAATAATCATGTCTAACTGTAAATAGGTACCAGGAATACGCTGCTTTTGGTAAAATGTTATAGCACCTCAAAAATTCTTATTGAGCTCCATTATTTCATGACATGGAATAAATACTGCATTGGTCTGTTTATACTGGTTTTCCAGTAACAGGGATAATGAATTTAAATACGTATTTTACGTTATCAGTACAGCAGTGGCGTGGCGTCCATGTGGCGTCAGATATTTCCCCGTGGTAAAACTGAAGAAAAGATATTATCGCTTTCATCTTTCATAAATTCTGTACTTATGTCTTGTTGTTCTATTTTGTAAATATGTATTGGGTAAGCCGGTGGGAATAGTACAGTGATTAGTCAAGTGATTTAAATTGTGTTGATAATTTTAATCTGTTATTTTCTGGCGATTGAATCGCACTGTGCAGCAATGCACTATAGTAAATTTAATACACTGCAAAATGTCGAATCTCATAACGGCTGATAGGGTGACCATGTCATCATGTTTATGTGAAGATATTCCGTATCCATTGCCGTTAAGTTCAAGTTAAATATGTAACTAATTTCTCCAAATTTTAGGACTTGTGTACGAACGAAAGCCCGTAATAAATTTATTGGCTCTACCATAGGCAATACTTTTGTTTTATTTTTTGCATTAGACACAGGGTAACTAAAACTTGATACCAAAACAATGTAAATGATCATATGTCCTTGCGTTGACCTTGCTAATTTTTATTATTTGGGCCAATCAACTTTTTTACCAACACTAATCTGTCCGCGATGTTTTTTCTGTAATTTAATAGATGGTGTACATGAATACTTGCTATCCTACGTAAGTTCAACCTATTAAACCGTGAAATATCTTGTTGGAAGTATGATTTTTTGGTAACGCCGGAGACAATTTTGGTAACGTAGGAGACGCCCAAAGTGTCGGTAAAATAGTTGATTAGCCCATGGGTAAGGCCGTATATTTTGCCACTTTGTAACGTAGAGTAACGTAGACACTTCTATGTTACGGTAACGTAGAAGTAACGCGAAAGTAACAGATATTTTTTGTAAGGCTGATTTCATATACCACTCTTTTTACTAAGCTTTTATTTTTAACTCACCCTGTTAGTCCGTGTGTACCTATGTGTGGTATAAACCTTACAACCTAATGTTAAGAGTATCAGTTATCGTCAACCGATTGAGCTGAAATTGTGTAAGTAACCATGTTTGGTTTGGATCACAAATTCATGGTGACTCAAGTAACATCAATCTAAATCCAATTCAATCTTCACAAAAACTGGATTCGATTTGTGGCATTCGAAAATGGCGGATGTAGTCAATATATAATTTTGCTATTTCTGTGTTTTTGGCTGGTTGAAGTATAATTTTGATAGTGTTTTATGCGGCGATTAAGCTTAACAGTGAACAGTGATCATAAAATTCTATATTGCTCTCGTGTCTGACATTTTTTAATGCGCAAGTTGTCTCCACGTGGTTTCTGGAATTTTACTATCAAGTTGCAAAAACTACGGCTACCAAACAACGTCCCTCTCAAAGAGAGTACTTTGACACTGGCGAATTTGTCCTAATAAGGACAGAAAGCCATTTTTTTAAAAGAGAAGAAGTTCACAAAAACTACCGTGAGACTGAAAAAATACTATTATATTTTAAACGGACGACTCGACAATTGTCACACGGCACGTACGGAGTATACGTGCGACAGTCGCCGAGTCGTGCGCTTCCAGAGAAAGGACTACGAATTAGTCCGAAACAAGTCGTGTCTATACTCGGCTTATAAATGAACTGATCCGTTTTAAATGTAATACCCCACTCACTGCAATAGCTAATAACTCACAAATCTTGACCAAGTGCTTACTTATAGTACATACCTATCTATTATAAAATTAAACCTTGAGAATATCTTAAGTACTTTCTTGCTTAGGTACATCTAATTTATTTTAAACTTTAATTTTGCAATGCAAATAGAAAAGTACAAATTTACCATTATATACGAACCTTTACAATGTTTCAACGTTACGTAACATACAATTCTACGTTACCAATAACGCAGAAGTTACGCAGAAGTTACGTAGAAGTAACGCAGACAAGGTTATAAGTACACAAAAAAATTACAATCGGGTCGAATTTCAAATAAAACCATATTCCCAGGCTCTTATTACTCACTTACGCAAAGTACTACATAAAATGTATGTAATAAAAACCGTTATTTGTCTTTTAAATTGTAAATTTTTAATTGAAAATCTTCCCTACGAAACAGACGCGTGCACCTTTGATACGATCCACAGACAACAAGATGGCTTCTTTTTTTTATCTTTACTTTGCGTGGATACCTTAATGTTGCCAACGCCATGTACAAATGACTACCAACGCTGTTTTAAATACTAACAACCGAAATTCTGGTAACGTATATAAATAGTTACGTATAAGCAAAAATCTAAGGACAAATGTTTCAATTGAGATAAATCATTGAAAAACGCTTATTTGAAAACATTTGAAATAACGATGCAGTTGCTGAACTTTTAAATATTTGAAAAAATGTTTAGTAAACAGACTTCCCTTAGAAAAAAAAAAGTTTTGTGGTGTTAAGTGTTGAGCCGAACCGTAAAGACAGTGTGTTTTTGGCTAATTTTGAGGGATATGTTAAATTAAATTGATTGTATTTTTTAAACTATACAGTATACAACTTACATTTAGTTAAAAAACACTTCCTAATAGTTAAGTAATTGCATAATACAATAGTCTTACTTAAATTAAAATCTACTTAGAATATTTTTTTTTATAATTCAGTGAAAACTCAGGACATTTTTTTTTTCAAAAAGTGGCAAAATATACGGCCTTACCCCCATTTGCTGTGACTTATTTTTAAAAAGTATTTTTAAATAAAAAGATGTCAAGATCTTTCTTTAATCTTCTTTCTAATGTTAAAAAAAGGCCAAGAGCATGTCGGACACGCCCGAAATAGGGTTCCGTAGCCATTACGAAAAAAACAAGTAATATTTTTCTAAGGATTTGAATGAATGAATGCGGAATATTCCAAGTTTAGGTATATTTTATACCTACCTTAGGCTGCTATTTACTCTTAAACTACTAATAATTCTTAAGAAAACTTACCGTTATAGTTTTTCTTGTAAGTTTGATGTACTTACTACCATCCTGAACTTAAAATATTTTCTACCCACCGGTTTAGATTTTAGAGGGGGGGGGGGGGGGGAGACGCCCGATTTTAAGTCGCGGACGGACAGACAGACATAGCGAAACTAAAAACGAAGTATAGGGTATTCAAAATGGTTTTTTGTACTGTATGGAATGGAAGGTAAACCGAAATAAACCTGTAAATAAATAGCAGCGATAGGTAAATAAATACACACACACAAACATCACGCCTGTATAGTCCGCGCGACGGTTGAAGACGGCTCAGGGAATCTGGTGGGGGTAAATGGCGCATGGGTACAATCGCGCACAAAATCTTTTAACAAAATAATACATATATCAGAAAAAAGAACACAAGTAAATTTTAGGTAAGTGTAATTTTAATAAGATAATGTAATCCATACTAATATTATAAATGCGAAAGTCTGTTTGTGTGTTTGTATATTTGTATGTTTGTCCCTCTTTCACGCCGTAACGGAGCGACGGATCAACGTGATTTTTGGCATAGAGATAGTTTATGGGCCCGAGAGTGACATAGGCTACTTTTTATCCCGGAAAATACACAGTTCCCGAGGGAACAGCGCACGATAACCGAATACCGCGCGGGCGGAGCCACGGGCAAAAGCTAGTAGGTAATAACGGAATATTATTAATTGGACTTTTCACATCGAATAAATTAAAATTATGTAGATTTCGTATATGTTAGATCTTTCACGTCAATAGAGATACGAAATAAGTGAAATAAGTGAAATGTTGCCGAAACGTCGAGGTAAATAATAATTGGGTCAAATAGCGTGATAAGTCCCGTTAAGGTATTTTGACTACGAAATAAGTGTTTTATAGACAACTAGCTTTTGCCCGCGGCTCCGCCCGCGCGGTAATCGGTTATGGCGCGCTGTTCCCTCAGGAACTGTGCATTTTTCCGAGACAAAAAGTAGCCTATGTCACTCTCGGGCCCATAAACTATCTCTATGCCAAAAATCACGTTGATCCGTCGCTCCGTTACGGCGTGAAAGAGGGACAAACATACAAACACACAAACATACAAACACACTTTCGCATTTATAATATTAAGTAAGTAAGTAAGTATATGGATGTTTAAAAAAAATACAAAATTAAGTTTTTTTTTTTCAAAATCCGGTAGACAAAAATGGAGATAAAAGATTGAAGAAGAACAGTTCGCGTCGTAAACCAATTTTCTGGCTTGCCTAGTTAAAACTTTATTTTTCGGCATTTTTTTCACTACGACGAAATGAAAATAAAGTTAAACAATTTGTGCGCGACAGTACGTAATGGAACACGAAACGCATGCACCAATAAGCGCGGCGGAGAGCGACGACTAACCAATAACGTGTCGGCGTCGACGCCCACCTGCCCTTCACCCCTGTACCCCGCAAAGCAGACCGAAGAAATGACTTCTGCGCATGCCCCTTCCACTTTTCCCGAGCCGTCTTTAACCGTCGCGCGGACTATATTCCCAAATGGGGTAGGCAGAGCACACGAAACGTTACCGCTTCGATAGGTAAATAATTGACTAATAATACAGATTGATGCACTGTTACATTAAAAGTAATTAAACACTGAATGGGTTCTGTGTAATAAGTAGCTAGAATATAATAATTGAGCACGCAATGTATTGCATTCATAATAATTAACGTACCTAAGCGTCACATCATTAATTAACAAACTTTATTTAAATACTTTCATCTACTCTCATATCGAAATATTCGAATTATAAAATTCAAAACGAGTTTATATTTACATACTTTTTTAAACACAATACCGAAATATTAAAAAAAAAACTCATTTCAACACTTTTCTTCTAACAAAATAATGTTATAATATAATTTTTAAAACATTACGATACAGGGCAAATCCAAAAAGTTTATATCAAAAAGTTTTGATTCTAATTTTCACTTGTCTGTGGCAGTGCCCGCTTTAGCGCATGCGTGCACATGCCGCACATGCGCAGTGACGTACTGGGTTTTAGCGGCTTTAGCGCCATTTTCGATTCATTAGTGTCGTTTTGTTTTACAAATTTTCGTTCGTGGGAAAAAATAGTTTTTGCTTAAAGATGTCTGATATCAGTGAATGCGAAGAAAATTTGACTCTGCCCGATATTTTAGATGCGGGGAAGGAAATGACTTATAATTTACCAGCAAAGTGAAGGTCCTAGTATAAGTTCTGGTTGCAATGCAGGTAACACTCAATGGTTCTTGAACACATGATAGAGGATTTAATATATGAACGTAGATAAAATATTGTATGCAACTGTACGTAATTAGGCCTTAAAACACTCGTGTTACAAGGACCCCTATTACGTTACAGTTGCATAAATAGCTATTTTAGAGTAGGTAACTTACTTAAGGATAGTTTATTATTGTTTTTTTTTTATCAGCCATAGGTAAAAAAACTCACAGACGTATGTTTACTTATGAATGTGTTGTACTTTCAGAAGTAATTTAGAATGTTAAAGAATTGTTTATTATTTAGTTACTTACATCAAATTACACAGGTGTGTTTCTGAGGCTGAGGTTCCTTGCACACCTGTATTAAGTTCATGTGGTTTAACCTACTTCAACGTAAACCACAAAACATTGGCCTTTAGATAGGGGTAAGCTTGACATATAGTTAGGTAGGTACACTTCCACTTCTGCGGACCAATAACTTGTGGTTTACATTTTCCAATGCTTGTGTTCATAGAAGGATTGATATGACACCCGAGTCCAAGTGCCAAGTTCTTGGGACGAAACGCTTGGAAAAAAGATCGAAAATGTACTATACTATAATACTATAATGTAAATACAGTAACGATCATTTTTTGACGTTTTATTATTTTGTTCGGTTTACCTATACATAGTGGGGTTGTCATTGGTGGAAACTGATACAGGACTTATTAGTGCCAGGCCAGTGGAGATGGGGGCGGGGGATCGGGGTTGTTTCCCCGGGTGCCACTCCTAAGGGGGCTCCAAATTCCATATTGTAATATTAGCCTAATTAGGTACTGCTACTGCGCAGATTTCAATCTTTATTAGCTTTACTTGTTTGCTTAAACGGGAAGCGTAACAATACGGGCCACGATACTTAAATACGCTAAAAGTCCCATATAAACGGTAAGTATGGAAATCCTATTTATACCTGCCGAATAGACAAGGTGTCTTTCTGTGCTTGCGAGATGTTTAGCTACGGTTTGTCCTGGAAACCACCAAATCAAACTTCACTTTCACAATCAAATCTATTTGCTCTCTGCAGGTGCCTTCAGTTAGATAACTCAGAAATTAGCAAGATGGCTTAGATGTGTAATTAGCCGTAATTTAGGCTTGCGTCGTTGCAGCTCAGTAAAATTAACATAGTACCTAAGTGTTAAAAATAAACAATGTAATGCTGTATGTATGAGATTGATGACTAATATGAAGCTCTCTTTCTAACTGTGTGTCATGGCGGATATGTATCGAAAAGATTGTTGAGTTAAAGAATAAAGTTTATTTATTCTATTTTTATTTCATCATATATTTTATTTTTATTTCATTTGTAAGAAAGATGTAATTTATACAGTTAAACCTATTTAAAGGCTACGTCATTAACTAGGCGTTATCGTTAGGATACATTCCGATGAGTACTCATGACTCACAAACTTCCACTGACCACTGACTAACTAATAACAGAATTAACGACACAATAACAGAAGTTAACATTGCTTACAACCGCCTGACATGATAACGCGATCAATAATTTGTTATCGCAAGTCACAGACCCGTGAAGTGCAAGGTTAGAACAATGCCATGACAAAACTACCATTTAAGAGATAAGTACCTAACTTCCCGAACATTAGCAAAAGTCACGACCTTAAAATATCGGTCTCTGGAGATGTTAAACTAAGCAAATACTTATCGCTATTTAAAAGAATGGCTCAAGTTTTCTTTTCTTTGTCTTTAGAACTAGGTGGAACTAGTAAGTGACAAATAGGTAGGTACAGTACTTTACATGTACAACGTTCGTAAAATTCTAAGATTATAGGATACTGACTGGGTTCGTACTGTCCATCGCTGCTATAATACTACACACTATCCACGTCCCACTCCTGCGCACAGGACTCCTCTCAGAATGATACTCCATACTTTAATCCATACCCTACGAATAAATATTCTCTCGTAGTCCATACCGCTGCTATCATTCTATGATTTAAATTCGGGTTTTGTTCTGCGTACCTTGGTCGTCTCGTGATCATGGCGCATGCAACTGCCGAAATATTGAGCTACTCTAAAATCAAGGTACTTACGCGGAACAAAACCGGAATTTAGATCATAAAATTAGTAATGACTGCGAATACGGCGATAGTCTTAATTTTAGACTAAAACATTACGCTGCTATAATCTTTCAAACAAAAAAAAACAAATTCTGTTCCCTATTGAGTTCTTGCGTGATCTTCTAATAAGAGTGTTAATGAAGTTACTAAACGATTAGTTCAGAAATATGTTATCACTGCGGTTCCCCTTGTTTACGCATATTTTTTCATGTTATAATTATGAAATGAAATGAAATATATTTTATTTGCATTAAATGTTGTGGGTACAATTATGATGTTAAACTTATTCTAGTTTCAAACATTTAAACTTATAAAAGTCATACAAATATTTTTTGTGGCATGCAATCTTTACAATAAACATGCCTTAAATATATACATCTACATTTTGTTAAAATATTCCTTCAGTGAGTAAAAACACTTTCCGACAAGCCAACGAAAAAGTTGATTTCTAAAGGGTCTCAATGGGAGTACTTTAATAGACTCCGGTAAATTATTATAAATTTTAATGCACATGGCGTAACTGTTTTTTCTTTTTATATTTGTGTACATCCTTGGTAGAATTAATCTGTCAGGATATCTAGTGTTGAAGGAGACTGTGTCACTTTTCTTTTTAAAATATTCAGGATGCACTTTTACAAATAGACAAGCTTCGTAAATATACACAGCATAAACAGTAAGTATCCCATATTCAACAAATGAAGGTCTACATGATGTACGGCGGCTGATGTTACTTATGGCTCTTATGCATTGTTTTTGTGCGATAAAGGTTCGGTGTACTTGCACAGTTTCCCCACAGTAAAATTCCATAGCGTAAATTAGAGGCAACATAACCATGATACGCTTTTAAGGCTGTCTTAACATCAGTTATCCTTGTTAAGCGCCACAATGCATAAGCGAATCTGTTAATTTTTGAGCAAACCTTATCAACATGTAATTTCCATGAACAATAACTGTCCAGGGTAAATCCTAAAAAAGTAGTGCTGTCACTTTCAACTAGTATTTCATTATCGTGAGTAATATTAAGTGTTTCTTTTTTTCCTCTCATGTTTATAAATTGCACGTATTTTGTTTTACTAAGATTAACTTTTAAATTATTATCCTTAAGCCATTGTAATATGTCAGTTATAGTATTATTAATAATGTCGTTAATTTTTTGTTTTTTATCATCATAAATAATAATTGATATGTCATCCGCAAATAAAGTACAATCAAATTTAGTGATTAATGGTAAATCATTAATATATATTAAGAATAATAATGGTCCCAGAATACTTCCCTGCGGAACTCCAACCCTATTTATTTTAGCTGTAGATCTGTAATTATTTTGCATCATATTTTTATCTAGTCCCGTAATTTCCACTATCTGGTGCCTGTTATTTAGATAACTTTTAAGCCAGTCAAAAACCAATCCTCTCAATCCATATGTTTCACATTTTTTAAGTAATAGATCATGAGAAACACAATCAAACGCCTTACTCAAATCAAAAAAAATAGAAACCGTCTTGTTATTTTTATCAACATTGTCGACGATTTTATGAATTAAATTGAATGTAGCAAGTGTAGTTGATTTAGCCTTTTGGAAACCGTATTGTTGAGGGCACAAAATTTCATATTTGTTCAAAAAATTAGTTAAACGACTATGCATTGCTCTCTCAATTATATTTTGCATAATCTGTTTACGCATATTTTATTTGTGCCGAAACTGTTTTTGCATAATTATTATATTACGCAGATTTCTTTCACGCATAACCAATGTAAGCCGAATGGGCTTTACGCATAATTTGCGAATTCCGAATATTGTTTAGGCAGAAAATTACGTTCGTATAATGTAATTAATTTTGCCGATATAATAAAATGAGTATCCTTTAATATTAAAACAGAAACGATCGAATGTTGTAAGTAAATCATCGGAATCGATTGTGCTTTTAAAAATTCTGAGTAGGAAAAACCATATTTTTTCCAAAATTGAAAAAAAAAAAAATCCATCGTTTCGCCTACTTATTTATTAACCAATAAAAAAAATACAAAATTGTATTAAAATCAATGCGCTATAGGTACTGTAGGGTTTGTAAGCCTATCCACGTATCTAGACTAGATGCATCCCAGATCTACCAAATTTTATAACTTTTTTGCATAATTATGCCTCTTATAAAACTGGCCATTCATTATTCATTAACACATGACAAATCAGTGGGTGTATAATTGTATATTACGTACTGTGGTTACTGGTCACTCGGTGATCCACAGAAGTCAATTGGGAAGGCAATGCGACCTTTGTGCCTCTGCAGTAGTTTCGTGACGTTAAATGGACGTTTCCTTTCCAGTTAATGCTCATCTAGAGTAATTTGTCACATTAGACGATCATCGCGACTAGTTTAATTAAATCTTAGGAAGTGGTTGATTTGAAATGACTTACGGGCCAAACACTTTCTTTCGTCAACTGAGCCAAGTATATAAGGAAGTATTTCTCAAATAGTTGTCCCGTCATGAAATTGACAAGAAAACAGTTTTGTCAAGAAATTATTAACACTAAGGACGAGAGCATAAAACGTTAACTGCATAAAACATCCAATATTTCTTGACGTCGAGGAATAAATATTAAATAGTATTTATTGTAACTACATCGAAACTTTCTATTGGATCCAACAACAAAGATTATCTGACTTTTTATCACCTAATTACCACATGGTTTTGTATATATTTAAACACAATATGACTTGTTTTTGTGTGGAAATAACGTCAGTTTTTTTTTATAAGTGGACAAATGGAAATGGACAGCTTTTTGAGAAATAGTCAAGGAAGCATTTTTTTTTTTAATTTAGTAGACTTTCTCATTTTATAAAAAACTTATTTTTCGAAAATGAGAAAGTTTTTAGACAGACTCAGAATTTTCTTACTGGTTACCTAGATAAAGTTTAATTTTTTCACTGCTTCAGGGGTAGCAGACTTGAGTATTTGATATTATGTTGAGCTTGATACCTCTACGCATTTCTGAGAAAAAGTGTCTTAAACAAAGTAATAGTCAGATATCAGAAAACAAAGTGATCCTTTAAGTCTTCTAGGATCACGTTGTTTTCTGTCTATCTGACTGTTAAAGTTATAGTTTAAAAGGATTCCGTTTTTTTCCTTTTGAGGTACGGAAAAAAACAATATTTAATAGTCCCAACTCCGATAGAATATGTAGAGGCGTCAATAGAAATCTAAACTAATTTTCACCAACAAAACAGAAATAGTCAGTCATTTGCCTCGTAAGTGTGTTATCGCAATATTTATACTTTACCTACTCTGATTGACGTCTATTTATAAGCAAATCCGATGTCCCGGGTGACATCATGTTTCTAAAATAACAAAGGAATTAAATTGAAATGAGCCGCTGACCCAGAAATAACCACCTAGAATTAAGAGGACCAGTTTATTTCGCCACTGGAACACTTCACATCTTTAAAATATTTATAGGACCTAGCTATAAACATAGAATCTTTATAACATCCAGCCATACTAATATATAAATGCTAAAGTTAAGTAAGTACTCTGTCTGTTCGTCTGGTCTGTTACCTCTTTACGCTTAAGTCACTGAAGTGATTTAGAATCTAAATTTTAGGTGAAATATGGTATGGAATGGAGTTGGTTTGAGACTCATATTTACAATAGAATTCGTCGCAGACGGAAGTACAGGCAACAGATAAGTGTGTAATAAATAAAATGTCGCATTTATTTTTTAATTGGTTTAGACAGGTTTTAACCATAACTTGTAGGAGCCTCTTTCTTATCTATGATTGGGGTCCGAAAACGGCACATATAGGAGGACATTACTCGTAAATATGCGTGAATGACTGCATTCTCACTTGTTAACGAGTAATGTAAGAAATAATTAAACAGTCCATTAATTTTTAATGTCGAAGCTGAAACCATAAAGCGTAAATACATATAAAGCATATAGCATAGGGCACCATAAAATGTGTTGCCCATTTTAGAGGAATAGTATAGCTCTACTTACCTTTCCTGCTAAGTCTAGGCATTTTATAGATCGTCACGTAACTCGAGTTAAACGTCGTGTAGAAAGAAATGTGACTGTCTGTAGATTAAGTAGTACGCATAAGTATTATCATTACAAAAGACGTCCGTAGTCCGTAGCCTCATTCGTTCCTTGGGTTTTTCTGTAAGAACCACAAAGGCATGACCAATTATTTGAATAACTTACAACTGATTTACTTTAAAGTTTGCTTCAGACTAAAAGAGAGAATTCCCTACTTATTTTAAATAACACGCTAAATAGATCTGATTTCACGCACTATAACTATTTACGAATAGCTTAGTTAAGTCTTTCCCAAAGTGGGTGATAACGCCCCCTTGTGGGCGCTGGAGGCCTAGTTATTGAGATTTTTAAGGTGAAAAAAAATGGGGCGCTTCGAAATAACTGATTTCCAAAGTGGGCATTAGACGAAATAGTTTGGGAACCTCTGGTTAGTTGAACAAATCTGATAATTTAGGAACTGTGAAATGCAGATTTTAGTACGTTAAAAATGCCGCCTATTTAATTAAAGTCGCTAACGAACAAAACTTGTTGCGCTCATAAGGAAAACTCGGTATAGAAATTACCTAAATAAATAAAGTTATAAATTAAGTTGATTCATTAGCCTTCTGAATCGGCCATGATGTGATGTGATGATATAACCACTCCTTCCTTTCCCTTATAAAAACCGACTAAATATTGTGTAAAAAAAAACGGTTTCCACAGTTCTTTGACAGTGTAGTTCCGTAGCTAGGACGACGTCGGGAAAGGGTGGGTGGCAATTCATCATGTCAGCCGAAAGACGTCCACTGCTGGACATAGGCCTCCCCCAAGGCTCTCCACTCAGACCGGTCTTGTGCTTTCCGCATCCACCGCGATCCCGCGATCTTAGCCAGGGCGTCGCTCCATCTTGTTGGAGGCCTACCGACAGCTCGTCTCCCGGTCCATCGGCCATTAGTCCTGCGTGGAATGTGCCCCGCCCTCTGCTACTTCAGTTTCGCAATTCTTCGGGCTACGTCAGTAACCTTAGTTCTACTGCGGATATCATCATTTCTGATTCTATCCCGCAGAGAAACCCCGAGCATAGCCCTCTCCATAGCCCTTTGAGTGACTTTGAGCTTCCTTATGAGGCCCATCGTTAGCGCCCACGTCTCAGATCCGTATGTCATCACTGGCAACACACACTGGTCAAAGACTTTGGGGTGGCAATTCGTGAAAAAATAATTGAGAGTTCCATGTGTGCCGCAATTTTGTTCACACCAACACGGCGCGGCGCCGGAGTGCGGCACGTTTCCGCTGCATGTTGCACATGATGCCAATTATGTTTAATGTGATGTGTAAAGCACTCGGCATTGTGTATCTGCACGCTGCGGCAACGTAACGTACCACACTCCGGCGCCCCGCGCCGTGGTGATACTCGTATAGCCAGGGCCGTACTGAATGGACTAATAACCTGTGAGGAAATACCTCAACTGACCGTTATATTTTCAGTTCTCGGTATTCCTGCTGGTGATCTTCGTGGCTGAGCTCGCAGTCGGCATCGCGGGCTACGTGAAGAACCAGGATCTGGAGGCCAGCATTGTGCGTCACCTCAATGCCACTATCAAGGAATACCCGACGAACCCTACTGTCAAGAACACCTTCGATATCATGCAGACTGACGTAGGTTCCTTTTATCAAATTACTATAATTTATGGTGGCTTTAGACTAGCGTTTTTTCTACGCGCATACGGTCGTTTTTGGTATACGCGCTTAAACGCATGCTAGAACCGAACGCTAAACCGAACGACACGCGCGAATTCCTGCATATTTAACTCTCGAAGAAAACAAAACCGCACTCGAAGAAGACAAAGGCGCGTGCGTGCGCTTCCAAAAATGAGCTTATACGTGCAAATGAAACGCTAGTCTGAAATCGCCTTTCCTCGCGGCTTCGCTTGCGTAAACCTAGGCCTGACAGTTGAATTGGTATTTTACTAAATTTCAATACAATACAATACAAATACTCTTTATTATACACCAGAAATAATAAGCGATACAGAAAACAGGTACACAGAGAAAATTACAAGGTAAGCAATAGGCGGCCTTATCGCTTAAGAGCGATCTCTTCCAGGCAACCTTTTCTACTTTACTAAATTTCCACGGGAATTCCCAAAATACAATTAAAGTTTTCTACATCTTTGTAACATTTCAGTATTTTACGTGTCTAAGGCTGCGTTTCAACCAGAGATGTGAACCAATAGAAACGCTTCATTTACCTAACCTCGCACAGCACATCTCTGGTGGAAACATCTGAGCGGAGCGAGGCGAGGTAAATGAAACGTGAAAAACATATTCCTAGCAACACTTCCTCGCACATCTCTGGTGGAAACGGAGCCTGAATGCCGATCCCATTGATTCCCAGATGTTGGGATATGAGTAAGAGTAGCCTGTGTTAACCCCGAGATCTACCACATTCCACTATAATAATAATAATAATAAATTTTTATTTCAGACCAATGATCCATATTATTGTTAGTATAGTTCGTACAGACTTAAAACTAGTGTTAGTGGTAAACAATTAACAATTAATACACGTAAATCAAAAAAGAACACAAATAACAGAACACAAAGATAGTTATTTATGGGCATGGAGCCCGATCCATCGGCCCAGCACTGGCGAGTCCCAGCGATCAACGACAGCGCGCAGGAGCGTGTTGCGGCTGTCGCGCGCGCGCTGCAGCATGGAGGCGCAGCGCGCGCGCATGATGGCGGCAAATCCCGCCGTGTTGGTCTCCAGGAACATCGCGGAAGCGCTGCAATAGCGCGGCAGCCGCAACAACGCTCTATACGCGCTGTTATATTGAACTCGCAGGTCACTGTATGCCTTCTGCGTATAGTTTACCCATAGGCTGCACGTATAGAATGACTGGCAGTATGCTTTAAACAGTGACTATAGATTCTAGAACTATAGATTCCTCCAAATCGGGCCAGCTGTTATAGCGTGAAATAGTAACAGCCACACATTCACGCAAGCTTTTGTATTTATAATATTAAGTATACGGTATGATTACGCTTCAATTTGAGTTTATCTTCCTTTAAATTGCGAAAAAAAAAGATCCCCCATAGCAAAAAAAAGGGAGATCACGGAATCCAATTCAGGGATTCTTTGTGGTCTAGTTGAAAGGACATATCTGACGCGTAATGCCACTATAATTTGTGTGTTCCAGTCCCGTCCGGTTCAAAAACCTTAGTTTTCGTTGAGCAAGCGTATTGCTAATAAAAATAAATAATTATTAGCTTTCATTTAGCTTGTTGTAGGTAATAATGTAATTGGCACAGTCCCAATCCGTGAAGTTACTTTAAGAAATATTGATAGCTATCACTTGCTAATGCAAACAATCATTTAGTTGGGAACGAGTCGTTTATTTTTAGTAAGTTTATGCAGCAGTTTTTGTCTGTCTGTCTGTTTGTTCCGTGTAATCTCCATAACGGCAGAACCGATATTAATGTTCATTGGCAGGTAGCTGATATTATTGCGAGTAACAACATAGGCTACATGTAAGGTTTTTTTCCTTTTATTCACACAAATTTGACAGACAAACATAAATAACACAGAATCAAAATACAGACAATCAGTCATAAAAACAATCCTTTTGCTATAATGCGTGCCCTCAGATCATACAAACTTGTTTGTATGCGTGCGTGCCTATATAAAATAATTTTATTTGAAATTTAGATTATTCAATATAATTATTAAAATGTACAACATTCTTAGTAATGATTAGGTATGCTGCTAAATGTACAAAAAAAATTGATTTGTGCGAGCGAGCGAGCGTAGCCAGCGAGCAAGACGGTTCGGAGCAGAAGCGACTCGGATAGTTTAGGTTCAGAAGGCTAAGGCGGGAGCGAAGCAGAGCGTAGCTCCCGATTTAGCCTTCGATGTCAGGTTTTTTTTTTATAGCAGCCAGGATAACTGTCACTAGGAAAGTAGGTTGTTATACAAATTGTTTATAGTGAAATTTAATTATTATGTTGCATGATTTTTATGTATAACTAACATCTACGCTACGCGCACAGCGCATAATGATTTCGCATCTACCCTAGTATTTCGTACACGCGCAATTTGACGTTCAACTATTAAACCGTTCTGCACTTGAGCCTAGGAATGCTAACCGTCTTTATAATGACATTAGATGTTAAGATAAGGTCCTTGGCTATTTTAATTTTCGATATTTTAATCTTTGGGTTTTTGACGGTTGATATTTTGTTTTGATATTAACATATATATCGATCATTCGGTTGTAGATATTTTGAACTATCGATATTTTAACCATTCGGTATTTAAGTTTTAAGTTAGTTTTAGTTATGTTAATTTTATACTTAGTTCCTGTTTTTATACCCACTTTTTTTTTATTTAATTGTTAAATAAAGTAACTTTTATTCGGTATTTCTGTTTTAGGAATTCTAGACTTCGATATAAAGATAGTAGATATAATTTAGATCGTTCGATATTTTAACTTTCGATATTTTGACCGTCGACTTTTTACCTGTAGATATATATTAACTTTCGATATTTAGATACGTGCCCATTATCTTATCTTATCTTATCTTATTTTTAGGGGTCCTTGCGGATACACTTCGACCCGTAGGGATCTTTTGTGTAATTACCCCTCCTTCGCACTTACTCCATTGCTTTTATCACCTCATCCATGAATTGGATGATTTGACGTAGCGGTAGTGCCTTAAAGTCTCCTGGCGCGGGGTATCCGACGCCAAAGAGTCTCATTCTTAATCTGGCGAGAGCGTCACATTCACACATAATGTGTTCCATTGTTTCGTTTTCCTCACCACATATTCTACAATCTTCATTGTCCGTCCCATCTTTTTTTTTTTTACTAGTATGTGTTTAGTATCGAAGTGACCTGTAAAAAACGTGCTTACGTACGTGCCCATTACAAAATTAGTTTCAAATAGGTACGTGGTAGGTACTTCAAGCGTTCCACGCATTGCGTTACAACAATAATAAATTAATTGTCTTTGTTGGAGATAACATGGGTAAATAATAAATCCTGCTTAGCTGTACAGCCCCTATATCTGACACAACAGTGCGTGCATAAATAAATCTGATACGACTATTTCGCACCCTTCGTGCAAGAAACGAGTAAAATACATACAAACCTAATGGGACTTACGCGTTTCTTGCACGAAGGATGCGATTTCTAGAGCCGCAAGGACGTGTCAGATATTAATGCAGGTGACTGTACTGAACATTTGTTAGGCAATACTGTTAGGGATTGAAGTCATTCAACTTAATAGGGTGTAGGTAGTCTTGAGTTCGATAAATGGCCGTAAGAATTTATCGAACTCAAGACTACCTACACCCTATTAAGTTTAATGACTTCAATCCCTACTAATATTATAAATGTGAAAGTAACTCTGTCTGTCTGTTACGCTTTCACGTCGAAACCGCTGAACCGATTTTGATGAAATTTGTTATAGAGATAGTTTAAGCCCCAAGGATTAACATAGGATACTTTTTATTCCGGTAGAGGGCGCCACCGCGCGATAACCTAGGTACGTGCAGACGAAGTCGCGGGCTTAAACTAATGTCTTTATATTTTAGTGACAGTAAAAATTAAATTTTAATGAAAATGTCACACCCTTTTAAAATTTTTATAATGAAAATTCATAATTAATTTGCAACACGTGCTAAGATGTGCGAATACAAGAGACATTAACAAAAAAGAAAAACTGACTCCAAAAAAATGAAAAAAATAACAAAAAATGGAACCGACTACAAAACCCTCGAAAATATTTTTCTAGGTACCTACTAGCTCGAAGTCGGTGACTCAGCACGACCCAGCAGGAGTGGAGCAATAGGCGTCTATTTCACCTACATACAATGGGTTTCAGTCACTCCTGCTGGATTGTGCTGAGTCACCAACTTCGAGCTAGCTTAAGCATCAGATTAGTTCGAAAGAATCATTTAAGTTAATGAATCATTAACTTAAAGCTTCTTTTTACTCGCTCATCTAGATATGTTAATCATGATCGTTTATAGACGAGCGAGTATTACTTAGCTAGCTTCGACGAGTTCCATTGGTCACCTATGGTCTTCTTCATCAGGTCCAGGTTACCAAATGATACTTTCTGAATGTAAATGCTCACCTTAACACTAAAAATGCCAAAATCGCCATAGGTGTGCCTATAAAATTTAAGGTTTGCCCTCGATTTCCCTAGGATCCCATCATCAGATCTTGAATTGGTGACAATGGGACCACCTCAGAAGAATACCCTTTCGAATAAAAAAAGAATTTTCAAAATCGGTCCACAATTGCCGGAGTAATCGGTGAACATACATTAAAAAAAAAATACAAACATTGGAACATAGAACCTCCTCCTTTTTTTACCCGACTGCGAAGAAGGAGGGTTTGCCTCGTATATATGTATGTATGTATGTCTATTCCTATGTCCGCTCGTAACTACTCAACGGCTGAACCGATTTTGATAAGTAATACGTCATTGGATTCGTCTTGACGACGCGAGTGACACTGGGTACATGAAATTCTTGAAAAATCAAAATGGCGGATTTTTGGCGCCAAATTGTAAGTTTTCAAAAAAAAAATTTTATTCAAGTCTATCGAGTGGGGTATCAAATGAAAGGTAATAATTAGCCCATTCTAAATATATATGGGTCATATTAGTTTTAATCTACCATTTTCACAGAACTATTAAAAAACTGTGAATTAAAACAATAAGTTTAAAAAATAAAAAAAACCCGACTGCCTTAAAAATACTAAAAAGAAGAAAACAAGATTAGTGGGCTAGACCCATTTAAATTGTGACGTTTAAAAATTCTTACCTAATGGGTCCCGACTGTTGAACTTTAAGTTAGCTACTAAACAGAGTTCTAGCCCACTAAACTTGTTTTCTTCTTTTTAGTATTTTTAAGGCAGTCGGGTTTTTTTATTTTTTAAATTTATTGTTTTATTGAAGTCGGTTAAAAACGTAAACTGTTAAATTTAAAGTACCCATTGATGTGATCCACAGTTGGCCTGCTGCGGTATTTACGGCGTGGCTGACTGGAAGACCGTAGTGCCGCCCACGATCCCTGACAGCTGCTGCAGCGGCCAAGAGATCGCCGGCATGGGAGTCACCACGGCTTGCACTGAAACTTCTGAATTTCTTCACAAGAGCGGCTGCCTCCAAAAAGTGGTGTCGCACATGCAAGAAATCGCCTACGTGCTTGGCGGAGTTGGACTGGGAATTGCTATGATACAGGTATGTATATCTATAATTATAACGTTTACTACTGTCAACTAGCGAGAGGATCATTATCAAATTTTTGTGCAGAAAACTGTAACTATTTGTATGGAACTTTTCAGTTATCATGCATTATTACAAAGTACTTGGGTATTCACTGAAATAACCGCGGAAAATGGATAGCGTAAACGGAAACAGCTTTTTAGGGTTCCGGAGCCAAAATGGCAAAAACGGAACCCTTATAGTTTCGCCATGTTTGTCTGTCTGTCTGTCCGTCCGCGGCTTGCTAGAAAGCTTTAATTTTGCACGGATATATAGGTAAACTATTCCGACAAAATAGTACAATGAAAAATTCAAAAACAATTTTTTTAGGGTACCTCCCATAGACGTAATGGCGGTGATTTTTTTTTTCTCATCCAACCCTATAGTGTGGGGTATCGTTGGATAGGTATTTTAAAACCATTCGGGGTTTGCTAAAACGATTTTTCGATTCAGTAATTTTTTTGCGAAATATTCAACTTTAAAGTGCAAATTTTCATTAAAATCGAGCGGCTCCCCCCTCTAAAATCTAAACCGGTGGGTGGAAAAATTTGAAAAAATTCAGGATGGTAGTCGGTAATATCAAACTTCCAATGAAAACTATAACGGCTAAGTTTGCTTGAGAATTATTAAGTAGTTTATGAGTAAATAGCAGCGTAAGGTATAAAATATACCTAAACTTGGAAGATTCCGTATAAAATACGAAATCTTAGAAAAATATTACTTATTTTTTTCGTAATGGCTACGGAACCCTATTTTGGGCGTGTCCGGCACGCTCTTGGCCGGTTTTTTTAGCGTAAACGGAAACAGCTTTTTTAAGTTGGGACAAGTTTACCTACCTACACAAAAGATTCAACTCGAAATAAAAAAAACCGGCGAAGTGCAAGTCTGACTCGCGGGCCGAGGGTTCTGTACGTCTCTAAATAATAGAATAAAAAAAGTAGGGATCTTCAAAGAAAAAAATCTTAATCGGTATATTAATAAAATATAGGTATAAACAGTAAACTGAGCAGAGCAATATTTATTATTTAACGATCTATGCTAACCCTTTTCGGTGTCCTTTCATTTCACCACTAATCGAGTCCAGTTTAGGCGAACCAACTTGACAGTTCATTGCACACAAAATATGTTGCCACAGTTGCACCAGTGCTGTAATATCGATATTAAAAAAAAAACTTAATACGAAATAATAATAAAAAAAATCTATTATTGGAAAGATGCATGTGGTAGGACCTTGTGCTAGGTCCGCCCGGATTACTACCACCATCTTGCTCGCTAATCCTGCCGTGAAGCAGCAGTGTTTCGGCGTGGAGAGTAAGACAGCCGGTGAAATTACTAGCACTTGAGGCATCCCACCTTAGGCCTGTAGGTTGGCAACGCATCTGCAATACCCCTAGTGTTACAGATGTTTATGGGCGGTGGTGATCTCTTACCACCAGGAGACCCACCTGCTCGTTTGCCATCCAGTCGAATTAAAAAAAAAAGATTTGGAAAAAACCTGTTGAACATCGGTAAGGACGCAGTTCGCTATTTAGTTTTGTTGACGTTTCATATATGTAATTCAACATCAAATTATATGTGATTTTTTTGTTGTCAATTTATTTTTAATTGTGTTATCCTTTTTATGTCGTTTTTAGGCCTAACGCTATGGAAATAAAGCCTAAAAGTGACAAACAATTTTCATTCCGCGTCTACACAAGGTTATATCGACGTATTTGTATCGATATACAGGGGTGAAATCTAGGACGTAATACAAAATTAGTGTTTCTTGCTCAGTTAATGCTAGGCAATATAGTGCATTTACTCTTTTGTTGAAATAAGTCTGAAAAAAATTGTGGTTTCCATAAATTTTTGAAATACGAAGTCATGAATAATGTATGGAAACCGGAAATTTCGGTTACGTAGCTTAACATCTAAAGTCAAATGTCATAAGCTTGATACACATACGTCTAGAATGTCGAAAGCCTAAATGAATAACGTTCGTAATTTATAACGTTCGAAATACATACAGGACGACTGGTCGAATGAATATAATATCGAAGTACAAAATGAATAATATTATCTGTCATAAACTTGATACATATACGTCTAGAATGTCGGAAGCCTAAATAAATAATGTCCATAATCTATACGTTCGAAATATATACAACACAATTGTACCTTAATACATTTTGTGAACGTAAACTAATCGAATGAAATAGTGTAATATAAAAATACAAAATATTATATTGTATGAATATTTATTTGAACTTGAAACTAAAATAAAAGTACTTCTATAGTAACAAAAACAAACAGAATTCAACTTAGGTATACGACAAATTCAAATTACAAAATTAGTAATGACCGTGGTAGTCTAAAACATTGTATTTAGAATATAAAATCACAAATTGGCAGCAATATTTTTCAAAAGGTCGAAATGACTGTATTCGTTTATTTTCGTTATAATATTTGCGACGTTATGAATATGTGATTCATTTTTCCTGCGTCTTTTAGGGGGAATTTGGTGACCAAGTTTAATTTTTTCAATTTCCATCATATTGTTTTTGGTTTCTTTTCTCAATTCATTTAATAGTTCGTAGAAACCAAGTTGTTTTTTTACGCATATTTGATTAATATGATGGTGAAACGCCTCGGCACTATTTTGTGTGTAGGGTATGTCGACCTGCTGGTTCACCCCTCTAGTACACCAAAATATTGGGTGAAAATTTAATGCCCCACCACTTATATAATTTTTAGCAAACCACTCTGCAATCCGGTTTTCGTCATTAAATTGTTTTCTAAATTCTTCGTAATACTCTTGTACATTTAGAGGATGTACATATGCCAACGCTAGTAAACATTTCATATGTATTTTAAAATCCTGATCTGTATCAAACTTTGTGGTCAGTCCTTCTTTTTGAATTTTTCTATATAAAATCTGTCTTAAATGAAAAAAACAGCCTTTAATGACAATGTTCTCAAAATTTTGTGTCAGACTTAAAACGGCTGCCTTTTCGAAGTCCAAAATCGCATGAGTGAAACCTAAATTTATGTTGTGTTCCGCACAGTACTCTTTGATCAGATCAAACATAACATCGTATGTTTTTTTGTCTTTATGTGAGCATAATACGAATAATAAAGGAAATGTCTTTTTCCCCTCATGAAAAGTACCATGTATTGTATATAGCTGCCGGAAAACTTTAGGTACTATTTTGAAAGTCCCATCCATTATCCAATACGGCGACTGGCCTAAATAGGTCATGAAGTCATTGTTGCTCAAAAGTATTACTCTTCGGGAGTTGTGATCAAAAATTCTATCCTTAATTACAAAGTTCTCGTTATTGATCATTGTAGCATTATCATCAATTGTAAAATCACATACATCGGGATCTTTAGGTAATTGATTCACTTTCTGCTTCTCTCGCTGTACAACTTGTCTCATAGCCTCTCGCGATGGCATCCAAGGTGCTAACTGTATTTCCGAAGAGGCAATGTGATTTTGTAATATTTGACAAGTTCGAACGTATGGCTGCTCCCTTGCCTTTGCCTTTAAATCATTGATATTGTTTGCAATGTAGGGCCTCATGGCGTTACCTTCATGGCTATGCTCGCCACTTGAAGAAATCACAGTCAAATTTTCAACTGTGATGCTTTTATTTGTGACTAAACGTGCGTTGCATTTATATATTTCGTCTGATCTACATTCACAAATCCAGTAAATTTTTTCATCAGTTTGCCGGTTTTTGTTAAAAGTATACCCATTTCGCCATAATAATGTCCCCCCCTTTTGACTTTTAATAAATTCCATCTTGAAGATGATAATTATGGTTTTTCCTGACTGATGTGACAGAAACAAAGTTGGCACGTTATTTTGACAAGGGATTTATTCCTTTTTAAAGAGGTGCAGTGACTTTCATATCTTAGGTATAGAAAATGAAAGAGGCTGATATAGGGAAGCAAGTGAGCAAATTATCCGAAGAAATCCTAAGCCGTTGTGGCCGAGTGGTTTGATCTATGGCCTCTCAAGCAGAGGATCATGAGTTCAAACCCCGGCTCGCACCTCTGAGTTTTTCGGAATACATGTGCGAAATTACATTTGAAATTCACCACGAGCTGGGTGAAGCGAGGTGGGAGCGAGGTGAAGGAAAACATCGTTAGGAAACCATCAGGCGATCCGCCTGCTCGATTGCCCACTATACCATAAAAAAAAAAACTTGCACAAACCTGCGAAGCAATTCAATTTTGTGTGTGAAGTTCCCAATCCGCACTGGACCCGCGTGGGAATTGCGTCCCAAGCCCTCTCATCCCGAGAGGAGGCCTGTGCGCAGCAGGATGATGATGATGATGATGTTATCCGAACCAAAATGAGGCGAGTTGCTAGTTAGTAGGATAAAGCTATATCTCAGACTATAACGTCATTTAGCTGTCTTTTATACCGCAATGGGTAATACTCATTGTATGTAAAAAGGTCTCTTAAACGATAAAAGATTTTATAATATTTCTACGTTATACACCGTGGGCCCGAAAAACCCGAGGGATTTTAACAGGGTATTTCTGACGATAATACGAGTAAAAAATGTTATATGAACATAGGTTCAATTATGTACTTTAATTAAAATTATTTTTTAGAACAAAATAATTCAATTAAGCTTAGCACGGCCTTGTGAACAAGTCTTTAGTTAAGAGAGTGAGTAAGAGGAACCAATCTTTAGTAGAGAAACAGAGTAAGCGAACATGACACTTCACGAGTCGCTCCGATATCATACGATGCCCGAGTCAATGAGTGCAGTGTGGTTCATGTCATGTGACATGTTATTGTTTACTAGTTTGTGACAACAAATGTCATAACATGCTTGTATTGAACTGAATTAAATGAAAATATCTCAATTTGTTCATTCATAACCCACAAATTTAAAAAAAACTTTATTTTTGGTGTTTCTAGAAAAATACATTTCATTCTCTTCACCATAACCGGTAGAATAACCGTCTATGTGTATCCACGAAGGTGGAATGGTGCGGTACGCGACGAGTGGGAAATCTTCTCCGGTATTCAGCAACTGCTCTTTGTTACAAAACCCATAAATGAAATGGATGTCCGCTAAGTGAGCAGGAGGATAATTCGGCATAGCTATTTATTATTTATTACACTTTATTTGCAATACCGACTGTTCTAGCAAAAATAGGATTTAACACCGACCGTGATTTGATCTGACGTGACAATCAGTAATCATTTTTAACGTTGACATTTAGTAACATCTATTTCATGATATCGGCCAGTTATTATAGCATAGGTAAATACAAATAGTTTGCACTCTCGCAACTCGCGATTCCTATCGCGATAGAAACAATCTTAAGTTTTAGCGATAAGTGCGGAGTACTAATTGTGATTAAGTCAAGAAAAAGATATTATAATTACACGGCTATGCAGCAGTCTGTTACTCAACTCAGTTTTAAGTCGCATCTTCAATATCGGTAGAAATAACCATGATAATGAAACCTACTTGTAGTTGGATATCAAACTTAAATACTGCCAACTGGCCAGAAAGCATGCCATTAGTATGTCTGCGTTTAAAAATATTAAGTGGTTAAACATACTACGTCACATACTTAGGGTGTATTACACTTGAGATTTTTCTACTTATGATTTTTCTTAAATAACGATTATCTCAAAAACGGGTTGTTATAGGACTACATGTTATACTACTTTATATACTCCAATTAGGCTCTAAAATCGATGGTTAAAATCCCTCGGGTCATTCGGGCCCACGGTGTATAATTTGACTTTATGTATTTTGACCGTTATGCATAGTGAGCAGTATCGATTACAAACGTTATGAATTTAGACCGTAGAGTTTTTAAATTTATGATAAAAGAAGTTATTGTTATCGTACGTTATGCAATTTGACCGTATATATTTTGAACGTATGAAAAACGAACTTATGACATTTGATTTTAGATGTCATGCTACGTAACCGAAATTTCATCAGACTAATTTCAACAAAAAAGTTAATGCATTATATTACCCAGCAATAACTGAGCACGAAACACTAATTTTGTATTACGTCCTAAATTTCACCCTGTATTCATAGGACCATTTTTTTTTGCTATTTCTGGTAACATTTTCAGCAGTCAATCTAGTTCGCCTAATCTGGATTTGAGTGTAATTAAGTTTGTCTGATTTTATTATTGTAAGATGGTGGTACTGATGAAGAAACCAAATAAATCTTTAAAAAAAATATGAGATCCCTAAATCCAATGTGTATGATTTTTTTTCAGCTCCTGGGAGTGCTATTCGCCTGCGGCCTCGCCCGGTCCATTCGCGGCCAGTATGAAACTGTCTAAACGCCTAGAAGCCTTCGTCCTTAAATATATAATTAACAACCTACAATTCGAATTGTAACGTGGTCTCAAATTGTCTAAAATTATAATTACTTTTTAATCTCGTTTCCAAATTTGTCTGTATATGTCGGAAAATACTTTTATGTTAAGTTAAAAGTTAGTAGTACGAAGAATTATATTATTTTAAGCGTATTTATAAGATCTTCAAGGAAAGCAACAGTTTGTCGCTTCTTAAGAATATTTTTTCTTTACGTAATTTTTCATGTTTCTATAAATATAACATCAAATGTTTGTAGTGTCGCGTGATTAGCAGCACCCTGCACCGAATTGGAAAAATCTCACATCCATGATTGAAGTGTGCTCAGCGTAGAAGACTGATTTATAAAAAGTTTATATCATATTCCATGAACATGTAAATTCGCGTTATGTCCTCACAGCGTAGTTCTCATTAAAAGTTATTAACCTACGTAATCTCTACTTCTTATTAGTGTCTAGTAGAAGTGGTGTACACGAATATATTGTATTGTAATTCTATTATATTAGATGAGTGTCATATTTGAAAGTGTTTCCAGGTACATTTATAATAAAATCCTCTTTCATCTACGCAAGTATTTTTATTTTTATAAGTTCTGTTCGGTTTAATAAAACAGCATTCGGCGTTCTAGTTACACACAATTTTATTCTTTTCTATTTTATACCATGATATAAATTGTAACAAAAGATGGTTACAAGGGGTCGAAGTTATCATTAAACATCGATCGATTTGAGGAACATCAGTCGCGTTAAATACAGCTGTCGTCTTGCAAGCAACATTGTAATTAGTACAAAATAATTAATAATCACATTGACAAAAATATCCAGTCTCGAATACCTTGCAGCATTCATTATTCTATTGTATGTCGCAAGCATGTGAACCTCACAGCACCAGTTTCACCACAAATGTTATCACCGAATTCTTCAAAAAATAACAATTCTTCGTTCGTTACGGTCGTCCAACACATTCATATACGCGCGACATACTCCTCCCCTCCCACTAAAATCATTACGCAGCTAAGTTTATTTTAGAACTATGGTTAAGACATACATTACACATTACCTAGACAGTAAAATAACTTATTTCTAATAATTGTTTACATACTAAACGGAATATGTTAGAAAAAAAAAAATCAAGTTGGAAAATGACAACATAGTTGTTTGGCACATCCTGCAGTGCACACATACACATCGGAAGCCAAATTCCTACTTTAATACCAGGATCATATTATATATAAAAAAAAACATTATTTAACGCAAGCCATGATATGTTTATTTTATAAGAAAGAAATGAATGGTTGATTATCATATTGTCGAATCACTTTCACAATACAGCAAGCCTGCGCGGATTTTTAAACATAAGTAGGTTTTATAAAGGTCCGTTAGTAAAATGTAAGATCAAGCCAAGGAATTTCAACAGCACAAAATTAATAAGGTTGATTTTCATCATAGTGCGTTACACGCGAAACATTTACGTTAGTGCGATGGGTAGATCGGATCAAATCGGAATTAATTTGGTTGAATCCTGTATGGATCAAATCGATGGCGATGGTTCTCGGATAACGTCAATCGTTCTTTCACACTGGCATAATGAGTGACCTTACTCATACTCGAACATTCCCGTCTAAACTTCAGATTTGGTTACAAAAAGAAATCAAAGGTTCATTACAATACGGTATTTGACTATTTTGTATCCGTTTTATAAATTGAAACTACAAAATGCCTTTTGTCGAATAGAAAAAACTAAAAATTGTTTTTTCTACCTTTTACAAATAACAAAATTTCAAGATTATACAAAGAAAGACATACTGGCGTGTGACGTCACACGCCAGTAGCGCCATACTTGCTGCATATAGAAAAGCGTTTGAGAAAGAGATGGGGGTATATAGATTTAAAAAAAAATGACTATCCAACTTTCAACCGGTTTAAGTTTTCTCTTCGCTAAAAACTGTATAACTATATTTTCATAATAGTAAGGACATGGCAAATTCAGAAGTTGTCAAATACCGTATTAGTCAATATAGTCATTATATAGAAAAATAGTTTTATAAAGGTCATTAATACGAATTCTAGGATAGGAAGTCCCGAATACAGATTGCTCGGCCTGTCCATCGTAATATCTAACATTGGTATTAATAGTAGCACAAAAACCAATTCTGGCTAGGTCTATATTCAAGTACGTTTCAGTCTGGGTGGCAACAAACTGAAACCACACTTAGTTTATTTACTTCGCGAAATCTGACTATTCGGTAACGGACCTCTAAAAATCTCGCTGCCTCGAAAGAAATCTTGACTGACAAAAATAAATATTCCTGTATCTAATTCTAATATTCTAACTACCGTCAAATTCATAGTGTCGCATTTATAAAACTCGCAAAAATAGGGACACGTGTTTGTCAGTTTGTCTTGATACCATTGCACTAAATAATTGAACGAGGCAAAAATTATTTTAAAGTACGCAAAATAAGTTTCAAAAATTTGACTATCTATGTCATAAAATTATAATAAAATTGGCCAAGAAAAACCTATCTAAAGACTTAAAACATTTCGCTCAAATTAATTAAGGCAATAACAGCTTTTACAGTGCGGCCATCTCATCATAGGAAACAGTGCTTATAGATTATTAACCATTCTATTCTCTGACTGAAGTATCCCTAAACTCTTACATTACAATTTCAAAGCGAACAAGTCTCGGTATTATCGAGAAGGGGACAAATGTAAAGTAGGACGTGTCTTCGGTCAACGGTAACTATTTAGAATGCATATAGAGATAGACACATCAGTAGTCGTAGAGACTAGCTATCGTCCCTAATGTTATGTAAAGCATACGTCCCTTTCTAGTCAGTAAGCACGTGTGAAAAGGATGAACGCTTTATGTCACGATAAACGCTGGTATGCCAGGGCAAATCAGTCAAAATAATTAGCAAGAGTTTGTTGCTAAGGTAATGCAGTTATTTTCACCAGATTAAATAGGGTATAGTCTAGTGCAAAAATAAGTATCTACTTGAACCGCTCAAAAATATGTTACTACGGGCTTATTGCGTCGGAATAAGAGTTCGTGGTACATATTTTTGAAACTTTGAAATAAGCTCATAGTTTTACACTTGACTGCACATAGCTGGGTATGTTAGTTAAATACTTAAATCAAATATTGTACCCTGAAATTATTATTCACATACTTAATTCATGTTTAATTTCATAATTCAATTGTGGGGTCCTGCCATATGATATTACGACAAGGTTCCAACAGTACTTAAATAGTAACAGTTCAAGTTTCTGAGATCATCGCATTATTGCGGAAAATTGACTCAAAATACACAAAAACTAAGGAAACTAAGGAAGGTTTGAATAAAAACTAAGGAATAGTTTCATACTAAAATTCTTACAACACAGAAACAATCAACAGAAAAAAAGATCATTTTGTAAAAATTCCTTTTGCAATATCAAACAGTTGTAAGCTTGTTTTAATTATTATACATCACATTAATTGCAACGAATATTAATAAGCGGTGAGTCTGCACGAAAAAAACCGTCATAGCATTTGAGTGTCGGCTATAAATTGATTTAATTTTTATACATTATACCTGTAATCATCTTGCGAAAAGACAACTCTCCACACAGACTACGAACAAAATTCACACCGCAGATCTATCCGGAACAGCCTGCGAGCGGCGTCTTAGGGCGCCGTGTGAATTACAATTATAATATGCGCTAAACGATCGGTTACCTCATTAAGCTTACATTTAGGTGAACAGGATGGATTTAGAACAGAATGGTATTGATTGAGTATGACAGTTGTTCTGGCGGCGCGGGGGCTGCGGAATCATGTCGCGTAGCGCTTGGTCCACAGGCGCGCGATGCGGTCGTGCTCCTCTCTGTTCTGGAGGTACTGCGTCGCGATACTGCCTACCAGCGGATCCGCTACAAAAACAATAAAAACTTCAGTTACACGCTCAGTCTGCTGTCACTCAGTCTATCACTGTTGTGTTTCGGCGTGGAGAGTAAGACAGTCGGTGAAATTACTGGCACTTGAGGTATCCAATCTTATACCTCTGGGTTACCAACACATCTGCAATTCCACTGGTGTCACAGGTGTTTATGGGCGGTGGTGATCTCTTACTATCGGGAGACGCACTTGCTTGTTTTCCCCACAGTAAGCTTCAGATATAAAAAAAATGGATAAGCTTGATTTACGTCTCGGCGAACTAGTGCGGCCAATCTACGTAAATTAGCCGCACTTGCATTGGATATTTTGTAGTCATGCAGTTTCATTGCACATTTAAATTGGTATTAACTTTTTTTCTTCATTTTCTTTGTTCATCGCTATCTCGCGAGAACTGCGAATTTTTTAGGATATCAACTATCGTGTCCTTCTCAGGGTCTCAAACTATCCCCACGCCAAATTTAACCACAATCAGTCAAGTACTATAAGCATGAAAGTGTTACTAGCATTACCTATGATTTAATCTTATAATTCAACTAGCGCGCGCCTCCGGGAATTATGAATACTTTGGGGAAAAAACTATTCTATGTCCTTTCCAGGATCTCAAACTAACTCTATACAAAACCCAAAACCATTTATAACAACACTAGCTTTTGCCCGCGGCTTCGCCTGCGTGGAATTCGGTTACCACGCGCTGTTCCCTCGGGAACTGTGCATTTTTTTTCCAATAAAAAGTAGTCTGTGTCACTCTCAGGTCCATAAACTAACTCAATGCCAAAAATCACGTCGATCCGTCGCTCTGTTAAAGACGGACAAACATTCAAACACACACAAGTATGTGTTGAAGAGACAGCAATATTTGGTTTTTAAAGATGGTTGGTCACTATAACCACTGTTAGTTAAATATACACAAGGTTGCCATGGGTTTTTTTTTTTTTTGGTTGTTACACTCATTGTCGTTACAAATGATTTCCTTATGAACGAATCTGGAATCTGTATTAGTAAGGATTTTAGAGAATTGTAACTAACCTGGATTACAGTCGGTGAGCAAGGAACAAATAGATAGTAACACTTTAGAAATGGTGAGCGCTGGTGACCAATTGTCCTTGAGTATGTCCAGACAAATAACACCCTGACTGTTGATGTTACAGTGGTATATCCTAGTTCGGAATGTCACCTGTACACAAAGAGTTATTTTTAAAAAGATAACAAATAAGTTCTTGAATGCGGGTCTATAACCGTAAGAAACCATAAACAATAATAAACCACAAGAAACCAAAAGAAACCATACTGAAAGTACTGATATATTTGTGACAATCCCACAGCAATGTCTAAGCTTGGATTCAGTAGTTCTTAAGCTCAACTCAAAACAACTCGGCCACAAAGAAATAACAAATATATATACACAAGACAACCAAGATCAGTTTTTGTTGAACACAGTTTTTGTATTATGACAATTTTTCTCTTAAAAAATTAATGCCAGTCTGTTGTCATTATTCATTAATATTATATTATTATTATAATTACTATTAAATTATGAAATAATTTTGCACATTGTTGGTCTTACTAGAAAAAACTTAAGTCAAAAATATCTTAGATATACCAAAAATTAAAATTTTCTATGAGCTGACTGATCTGTGATCATTGCAACAGTTTGTTTATTTTGCAAAATACAATACCTACCTAATTTCGAACTGTTATAGTGCAATAACATTAAAATTTTGTATGGTCACCAGTTTTATTGGTTAGTTCATTTATAAATAAGCTAACTCATCTTTGGACCATGATATCACTAGCCTTCTACTGTTCAGAAAGCCACACTATCTGTTTACTAAACAGTTACATAATACCTACAAAAGGTTATAATTACAACATAATATTATGCTTACTAATTTTAATATTGTTGAATCAGCAGCATCAATCAAAAACAGATTTATGGTTATGTATGTGCTATGACAATGTGTGCTACATATTATACAATTACATATAAAAATGAAACTTGAATTTTGCATACAGTGATTTCTTACACAATTGCCCCAAGAAAAAGTTGTACCTAGTACAAAAGTTTAAACTTACTTTAGGAGGTTTGAATGGGTATTCTGGCGAAAAATGAATATCCAGGAAAAACACTCCTCCTTCATACACTGAACCAGGCGGCCCCAGTATGGTAGACACCCATTCATACAAATTGTCTCCTTTAGGGCCTGCACTGCAGTTTGGAGGGGGGTCTAATGTGATCTCTGCCAACTCTTTCTGGATCCTTTTGGCTGATGTGCCAAGCGCCTTCGACATCTTAGGATTAACTTTGTTTTCCTTGGAGTCCGATTTGTTTGTTACAGTGTTTCCAGAGCCTCGTCCGCGTCCCGTGCCACCCCCTGATGAACCAGACGCACCAGACATTATCTAAAAGTGCCGAACAAGTAAAACTGCTACACTACTGCTAATGTTAACAAGCCAATGGTCCATGAAAATGAATGTTAAAGATGCATGCAGGAATGAACAGATGAGCTAAAACAAAAATGCAAATTAATAAAATATGTCTAGTCTAATTGTTATTGGCAAAAAAGGACTAAGAGTACAGTTTCAATTCGAGTATTTATTTATCTACCTGTATAGTATGATAAACATTTTCAACATGTAAACAGCACTATTATAAGATAATGATTTTAGTATCTATTGTGCTGTACAAAAGTAAATAAAATATTAATACTGAAATATGTCAATGCTCGAGTATGCTATTGAGAAACCACGGTAGTAATTTTTTATGTCATAAAAAAAGATAAAACATAATAATAAAAAATGCATTTGTCGTTTTTTAGGCAGAACAACACAAGAACAAAGACATTCCATTGCTCTGTTATAAAGTGACAAATCCGCAGTTTTTAAACAAAAATTAAAACAGCGGTGTTCTACTTATAGGTGATCAACAGGACTAGCAAAAATGAATGAGCGATAAGTTACGGAGATGATTTATTTTGTACCTTACGAATAACAGTCGGCCATCTTGTGGGCTTGCGTTATCCGATAATTTACTATTTAGTTTCTAAGGTTCACCCGTGTCCTAATCGTAATGAACAGCACGGTTTCTGGCAAACAATAGACAGTACAGAAGAAAACTTCCACTGAATGTACTGATTCCTTATAATGCTATGAGTGGACTCTTGTGTTAGATGCCCCACACTGCAAAGCGCAAAAGCCTGTAATTATCCCATGACTTTCAAACAATGTTCTAAAACAAATCAAAGATTACCTTTCATAAACGAAGTATATTTAGGCTATCTGGCTGCTTTCAAAGCTTCAATCATCCTCTACCACATTTTTCACTACATTCGTTCATCACCCTCACCAACACAAACAACCACGGACACAGAGTTAGAGTATCAAATAAATCAAACCAACTTACTATTAATTCAAAATGTACTGTTTTACATTAAGAACACTAAAGAATAACAAACTATAGTATATTTAAGGAATACTACTAGTATTTTCTAAGGATTAAAATCTATGAAAAGTTCACGATGCACAACCACTCTCCGACATGTTTTTAAAAAAGAACCGGTGTGTTGCCAACTAAAATTTGATTCATAAAATTCTCCTTGTTCGTCCGTCAAAAGGTATTGAAAAACAGCGTTTTTACACATAACTTAAACAAGTTGTCAAATAGACGCAGCCACATGCAGTCGCTTGACGCTCGTTTGCGTGACCCTATTTTGAATTTCCTGCAACTCAAAAAAGTAGCATCAAGTCATCACGTTGAACAGCAGTAACAAGATGGCTGCTTGTGTGAATAATCTTGGTCTTGGAAGCTGATTTCTTAACCTCCTTTAGTGGCAGTCGTTGCAGCGATAGAAATAAGAGTAAATGAAAACACAAAAATAAGTTTTAATGGAATTGAAGAGGTTTTTTTTTTCCAGCGATAATGGTCAACATTTCCAGCTTTGTCGCTATATGTCACGTGATCAGATTTGACGCTGGAAACGAGCGTCGAGCGGCTACATGTGGACGCACTTTTAGACCATAGACAAGATAATTACACACGTCAATTTCACTGACAAGTGACGTGCAAGTGACATTGACATTTATATCCTGTCCTGTCCTGTCACATTACTCGCGAGTTATTAGTTTACGTGATTTTATTTACTATTTCATTATTGTAGATCGTTTTTCGCTGTTGTATATAAACTAGACGAATAAGATCATTGTGTTTCCTTTATAATAAAGAAGAATCCCATAAACGAGCTTATTGTTTGATCGCAAAGTTCCTTAGATCAACAAAATGGGTAAACGCCAGCACCAGAAGGATAAAATGTATGTATTAGATATTCTTTTATTCAATTGATACCATACCTGCGACTTTATCACTACGATATTTTGCTATTATTACTCGATGCTTCAATCAGTTCAATCACATCAGCGGTCATTGTCATGAGTAAAGTGCCTCTTTTACTTATCACACAGTTCATGCTTTACATACTCGATTTTTTCAGGTACTTAACGTACACGGAGTGGACTACTCTGTACGGTGGGAAGCGCTCTGGTACAGCAGTGGAGGAAGATACATCCTTCAAGAGGCTTCCTTTCGACCACTGCTGTTTGTGCTTGCAACCTTTTGAGGACCCTTACTGCGATGCTGATGGAAACATATTCGAGCTCCAAGCCTTTTTGGAATTTATAAAAAAGTTTAAAATCAATCCAGTAACAGGAAAGGTATTGTTTACATTGTAATATTTTGATGCCATCTGTTTTTTTTTAATCTGCTAAAATGTTATCAAGCTTTTAGGATGCTGCCTAAAACCTAGTCTTAGTTTGGGTGTACCTTGAAGAAAGATGTCTATTTATTACCTTTGGAAAAAACATGTGTCAGGTAATTGGGCATATTTACTTTAAATGACACAATATAACTTTTTTTTAGGTAATTCTGGATTCTCCTTATTCAGAATCACGAGTACTATTGATTTTGAAAAGTGTCCCTAATTTTTTGTCAGTTTTGTGACTTTTTTTCGTATAGTTTATATTGGTTGTTATGAAATGGACAACACAGGGAAGGGAAGAGAGAACACAGGGTTACCCAATTCTGAAAAAAAATTTAGGTTGCAACATTTAAAGTAAAAATTCCCAATTATAAGAGATTCACTAAAATATAAATAAAGTATAAATAAGATGTATAGGTATAAATAAAATGATTAATAAGAAATGTAATGTAAAATATACATTACATTTCTTATGTACAAATAAAATGTCAGGCAAAACTAAAATTGCAATGTCAAAATTAGAATTAAATTTTAAAATAATAGTAACAATGATGAACAGTAAAATTAAAATATGTCAATGTAACCATTTAATTCAGTAAACATAAAAATTCTGCACTTATCATCCGGTGTGGTAGCCAATAGAAGTGAATCATGGTCAGTTTTAAACAAAAAAAATAAATAATTATGCAACTTAAATCTAAATAATCTAGATATTAAGGTGTTTAATGTCAAATATCTTTATTCAATTAAAATCAAAAATTTACAATTAATAAATATAAATAATTAAACAATTATAAACACAATCAGTATAAATCAGTATATATTTTTTAAATGCAATTGCAATAAAAAGAAACTGAAATAATTAATTACAATGTGATAAAATTAAAACAAAAACAATGGGTTCTAAATAAGGTACAGAAAAATAAAAATTGTGTAGGTAGCCATATAAAAATGTGAATGTAAAATTTCCACTGTAACCTTTTATTTACAGTGCAATTGCACAATGACTAGTCCCAAAGAAGTATCTTCAGTCTGTGTCCAAAAATTTCATTCAAACATTAATTAAGTATTTCCTGTTCCAGAAAGCAGATGCCAAATCCTTATTCAAGTTAAATTTCTTCAAAAACGCACAAGATGATTACCACTGTCCGGTATTATTCAAGAATTTCACAAAGAACTCTCACATTGTGGCGATACGGACCACTGGGAATGTGTTCTCTTACGAAGCAGTGGAACAGCTGAATATTAAAGGGAAAAATTGGAAGGACTTGGTCAATGATACACCATTTGTCAGAGATGATATAATTACTATACAAAATCCTTCTAGTTTGAACAAGTTTAATATATCAACCTTCCATCATGTAAAGAATAATTTGAGGGTTGAAACAGAAGGTAATAGCAGGGCCGCATTTAGAGGTGTGGAGGCCTTGGGGCAACAAAGGAGTGGAGGTCAATGAGGGCCTTTTGATATTTTACTGATTGCCTTATTGAAGTGAAGAAATATATGAATTGCTGTTTCCTAGTGTTTACTCGTCGGAATTTGAAAGATTTTTTTTCCGATGTCTATTGTGGGGGCCCCTATTTTGTGGAGGCCCCGGGCAGTTGCCCCCTTTGCCCTCCCCTAAATCCGGCCCTGCGTAATAGAATGTTTTAAACTGACACATCCAGGGGCCATATTGCCTAACTTTTCTGGTGCTTTTGTATGTGAAATCTGTCATTTCATTTGATTGCGATCGTGAGCCTCAGAAACGTTAGGCAATACAGCCACTGGTCTTTGTCATGATTTAACCCTTTTTTTGGCATAATGCGTATATCAACCACATAAATGTATGTTAACAAATAAGTCTTTAAAAATATTATTAGTTTTTAAATTAATCTTATATTGTTAATATACAACTATGATTTATTTTGTAAAAGTGTATTTAAATTGGTGGGGCCTGGAAAAGGGCTAAATTTTTTTTTTTTACCTGTAATTTTGCTTGCATAAAGCCTGATCTATGCGACTGCCAGGCAGCAGAGTACCCTAGTAATATAATAGTCTTCAGTCATGTGTGACTGAAGGGTGTAGAGTATCGTGTTTGTTAGCCGCGCGCGTTTTTCGGAATACCCGCACTTGATCTTGTTTTTGTTCTGGTCCATATGAAAAGTATAACATTCACAACAACATTCACAATATGGAGAAATTTTTCCAATACTAGCCCCTGTAGATTACAAACTTTTTAAGGCAAGCACTAACGTCCAACCTGATTAAACTATCAACCAATAACAAGTTTGTAATGTGTTTGAGCTCTACTCTAAGTAGAGCAATTAATATTATCGTCTTATTTAACATACATGCAGGTGGTAGGACCTCGTGCAAGGTCCGCCCGGATTGCTACCACCAACTTGCTCGCTAATCCTGCTGTGAAGCAGCAGTGCTTGCACTGTTGTCTTTCGGCGTGGTGAGTAAGACAGCTGGTGAAATTACTGGCACTTGAGGTATCCCATCTTAGGCCTCTAGGTTGGCAACGCATCTGCAATCCCCGTGGTGTTGTAGGTGTCTATGGGCGGTGGTGACCTCTTACCATCAGGAGACCCACTTGCTCGTTTGCCATCCAGTTGAATGAAAAAAAAACATTACAGTACTATTTGATTTTCAGAGGAAATTGCTTTGAGGAAAGACCCACATGCCCGACTTAAGACTGTTTCGGCTGAAACAAAGGATATCCTCAATGAGCTGGAGAAGGACTATAAAGCACCTGAAGTTAAGGAAACTAAGAAAGAGGTACATTGGGATGCAACATTTTTTTTTTAAAAACTGGTTTTAAAAAGAATGCTGAAAGTAATTTTTTATGTTTGGTAAATGACTTACACATGAACAGAAAGGCTATATTATTATTATTATAAATGACTTGCCCACGTCTCCCTTATAATAAGTTTGCCGTACTTCTTACCTTTTATATCTACATACAGGGTAAGGTGTCCTGTATCAGTCTTCAACTTCGGGTTTCCAATAGGATCTCGGCCATAATTCCTTTATTTACTACCCTTAAGACATAATGTACCATTGTATTCTATTGCATCTCTTCTTCTTCTCTTTTAAAATATGGCTTCTGTCCTACTTAATAGGACAATTTCGCCAGTGTCTAAGTATTCTCTTTCGAGAGGCAATGTTGTACGGTGATTGTAGTTTTTGTAACTTGATAGTAAAATTCCAGAAACCAAGAGGAGACAACTTGCGCATTAAAAAATGTCAGACACGAGAGCAATATAGAATTTTGTGATCACTGTTCACTGTTAAGGTTAATCGCCGCATAAAACACTATCAAAATTATACTTCAACTAGCCAATGAAACAGAAATAGCAAAATTAGATATTGTCTACATCCGCCATGTTCGAATGCCACAAATCGAATCCCTGTATTGCATTGCATCTTATGTGTTGTTTCCTGTTTAAGGTGGCGGACAAGTTCAATGCTGCACACTACTCCACCGGCATGGTGGCGGCGAGTTTTACTTCCACGGCGATGGTCCCAGAGACAGTGCATGAAGCAGCTATCATTGCCGAAGACGAAGTGAAGTATGACAGAGTTAAAAAGAAAGGTAAGTACTCATCATCCGGTGGGAATATAGAAAAAAAAAATAGCCTATGTGTTATTAGATGTACAGCTATGTTCACACCAAATTTCATCCAAATGCAGCCTTTTTAGCGTGAAGGAGTAACAAAACAAACTCACAAGCTTTCAGATTTATAATAGAAATTTTTGGTTTTTTTAAATTCCCGAAAATTAAATGGTGGTTTTCATTGACGTTAAGTACATTAAAAACAATCGTCAAATTTAATGACTCTAAGCCTAGCAGTTGTTGTTTCGTGATTTTATCCCTATCCCGTCGGAATATCAAAATAAAAAGTAGCTTCTGTTTTATACCAGATGTCCAGCTATCTACATAATAATAATAAGCCCCTTTATGCTGAATTGGGTTCAATATCTACATACTACATACCAAACATCCAAATCCGTCCAGCCGTTTCAGCGTCAAGGATTAACAAACATACTCACAAACTTTCGCATTTATAATATTAGTAGGATACGAAAGAAGCTCTGTCTATCTATCTCTGTCACCTCTTCACGTTTAAATCTCTAAAGGTGGTAGGACCTTGTGCAAGGCCCGTCCGGATTGCTACCACCATCTTGCTCGCTAATCCTGCCGTGAAGTGCACTGTTGTGTTTGCAATGTTTGCACTGCTGTGTTTCGGCGTGGAGAGTAAGACAGCCGGTGAAATTACTGGCACTTGAGGTATCCCATCTTGGGCTTCTAGGTTGGCAACGTAATTGCAATCCCCTGGTGTTGCAGGTGTCTATGGCGGTGGTGATCTTTTACCATCAGAAGACTTGCTCGTTTTCCATCCAGTTGAATAAAAAAAATGAGCTACATATTTACCCCCTTATTCATAAACGACAATCAAACCTATTTTAGTTAAAATGCCGCTAAAATTCGTTTGTCCTTATCTGTCACTTCGACATTTGTATTTGTTAGAAAGGGACAAAGCATTTGTTTTATGAATAAGGGGGTTAGTATTTAAATATTGATGTTTAATTGAACAGGCTACGTCCGTCTGGTGACAAACTACGGGCCGCTGAACTTCGAGTTGTACTGCGACGTGGTCCCGAAGGCTTGTGATAATTTCATCAAGCACTGCAACAATGGATACTATAATGGCACCAAGTTTCACCGATCCATACGGAATTTTATGGTGAGTGGAAAGTCAAGCTAAAAGAAAACAGTTGGATATGGATTTGTTTATGATTGAGATGACATTCGCGGCGTTAATGGCAGACAAGCTAGTCTTCATGCTTAATGAAAATAACCTAACCAACAAAAAGTTGGAAAACCCCCCGACTTTGTCGCTTTAAAGTTCAATATCTCAAAAATGGCTGAACCGATTTTGATGAAATATGTCTAAGAACCATCGCTAATCCATCACAGACAGACACACAGACAGACACACATAGCGGTCAAACTTATAACACCCTTTTTTTGCGTCGGGGGTTAAAAACGAGGTGTTAGATGAGACAAAATAAAATATAAAATTAAAGAGATGCAGTTACTCGCTCTTTGGGAAATTAATGAAAAAAATACAACTTGTACCTCTTAATAAAATTTCACTTAGAAAACTAGGTAGGAAGTTACCATTTTTTTGCTTATTCATATTTTCTAACTAGCTTTTGCCCGCGGTTTCGCTCGCGTGTAATTCGGTAAACGCGGGCTGTTCCCTCGGGAACTGCATTTTTCCGGGATAAAAAGTAGGCTATGTCACTCTCTGGCCTATAACTATCTATGCCAAAAATCACGTCGATCCGTCGCTCCGTTTGGACGAGGAAGATGGACAAACATACAAAAACAAACACATTCCCATTTATAATATTGGTATGGATAAACTAACTGGCGGACTGAAGGGCTACTCCGAAACACAACGTTCGAAGTTCGTGTCGTGCGATCCCTCTCGCTCTCGTATTAAATAGTATAAGTGTGAGAGGGACCGCACGACACGAACTTCGAACGTTGTGTTTCGGAGTAGCCCTTCTGATGCTAGCTTATTGCTAACTCTGAATACTTTACAGATCCAGGGCGGCGACCCTACAGGCTCGGGGCTAGGCGGCGAGTCGGTGTGGAAAAAGCCGTTCGAGGATGAGATCCGACCTAACTTGCACCACACAGGGCGAGGCGTGCTCGCCATGGCTAACTCGGGACCTAACACCAACGGGTCGCAATTGTAAGTTGATGTGATGTTTGATTTTCGCCCAAAAATCTTTCTAATTCCTAAAGTAGATTTTTGCAAAATTGTACTTTACTCCATACATTTTCCTAGTAATGTTACGTTAGTTCTCAACTGGGCCTCTAGTTTATTATTAACTAGCTTTTGCCCGCGACTTCCCCCGCGTGAAGTTCGGTTATCGCGCGCTGTTCCTCGGGAACTGTATTTTTCCGGGATAAAAAATAGCCAATGTTACTCTCAGACCCATAAACTTTTTCTATGCCAAAAATCACGTTGATCCGTTGCTCCGTTTCGACGTGAAAAACGGATAAACATACAAACAAACACACACACCACTTTCGCATTTATAATATTAGTATGGATTACCATATTATCCCAGATTTTTTACTATAAAAGTCTCATTTGGTACTCAAATAATCACTGCATCAGCAGTTCCTAAGATCATTAAGAATATAGTTTGACGTAGTGTACTAAAGCAATACTTTTTCAAGTGTTTCAGTCAGAATTAGAAAATAATGTGGTTTTTGAAGATTATTCGATCAAGTAACTTCAACGAACTACATTGGTACAAAGTATTGCCTGTATCAAATAAAATGCATGCCATATTTTAGTTTGTCCTGCATCACATCGGGTTTCAGTATCACTATTGTATCTTTTCAGTTACATAACATTCCGCTCGTGCAAGCAACTGGACGGAAAGCACACGATATTCGGCAAGTTGGTTGGCGGCATTGACACCCTGAATATGATGGAACAAATAGAGGTGGACAACAAGGATCGGCCCATTCATGATATCGTCATTGAGGTGGCGCAGGTGTTTGTGGATCCCTTTACGGAGGCAGAGGAACAGGTTGGTGCTCAGTCAGATTAAAGTCTTGCTGTATGGCAAGCATTGCGGACCAAAGTTAAACCATATAGTCAACTGGCAGGGTCAAGTAATCTCAAAATGTACGGACCATCATCCGTAACTCAGTTTTAATGTTTTTTTAGGTTGTGCTAGCGAACCAAGAAGTTGGTTGCTTTTTAAAATAGATCTATCTGCAAGATTATTATGAGAATGTAAAATGATTGAAATCAATAAGATTCCAGAATGTATAATTTTTTCTGGCTTGACATCCGAGGCTTAGCACTTAGAACTCTAACGCACAGATACTCACGATTCACCATCTCTTTCTAGCCTCATCTTATACCATATGGTAGAAAGAAGTGGTAAAAACAATTGGGATAGCAAGTAAATATGATAGATGATAAAGGCATCTGGTCTACGTGTGAGTCACCTGTTGACAGATAACTTATCATTGCATTACAGTCTCAAATAATAAATGTGAAGAATTAAATTTATGATTACTTTTTTTACAGCTAATGGAAGAACGAGCAATAGAATTGAAGAGACAAGCTGAAGAAGCAGGGCCAGGTGTGAAACCGAAGAAAGCATCCAAACAGCCCCTCAAGGTGTTCCGGAGCGGAGTCGGCAAATACCTCAATCTACAAGAGTCTTCCACCAAACCCAACAAAAGTGATGAAGTACCCACAAAAAAGGTTAAAAAAGAAGGAAGTTATAAATTCGGAAGTTTTGAGGCATGGTAGAATTAAGTTTAAATTATGATAAAATAAAGCAAAATTAAACTTTCTTCTGTTCTTTATTTATCTCCTTTAAATACAATTACTTAAGTACTTTACTTATAATAGAATTTATAGAACTGACTAATGTACTTATTACAAATAATCAATTCATGTAACTTGCATAATATTCTTAAAGTCTAACATAATATGTGCAATCAGTATAAATATAACTAACAATACTGAATTATACTAAATTGAGTCAAATATTTTTGGCATCAATGTAAATACAAAAACATGACTATAACATCCTGCATGGAAACTACATCAGCTTAACGCATCCATGACCACAGAGCTACAAGCTAGCTATGCTCATAATCAGTAGCAATGTTTTCTGCTTTGTAGAGATGAATAGAGAACCTGACTGTTGGGTTCTTGGCATTGAATGTGTGCCATAATGCATAAATTAGATTTAAATATTGATTATAAATATATGTATGTTAGTCTGTAAGGTATTTATTGTATGGGCCTAAGTTGCCCGAAATAAATAAATTTATTATTATTATTATAAACTCAGACTTCCTCAAGTTCATGTGTTTGCTAAAATTGAACACGAAAAAACAGACATTATCTCTTCGGAAGCACTAGGTGTTCATTCTCACCTATTTACAGGTCAAACATCATATAACAAAAGGAACATATCTAAAGTGCATGCAATTTTCGTCATAAAACAATTACACTTCAAAATGGTGACAATATCATATATAGACCAAATTTAACGCATACATAACAAAGACATTCATCAATAGGACATATTTTGCTCAAATCAAATTGTTTCATAGTGCTCCTAGAAAGATAAAGATGTATAAGCTTGAACACATGTGTAGTTAATGCCTTTAGTTGAAATTGGTTCGTCGTCGGCCAGTCCTCTGCTTATCAAATCTCATTTCCATTTCCTCCAGAACTTTAGGAGTATAACGGACTACTAGCTTCACTGAGCCCACTGCTTGCTTCAGCAATTCCACGGCTTTTTCATGGTTCTCTCCCTCCACTGACACTCCATTCACAGAAAGTAGTTGGTCCCCTCTCTTCAGTCCACCGTGACGGTCGGCAACACCGCCAGGAATGATTCTGGAGATATAAATAGGAGAGTTTTGCTCCTTACCACCCATGACATTAAAGCCTAGCCCTTCTTCTGTCTTTGGCAGCTCAACAACCCTTGGATGGGCATGACCTTCCGCGGCCGCGAATGCAGCCACCGTCGCCTTGGCCGTTGCAGATGCCCTGATATCCGCCGAGCCCTGGATGTCAACAGTCTCGTAAACATGCTCGTAAACCTCTCTTACAGCGTTCAAGAAGTCACTCTGTAACACCTTCTGCAATGCAGCGAGTTTCGTAGCAGGCACTTCACCACTCTGTTGCAGTTTTTCGAGGAGCTCAATAGCCCTCTTTATATCTCTAGCCAGGGTCAATTGTTCACCTGTAGTGCTCATAGTGGTAAAACTGGGATAGTTAAAATAGGCTAGCACAGCAGGAAAATCAAGGAATTTGTTTAATTAATCGATATACAGACAGAATCTACAAATGATGAGCAAGTGCCAACGTTCAGAAACAAAACTACAAAAGTAGCTAGCTGAAGGGAGATCTTATTTTGTGTCATTGAATTTATTTTTGATAATAATAATAATAATAAAGAGACCCTGAATAAATCAAAATTTGATAAATTTTACAAGTATCCTTTCAACAAAATGAATAAACGTAAAATACGTGTAAATGTACGCATTTATTTACAGCAACTATTTAAAAAAGAATGAATTTCGAACATACACCAATAATGACAATTCAAACTATTTGAGATTCTCTCTGCTGAGCAAGTAAACCAAGGCCAACGAGGCGACAATAAAATGATCTCAAACAATTTCCGCCTTTCACGAATGACAGCTGCCAAAAGTGACAGTTCTAAACAATTCGTTATTTGCCATAATTGGGTTGTTATTTCTTGCATTTTCTTTGCAGTATTATTAAGTATTTTCTAGCTGTATAATGTTTATTCTATTTAACAATTAGTGCCAAATAAACAGCTCAAGTGAATAGTTGTAGTGTATTGATATTCTAGACAGCACCATGGACGATTTGGGTGAGTTGATTTGCTGTTATCATAACCTGTTTAACTTGCTCTGTTCTGTTAATGACGTGTTTTATTGCAAAATTCTTTAGCCTGTGAATGCTTAATTTAAAGCATAGCGCTAATTTTGTTAACTCATCACGTTTATGGTATTGTGATAACTATAATTCCGTAGTCCTTATTTCAGTGACTAATGAACACGTAAACTTGCCCCAATTTCAATGCCTTTTTATCAACTTCGTCTACCTTGCTCGTTAGCGATTCTTAACAAAGATCTTAATAAATAATACATCGTATTTACTATAACCATCCTAATTCACTGCAGAAGATTTTTTGTTGCAAGTAATGTTTTGACTATGACTTCATTTATTTCTAAGAAACAGGACGTCAATTTACCGGCAGACTCTTTTTACGTGTGTTAGTCGAAGTCTCTTCTTGCTGAGACTTATAATGTTAGTCATATACAAACAGTTATAGCCATTATTTAGGCTAAAATCTTCTACATTTGAAAATGTCTATTAGTAGTCATAATGTTTATTTCATATTAAATTACAAAAAATTGTGATAAAACCATGTTTGTGCTCTTACCCTTTTGTATGTTGGCTACCTGTTGTATGCTTAGGGTTGCTTAGTTTACACTTCCAAACCTTGCTTAGTATTTAAATCAACTTTTAAAATAGGAGGGCCTCATTTAGCTTTGCAACCCCGAGGCTTGAATGGGCTTAGTCTACCACTGTCAGGAGGACTAAAGTGAATTTTAACTTGAAATATGATACAATATGCAGCTAGTAGTACTGGCAACAAATAGAAGGCATTTTTTTTTTCTTTTCACCTATGAAATCTTTCAAACACAAAATAAACATGGATAGATTTAGTGTTTATCCAGCAAGTATTAAATTACTATGAAAAGTAACTTTTTACATAGTGTTTTGCATTTTACAAATTTAATTAAAATTCCCTTTTTTCAGAACAATATATATTGTCACTGCTTTGAAAAAATCTCGTATCTCAAATCAATAAGTCAACAAAATTGAACTTGGAAATAATAGTTATAAAGTGCACTCAGAAAAAATATAAGTACCTACATTTTTAGTTAAAGTAGTGACGAAATGTGAAAAAAAAAATATATATGTGAAGGCCATTGATATTTTACACTTATGTTTTAAAACTGAACCTGTCAACTGTTTGGCAGCTTAATTAATTCAACAATCTTGTTCGAAAGCATCCACATGTCCATATTATTTTCAAAATAGCATACTTCCACTGTTAAATAATAGCATAATAATATGTGTCATATTGTGACTCAAGCCTTATTATCACCACTTCAATAATAATAAGCTGTAATAATATGTGCAGGTCCTTTTCAGCTAACACAAGCTTAGTACCCTAAAAACTTTAATTAGTCTGTCAGTTATATTGTCACAAAATATTGGACACATATTTTGTTCTTTTGTGATTTAAACAAAAGACCGGCCAAGTGCGAGTCGGAATCGCGCACGAAGGGTTCCGTAACATTATCTATTACAACATTACATTAGCAAAAAATGGCAAAAAATTACGTTTGTAATATGTATGTATGGGAGCCCCCCTTAAATATTTATTTTATTTTAATTTAATTATTTAATTTTAAAGTGAATATTACATACAAATACAACTAAATATTTTGTGAATATTTCAAGAGTCTACCTGTTGCCATTATTAATGTCGAACTAAAAACGGCAAAATAATCACATTTCTTGTATGCGAGCCCCCTTAAATATATATTTTATTCTGTTTTTAGTATTTATTGTTATAGTGACAACAAAAATACATCATCTGTGAATATTTCAACTGTCTAGCTAGTCTAGCTATCACGGTTCATTAGATACAGCCTGGTGACAGACAGATGGACAGTGGAGTCTTAGTAATAAGTTCCCGTTTTTCTTTGGGTAAGGAACCCTGAAAATGATGAAGATATAGCACTCGTGACTTCACACTTCACAGGCCCAAGTCCCGAACTTTCACGCGCTTCATATTTGGCATTTTTTGTTTGATTGACAAAAGAAATAACATGTGTATATATTCTACCTGACATACTAATTACAATTCTTTTTACCCAGAAACTACCCAATTAAGATTTGATGCACAGTACATACTGGATGAGATCGCTCTGAAGCTATAAGGCTACCTAATTAATAATTGTTGAGGATTGAAACATCTTTGCATAACTACGTCCATTATGTGACCACAGCTTGCACGTTTTCGTGCAAGTAATTTGCACAAAAGTGTGCAGTCTGCGGACATTTTACTTGCACATACCTACATTCTCAAAATAATTCGCGACCATCAAACAGTTTACAAAATGATGTGAAAAATGCAGTTGCGGAAACTTAAATACGGAACTCAAATATGAATTATCGACGTAAGTTATAAGAGGGTCTTTTCTCCCCAAAGAAGCCTATTTTACTTTGTCTATAGTAAACTTGTATGTTTTGTACTCTTTGTTGTATCGTACCTATGTCTATTTATTTGCTGCTGAAATTGACACTTTGTAATCAATTTATGGCTTAATTTCTTAAAAATCGTTCCGTAAAACATATAAATTTAAGTATAAATGAGAACTGAACGAATGATGAAAACCTTATGAAAACTAAACATATTTGGTACAGGATGTAGACCATGGTCCACGTTTAATGAGCTCCCGATATTGCATCATTAATATGGGTGAAGCCAGACGAGCGTAATTTTTTGAGTCGCATATTTTCGGTCGCGTATTTCTGCTGCATTCGGTTTTATATAAAAGTCCAGTTTGTGCCACGCGGCGGGTGAAAATGAGTCTAGGTACTCATTTTCAGCCGCCTGGTTGGCCGTTTGGCTTCACCCTATTAAGTCGACCGGTAATTTTTTAAATAAAAAATCTAAAAACCCGACTGCCCTAAAAATACTAAACAGAAGAAAACAAGTTTAGAGGGCTAGAACTTTTTTAAGTAGCTAACTTAAAGTTCAAAAGTCGGGACCCATTAGGTAAGAATTTTAGCGTCACGATTTAAGTGGGTCCCGACTGTTGAACTTTATTTCAGCTATTTAACAAAGTTCTAGCCCACGAGAAGAGACTAGTTTTCATCTTTTTAGTATTTTTAAAACAGTCGGGTTTTAATTTTTTTTTAATTTATTGTTTTATTTCATACTTTTTAATAGTTCTGTGAAAATGGTAGATTGAAACTATTATTATTTTAACCCATATATATTTAGAATGGGCTAGTCTTCGTTCCTAATTTCTGATTGAAGGGGCTAGTTATTAGCTTTCATTTGATACTCTACTCGAAAAATTTGAATAAAAACATTTTTTGGAAACTTTCAATTTGATTTTTCAAGTATTTCATGTACCTAACCTATCCAGTGTCACTCGCGTCTTCAAGACGAATCCAATGACGTATCATTTATCAAAATCGGTTCAGCCCTTGAGTAATTACGAGAGGACATAGGAATAGACATACATACGTACCTACACGTCAAACACATAACCCTCCTTCTTCGCGGTCGGGTAAAAAAGTAAGTAAGTATACTTATATCTATGTTGCCAATTCACGGTGTGTCGGGTGATACTTTGCGGGTGTTAACCGTCAATATGGCGAACGGCCCAGTCCCGGATGATTAATGGTCCCTATCGAGGCCGTCCCCACCTCGTAATCTGCTAAAAAGCCGCTATACTCTAATGTCTACGTAAAGGTCGTTAAAGCAGCAACGATTAGTGGAGACCACCCTATATTTAGGCACTGTAATGGTTTACGGTTTTTTTGGCCCAATTACGCACAAAAGGATGATGTCGAGGGGACGACGCAGAAACGCCGCTTGATAGGTACTTTTTTTATTTTTTTTTTATTAGCCTGTTAAAGTGTCCCACTGCTGGGCAAAGGCCTCCCCTTCTTTCCGCCACTCGTCCCTATCGAGTGCATGCTCCTGCCACCCCATTTGATATGCGTCTAAGTCATCCCGCCATCTTCTCTTCGGTCTGCCTCTGTTACGATGGCCATCCGACGGAACCCAATGGGTAGTAATTTGGGCCCATCGCTGTGAGTGCATGCGGCAGACATGACCAGCCATTGATAGGTACTATCTAGGAAAAAACCACTACAATCCTCTAGTTTCTATTCTATACTTAGTGCCATCCAAGAAAACGCGTGATTTTGTCAAATTAGACATTAATGACTTTGCAATAAGAACCACGGCACGCATCATCGTAAATGACTTTACCTATTATATGTGAATTAATGTTAAAACTAATCGCTAATACATACCAGAAATATCGTAAATTTGCTGTGGCGAAGATTTGTTTAAGGGTATCCAGTGGGACCTTACAACTTTTGGGGATTAAAACTATGCTATGTTCTTTCCTGGGTCTCAAACTAACTCGCTTCGGCGTGAAGATGTAACAGACAGTCAGATTTAGTCACACTTTCGCATTTATATTATTAGTAAGAGTAAGGAAGATATTAGTAAAGATAGTAGGGAAGGATAGCTGTGCATAAGTTGTTTGCCGAGTATAAAATTGACAGTTTAGGTACTCCTACTAAAGCGCTGAAAATTATAATAGCTCGTACAATATTACCTCACCATACGTTGTCGTCATCACCTTATCACACATCACAGTATCCTTGGAATAGCAGAAATACCTCTGAGTCACCGAAGAAGTCCCAAAAATCTCCGAAGGTTCTTAATTTAGTGGGAATCCGTATATTTCAACGTTTATAGCTGTCACTTAATGCCGTGCATTCTCCACTGACACGAAACATCCCCGCATGCCAATCCTCGCACCCATAACTCCAGCATTCAATTCAACCGACGTATTTTTAGGCATAATTGATAGACGTAACAGTAAACAGAAATAGACTAGGGCGGTAATGACCATGGGTGGTTGCAATGGTAATTTAAATACATGCACTGTTATTTTTGTATCTGTAATGATCTCATCGCTGCAAGAGAGATATAAAATTGCTGTATAATAAGCCCACTCGGTCACATGACATATCTAATCAGTTAAAGACCATATCTGATGCATTTAAACACTATGACATCTTGCGTCGAGATCGAGACGCGTTCCGTCCGTTTTTGCACGCCATTTACTTGTTACTTACCTAATTTTTTCTGTGACCATGTATCCAACCAGGCCAGGCACCTTTTTCGCCCCTCTGACAATCATGTAATACCTGTGTAATACCAATCTAGTGTCAGTGTCTCTATACAAAACAAGACGCCCTCTGTCACAAAAATTCAAAACATACTTATCTATGATCCGTATACAATTCCCAACAGGCTATTATCACGCCCAGTCCTCTGTTAATCCCATGCCCACTCCCGTAGGTTTTAATTAAGTTAATTGTGTCGTTGTGCTTCGTTAGTTACACAGTGTCGCAACGTAATGTGGCCACGATGTGACGACACACCTTCCAATTCATCCGGCTCGCAGGACCGGGTAGGGAGGTTGGGATCAAATGCGAGCGTATAAACAATCTTTTGACCCATTCAACGTGTAATCCGGGTTCTAAGCTCCGTACTTCGTAGATAGACACGAACATGGAGTAAAATTTTTATTACATTTGAAATATTCGTACGATTAACAAGTCACATTCGTTGGTAATTTAAAGTAAACGGTATAAAGGAACTTCCAAATTGACCGGCAAGTCCTGCCACATTTTAACCGTTGTTTAATAAAGTGGAAAACCGCTACCGCTGCAGTTTATAAACACCGTGAAAGGTGTTTGGTGCGTGAGTAATAAATAAAGCTGTATAACTGAGTCATCGGCTTGACTAACTAGCTGATCTAAACAGCTTTCAATTTTTGGAGATGCAGTAATCCTGCTAAGGATTCCACGATTTAGCAGTAAACCTAAGCGAATCTTGTGTTCTTTCCAATCAATACCAAGAACAACTGCTTAAATCTCTATTATACTCTTGCACCGTTGAAAAATGTGTAAATCTCAGACGATTTTCTCTGATTTGTCTTTGCTTGAAGCCCTATTATTGCCTCGTTCCACCAAGTTCGGCAGGCAAGACAAACTGGCCTATATCTACATTGTGTAGGGTAGGGAATTAGGCTGTTGATTTGATAACGCGCCGTTCGTCGTGTGGTGACGTGACGTCACCACCACAAGGGCCTGCGTTTGGCCGCGCTGTCCGGACAGTTGCGTCGCGAACCCTGCGTGGAGGTGGAACGTTCGGCTTCAATTTTATTATGGAGGGAAAAGTTTTACAGTGAAATAAGAGTTGTTTTTATGGAGACTTAGGCAGTAGTACTAAAGAGTTTGTATTATAGACGACCAAGAAATTGGTTTATATCACCCTAAATTTGTAGCGCTTAAAACGTCAAAGCCTATTTTCCCTCACAAGTCACTTTGTCAATCAGTGATATTGTTTTATTTTTGAAGTAGGTAGGAACTGTCATTAAAATTGGTGAAGCACTTTCTTGGTCGACCATACCTACTTTAAGTTGTTCAGAGGTTTTTGTTGTTGCGTGTTTATCGCTCTTAGTTGCTTGCTGTTGTTTCCTGCGTGTGTTAGGGTTTTTAGTCCGAATTTAAAGAAAAGTTAACTAATTTTCAAATGTTTTTAGTGTCGTTGAGTAATAGTTATGTTGTAAGATTTCGTCCCTATTTAACAGGCTGATATCTGCTAGGTACGAATTACTTAGTTGAAAAACTTCACATTCACATCACAAAGGTCCTCTTTTAAGATCTAGGAAAATTTAAGTTATTTTTCTTTCCTCGTGACAACTACCCAGAGTAAGCGGATATTATAGATATTTCCATTGGCATCAATTACAATGAACTGTAAATATAATCATGGTTTGTGTTTATTACCTTAACAGCGTTTTAATTAATTAACTATGGGAAACTGAGTAGTGTAAATGTTATTGCAATCAACCTAAACGTTTACAAAGCATGTTGTTGTATTGCTCTAGTGTTTTATTTCACCCTTGGCACCAGCAAGATTGATTTTGGCGCTGATTCAAAGCCCATGATAATGTAGAGTCTAGACGAATAAGTTTAACCTTCTTATTTGTATCCTTAACCTAATTTTTTCTTGCTGCTTAATCCTTTTATAATAAAATAAACTCCTTTCTTTAGATAGGCATGTAATGTATTATTTATTATTTATTTATTTATTATAAGCATACCAGAACTTTCTACATTTTAACCCATTCATTAGTCGATTCAAAACTTTTGATTATTCGGAAAATTGTTTCATATGTGTCTATTTTGTAGTTTATGATGTAGTGGTAGGTACGTTACTTTTAACGGTTACAGTACTGTTAGTAGCGTGGTAATGCGCTGCATTTCCAAGCATCTTTGCATAGTTTAATTTGCTGGTAAGTTTCCCACAGCAATACAGCCAGTCACTATTTTCACAAACGCTGCATTTCTTTTGTATTTGCACGTGCCCATTCCGCTTTTCGCCGGCGTGCTGCGCGGGCTCAAATATTAACTTCCTTATTAGTTAGCTTGAACAATAGTGGGGCCCGGCTAGAGGAAGACACCTCGTAAAATGCAATTTGTTGTTCCAATGAACATGGTGGAGTTATAGTCTAGCTAATGCGCCGCTATAATTACAGAGAGCACACTTAAAGAACTTCAACTGGGCATAATGAAAATGAAAGTACCGTTTGTTTTATAGTTTGGCTTAACTCCGGTAGCGCTAGGATATGTTTCATTAATGAAGTTCATGGAACCCTTAAGTGATAGATCAAAGCTTTCAGCTTTCTTTTCAGTGATTATCGTAAACTGGTAGAGGAATGTGACGGAGTGAGAGTGATGAGGCGGAAGCGTTGTCACGCGACTCCCGCGCACCGCCGGATGTCGTCGGGCGCGGTACGTTTTGGCGGGAACCGAGCACCGAATTAGAACAAATCCGACTAGATATACCGTGATTGATTGCCCTTTCTAGCGTCTTCAAAGGGCCCCGTGTATGCTTAAAATCCTCCACCGAGACTGATCACTTTATTGCCACTCGTCTAATAGTAATAATTCATTGAGACGTGTGAAAACACAAGATGCAAATTAACTTTACTAGTATAAATGACCAATGCGGCGGTGACATTAGTGGCCGTAACGTGTTATTTATTTCAGAATAATGGCTTCAGTTTTAAATATGACGCAAGTCGTCGACAGTTTATTACGTGTAGGTATATTGAGCGCCGGTAGCAGCGAACAATCGTTCGATTTTGACGAATGCACTTGATCAGTGCTGGAGTTGGCGTATAAATAATCTCCATGGGGCGTTGGGTCTGGCGCTGCGGCCGCGCCGGAGCGGTGCGCCGGCGCCGGAGCCGGCGACGCTCCACCTGCGCCGCTTAGTCGTGACTGGGACGCCTCGACGACTGCTCTACTCGCGCACCTAGCGTCACGACCTCGCCCTCGTGACATTACCTTATCACTTATCACTTCACTTATCGACATATTCATTTAATACTGATTATACCGATATGACCAGTGGCCTCCGAAGTTTTCGGCTTTAGTGTATGGTGTCCTTGTGGTAGGGCAACTCGTGCCCAAACTTAGGTATTCCCTGTCAGTGCATGACAGGTAACTGATATTGTTGCAAGTGTTTTCTGCAGTTTCGCTCCGAGTGGGTCGCTGTTTGCGCGAGCGCAGTGTAGGCTGTGATTATGGCGCGCCGTGCCTAGTGTGGGTCCCGTGGGTGTTTTATTTCTAAAAAAACAACTTTGTTATTGGCGGAAGATGGATCGGACAATGTATGGCAAGGTGCTGCCAGGCACTTATTATCCATTCCGCTGCGCCATGAAGGAGAACGGAATCTCGCCCGGCTGTGAGTATTATTTATTTTATTTATAATGTTATAATGTAAACGCGGAGAAAGATTGATCGTATCAATCTTGTGTACAACCCATGTGCATTTGTTTACGTTGTTTCGGTGTAGCGAAACAGTGCATGTTTTGATCGGGCACCGTCCGATGAAGTGTTCGGATAGTTTGTATGCTATATTTATTTTCGTAGGCAGTGCTCGAGTGCATAGTGTTTATTTATTTACAGTAGATACGATTACTTGAAGTGTTACGGGGCACAGTGATGTGATATTACGAGAGAAGTGTGCCACTTTTGTAATTCTGGTGATGGTTGCCAGGTTGTTATTTTTGGAGTGTTTAGTTGCGTGTGTTGTGTTTTAATGTGTCAACACATTTCAGTTTTAACTTTGCTAATTTTCGAACTGGAATCTGTGACATGACATTGCTTCATGCTCTTTCTTGCTGCATGACTACCGGTAGGAATCCTCGCGAGGTCCGGTGAGGTCATTGCGATTGTTAAGCAGCGGGTTAATTTGGTTCCATTAGCATTAGTTATACGGTTTGCGGTTGTTCTCTACTTCTTTTATGACGCCCGCGTCTATTCCTGGAAGATATCGTGGGTGGGGCAAATATTAATTTGACTTTAACTATCCCATTAACTTCTTAATGGAGTATTTTAAAAACAGTATTACTGTAAACTGCTACTGAGCTATTTATAATGTTTACGTGTTAATAAACTGAGTTACGCGATATTGTTGGTCTATGGTGCCGGCTGAATGAATAGTGGAAATCTTCATACGTGCAAGCGTCGTCATAACAAACAACTGTGTTGGCAATTGCTGTGACTTGTAGAGAGCACTCGAAATGATAACAGTACGCAATTTTCAAGCGTTTTACTAACTTTCGCCCAGTGCCTTGAGTTCATAAGAAAAATCATAGGTAATTTTTGTTTAAAATAAATTATTTTCTGTCCACTGTCTTGCGGCATCTTCTTGGCAATAATGGTCTTGCCGAAAGCGCTGGTAGTATACCTATAAAAAATAACATGCAAACAAAAGAGCCCTCTGCTGCCTACTTGCCAGGGGCGAATCCAGCCCTCAAAATAGGTTGTGGTCACAGCCATCCTAAAATTGGTCAAGTGAGATTTGGAGTATGCACTCGTCCATTAACAATCATGACTCATGGACGACTTCATTTGATTATTTCCTTTTTTCCGTGCATCAAGACATTGGCCTGTGAAAGGGTGTCTTCACAATTCTATTAGGGTTGTGGGTATGCCCTCGTACCCACAACGGACCGCCCTTGCTACTTGCGAGATAAAAGTTTTGATTTAATATATTTTAAGGATTTGGCCTAGTGACTCCAACGCTACTGCCACTATGAACTATATATATATGCGTTAAATTCACTGATAAAAGCAACTCTTTTGAGGCAGCGAGCGAAATCCGGTAGTACCTGATAGAAGTTCAATAAAGTGCCGGCAGTGAGTAAAGTAAGGGCCAAAAGACACTTTGATGGTCTTCTGCTTATTCTTGATGGCCTCACCTCACGCTGTAAATCTAACGCGGACCGTGGGCTTCATTAAGCCATTCGCTGTGCCCTTTGCAATCTAGGGCTTAGATTAAATTGCAAATGCCTTTCCGCCCACGATGCTTTAATGAATCTAGCTTAGCATTATCAACGCCCTTCTAACCGGAGAACCTACTAATAGTTAATTGTTTAAACGCCAAACTAGGACGATACTATAAAATTGTATGAATTGAGTGTTTTCGATGCAATCGCAACTACCTCATTAATAGCTGTATCGCTTATCTATCATAAATCTATAATAAGACTTTGATTTGGCTCTCTGATGGTCTACTAATGACTCTATATAATATATCAATCAATCACTAGGTCAATTGGTTTGAATTGTCCCGTGATATTATTATTATTATTTGACTTTATTCTCGAAACAATTAGATTCTAGTTGCTTTGTCAATTTTTTCAAAATATTTATATGGTGGGCTTCAGGAGGCTATGTTGCTCGAGTTGTCATGTTATAAAGAAACAATAACAATACTTAAATATTAAACCCCCGACATAAAAAGGAAAGAGCCTTTAGAAAGAAATAGACGCAATAAACTGAATTGTAATGTTTTATTTTTGAAATCAATTCAATTTTACAAATCAAATCAATTCACGTTGGCGAGGACTTCCTGGATTTACTTACCCCGGCTCTTACCCCAAACGCATATATACCTATACGTTCTCCGCTCGGTCGTGGATAAAAACAAGAAAAAAACCGTTAAACTTAATAAAATACTTACAAAAACAATTTTATTGCAGCTGACACTTGAACTTAAGTTTTTTATAGTATTTTTAAACCAGATAGGCAATGGAAACCTGTCTGTGCCATTGAGCTGGGTCTTGTCGTATAAACGGCTTGCGTTTATTATAAATGTCGACCTTTGCGAGGCCGCGTGATGTAATATTATGTTGGTTATACTCCGGTGGCAGTCTGCCTTTCGTATTCTCTCGACCACCCGGTTTTGGTGACCTTGTGATCCCTTGACCACAGCACGACCGGGAGTTCAAGTCATTCACGCAAATAATTTACCTAATTCGGAAAATGTTTGCCACATCATAATACAATCTTAACTTCTAAATTAATATTACAAAGATAATGTCGCACATTTGCGACAAAACTGTGACATTGTTAAATCGCAACTTTGGAGATAGCACAGTTTTGTCGCAAAGAAGCGATGAGATTTGGTTGTGTCTATTTTTTTTGTTCGACATACTTACTTATGAATTATGATTATGAATTTATGAATGACGCTCGCCGAAGTCCGTAAAGTAGCAAAAATCCGCACCGCCGCCGCCACTTGATGGTTTTATAACGAACAAAAGTCTGCTGTTATTTAAGTACATACAATACTATTTACAACATAGGTATCTATAAATATCACAAATTATAAATACATATTTAAATGAGGTTAGTAAAAATTGCACCAACTTACATCCACTGAAAAACTCAAATCTTTCATTTACAGCCGCTTTTTTTTTTTACGCGCGAAAAGTGCGCGCGTAAAAGGAGTTGCGCGAATCAGCCACTGATAGCCAAAGAGGATGAAAATTCAAAAAATTGTTCTCCATCGAAAAGACTTGACACCAAATAAATCTATTCTATTCTATTCTACTTGCAGACCTTTTCTATGATTATTTACAGGTTTGTTAGCATCTTGAGTATTATTTTGAATGAGTGCCTTCGCAAAGCAATACAAACGTGGCGACATTATTATACAACGCTTATCATAACCCAGCCATATGTCATAAGTACCTCATATGTCTACTATGATCACTATGATCAGGGTTACCAGCTTGCGAACCATCTGCAAAATCCCAACCAGTCGTCGTTCCATTCGTTAGCCAAATTAATCAGTTATTTATTTATCTACTTATGACATTTCTGTGAACGTCTTAGCAAAAAAAGCTCTTCCTGTCTCTTTTAAAAAATAACATACAATGCTAAACTATCGCAAAGCTAAATACATTTTATTATTGCATTTTTATTACTTTGCGCAATTTTTTCAATTATACAGTTGGCAGCCCTGTATGCTATATCTTTAGCATGTCCATGTGCGACGAACGACGCAAATCCGAATTATAATGCTAATATTTATGTTAATATAACCCATTATAAATAGTTTACATAAATTACGAGCTAATGTTTTATTTCATAATTAAATTGATGATATAATGTGATAATTTAAATACAGTAGTTTATTTGATAGTGATAACGGATATCATCAATTTGTGTTTAAGTTTAAATTTTTTTATAATTTAAGTACCTACTTGTGTATTTATAAAATGTGGGAACCAGTTCGTGCATGAAAAGTCACAGTAGTTTCTAATTGCCTTTATTGGCCAGCAAACTTGGAAAAAAGATACAAATCGTAAGAATTATACGTCAAAACGAAAAACACAATAAACTCACACGCCCGTTTACTTTCGTCGTACGTCGTCAACTGCCATAACATCTCATTTTGTTCTTCACGCAAACTCAGTATTCATTCTCCGTTCAAATTCAAACGTACATCATCTCATCACGCTTCAATACACGCACACCACACTCCACAATTAGCATAGTTCTCTTAATAATAGTTTAAACTCTACTGGCACTTTTTTTTGTTTAAATACATATTATTATTTACTGCCGGCACATTTTTTGTTAATTTATTAAAAATATTTATTAATATTTAATTAAGGGTTCGAAAAAAAAAACATGGATCCCGTAGGATGATGTGTTATAAAGAAAGTAATTACATATGTACTTAATAAAACTTTTTCGCGCGCTAATCGTTTAAACGCGCTATCGTTTGTTTTTCATCAGCGAAGATAAACGAGCAAAAGCTATTGGTCCAAGAGCCCGGGCCGGCCAGACATACCTTTTATCATAAAAGCTGAAAGTTTGTCTATGTGTGCCTCTAGTACAGGTAAGAATGATCCCCACCCATGATACCTGGGTAGTGGTTCCTTTGGGAGGTATCAGGTAGCAAAGGTGTATAAAATTCCATCTTACTTTCGTTATTTTATAAAACTAAATTTTTTTATATTTCATTCGTAACAACATCAAAATTCACTTTACTCATTGCCAGACACTTAGTATGGTTCCAACCCCCTGCCAGACACCCCTAAACTATAATATCGCAACTTCTGCTCAATTCAATGTGTCTGGCAGGATGATAGAACCCTCGAAAATGTCTGGCTGCTAAGGAAACATCGTTTAATAGTTCCCCAAAAAACATATATTAAATTTAGCTGTTATAATATAACGTAAATTTAATTACAAAATATTATAGTTTAGGGGTGTCTGGCAGGGGGTTGGAACCATACTAAGTGTCTGGCAATGAGTAAAGTGAATTTTGATGTTGTTACGAATGAAATATAAAAAAATTGAGTTTTATAAAATAACGAAAGTAAGATGGAATTTTATACACCTTTGCTACCTGATACCTCCCAAAGGAACCACTACCCAGGTATCATGGGTGGGGATCATTCTTACCTGTATTAGAGGCACACATAGACAAACTTTCAGCTTTTATGATAAAAGGTATGTCTGGCCGGCCCGGGCTCTTGCTCTATATAGTAGATACTAAAAATATATTTTTTTACAGCCCACCACTTTATTGTGGTATAGTAGTTTTTTCACAGAATACCTATAATTCTGTAAATTTCTGTATTTAATATGAACTTACTTAGCCAGAATAACCAGATTAACGAGTAAAATGGCATTACCCTTGAAACAAGGTTTCCTACCGGTGTGATGCAGGTCGCAGGTCCTTATACGGCGCGGGCTTTCTGGCGACCTTCCGCGCCTGACTCAGCAGCCTTCAACCATTATCGTGCCTTACATAAGACTAGCCGACACCCGCGTCTCTGTCCGCGCAGAATTCGTTTATCGCTATCACGCGGTAACTGCAATTTTCCGGGATAAAACTATACGTACTTCTCTTGGACTCTAAACCACATTTTTGTATTGTTATAATATTAAAAAGTTTGTATGTCTGGTTGTTTGTTTTTTAGTTCTTCACGTATAGTTTAAGATAGTTTGAGTTCCGTAGAAGGACTAGGACAATTTTTATCCCGGAAAATTGCACAGTTTCCGCGGGATGGCGAGAAACGAATTCTACGCGGTCGTAGTCACGGTAAACAGCTTTTATTTTGATAAAACATAATGTCATCCACTTAAGCATACCGTGCTACACTTGACGACCATATGGCCGACACAGGGCACACGTTTTCGCCTATACGCATGCGTCACCTTTTGTTATTCGTTCTTGGGATTTGGGTCAATCTTGAGCGCCATAGATGAAGAACTGAGCACCATTGAGCATTCAACGAAATCTGACACATGAATTAAGTAGTGAGTAGGTATAAAACAATTTAAAAATGTTGAGAAAACCGCTGAGCCGATTTTAATGAACCACCGCAAGGAATCTCGTTTTCACGTAAAGAAAACCATATCCTTTTTGTTTTGTTTGTGTTTGTTGTCTATTGTTTTTTTTTGTTGTACAGTCACGTCTAAAAGTATGTATGCACAAAAAAATTTGAAAAATATGTAGCCACACATTTTCATCATAAATATGTATCTATTACTGACACCAAAAAATTGTATTCATTAAACTGTTTCAGTATTATGTAATCACAAAATGCTTCAGAAAGTTGCATACTTAAATAAATTCCATTTAAATGTATCCACCTCGTAGGCAAAAATAAGTATACATGAATGGGTTCCATATACATATAACCACACCAATTTGGCAAATATTTGTATACGCCGTTTGATTCATAAATATGTATCCAGACTGCAACAGCAAACCTTGTCTGACTGGCATAGAATGATAGAATCGTAAGTTGTATATTTAACTGATTTGACAATTCACGAAAACAGTGCGGACTTGTCACTGCATACGTCTATCTCACGATTATTCTATGACGCACTTGACAGTCCTTAGATTGAATTGACTTGTAAATATTGAGTATTTCAGTTTAGGGTCATTCTCAGAAAGGTGCACTAAGCATTTTTTTGTTTTTATTTTAATTATATTGTTAATTGTTAGTGGTAGAGCCGCACTGTAGCCAGTTCTTGGTTTGCAGTACGAATGGGCGGGCTCGACCGGGGTAGTACCACACTCTCACAGAATATCGACGTGAAGCAGGAGCTGGCTAGTCCTGCTACTGTGTTTCGTACGATGAGTGAGAGATCCGGACGCTATGTTCAGCCCCTTGAAACCAGTCGGTTTCGACGTGATACCGGAACAGACAGAGTTACTTTCAATTAATCACTCCATAGTATAAAACAAAGTCGCTTTTTCTGTCTGTACGCTTAGATCTTTCAAACTACGCAACGGATTTTGATGCGGTTTTCACAAATAAATAGTGTGATTCACGGTGTCTATGTATACCGTAACCGTGTTGTGCCGGAACGGGTCACCAGTATATAATATTATTTTAATGGAGTATGGATTCGTAGTATGTATGTCCCTGCCCGCATGCAGGTTACGAAAGAGACAGACATGTAATCTTAACAAAACAGTAATTCTTCAAAACGAATCAAAATATCAAATCGTGTTTACATATTTATGAATCAAACGGCGTATACAAATATTTGCCAAATTGGTGTGGTTATATGTATATGGAACCCATTCATGTATACTTATTTTTGCCTACGAGTTGGATACATTTAAATGGAATTTATTTAAGTATGCAACTTTCTGAAGCATTTTGTGATTACATAATACTGAAAAAGTTTAATGAATAAATTTTTTTGGTGTCAGTAATAGATAAATATTTTTGATACAATGTATGACTACATATTTATGCAACCTTGTTTTTGTATACATATTTTTAGACGTGACTGTACGTGTGTGTCTTTGTGAATGTGAATAAATGTCTTTCTTTCTTTCTTTCATATCGAAATCGGTCCATCTGTTCGAGAGCTACGGTGCCACAAACATTGGTGTCAAACTTGTAACACCCCTCTTTTTGAGTTGGGGGTTAAAAAGTAAACCGTTGTTGGTTTTAGTGGAGCGATATTGCAATAAATTTGAACTTTAGCATAAATAGCACATTTTAATTAATTTAAAAGAAAAATGGAGCAGCTAATGTATATTGAGTACTTTATTAAGCAATATTTTGCTACTTCAAAAAATTTCAAAAATTAAATATCGGGGTTTCATAAGTTGGTCAAGTAAAGGAGCGACCACACCGCTGCTTAAAAACGGTAACGGTACGGAATCGCAGTGACGCATCGTATGACTAGGTAGTAGGTACCAGCAGCGGTGTGGAGGGCATGCGATAAAATCGTGACGCTTACAGCACGTCACTGCGATTCCGTGCCGTCTCCGTATTTTGAGCAGCGGTGCGGTCGCCTTTAGTATGTTTGTATAAAAATAAACATAGATTCTTAAAAAGTAGATACCTAACCTACTGTTTTTACATTTATTTTTCGTTGCTACTTTAACCTAGGTGAATGACCCTAAAATAAGACCATTCCCCACCAACACTAAAAAGCAATCTAAACAAATAGAAAACAGTGTAAATTTCCAATGGAAACAACCATCGCGGCATTAAACTACGAAAGCTACCTCTCGGTCATAGAACGTTGCTAAGTTGCTATTTAGGTATTAATTAGTGCGTCTGAGTTACCGGCATCTGAACTTCAGGCACGCGAGCCAGATTGCCAAACAACAGTAGAATGACTGTGTGTCCCTTTTTGTCTTACCCTGTCGGATAGGGACACACTGATAGACAAGCCAGAATACGGCTAGACTAGTGCGACTGCGTTTAGATTTATACTGCACCTGGATTACACTTCCTGGAGCCGATATTACAAAGTAACAAGCTGGAATGCAACTAGGTGTCGAGCTTAGCAATTTGATTGATTTTATGTTCTGTGACGGGGAATGTAGCATTTATAAATGAAATTCAATACAAAAATCGACGATCTTCCTTAGTTAATATTGGAAGGTAAAGTTAACGCACAGGCTTCCTTTCGGAATGAGAGGACTTTTACACGGGAATTGGGAACTTCACACACACCATTGAATTGCTCACGATGTTTTCCTCACACTCTCCCGGCCCGGATAATACCGACATGGAAACACCGACCCTGTTCTTCGTGTACATGCACGCCCATAGAAGTTCATGTCATGACTATGGGCGTGTACAGTACGCCGAGTTAGAGTGTCACCCTTTTCATTCACTGTGAAGAGCGTTACGTCCAGTGTGGAGCAAATCAACTAATTTTGTCAATCAACTGATCAATCAGTTACGTCGTTGTTGAGTTTAAATATTCGAACAATCAGCAGTTTCAATGTGGTTTCTGTGGTTGTATTCATTTATTCAAGCATTATACATGTATCTCTGTGGGAAAAAATAAAAAATTAGTTACCGACTCACAAAGTTACATTATCATTGTAATTTGAATCATGCTAGAACAAATAGTGTATAGTCTCATACTTTTCGATACAAAAATATATTTTTGCCTGACACGTTGCTATTACTGTCACGGTATGATACGGTGGGTAGAGACCTTAAGGCTTTAGTTTCGTGCAACAGGCATCTGGCTTGTTTGTGTCATAATCACATGCTTGTTTGATATTCTGCGCATATGCACGAAGCCCTTGCTTGATGATCAAGATGATAAATGGTTGGTAACATTGCCATTTACGCAACTAGAAGTTATAGGAATCTTCTATCTACCTATATGATTGTGCAATTAACATCTGTGCTTATTTCAATTGAAAACACGATAATTTATTACTTACACATGTTATAGCTCGCTTTTGCTATATGCTCGTAAGACCGCAATTTTTTTAAATAACTAGATATATGTAGTTAATGGTACAATAAGTACATGATCGATCGATCTATCGATTGAATAAGGTCTTCAAGCAACGCCGGCTGCGGCGGGCCGGAAACATTGAGAACATTTTTGAAATATTTAGGCAAATTCTGTTCAAAGTTCACAACGTTGTTTTCGCGACTCTTCAACCGGTGGCATAACCGTTCCATGGCGGTTGATTAATTGTCGCATTGGCTCATTGCCAATTTGATATTAATTCGAAGCAATTGTGGCCTATGAAGAAGGTATAGTTAATTGGCCTGTGAACTTCTGGGCGTTTCAATTGTTCTACATGTACTTTGCTGGAGTACCTACTTATGTTAAAAGTAATGGATAATATATGTGTGATGAACAAAAAAGAGAAAAAGGATATACCATTAAGTACAATAAAATGATTCCGCAATACTTACAGATAACACGTCGATATCTTGGGGCTCAAAGGTCGTAAAGGACATATGGGCATAATTACATGACAATAAGAAATAGATTACTTTTTCAACAGCAAAAAGAAAAGAAAGGATGCATGGCAGGATTAAATATTGTAAACTAAAGGCACCCTTAAAGATTAGAAGATACTTAGCTGTCTAATAAAAACGAAAAACCTCGCTTCGTACTAATATTCTGAAAGTCTAAAATACTACGACTCTAATAAATAAATGTCATTCTTAGTTTTTAGCATGGTCATTATTTTGTAGCTTAATTAGTTTAGTTCATACTTCCTTTAGAGAACGGCAATAGACCAGTGAAAAAACCCTAACAAATAAAACTAGCCAGAACGAGGCATGAAAATTCGAAAAAAGCCAAACAATGCGTAAAAACATGTTCTTAATCTGCAATAAAGCTTAAGGAAGAGTAATTCTTAATGTATAAATAAAATATGATGAATGAAAGTGCTAGCAATCTTTACCAACCAGAGAGTTGTAATAGAAATTAAGAAACTGTGGGAATTTTTCACGCGGCATCAATACAATTATCAGGTAATGATAGATCCAGTAATTATACAGGTGATAAAGATATCCGCCAATGACCACGTTCTAAACAATGTACAATGATGAAACAAAAACGTTGAAAGCAGATAGACACTAAGTTCGATGACTTGTACAGTGCAATTTCACAGCCCGTCTCATTTCCTGGTAAAAGTGATAGTTTTATTGAAGTTATCTGCTTCCCGTCGTAGGCCATCACTATGATTGAATAGTTGTTTCATGAAGGTTATCAGACGAGATAAAATTAGAATTTTATTATTTAATCCAATGCAATAGACGTTATTTCGAGCAGAGAATAGTTTCGAAGTCCTCTCAATAGGAATATAAGTCGTGCTAGATTTGTATACCTAGGAAGAGCTTTAGGCTATAATAGTAAATAAATAAACCTCTACTTTTCAATACAACGATTATAGACAGTGTTTAAGTATACCAAAAGGGTTAAGTAAAAAGCGATGCCATTTCTACAAGGCCCATCCGGTCGACATCCTATTCAGTCACATCACGTACCCTAGCCGATTATTTTGATCGTCATCCATTTGCCCTTCGCATTTTAATGTCGCTTCATGATATTGGTAGGTACCAAAGGGCCCTGGAAGACTAAGTTGCATTGTAACTATGGCAGTGTGAAATCCTCAAGCGATCAATGAGGCTGAAAAAGAACTTTTATGTAAGTAAACCAAAGTTAGCAACGCCGGTTGATTGTATGTAACCTTTAATAAGTCACATCTACGAGGATCCTGAATAGATTCGATTTGCTCCAGACCAGACTTTTTTTGGTAAAAAGAAAAACAGCCGAATAACCATCCAACTTCACAAATTTTATGTCGACCTTATGTCATCTGTTTAATATGACAACCCTCGTTATGTCCAATTAGGCTAACACGCTTTCTCCATTCATCCCGGAGACCTTGTTGTCCACATGCGAAGGCCCCACTTTGGGAGTGTCTGTTGTCCTTGACTTCTCTTTCTATTACTAACTTATAACAATAAAGGCAAAAGTGTGAGTGCGTGCGTGTGTTTTTTAGACCGGCAAGAAAAATCGTGCAAATTGCATTATATTGCGGCGTTCGATTGACCTATACAAAGTCAGCTTTACGCCCTTGCAATGTAATGTAACTTGCTTGAACAATTTTTGTTGCAGATCTAAACCGGGCTTTAACCCCTTCACGCAGACACGCTAAAACCATCTAAAACGGCTGGGACGATTTATTAAGTAGATGAAATTTGGACCTCTAGTACATCATTACACATGGGTTACTTAATATCCCGATATTCCTACGGATCCATCAGATCCGACGCATCGGATCGAGATTGTAAAATCCCAATATATTACCTAAATAGCGTCTCGTCTCGAGGCGTGAAATTTTATACGGTAGTTCTTTATACAAAATTTATTATTGAACTTTTTTTTGACATTCTTAGCTTATTTAATTCAACTCATCCGCCATCTTTATCTACCTGTCAATTTGAACACAAGTTTCAACTATTTTGTTTTAATTCCTCCAGCCACTACCAGTTTCACATTAATTTAAAGTCTGACGAAGGTAACGAGTCGATACTGATGATAAACAAAGATGGATGTCGTTAATATGAATAACGAATTAATTATTAAAGTAATTTTGTTATTTTACAAGCAATTGAACCTGATGATAAGTTAATTTGGTGATAATTATCATTATCACGGTTGTTCACTCTTAATCCTAGAAAAGTGACATTTTGCATACCTAGATATTCTATTATTGATTATATGTACCTATATGAATGTATAATCTAATAATCTCAAAATTTACCCAAAAAAATAAATGAATAGTTAAATTTCAAATAGGTCTTACTCATCCACAATGAGTTTCGTCAGGCAACTAAAACTAAGCAAATACTAATTACACACCTTACGTAAGTAGGAAATAGTAGTTTAATAATTTAAACAAGAATAAAATAAGGAACTTGAAAATCGCCTTCTAAAAGGGTTAAAAGGAGGGGTGGTTAATATGAAATTAAGCGAGTACCTAAAATAAAACTTTGCAGCTATCCTTTAACATTTGCTTTTCTGCAAAACTAGCACAGACCGGATTTCGAATCAATTTTTTTTATCAGAATTCAATCAGAGGTTGCCCTAAAGATATTGTTTTCTCAAAACAGCTGATTTAATCGGAATGTCGTCACAGATTCTGTGATTCGTGACTATTATCATAGATGTTACGGTAACCGGTGAACGGCCTCATTAAGCCTCGGTCCCAAGCCAAATGTTTTTTCACCCTTTATTTCTGTCTCCATGTATTATTAGATTTGTAAAAATTATCCGCGCTGCGTTGTGAATCACTTGTTTGTTCAGGAAGCTTACGACGGGCCATTATTCTTTTATTCAGAACAATTTGTTATTTGTTCTGCCGTTAAATTAGTTACTTGCACAACTCGTTCTATTTCTACGTTCGTTATTTTGTAGAGCTTTTTATTTTGGATATGTTTTATTCATGGCTTGTTTTAAAACGATACGTCAACGATTATGAACGTAAATATTATAATAAAAATATACATTATTTGTTTTATTTACATTAGTGAACACAATAGCGCCATCTGGTCGTTGAGGCAAAAGCTAACAGACCGTAGTCCATTCGTACGGTGCTCGCGCTTTCCGAGCGAGGTCGAGTGTACGCTGCGAAGTTTTACTAGTTCGAGTAGTTCCACACTATGTCAACAGATGACGCGAAACATATTTTATAAGTAATTAGTTTTACTATTAACTATTTCTTATTATAATATCACACATACACACACACACACAGCTCTACTTCACGTTAGACATATTTAGTGTCATTGATTAATTGTTTCCTAGCGAGTTTTTTAAGTCCTACCTACGTGTTAGTGCATTCCTTCCTTCATTAGCAATATCGATCGTACGGGAACGTAGGTTGTTATCTGCTGCAGCCTGTGACGTCACGAGTGCAACGACCGCTGCAGCAAGTCGCCGCCGCCCGCCCACGCTGCGTGAAAACACCAATGTCACTTGCAAAATAATCCTTGAACTCGTGCTAGACTCGCGGCTACCAACGCTGTTCCAAATTCGAAAATTGAAACTAGGCGAACTTTGTTGATTGCCAGTGTGCTTTTTGTGTTAGTTATTATTAAATTAACTAGTGTTATAGTGTTTATTCATCATTGAAAACTTTTTAGACACGCATCTCACTTGAAATGTATTCAATGTGGTTATGTGAATGAAAAGCGTAAGCATTTGCGTATTACAAAAGCGACGGTAAACATTATACTCGATTGGCTGCCATGCCAATCCTAGTTATCCCGGCTTTTCAATACGAAACATATGGCGGGAGAACGCATTCCTGTGTGAACTTTCTGGATTCGCTCAGTCCGAGTATAATATTCACAGTGGAGCCTGTGTTTAACTGTGTTTGTTTAATTTAAAACTGTGATTGATACGGGCCAGCTAAAATGGCCGGTAAGTTTGTTCTGTTCTGATTTTGAAAATAAAGACTTAATTGAATTCGGCAATTTTTAACCCCCGACGCAAAAAGAGGGGTGTTATATAAGTTTGACCGTTATGTGTATCTGAGTATCTGTATATCTGTGTGTCTGTGGCTGTCTGTGTCTCTATGGTACCGTAGCTCTGAAACGGGTGGATTGATTTGAATGCGATTTCTTTATTTGAAATCAGGTTTTCTAGCAATGGTTCTTTGACACGTTTCATCACAATCGGTTTAGCCGTTTTGAGATATTGAACTTTGAAGTGACAAAGGGTTTTCCAGCTTTTTGTTGGTTAGGTTATAAACTCTACATTTTCAGTGATGGCCTTGTTGCCTTTTGTTTTTTTTTTAGCTTGGCTTGAAATCTATCCTCCTTAGTCCTTGCGTACTTTATAAAGGACTAAATAACACTAAGAATAACGGCCGAATGTACTATATGAAGTACAAATTGTTCATTGAATAAAAAATTCTAAGAATTTTGAAGCAATATCCAAAATAACAAAGCAGGTCAACCACGTCTAGGTCTTAAACGCTAAGTTTGTTAAAAAATGTCAGGACTTAGGAGGCTATCCCTTCCAGCCGAACCTATTGCTATCTTTCTTGTTTGAATATTACCAGTCCACAACAGAAATATGAAGATACTCTATTTGTATGATTATGGAATTGTAATGGGTTTTAAAAGAGCCCTTATGGTCACTGGTCACGGTCAGAGATCAATAAAACTTTTATGATAGTAATATTTTATCACGGCGGCTTATTTGGTGTGCGACATGGTTCTATATAACCTTGATAATTTTACGGGGCAACTGGTTAAAAATAGGCGTTTGCTAATGCTTAGGCATTTAATGCTCCAGTTCCGGTGCTCGTATTGGTTAGATTTTGTAGAGCGAACGTCATATAAACGCACCCTTGACATGAAACTGTTGTGATAAAAATGTGTTTTAATGTAAACCTCGAAGATTTAGTCAGCTCTAAAATCCAGTGTGTTGTTCTAAATACCTAACTAGTAAAGTGCTCGGTTATTTATATAGGTTTTAGTTTTAACTTTCATTGGAGAAGTCTTAGCTACATGTATGGTTTCATACTTTTTTTTTTCTAAAATCTACGGTTTTTTTAACGAAATCGATACCTGCCAAGTATGCTATGCTATGCTACTATTGGACTACCCAGGGGTAACCAGGAGATGTGGCGCACCGAATCATCATCATATCAGCAGTAAGTCTACTGTTGTACATAGGCCTTCCTCCGTCCACCCGAGAACCATTTTCGTTAAAAAAACAGTACATATTGTTCGAAGATCTCCCTTGAATTCTCCTTCGCATTGAAACAGTACATGGTTTTGTTGTTACCTACTTCTTACTTATTAACTTACTCGGCATTCGAGTCCTTTCTGACTTCTTAATAATATGTTCCCCGACGCTTGTCAGCTGCGAACACTTGAACGCCTCTTAATCATGGACCAATGGACGCACCATTTGTCCGGCCGCCGGTACACTGTCACTCCTTGTAAGGAACGTGAAGCTTACTTGTTTGTGTCCACCGGATAGCTAAAGTCAATCAAAGAGTAAAGGGCTAGACTAGAAAGAGAAATCTATACTAATATTATAAATGCGAAAGTGTGTGTGTTTGTGTGTATGTTTGTCCGTCTTTCACGTCGAAACGGAGCGACGGATCGACGTGATTTTTGGCATAGAGATAGCTTATGGGCCAGCGAGTGACATAGACTACTACAGTTCCCGAAGGAACAGCGTGCGATAACCAAATCCCACGTGGGCGAAGCCGCGGGCAAAAGCTAGTATCGTATATTTTTGTATAGCTGGCCTTCTCGTTTAATTGGTAGCTGCCATGCAAGATGTAAGATCAAATTAGTCTTCCACCACCGTATTTAAATACTCCTGTGATTCATAGTATTCATATCCAAAAGTTAACTAGGTACGATATATTTTTAGTCTTGTGTCATAGTTAAAGTAGCATTCCAATGTTGGCGACCGACCGGCGACTGTGACACACGACCGCGACCAGACCAAGTCGCGCGACCAAAATCAAAACAAAATTCGGCGCTCTGCAATTTTTGGCCTGTCCTTGTAACAGCGGCGTGGTTCCAACCGTAACAATTTAATTCCCATCGGTTTGCCTCTTTCTTTCATTTCCGATTTTTTTTTCCACCGCTCCTTAGCTCGCTCGATGTTAGCAGCTGACGATCCAATTAATCTGCGTTAAGGTTTCTGCAGAAATAATTGCGATTTCTCGTCATAACCATTGAATGGTGGGTGAAAAACAAGGGCCGTTGGGATCTGACGAGTGATTTAGCTAATGGGCTGTCGTGTTACTTGACAGCTTTCTTACGTCCCACGTAGAATCGGTATGGGATTTAGTTGCGAGTAGATGGAATCAAACAGGTCGTGTGGATAGAGACAAGCGTAAACTTGAGGTACACGACACTTTTTATTTTTAATGTAAGACAGGGCTAAGAACAGGCGGGTCACCCTATAGAAAGCTATTACCGCCAATTAAGATTACAGGTGTAAAATGTCGGCTTTTTGAGAAAAAAAGGGTCGTTTTTTAAAGATTCCTAAGAGATGTCCGAAAATGTTGATGCTGCCGCGTGTGTTACAAAAAGTGCCGCGAGATTAGAACTGACTATCGATTCTTCATCTCTATGTGAGTGAGCTAAAGCTGAATATACACTACACTGTGGTCATGCATCTTTGAAACTCTATTATTTTTAACACTTATTTACTGTCAATTACCTAATTTACGACAAATTGCATGTATAGAATTTTAGTTAATTATTTGGAAGTAAAGAAAGAAAGAAAGAAAACATTTATTCGTTACAAACAATGAATAAAAAAATAAAATAGAGAAAAAACAAAATAAGGGTATGTATGTCACGAAATGGTCCCAAATCAGCATTTGCCGCACTTGCGAACGGCGCTGGTGTTCCTTTGGAACCATCTGGCCATCATACATTAAAAAAAAATACACAGTAAAATACAGCAAAACCGACAACAATTCAGCTAAAAAAATACTTACTAACTAACTTAAAAATTAAATATTTTATTATAATGTTACCTACCTGTTATGTGTTAAGTATTAAGTACAAAGGCGTGTCTTCCGTAATCTCGCCGCATTTTGGCCTGTTTCAAACATAATGTGATTCCCTACTTATGCAGCCCGTGCAATTTGTTCCTCGGCTATCGTTTTAATCAGGTGAAAAACTTCGTTACCGGCTCCCACTGGCCAGGAAACGCCGTGGCAGTTAACAGTTTTTGTGACAGCTTGAGGCTGTTTAACGTGGTTGTAAGGTGGTCAGTATAAGTTGACAGTAATACCTAAACACAGACAGTGCACCTCTTTATCGCTCTTTTTTTGTTTTTTGAGTAGTGTCTTAGCCAAGATGCGTCTTCAATCAAACGCGATAAGTGCAAATGATTGGTCGAGAAATAAACAGTGGAAAAATATAAAATGCCAGTTTTTGCAGCTCTGCATATGACTAAAGATGCACATAATTTAATTACACACAATTTAATTTACATGTAATCACTTGTTTGCAATAATACACATGAATACCTAAAAACTATGTAATGTAAATGTAAGTACCTAAATCAGGCAAGCTACCCAGTTTTATAAGCCTCTATTATATTTAATAGCCTATATAAATGAGACAATCTTGTTACTACTAAATGATTACATGCTACAAAACGAAACCTCTCATTACAGAAAACGTAAATTATATCCGCAAATTATGTAATAGGCATAATAACCGTGGTTAAAATGTAATTCTGCAGCAGACCATTCATTTTGGACTTTGCCGAGTTGGTCTCTTCGCTAACGACTGAAGGTATAGTTTAAGAATCAATAACTACAATGTAAAGGCGTAGGTAGAGCTATCTGCTATAGTTCTGTTCCTACCTAGAGGCTTTCTTTAGTTCTCAATTCATTGGTCGCCCGTTTCATACTTTTGACAAACTCTACGATTTATCTTTAGGCTTTAGTTACGCGCCAATATTTATTTATTTATTCAACATACTTCGTTAATACCGCTTTCAGTATACTTAAGCTTAGATAAATACATATTTGACGATTATTTTAGTTTGAACAGGAATTTCTTTGCGCCAAGACTTTTACCGCTCGAAAGTAGTAAAAATCTTACAATTAATTATCGCTCGAAAAAAAAATTACCACCGTTTAAGTCAACACTTCACAACAACGAACGATATATCTCTTCTCATCTCAAAAAGCATACAAGTAAAATTGTCGCGATATAAAACTACGTTGATCATGCGTATGTTTATTTCATCGTTTGATACTAATTAGGAAGTAATTAGATAGCATGTGAAGCATGTATCAAAAATAATATTTGTATGACTTACACAGTCTAAAGAAATGTATGAAACAAAAACCCATGATATCATACAACTAATAATGTTTGTATATAATTCTTTTGAGAAAATAAAATCTTAAACCATAACCATAATGTACTACATTTACAGCAAATACAATTTCATTTCATTTCACGTTTTCAGTCCTTTATTCCATGCAAATGCTCGACACAACACAGTTAAACCTAACGAAATTGTTTACATATTCTACTCGGCATTCTGTCTAACTCTAGGGCATTCCAGTAAATTGGACCGTAACTTCAAAGTCGCGAGTAAATCCCAAACAATTGGCCATAAATTCGGTTGTACCATGAGACAATGGCTGAACAAAGGAATAATCGCTCAACGCATCGGCGGATCAGTTTATTAATGAAGCCGACGTCTAGCGAGGTCTCGACGGATAATTAATTAATAGTTGCGATTTTATTGGCTCTTATTTATATAAGGTTCCGTTTAAAAATTAATTTGCAAATTAAGCTTTAATGTGCTAATTTTTAAAAGAGTCAAGTGTGTGTGTGTTCCCCTCTACAAGCCGCTCTGTAAGCCGTTAGCTCAAAAATCTAAAAAAAAACGTAACTAAATGTAGTTAGTACGCATAAAAAATTATCTAAGAGGGAAACTATCAGGACAGAATAGGCTTTTTAAGTTAACAAGCAGGTACCTAACAGTCGACCAAAAGTTACTATTGCATACTTGCTGCATTTAAGCAAGACGTTTTCTTTATCGGACACATGATTTTTGTCACCCAGAGTCCGGTTTTTCCTCTAAAAACTGGATAAGTGTATTTTAAAATACTCGGGCTATTCAAAAGCGATATAAACCCTTTCACATCGGAATCGCCGTGATTATAACTCCCTTAATTACTAAAAAACTTGACGCATTACTCGCATTAGAACTGTTGATACGTTACTTTCGACGTCTCATTTTAACGGTCGCTTCAGTTCGATCCGAGAATGCTGTTAATTGATTAAGATAATCAGGTCCCGATGTCTCTGATGATAGTTTAACGCGTGTAGTGTTGTGTAATGACGCGGCATGGGATTATACTAATTTAATTTAACGGTTGTGACATCGGCATCGGCTTTGTAAAAGAGAATAGGTGATAAAGTTTGTTTCTGCTTCCGGGGATTATAACTGTAGATGTTGTATTGGAAAGAGCTTAGTCGGAATTACGTCTGATAGCTTCTATAGAATTCTATAGAATTTTGTTTAGGGTGAGGTTAAATTCTAGCCGCTACACAAATTTAGGTACTCCTTTGAGTTGTGAGTCGCCTATTTTCGGTCCCGTGACTTTGGTTTCATACGAAATCCTATTTGTGTAAAACTGACTGCGTGGCACACACTGGACTTCAGTATAAAATCGAATGCAGCAGAAATTACGCGTCCGGAAATACCGCGACTCGCAATAAAAAAAAATCGTTTTGCTTCACCACTTTTAGGAAATAAAAAGATTTCCAAAAGGAAATATAGGTAGGTATGTAGTAGTACACAGAAGAGGATCAATCGATCATTTTCTGCCCTCATTTTCTGGCCTGTTTCACCATTTGTCGACTAACTTGAAGTGACGGATATCAGTGATGCCGTCTCTGTTCGTTTTGTCCGAATAAACAAAGACGGCGTTACGTTTACCTGACACTTAAATTTAGTCGCCAAGTGGTGAAACAAGCCTACAATTTTGAAAGTAAATGTTAGTAATATTGCTGATGTTAAATTAAATCTAAAAGCAGACAACTCCGATGAAATTATGGTAAGTGGCATTAAACGAATGTTTCTTATTGAATACAAACGGCCCATCAATTCCATTTATGATCATGTGAGTTTGTCGAATGATATAAATTACGGGTAGAAAACACCTGAAGATGTGGGAAACACATTTCATTGCTCTTAACGATGTGGGGCCCTACGGGTCGTGAACCAAAAATTACTGGCTTAGATTCAAGCTACCAAAAATAGCGGTCGCCCACTCACCGGGAAGTGGACTCTAATTAAGTTTAGATAATGATTATTATTTATTGTAAAGCCCACTGTGAGCCTTTGTGGCCGAAGACATAATGTTTGCTTAACGCTCCGACGGACACAAAATGAGTATTGACCACATTCGTTACGGCTTCTTCTGTGCCGCCGCTGTTCTTAAACTAGTCGGACATTTTAATAGCGCGTGTTTTAAGTAAAGTCGTAAATAAGTTCAGTGATTCAGATTGGGTAGTTGGTTATGGTTAGGTCATCGATCCTGGTAGGTAGAGGTAGCTAAAAGTACTCATAGGCATCTTAGTCGAAAAATAACAGTAGGGAATTAGTACTCGTTAGGTCATCAATTATGGTAATTTCACGGACGTTTGAACCAGAACCGTAACTAATTGGAAGTGAGGAGCACGTTGACTCAGTTCTAGTACGGCTGGAGCCGCGGCTAGGAAGCTGTTGCGGCTACATTCCGCGACCAGGCCGCGTCCTGCATTCCCATCCGCGGCTTCCGAGAACGCGCGGCCCGCTACGCCAAGCGACCTTCCCTGGACAGTCGCTAACGACCGATACGTTTATCGCCCACACGTCCCCATTCAATGCGCAATTCCGCACCACAATGAACCGAAGATCATTTGAAGCCGTCCCACAGAATGCTGCGATCCGAGTCGCGTGCGGAGCGGCCGGAGCCGCGACCGCCGCTGCCGGCCAGTCGCTGCGACGACAGCCATCCGACCACGCCGCTGCAGCGCGCGCGGAACGTTCCATTTTGAAAAACGTTTGACATTTCCTATTAATTACAAGTTCGTTAAAATTCGCGGTAACGTTTTGACAGTGCGGTGTCGTTCGTCGCGGTCGTGAATCGATTGGCAACGGTTGGTGCGGCGGACGAGTCGAGTCCGAGACGAATTCGTCAATTTGTTACCACCGCGAGCTGGCGGCCGGCGTAGTCCGAAACGTCCCTCCGGAACAATAACGTAGTAATTAGAGCGTGGACGTAAAAATAACTGCACCCACTCGCGTGATGCGCGTGCGACGGCGCAAACTTTAAACTGTAGAACAATGTCATTGTTGCCGCGTTTAAACTAAAGTCGCCGACGTTGTTTTTAAACCATCGCGTATTTAAATTTTGTTCGTCATAAATATTTTTTTCATAGGTAACATTCGTGTCGAATTTGGCATTTAAGCGTCTTTGTTCCGCGCTGGGGCGTCACGTCATAAGATACCAGAGTCTGCATGTTGTTGGCATCACAAAATGTCAACAGTCAATCAAAAGCACGTGAAGCGTGGTCGGCGCCGACACGCGAGCATCGGTGTTAATTGCCTAATAAATAAAGCTGGTCTAACAGCGACCAGTACGCTAAGAGCCGTGATTGTTTCACTAACAGGAAGACACAGACACTTCATCCTAGTCCCGATCATTAAGTAATAGAGGTCTATCTCATGCGATTGTGTGAGCGCGGAATTGCCTGTATTATTTTGTCAGTGCATCCCGAATCGGACACATATGGTACAACAAAAGCTAGTGTAGAGGTAATTAAATGCGATCAGACGTCCAAATAAACAATAATGCTATGGAAGTCTGTTAATTTAACTTATATTCATCCAAAAGCATTTGACTTCGATACTGGTACTAGATGTTTGTTTTAATTAAGTATTCTTCCATCTCATCATCGTATGCCATGCTCATGCACGGCTTGTCCCTCAAGCGTTATCAAACCGGTGACATGGTGTGAAAATTTGATGTGTCGTGTCAATTAATATAACACCTGCATCGGCATTAGGTATTCAACAGGCGTCCTACGTTGTTTAGATTTTCTTTGATGGATTATTCATATTACAACTCTTTAGAATTCAAACCATTAACTATGTTTTCAAGACACTGTGGTAGTACGCTATTTAACAAACAAACATCCACAAAAACGTCAATATCCGCAGGTCACAATCTCTGGGGGCACCGTCCGCAGTTTTCTTCGTCTATCTACTATAACATGCACACGAACCTAAAATATTTACACGGGATGTAAAACCAAGGTTCAATTAAATACTAAGGTGTCACTCGTGTCTCCACACCATTAATCAATGTATCTACCGCCTGTAATTGTTTGTACACAATGCGCAGCGTGCCTCTCAATGTAGAACAAACGTGTGAACCTACAATCATTTGTGACTTATGGTACGAGCGATACAATTTTCTTGTACATCCTCATGTGGGTGGTAATCCGTTTAAAGCCTACACAATAATTACATAAACAAAGGCGACCTTCCACCGGTATGTCGCTCCTCGCTTACATAAAGCCTGTAATCTGAACGCTCCTTATAATCATATCGTTAATCGTCATCAGACCCTTCACATTGCCATACTGGATGTTTAGAGCTCTTTTTTTTTTACTGTAATATTGTTGTTTTGCTACTAACGCGGTCCTACTTGTTGCCAGATGTTATTTGTCAAATGCATTAGTGGTATGTCGTCCACTACGTTTCAAAAAGCTCGTACTTCAAAATCGATAATTCTTCTCAGTGAAGTTTATAAACATTATTTCAAAGGAATGACAATATACCTTATTTCTATCGAGGTTCGTTTTAAGTCTCTGACATTTGTTTGACACGTTGTCTTACTTCCTGTAGAATTTATCGGAGTGTCTGCCAAATTAGGTCAGCTTGACAGGTACTGATTCCCTACTAGGCAACGGACCCATAAAATAATCTCTACAGTTTCTATTTGGCAATCCATTCTCTCTTTCATCCACTTTTTCTTTGAACAATGATACCTACTTATCACATCCCTCACTCACTAGTTTTCTTTACTTTTACATTTAACCATTTATAAAATTATATCAATGAGGGCGCTCATTGATATAATTTTATAAATGGTTTGTTTGTTCACCTGAACTCAGAAATTCTACTAAGTAATATTTATTATTGATTTATTTATTTATTTATATTGTCTCATTAGAGCTGAAACCACTTATTGCTTTATGTTTATCACTTTAAACACCAATTAATCTCGTACCCAAAAAGCATTAGCTATAGCTATCCAAACCAACCCGTATAGAAACAATGTCACTATTGTCCATCGATACAGACTGACACCTGTCGTGTTTAGTATTGAACACAATTTGTTTTTGTAGGCTTGTACCAGCAAAAATTCTAGCATACTTGTATGTATTGACAAATGCCTTTGCTTAGTACCTAATGTTTCTCTTTGTATGGATGCTCAAAACATTTTGGGACTACTTCACACTGTATTTAATGGAAGTTTGTCATTATGTCTCATGTCTCAAGTGCCGATGCAATCTGTTCTTCGCACTTCACAATACTACAACTTATCTTAACTTGTTTATGTACTATGTACATACTAACAATACCAGCATTTGTAAAAGTCGTCGTTACTAACAATTCGTTTTGAGAAGCCAATACAGATGTACTGCTAATAATCAATTAAATTCACCTTCGTGGCAGCAAAACCTTAACATTACTTCAAGTTTGCTAATTAAGAGACTTACTTAGGTAGCTTTTTTTCACCATTTCCCTTGTTTGAATACTTCCATGTAGTAGAATAAAATCTGTAAAGTGAAATTGATTTGTAAAAAAAAAAACAAATTTTATGTCGCTTGTAAACGTATTTCTGTATTGAATTCAGTTTCATCACATTTAGTGCGCCAAGATAAGTCAAGTCGTGTAGAAGTGACACATTTATTTCAGTTTCTCACAACACATAAAACTGTTTCTAAAACGATTATTATGCAATGAATCAAAGTGATCTGACGCAATATCTGTTTATTGTGAAATTCCGAAAGTAAGGTTCCTATAAAAATAATTAGGTCAGTAGCTACTTAAATTTAAAATAAATTGTAGTAGCGCCACGTTTCTTAAAAATGTCCTTCATTCTTTCGTTGCTCTGTCTTTAATAATTACTTCCCTTGTTCCGTTTTTGCTCGCTTTTTTATTTCTGCGGGGTTTTTATGTCTTGTCCTCATGGTATCTAATAAAACATATTGCTTCTATCTTATTTCATACGCATGTTTTTCTGTTCCTATTCATTTGCAAGCTTATGCGGCCCAATGAACCGCGCGATGTAAAACCTTGTCATCGGTTGTCTTCCGGCGATTAAACTAATCGAATCCGATAAAACAATTATAGAGACAATCGACGCACGCCTTTAAAAACTAACTAGATGGGTAGGTGTAGGTAAATAAATACTCGAAAAAAAGAAATAAATAAGGAAGTTACTTGAACAGTGCGAGTGATGAAGAAAATGGGTCACTCAGAGCTTTTGATGATGAAGCGCGACAATGAAGGGATTGTGTATTAATTTTTTTCGATGTCTGGAATTATTATGTTTGTTTTTTCATGGGCCTAAAGTTTATTTGTTCACACTCGGTGAGTCAGGAAGTTTTTAAACTACGCTTAGATACTTATTGCTAATAGACTGAAGCCTTGACTACTCAGGCCTTGAACTCGAGCAGTTCGCCAATATAGCCTTAACCACCTTAGCATTGATTAGGTATGGTTCCAATTGATTAGAGCGCTTACTCGGATTAAGTTTTTGACTTTTAAGTGGAGTGTTTTCTAACAAGGTACATGTTGTACATAGTGGTAAACCACTTCTGTGTAATTTTAAACCTGTGGTCGTAATGTGTGACGCTATTTTGAGGCGAGTAACGCAACCCGATTTTGTATTGTTTTCGTCTACCATTCACTGTCCTAAACAGACATGTGTAACTACATTTTTTTTAGTTTTTTGTCTATTTGCGCTAACACAAGACCTTCGACTACACATTTCCACCCACTCCTGGGTCCGCCCACTGTACGCTGACAAAGAACAATAAATGAGGAATTGGCCGTAATTTAAAGAGTATCTATGCTTTAATTACCTATGGGAAACAATCTGAAGCAGATGATTCTTAACCAAAATTATTATATCTAAACTTACCTATCGTGTACTTTCTTGCAAAAATATATATTGATGTATTATTCAGATCGGTGTAATGTTTTTGTTCTTTGCCACTTTAACTGATATGTTCAATTAAACTTTATTGTTTACATAATTAAACTTGTTAACACGTTTGACCCATGAGGTTGAATGTGTGCATATTTATTTTCGTAACCGTGACATGAACATTGTTTGTTTATGTACCTACAAATGTTTCTATTATTTACTGTTGTAATTGAAGCCTAACTAGATTCTCTAGGATAGGTACCATAAGACGTGTCTACCTATTAATTATGAAGACAGAACTCCATCATATGTATTCTCGTCTCAGCGATGATTACGAGTATAGGGCGGCGCCCGCCCACGCGCCCCATCCGTCCAAACTGGTCATTTACATAACCCACGGCCCTTCGTTCGCCAACATTAATAGATTTCGTTTTTCACAACTGTTTTCCAAGACGTAAAGTAAGTCAACAGGTTAATGAAGTTAGTCCAAGATCTATTGCGAAATAGAGAGCGGAAGCGACCACCTGCCGGGAATAGCCGTCGCGTAACGCCGCCGTCGCCAGCTCCCAGTGCGCCGCGTATCACCCGGCGTCGCGCTCGCCGCCGATAACCCTGCCGCCTATCACTCGCGAAAATAACCCAGTCTTCTCCTAGACGTGGTCCAGCCACGACTGCCCGCGCCTCCGACCCGCTCCGCCTTTTATACGCCCCGGCAGAGGGATGGCATCCGTGCGCACGCGCTCTGCATCCCCTAAATCCGTCTCCTTCTCCCCTGTGCTCGAGCGCAAGTACAGCATCGACCGAGCGCCGGCGAACCCTCCCGAACTCAAGTCCCAGGACTGGAGGAAGTACTTTAACGACTTCAGTGCATACCTTGGTAAGTGCATCAGGCGAGGAGTTGGAGCAATCTCCGGATGAGTCAGGCTGCTTTTATTGTGCGGCCTTGCGCTATATCGGTTGCGTGTTAGTGGACCGTTCGGGCACCGGCTCAATAAACAAACCTTGCGCAATCGCAGCTAATGCTTTTGCTGAGCTTTTTGTTTCATTTTATCTATTCGCCGGTAGCGTCTTGATTGCCTCTCGGCGAACATTTCAATGTGTAGTTAGAGCGTGGTTTTTAGCCAATTCGTGCATAGATGAGAGATTTGTGGTGTTTTTCGCTATTATTAGGTTCAATGTATAGTCTGCCAATTTAGTATTGCTTGAGGCATTAATCATGTCTGTCAGCGAGGCCCTTGATGTTCTCGCGGTTGACTGTTGCCAATTTGCTATTTATTCGGAAATACGAGGCTCTTGCGGTTTTTGTCTTGCGGGAGGTGAAGATAGGTCTCTGTGCTCAACTCGAAGCGTATCGACTGACCACGGCGTCGACGGCCCGTGGTGTCAGCACGCAGATAACCTTGCGGTTTCATATCAGAAACTCCCCATTTAACACACTCCATTTAATATATTGTTAGAGTACTTCATTATGGCCTAATAATGAATGTAAAGATGATATTGAGATTTAATTTAGAAGCTTAAATGAGCGCATTGACGATTTGACGTAACTATCGTGCTATCGTCATACGCATGTTTACAAATATTATGATATTAAATTAGATGTAACTACTTTCAGAACGTAAAATTTTGTGTAGTTTTATATTATTTGTATTTATTTCAGCCGTGGATGGCCATACTCGTCATTACCCTCTATCCCACAGTCATCTCATACAATTTGCTTTACTTACTTCACAAGCGTGTGCTCAGTCATCCTGTGGAGGTGAAACAAGTCAAAAGGTTATAATTTATAGATTTGGAGCTCCGCAAAGTAACGCCTGAGATAGTCAATTATTGCATTATTTGTGAAAGAACCGTTATGTTGTGAGATGCTTGCCTGGATTTAAAGCTTGATTTGTGGCAGACAGAATAAACTACCTCTATTGATAATTAAAAAACTTGTTAATTATTCGTCAAACTTATTACCTATTTGATAGTAGGTGTAAAAAACAAGTTGCGACATAATTATATCTAATGTTATAAAGCATTCAAAACAACTGTGTACGGTCGAACAAATTGAACCTTCCTTCGTGCTACAATATCATGTTGACATCTCATACTTTTGTCAAGGAAGTCATAATAAAATTGATTATTAAAAGATTCCACCCTGTGCAATGTCATGATTCAGTTTGTTCGACTGGACAAACATAGTTCAGAAGGGAATACAAAAACCCGCACCCGCTACTAACCGTTTTTATCTTATATTAGCTTCACATGTTTTGCTCTATTTGTTGATCCTTATTTTGATATTGAGATCCCTTCGGGGATAAGTCCGCCTTCGTACTAAACACTTTTTTGAAACCTTTTTGTACAACAAAGAGTATAAAGAAACAAACAAACATGTAAGTAACTTATTCAATCAGGCATTACTTTGCGGAGCTCCATATCAATGAACTAAAAGGTCGCGGGTGAGTAAAGAAATTATTTTAGTTCATGTAACTAATTACAAAAAGTGACGCTTAAAATTGTTGCAGATAATATGTGGATGATAATAATAATTCGTGCCCGCGTTTAATCTGCCTAAAGGGTCGGCAAAAATAGCTCATACATTAACCTCTCCTGTTAGCCTTATAAAAGCTAACCTCTGGTGAAAAGTTCCGTGTGTGCTACAGTTTTAACATCAGGCGTTTTTTATTATGATACTTATTCAATTTGCCTACAGTCTCTCACAGGTCTTATGTTTCTCGAAAACTGGCAGCGCAAGCAATGTCAAATAGGAAATATTGCACTATGCGCCGCTACCGAGCGAGAAAATGTACGACTTCGATTGTCGATGTAGAATTAGTTTTTTATTTTAATAATGTAACTTTGTTGGTTTTAAACTTTACATAACTACATAAATTAAATAAACTTAAAATATTTATAATAAAAAAGACAGATAATAGTAATAATTAATAATAAAAACTAAAACAAATGATTTAAACCAGACCCCTTCGGCAAAGTTCCGTATTCGAATACATTATGTTGGCCGTTTGATGTCTCACATAGGAATCTCTCAATGACATAGGAAAATTTATTAGAATGATGAATGAACCCCTGACGTTAAAATTGTAGCATACTTACGTCATTGACTCTTGCGCAGAAATTTTAACCAGGCGTTTAGCAGTTTATGTATTACTTCCAGCTAGGCTCTTTAGTTAAATAACAAATTACGTGGTAAAGTATTCTATATTATATTACTAACGACCATTTTCTAATAGGTTCATTAATTGGCTCACTTTAATTATGTGAGTATTATTATTTATGACAAGTTCATTAAACTAATGGTTGAACTAAAATAAAGAAAGAAAGAAAATACATTTATTTAACGCTATAAATAAAACATAGAACAAATACAAGACATACATGACGCTAAATAGGTCCCCACTCAGCATAATGCCACGGCAAGCCGAGCGAGGCGCTGATTTTCAGTGAGGACCTTATCTAGAAACTAACTTAAAACTAAACTAAACTTAAAATTAAACTTAAAAGAATCGTCTACGTACCTACATACATTGATGCGGTAAGAAGCGCGCTTTTCAATATTGAGTAACTAATAATTGATTTAATTAGATTCTTATAATATAGGTTAAGACAAGTAAAATCTAATCCAAATATCGCGAAACCCTTCGTCTCTTTCATTTGTAAATCTTACGTTAAAGTAAGACAAAGCGCGCGAGACATTCCACGAGTGTCGCGTCATCTCATGACGACGTCTTCATTTCATTATCAACGCGGCGTCAGCGCTGGTTCATTGATGACAGCTGTCCAACCAGCGCTGGCAGCGCTTTAAGACAGGTTTTCCTTCTTAGCTTTAATGAAACCAACCGTCAAAGTCTCTCCTTCGCTCCATTTGACTGTTAGGTTTTGAATAATTCCGCGAATGTGACCGATTTAGCCAATTGTTAATTTTTTACTCAGAAATCGTTGAAATAGAAAAAAAATGAAGTTATCATCTACCATCCCTTTTAAAAAATATATAGTGCAAAGCGGGTTTGCACTTCCCCCAAGGAAATAAATGGTGTTTTCCTAAAATAAAAGTTATTTTAAGTTCCTCCTCTGTGGGTATAGTGGTTGCCGCAGTTATCCTTAATAACAGCATGGGCTACCAACTCATACAAGATATATTTAGTACTAAAAAACCGCAATAGATGGCACTACCATTAACATCTGTAAAGTATAAAATGTAAATAAGCCGAATTAAGTAGAAATATTGATATTAAAATAAAGAATAGCATATTTTATAAACACAACTTCACATCAACTTTATTTCAACTCCTTAATTTGAAGATAAGAAACATCATAAATAATAAATTGAGAATACGAAAGTATAGGCTACATGTGACTACGTTTCAGCTATGAGGTTTTCGTAGTAGTTTGCAAAAGTAACGCTAGATGGCGTAAAACCGGTATGCGCATGCAGCGGGCTACTATGTAATTCGAAACACGAAGTTCGTGTCGTGCGGTCTCTTTCGCTCTCGTAATAAATAGTAGGTATAAGTGTCAGAGGGACCGCACGACACGAACTTCGAGTTTCGATTTTCAGAGTAGCCTGCCTATGTGCTGAAGGGCTACTCCGAAACACGACGTTCGAAGTTCGTATCGTGCGATCTCTCTCACACTTATACTATTTAATACGTGAGCGAGAGGGATCGCACGACACGAACTTCAAGTTTCGTAGTAGAGTAGTGACGATATGTAGTTTTTTTTTTTTTTTATTTGACTGGAAGGCAAACGAGCAAGTGGGTCTCCTGGTGGTAAGAGATCACCGACGCCCGTAAACATCTGCAACATCAGGGGTATTGCAGATGCGTTGCCAACCTAGAGGCCTAAGTTGGAATACCTCAAGTGCCAGTAATTTCACCGGCTGTCTTACTCTCCGCGCCGAAACACAACAGTGCAAGCACTGCTGCTTCCCGGCAGGATTAGCGAGCAAGATGGTGGTAGCAATCCGGGCGGACCTTGCACAAGGTCCTACCACCTGCTATTATGCGATTATGCAATTATAGTATATAAATATAAGTGTTGTGTAGTGTATATACTTGGTTTGGTGTTTTTCAAAATCCTCTAATATCTCAGAAACGGTGCGTCCTAGCTCAAAAATAGCCAAATTTTCAACCCCCTCCCAAGCCAACCCCCTACGGGACTACCCCGGACCCAACCCCAAAATTTCATCCCCCCCCCCCCCACTTTTAGCACATTGACCAGCCTAACCAGACCCCTGATCCAAGGGTAGCAAAAACTTCCAGGGCCTATAGCTCCGGAACGGGGCTACTCCGAAACACGACGTTCGAAGTTCGTATCGTGCGATCTCTCTCACACTTATACTCGCATCGCACGATACGAACTTCGAACGTTGTGTTTCGGAGTAGCCCCGTTCCGGAGCTATAGGCCCTGGAAGTTTTTGCTACCCTTGGATCAGGGGTCTGGTTAGGCTGGTCAATGTGCTAAAAGTGGGGGGGGGGGGATGAAATTTTGGGGTTGGGTCCGGGGTAGTCCCGTAGGGGGTGGGCTTGGGAGGGGGTTGAAAATTTGGCTATTTTTGAGCTAGGACGCACCGTTTCTGAGATATTAGAGGATTTTGAAAAACACCAAACCAAGTATATACACTACACAACACTTATATTTATATACTATAATTGCATAATCGCATAATAGCAGGTGGTAGGACCTTGTGCAAGGTCCGCCCGGATTGCTACCACCATCTTGCTCGCTAATCCTGCCGGGAAGCAGCAGTGCTTGCACTGTTGTGTTTCGGCGCGGAGAGTAAGACAGCCGGTGAAATTACTGGCACTTGAGGTATTCCAACTTAGGCCTCTAGGTTGGCAACGCATCTGCAATACCCCTGATGTTGCAGATGTTTACGGGCGTCGGTGATCTCTTACCACCAGGAGACCCACTTGCTCGTTTGCCTTCCAGTCGAATAAAAAAAAAATTAAAACTACATATCGTCACTACTCTACTACGAAACTTGAAGTTCGTGTCGTGCGGTCCCTCTGACACTTAAACTATTTAATACGAGAGCGAGAGGGACGGTACGATACGAACTTTGAGTTTCGTAGTATAGCCCTAAGCTGTAGATAATCTATAAACTAAAATGGCTGACAGCGTTTTCAGCAGATTACGAATAGGTTTGGATCTACGAAACCTCGATTTCTTACGCACTGACCAGCGGCCGTGAGTAGGTTATATAACGTAGCGCCATCTACCAACCCTGTCATGTCCTAGTCAAGCTATATATTGGGCTAACAAGCGACACCCGTATCATTAGTGTCTCGCTAGATGGCATATAGGTATCGTGTTATTTGTGTTCTCAGTGGTGCCTTCTATTGTAAAATAAAGAAAAGAAAAATAGCCAGTTGTATAGCCAGTATTAGGGTGATACCGTTTGCTTGTACTAGGTGGTGTCTCTGTATATTATGTTCTCTGTGATAACAGGTACCTAAAGATAAAAAAGCATCTTCCCTATTAAATTCAAATAGCCTCGAAAGGGACCTTGGTTGGCTCCATTGAAACATGCTTTTATTTTAGTGAATAAATCTTTACGCGAATATAAACGTAATGTATGTAGTGAATTAGTCATGGGCAACGTCAAACACTTAGCGCTTAAGCGGATGCTCCGGCCCATCGAACAGTACAAATATTTATGTGAACAATGTGTTAGGCTGAGCGCGATTTTTGCGGTCTGCGCTCCAGCGGAGGTGAATCGAATCAGTACTGCATTAGTCCATAACAGAGTCGCCCGCGCACTCCTTCCACGAAGCCGAAGATATTTAAATTTAGAATCCCTTCCGACGCCCTTGCAATGTGACTTGTTTTTTTTTCTACCCGCTCGCGAATTCTCCTCTGCCAGTATCCTGTGCATCTTTTAAGTGATACGTTTGGGTTAACCATGTCTAAAACACATTACACGGTGAACGACGATATTTACGGGAAGATATTGAAAACTCATAGAGATATGCAACCGGAAACGGAATATGCTGAGGTTTTCGAGGCTGTCGAAGGACTCGGTATGGACTTTGTTTTTCATCTTATGGATTGTGTCAGTCTAATTTATTCCTGTCGTGTGTAACCTACTTAGCGACAAGGTTTCGTACAAAGACTTCGCTGTCTAGACGTGACAAAGTATGAATGCTGAGTGTAATTGGGAGAATGGCACTCTTTGTGGACGTGGAGAACACTTACGCCTTTATCTTAAAGGGACTATTAATCCCATTAACCGATAAGAGACAATGCGAGCACTTAAATCATTGGATTGATATTTAAAATAGTTTGTTATGCCGGCTGCTAAGTTTCGCTCCTGGTGCCGGACAGGAGGCAATGACCCGCCCAAAAGAAAACTTGTTCTCGAAGGACGAGAATTTACATATGCGCTGATGCAAAATTCAAGATTTTGGCCATCTACTACTTTCTAATAAACCAGCAATATTTTCCCTTTATTTTTTAAATATTAATTAAATAGGTTGAGTATATTTAACGTCTTCACAAATATCTGATTTAATTTCTTCGAAATCACAAAATGAAAGACTTTCGGAATTAGGTTCTTACCAGCTTTATCTCGCGTCTTCGTTCCCGGAGAAGATTAAAATAAAAAGTTACTTTTTATAGTTATGTATACCTAGATTCACTTTAAGGCTCAGTAGTCAATTGCTGCAGTTAGTAGCTAGCTCAGTAGTTAAAGCAGGTTCTGTAGTTTATTGGCTAACAGCCATGTGTGTATAAACATTTTTTTTTTTCGATAAATTTACATACGATATTATCTTGCAAAACATGATGTCTTAAAAATACGACTTCAGCCTCACTTTGTTATCTCTCATCATAACATCATAAGGGATAACCTTTGTATGACATTGCATAGGTACTAAATAAGTAAACACTTCATGATGGTCATGATAAACATATCATCATCTCAGCCGTAGGACGTCCACTGTTGGACATAGGCCTCCCCCATAAATCTCCAGTTGTTTCGGTTAGCAGCTAACCCACGGCTTTAACCAGGTCATCCATCTATCTCGTTGGTGGACGTCCTATGCCTATGCTGCGCTTGCAGAAGAAATAATATGAAGAATGAATATAAAGGTGTTACTACAATATCTCTATTCTTAGCGAAAAATTGCAGTCACCAAAAGTATAATGCCAAATTAAACTTTACTAAACTAAAAAGACTAGTGACACAAATGTTGATTGCCATCAATGAGCCCCTCCGTTTACTTACATGACATCATGCAGCCAGACTATTTATATAAGCGAGTAAATAACTCCAATTACTTAAGTATATATACAGATACTAACGCTCAAGTCGGCTCTTGAACAACTTAATCCGTATTTTCTAAGGACTAAAGTTGCATAGTGAAAGTGGATATGTATAGGTATCTCAGTAAACTGGTCTGCCTACCATCTACGATTTTGCTTTCGTTTTATATGCAACTAACATTGCAACTAACTTAACTATGTTAGAATACTATTTATAAATATATTTGTAATTTATCCTTGTTTTCCAGCGGCCAGTATTTGTTAATGTTATTATCTTATTGCAGTAAAGTAAATTAGGTATAAAAGCTGTAGGTAGTGCATGCCTTAAGACGATATGCGTATCATTTAATAGTTTCATAATATTTTTATATAGTTATTTAGAGCTTCAGATGGGCTTGATAAGCCAACTAATTGAATGATATTATACTTTTATTTGATATTATACTCGTCTTCCGCTTCGTGGTCGCCACTCGCGAAATTTTCTCCCACAATAGTTATCTGTTCTTCGAGCGATGTGGCCTGCCCATTGTCACTTCAATTTGCATATTTTTCCAGCTATGTCAGTGACTTTGGTTCTTTGACGAATTTCCGTATTCCGCCACCAGATGGACTGACGACATCGTAATAGTTGCGGGAAACCGGTGGATGCAAGTGGCGAGTTGTCGTTCATTGTAGCATTCTAAGGAGGAGGCCTTTGTCCAGCAGTGGACGTCTTCCGGCTGATGATGATGATGATGATTATACTCGTAGGTACCATCAGCCAAATAAGTGGTCTATCAATTTTTAAACAAGTTCCTATCAAATGAATAAGCCGCTAAAGTCGAACTTTCAAGTTGAGATAGACACGTATATTGGCATTATTGTTTTATGACATGCAAACCATTATCAACTTTAGGGTGGTAGACCACATATTTGGCCGATGGTACGTATGCTTGTCAAGCAACACCTTCAGAAGCCAGAGCGTGCGTAGTATGAATGAGTGAAATTATAAAACGAGCGCAGATGCTGGAATTGCTGGACGAGCAAGCTTTGGCGTTGCGTCCAAGCTTGTCTAGCGTGCTAGTTCAGCACGTAAATGTCTGTCAAGCAATTTACATCGTCAAAGGACCTTCAATTACTTTTTATATACCAGGAAAATGCCAGGTTAAAGAAAAAAAGCTATATAATTGGTATCAAGCCGTCAAATCATATCTAAAGCCCTTGTAAGGCTTGTAAGGGAAAAACTTCAAGTTACATTTATAAACTGAAATCAACTACTTGTTTACAGCATAGTTAGTTTAGTCTGCCACCGAAATAGTATAAAATAAACAATTGCTAACACTAACAAGTACTAGATCAACATTATAGCATCTTGTAGAGTTTGTAGACACAATCAATTACGCCAGATCAATTTACGCCTCGGTGAAATATTAATTAAATAGATGACTTGTAGTCCTCTAAACACCAATTGACAACTTATTACGTGTATTGACTATGTCAAATGAATCGATATGGGCCCTGAATTAAAGGCCGTACCTCCAAATGGATACTGAGCCAAATATATCAATTAGTTCTTAATAATAAAAAGGCCTTATAAAAACGTAAGAAAAAAAGAAAATAATTCTAGCTGAGTTTGGGATTGTATCTACGTTTAAAACAAACAAGATATTTGGGCAGCTTGCCTATGTTATTGTCTAATTGTAACTATATAAATAAATATAACATAGAGTGCATTCTGATTATTTAGATGTTATTATTTGGATAAATTTGTCTACCTACAACGAACATAACAATGCCGCCGTTTGAATCCAGTTTTACAGGACGTATACAGGACGGTTGTCTAGATAACCTATAATTTTAGCGGCGATGCAATTGGAACAAAATTTAACCATTTTAATACTTTCACCGTCCGCATCCTTGTCTCTAACAAAACAAAAACTTTCGTATCAATAGTTTTAGCCACAATTGTTGTCATATTAAGATTGTTGCTTCTTTTCGTTTAATTGTACCACAGAATAAGTAATAGTATAACTAGTACAAGTGATAGTACGTTGACAATTAATGTCCATGGACTTATACGAATATGTATTGTAACCGTGTTTAACTTATCATTCTCTCGTTCCAGATGCCTTGCTCGCGGATCTACAGAACTCCATCAACCCGGGCGCCCGCGTGGGCAGCCCCGGCGGGCGGACGGCGTCCCCCGGCGGCCGGACCAGCTCCCCCGGCGGCCGGACGGCCTCCCCCGGCGGCCGGACGGCCTCCCCCGGCGGCCGCAGCTCTCCCGGCCGGCTGAGCTCGCCCGGAGGCAGCCTCAACTCACCCACATCCACTGGTTACGGCTCTATCAATGGCTCAAGGAATATTAGCTCGGATTATCACAATAAACCTAGTTCGGTGAGTTTTAACTATTATTTTTCAAAGAGGGCGTCTATAAATTACGACACAATTAATGGGAGAAGGTCTGGTGACTTTAATAAAGGTTTTTCGACTGGCGAAATATCGCTAGATGGCGTTAGTACCGTGAGGTCCATTTGACGTTTCAGTCTTGCTTGCGATTGGCTTACATTATATCATATCATGTTGGTTAGTTATTTATTGCCCAATCACGAGCGCGATGCAAATATCAAACGGACCTCACGACACTAACGCCATCTAGCGATATTTTGCCAGTCGAAAAACCCTCAATAATTGCGATTTTGTTAGTATTAGTGTCATGACGGAAGTCACGATGGTTACCAAAATGATTAAATGTTTGGTGTGAGGTAATTTATGAGTTTCGAGGTGTAAACCTCGAGATATTTACCAAAATAAAGAAACATGGCAAAGATAGAGAGACACATAAATATTTGATATATAGAAGGGAAAATTGTATCGAATAATACAAATTGGGCCCACTCAGCATAATGTTGCTGCAAACCGCAACGCAATGCTATTTCCGTCGCATCCATGCCATGATAGTAAAGTAGTAGCATTCGTCGTATCGGGTATCGCCCTAAATCTACCCCCTCTTTTCATAAAAAAGACAAAGTGCTGCATGAATGAATGGACTCTATTATCTACTCTACATTATTTTTGAACGACTGCAGATAGAAACTGCAAAACAATTTGTCAATTACTGCACCAGTTACAATGTGAACGTAGTTTTAGTACGCTCGCTCGTGTACTAAATAACAATAATTACGTCAAACACGTGCCTGAGCTAATGTAGTGACCTAATTATCAACACTACTACATAATCTAGTATAACTGAAGGCGAGCAATTACAAGGCGAATTATCTCTAAAGGCTCCTGTAGTACCTAGGCTAGTACATTGTGTCAGGGGGGTGTCACTACGCCATTCCGCCGCCGAGCTAAAAGTGCGTACCGGGCCTCCCCAACGTTGAGGCGATTCAGTGGTTGCCGCGCACTGACCCGTGGCGCACGCGCGCGCCTCTTACGCAGTACGACTCAATTTACGTCGCAAACGCGTGTCATAATTTTAATTGGCAATATGTATCCAAAAAAATACAGCAAATATATTGCAGTCGATTGTCGGAACAATGAAAAAAATAGTAATTGTCAGTTTTTCTCGGTTCCGGCAAGTGAGAAAGATAGCGAAAGGTACGGTATTAATTACTCATTTATATCTACTGTCATGGTACCTAAATCTATAACAATAATTAATAAATATACACACAAATGTTTCATATCATATACTTATTTAAAATAGGTGGTAGGTAGCTACATATACATATAATCCATACCTACATCAAAAGACAATCACGTGTCGTGTATCTATACCTGTGTAAACTGATTTATATGTTCGGTATTCATTTACCTAATAGGTAGGTATAACAGTTTTTGCATGTGTACCTTGCGTGGTATTTATACTTACGAGTATAACACTTACCAGCCATTCTGAAGCAACTGTAACATGTGACTATTTCTCGCATGAGATGTACATATTACCTGTCTCTTTCTGTGCACTACTGTGAGAAAGTGACGGGTGACGTCTCGCAACGAGAGTCACTAAGCATAGTTGCGCTGGACTAGACTGGTACCTAGCTTATTCTTACATAATATTCGACCCTGCGCCATAGAATAAATAAAAGTGCAACCGCTAAGTAAATATTATAAACAGCATAAATCTGATAGTATAATAGGTATTCTATTAAAGTATTGACAACCCTATTTTCGGAATATCTGACAAGGTGTGGAATAATGTCGACCTTCGCGCGGCGCCAGAGAGCTCAATGTCGGCTGCTCGCGTGCGGTCCGTTTGTTAATAATAATTATGTAGGCACATAAAAAGGCGGCATTTGTGAAAATCAAAACAGAGAGACTTCTGTACTTGTACTATTATCTATTCTGTGATTGTGTCTTAAGGGCGGTAAGTGTGGAATAATTCCGTGGAATAATCGCGACTCTATAACAAGCCCGAATCGAAGATTGGGAGCTTTATGCTTCTTTCGTACTTCCTTGCTCAGAAAAGTAACCAAGGGCGAGCGTCTTTTTACCTAACAGATGTATGGACATTGATTCCGTTGTCTTTTCCGAAGTGGATAAATAAAATGAAGGCGGTGAGACGGCATAAGTTGCAAACAGCAATCATGCATGACAGAATTTGACTGTGGTAAATGATTGCAAAATTGAAATAATGCCTTTAAATCTGTTACTATAATCAATACTAACTAACATTATAAATGCGAAAGTGTGTAATGTCTGTATGTTTGTAATTTTTGTCCGCCTTTCACGTCGAAACGGAGCGACGGATCTACCTGATTTTTGGCATAGAGATAGTTCATGGGCCAGAGAGTGACATAAGCTACTTTTTACTTTACCCGGAGAAATGCACAGTTCCCGCGGGAACAGCGCGTGATATCCTAATTCCATGAGGGCGAAGCCGCCGGAAAAACCTAGTATCTTAATATTTAATTCTTCTGTACGTTTGTTTATCACCTAACTCCTCCTAAACGGCTGGACCGATTCAGATGAAATTTTGTGTGTATATTTCAATAGGTTCCTGGATCGGTTGAAAAACACAATTGGATCCGGTAAATGGCGCTGATGTCAGTGTGTTATCGTATCGTATTTCCTGTAGGGCTGCTTTTCTTGGCAGGACGACGTCTTCCGGGTCCGCTAGTATTAATATAAATAATAGAAATAGAAATATATTTATTCATGCTTCGCTCCTTAAACAGAATAAAAATACATAAAAAAAAAACAAAAAACAAAACAATCTGCGAAAGCACGAAACGGTCGCAGCTCAGCATAGTGTCAATCAATTTATTGTTGAAGTGGTCGCTGCACTATTGACAGACTCTCGAGTCTTGACTCTTGAGTGGTCTCTTATTGCATAGGTACAGTCAGTCACGGAACTCAAGGAGCAATGCGTGCAAAAATATCGAACATGTCCTACCAGCCCTAGAAATAGAGTCATATCAGTTTGTAATGCAAGCTTTGTTATGCAAACATCTAATACCTTTAAACAAGCAATTCTAATAGATATTAATGATATTATTTCGATTAAGTATATATTTCAGGGATCTCGGAAACGGCTCCAACGATTTCGATGAAATTTGGCGTGTTTTCGGGGATGACAATCGATCTGGCTTGGTTTTATTTGTGGGAAAATGCTTGCTATCGATATTTAGCCCGAGCAAAGCTCCGTCGGCCGGGTAATATATAATAGTAATAGAAACCTTTTCTTGCACTTTACGTTCTTCACTATAATTTACAGCATTTGCGGTTTGTAGGGCCATGGATATCAATACAACTTGAAGATCATGTGTCACACCTCGTTGTGTAGTCTCTTTGAGTAATTTTCATAGAATTAACCTTACATAAATTACTTACGGTATGATACATTTCGTGGCCTTCACCCAGTTTTCTCACTGGAATGTCGCAACGGACAATTGTGGTTGAAACTAGTCAAAGTAATAAAATAAACAAATAACTAATTTTATTTAAATAAGACTATAAAATAACCAAAGAAATTACTTACAAAACTTATAAATTACAAATAAAAAAAGCCCTGTAGATCGCCCACTTGGGGCATTGTCCCCAGGACGGAGGCCGCATTGCCTCTTTGCACAGCCAAACTTAGGCGCTGGGCAAAGAAGCTACCGGCCCTACGGTCCCCTGAGACGCCGAAGAGCTTGTCCGACACTTCTTTAACAAACTTTTTGGTGTCGGACGACCATGGGCCCAAAGTTTCAATTGCAAGTGCCGCAAATATGTAATTGTTGGACAGAAATGCATATTTGCGACACTTAATAACTTGATATTCTCTTGAGAAAATATTCAACGAGGTAGATACCCGAATGGTTTCTCAACACGATATCGAAAATAGTATTCAAGCTAAGTAATCAAATCACTTGTTTTGTACAGTTGTTGATTTCTTTATCGCAACTTGCCACGCCATCTAGTCGCAGCGCTCAATACTAACTCATATACATATTTACGAAATCATATTTTGTGAGGGCTGATTCACTCCTACTTGGAAGGATTCCAAGTAGTACTACAGCTGGGGCACAGGTGGCGTTGAAGAGATGATTTTTGTTATAACTACTCGTTACGGGTGCGCTTGCACTGACGCAGATCGGAGCGAAACGGAGTTCTGCAGAAACGACTATTTATAAATTATTATTTGTAGGTATCATCCATAAATTACGTCACACATTTAGGGAGAGAGGAGGGTTAGGCGGTCTGTAACACAAGAACGAAATAATTGGAAATATGCCGAGAAAAATGGTCAAAATTGGTGTGACGTACTTTATGGCCCTTTGGATTCAATTCTCGTTTTGCCCCCATAATATTTGATTGGTTTACTGGCTAACTGACCGAACATCTTCTGTACTACTACTACATGAGTGTAAACTTGATAGCGACGGCGACGGCGTAAATTATTTGTATGGAAAATTGTACAACGCCTCTACATTACTCTACAAATAATTTACGCCGTCGCTATCGAGTACGGTCACTGTAAACTCATGGTAGTTGTATTAAAACTTTCCGGAACAATTTAGTCACCTTGCAGAGTGATGTCTGAAAGTCTGAATTTTTACGATGGTTTACACACTATTACAAGGATTATCGTAAATTGACTCTACCATGCATGAAATACCTTATTGCTATTTGCACCAAGTTACTAGAACAAAGATCCCTTCAGGGATAAGTCCGCCTTTGTACTTAGCATTTTTTTTTTGTGTAACATTTTGTGTTTTCTTTTTGTACAATAAAGAGTATAAATAAACAAACAATAACGATAATAAAATTATTTATTAATGTGAAAGCTGTCATCAGATCCCTTTAATTTGACGTCTATGGATTTGACGTCTGGTTTGATATTGGTTATTGTTGTAGTACCATCAACATCATCATCATCATCATCATATCAGCCGTAGGACTCCCACTGTTGGATGGTCATAGGCCTCCTCCATGGACCTCCAATTGCTTCGACTGGAAGCGGCATCCACTTTGAACCTGCGGCTTTAACCAGGTCATAATGTCCGTCCATCTTGCTGGTTGATAAAGTATAACTTGATGCAACTCACACTTAGCAGAATTTTGACGGAATACTTCTTTGCTACGCACTACTTACTCTATACTTTATATTGGATAATATAAATGCAGATAAACAGCATAGGACGTCCACCAACAAGATGGACGGAAGACCTGGTTAAAGTCGTGGCTTCACTGTGGATGAAGTCTCCTTCCGACGAAGCAACTAGAGGTCTATGGGGGTGGCCTATATCCAGCTGTGGACGTCCTACGGCTGATAATGATGATGATGATGACAAGTTCAAACAAACATATTTTTACAAAACGATACAGTTATTTTAATATCCATAGCCGATTCATTACGTCATACATGTTATTCAGAACGTTATTATATTACTCTGGATCATGATTTACGACCAGTCACTGTTTTTCTGCGCAGGAGTGTGTACAATAAATTCTAGCGTGTTACAGCGTCGTAGTAAGCGCCGGTTTTCATGCCAAAGAAAGAACTATGTACGTAGAGAGAATACAAAGTCATGGACAATAAGGAATAGGATGTAAAAAATAAACTTGGAATCCACTTTATAATTTTCACTTGCTCTCAGTGTGAAATACCTTCATTAGCGTCATGTATAGTATAAATGATAAATAAATAAATAGCATAGAATATTTTATTTTGTCAAATACTTCCTTATAACATTTTTGTGAGTAAAAAGTTTCCGAAAAGTTGGATTCACAATAACATTCAAAATAACCTTCTATAAGGAGCTGTTTCACCATCCATTGATTAGTGTTAACTGACGGTTAAATATGATGCTGTCCGTTAACAACCTAACCGTCAGTTAACACTTATCAATGGATGGTGATACAGCCCCTAAGTCTTGTTTATTCTGTATTTTCTTATATATCCATATAATTACTTTGTCCTTGTCCACAGCCCACATACCAAAATACGAGCTCGCTCGAAAAAGTGATACCAGTGAAGTACTCGAACAGCAGCTCCGGCTACGGCGGCAACACGTACGGCCCGTCCGCCGGATACGGCAGGACCGCCGGCCGCGGGAACCTCTCCGAATTGGACACACTACTGGACGACCTGAGCAATGCCCGGTACGGGACCTACGGGGACAAAACGCCGACCGGCGATCGAAATGGTGAGTTCCGTGTGGTTCAAATTAGATAATCGGAAAATAAAGGTTCTCTTTCCAACCTCAAACTAGAAAACGCGTATTATCCCTGAGATAGGACCAAGTAGTTCAATTGTCCGTCCCCAAAAACCCCACATTCAAAATCGTTATCGATCAAAATCGTTAGAGAGGTTTTCGAGATCAAATCCCCTAAATCGATAAATGCCTATACAATAATTATACCAGGGTGACCGAGCCTTGGTCGGGCTAAAGCTCTAAAACGCGTTTTCCCAGAGCTAAGACCAAGCTAGATCGATTGTTCGTCCCCGAGGACCCCATGTAGCAAAATTGGTCGAAATCGTCAGAGCGGATTCCGAGATCACCTAAATAAAGAAATATCTTTTTTTTGATTCGACTGGATAGCAAACGAGCAAGTGGGTCTCCTGATGGTAAGAGATCACCACCGCCCATAAACATCTGCAACACCAGGGGTATTGCAGATGCGTTGCCAACTAGAGGCCTAAGATGGAATACCTCAAGTGCCAGTAATTTCACCGGCTGTCTTACTCTCCACGCCGAAACACAACAGTGCCAGCACTGCTGCTTCACGGCAGGATTAGCGAGCAAGATGGTGGTAGCAATCCGGGCGGACCTTGCACAAGATCCTACCACCTGCAATAAATATCTCAACAAGAATTACTCGTTGAAAAGTATTTAGAGTATTGGATAAATGAAAAGTTTTCCGTTGTTTTTGTTCGTCACTGTAGATGCAAAATTACATCGGAAATTTTAGTGTACCATAATATATCGATGCTTCTCGCAACAGACTCAGCTAGGCGATAAGCAGAGCTCTAAAATTACACCGACGCGTTCTAAATCAACACATCTTTCCTGTCTATAATCCATGCATATTTATTCAGGTCGATTTTAATGTTGCTCAAGAATTTATCTACAGGGAAATTGATTATACCATCTAGACTCAAAGGTTAGGTTAGACCAATAAATCTCGCAAAACGGTGAGTCAGTGTGCATGCGAATAAGCCGGTTGCTCGTTTGATCTCGTATTTCCATCGTCATTATATTTCAGGCGATTATATAGGTTTATTTGTTATTTTATTTAGTTTTAGAAGCTACCCACCCGCTGCAAGATTTCAAGAACGTTCTTGCACTCGTAAATAATTCAAATAGACTTCTGACTTAGAAGAGTGGAGGAGTGACGGACTTTTTTCGCTTCATATTCCAAAATTTACAAAAAAATCTAAAACCCAACTGACTTAATTTAAATTCTCAGTAATGGGTCCCGACTGTTGAAGTTTGAGTTACTTAATCGAGTTCTACACTCAAAAGTTTATACAAATTCATACACTCGAAACCCATAACCCTCCTTCAGGAAGTTGGGTAAAACAACTGAGAATAGGTACAAGGACAATGTTATTTTCCTGAAAATATGGTATCTGAAATCCTCAACAACACAAAAAAAAAACAACAAACGTTATCTTTCAACTTTATAATCAGGGCAACCTCTAGTTTTTAGAAATTAAACAAATAACATTAAATAGCATTATTTTGTCAGTCAAGGATTTGACGTAAGCACACGCCTTCATAGCGTTTGCGATGCGCTGATCACATAAAGTTTATATCATAAACAGAAGTACTCGTTTTACTGGCTATGGCTTTGCCCTCGGCTTCGCACGCGTAAACCATCACGTCTATCTAGTAGTTGAACTGAAATTCCGGAACTTCAAATTCAAATTCAAATGATTTATTCAGTAAATAGGCCGCAATGGGCACTTTTACAATCAGAGCGGTACCGAGGACATGGTATTGCTTCCGTTCCCATAAGCTCTATGGGATCGTCTTGGGAACTTCGACGTCGCGGGCCTGTGACTAGAAATTAAACTAAAAATATACAAGTTTAAAATCCATAAGCTTAACAATATACAATATAAATATATAGCAAGGGGATGTGATAAAGTCCCTGAGTTAATAATGAAATTCCTAATCTACATAAATAATTCAGAGATGTATATAGTCTCTAAATGTAAAAGTAAACTACTTAATTAAACTAATTAAATTATATTATTAATAATTCGTTAATAACCTCGTGGAAATTCCCAAAACTTACATCGTGGATTTAATTATATATAATACCCGCCCCAAATTTCGTGTCTCTTTTCGTGTTTTGTTTCGTGACGTAGCGGTTGAAATTTTGGAATGTTATCCCGATTTCGTAAGTAACAGATTCAGTAAGTTTTAACCCAGATGTTCAGCTGTCTGAGTAACAAATTTCATCCAAATCTTCCAACCATTTTAGCATGAAGGTGTAATGTAACACGCACAATGCACATACAAACTTTCGCGCTTAATAATTAGTATGATTGCAAACTACATGAACAAGACGAATATATCTGTGTGCGTGCGCATTAAATCCGCCAAACTGTAATAATGTCATCATCATTATTATATTTCGCGCAGTATATAGTTGAAGAAAATTAGATTGAAATGTATGGAAAAATTGGCAAAATTAAAGCAAGAGGTTTATCTATCAGGATATGTAGGTTATGGAGAAAAAATAAATTTTACCCACTCTCCCCCCCCCTCCGGGGGGAGCGTCACCCCCCCGCGCCCTCGAATATGTCCCGGACCGCGGTATTTTCCATTATAAAAGAAAACCGTACACGATACATAAAAAGTGTGTAGGAACAAAATAATCCTAGATAAATTTACTATAAACCTTTCATACATACAAAAGCGATACCATTTACAGTTTCAGCGCAATCTGGCACCAAATAAGAACATTTTTAATAATTTATCCTGTTTTTTTGTTAATTGTTTAGTTTTTCAATTATTTCACACTTTACCGCCAAGATATGAATGACTAAAGTAAAGAACAGGATATCTTCTTTATAAAAAGTAGAGATGTTAAGGATATCCATATCCGTAACCGAAACTACCGGATATCCGAAATAAAAAAATATCCGTATCCGTAACCGAAACCGAAATAAATGTTTCGGATAATTTCGGATACTGGCGGAATCTAAATGAGACACGTTACGACAAGTTGTTTTTGATCGGCCGAGTCACACGCCGCGCGCGTGGGTGACAGTCTTTACCGGCATGTTTTACCAACATGTAAATACCGGCCGTGCAAGGCTACCACGAAATTCGAAAATTCAAGTCATAGGCTGAAGTACCTACCAAGTGGTGACCTCTATATAAATAAAACCATTTTATTATCTATTTGTATGTTACTTTTGAAATTCCATAAGAATCTAATATCCGTAACCGAAACTATCCGAAACTACCGGATAATCCGAAATAATTTCATATCCGTATCCGAAACCGAAACCGATATAAAAAAATTCCAATATCCGTATCCGTATCCATATCCGAAATTCCATATCCGTAACATCCCTGATAAAAAGGTATAATTCATTTCTAAACTCATTCATTTGACGCTGCTATGCTATTTTGAAAATTCACCATCATCAGCTACTGCGACATTAACTTAGGAAAAAGTACCAAAAAAAAACTATTTAGTCCGTAAGTAAGATTATAATAAAATATTACACATTTTTTAGGGTTCCGTAGCCAAAATGGCAAAAGCGGAACCCTCATAGTTGCGCCATGTCTGTCTGTCTGTCTGTCTGTCTGTCCGTTGGCGGCTTTGCTCAGAGACTATCAATGCTAGAAAGCTGTAATTTTGCACGAATATATATGTAAACTATGCCGACAAAACAGTGTAATAAAAAAATAAAAAAATATTTTTTTTTTAGTACCTCCCATAGACGTAAAGTGGGGGTGTTTTTTTTTCTCATCCAACCTTGTAGTGTGGGGTATCGTTGGATAGGTTTTTTAAAATCATTAGGGGGTTGCTAAAACAATTTTTCCATTCAGTGATTCATTTGCAAAATATTAAACTTTAAAGCGCAAATTTTCATTAAAATCGGGAGTCCCCCCCTCTAAAATCTAAACCGGTGGGTAGAAAAAATTAAAAAAAAATCAGGACGATAGTAAGTATATCAAACTTGCAAGGAAAACTATAACGGTTAAGTTTTCTTGAGAATTATTAGTAGTTTAAGAATAAATTGCAGCCTAAGGTATAAATATACCTAACCCGTCCGTCTGTCATAGCCAATTTGATCCGAAACTACTAGACCGATTGAATTCAAATTTAGTTCACCTATGTAAATTGATGACCCAAACACGAACGTGTAAAGTAAATTAATTAATTTTAAACACGGGGGCCAGTTTGGGAGGGGGAGGGGGGTAAATTAGAAAAAAAATGTAGAAACTATATCATGTGACATATCAAATGAAAGGGTACATTATGAAAATCTCAAATATATATTTTTCATTATTTTAAATTAATCCGTTTTGAAGTTATTTAAGAAAATAGGTGAAAATTAACCATTTCCCCGCCCCTATCTCCTAAAAGCCCAGTAGGGCCTACATTTTTTTTTTAAATACAGAAAATAGGTCCATACCTATAGGTTACAGGAAAACATATGAGAATCTAATGGTATTTAAAGTAACACCATTTAACCAGTATGAACATTTATATTTCGCTGAATGGCCAAATGAACTAAATTAAAAAAATAGCATAGCAATGGTAAATGAAAGATTTTAGAAATTAATTATACCTTTTTATAAAGAAAATATTCTATTCTTTACTTCTGTCATACATATCTTGGCGGTAAAAGGTGAAGTATTTGAGAAAACTAACCTTTTAGCCGAAAAAATAGATTAATTATAAAAAAAGTTAGTATTTGGTATCATATTGCGCTGGAACTATAAGTGATATCGCTTTTAAATGTATGAAAGGCTTATAGTAAATTTATCAAGGATTATTTCGTACGGTTTTCTTTTATAATGGAAAATACCGCGGTCCGGGACATATTCGAGGGCGCGGGGGGGTGACGCTCCCCCCGGAGGGGGGGGGGAGAGTGGGTAAAATTTATTTTTTCTCTATTACCTACATATCCTGATAGATAAACCTCTTGCTTTAATTTTGCCAAATTTTGATCTAATTGTACTGAACTAATAATGTTATGATGAATTTCGTGTTTACCGCGATGTCAACCATCACAGCGGCGCGAAGGCCGCCGTTTCCCGCACAGGAATAGATCATCGGCTTGCCAACCATCTGCAGGAACAATAATACTTGATTTTACATGTTAAACTCGCCTTTGGATCTTTTTTTGAAATGTAAAGTTTGTGTCTCATTTTATTTTAATGTTTTTTTTTTCATTATTTGATGGTTGACCTGATGATCGCAAAGGAATATCAGCGCCGTTGGCAACACCGGCAGTTTGCTCATTTGGGACTATTTCGTAACAAGCACATTTGGATTTTCTGTTTTCCCACGTTGTAATGAATAAATGTTTTCTTTTATTTTATAATTTTCTTTCACGTTTTCATGTTCTTAGGACTTTGCTTTCTGCTGTGTTATAAGTGGGATTTCGTAAGCTGTTTTCATCTGAGCTAAATTCTTATTTATGTTGAAACCGTTAATTAGTAACAGAAATCCTCAGTCGCTAATACAGCCTATAAACAAACCGCAAACAACAATAAACATGACACCGGCATGCTCAAAAAGACGCATTAAACTAAATTCTGAACAACACTTTAATCTGCTCGATAATTCTCAACAAAAACAGCTGGTGGAGATTTCTATCACACCACAAAATAATTGCTGTCTTTATGTCCTACCTTTAAAGACAAGTAGTAGTTCAAACCTCCGTTAAATGAGGCGTGCACTATATCTTTTACCCACTTATCATGTAATATGGAGAGCGTAACGACTTCTGGCACAGGACTGACAGCAAAATGTAGACATTTGACATTGGATCGTCTCATATTCATCAAGAATATATTTCATGGAAAATATTTCTCGGAGCTTCTAAATGCATTAAGACCTCTTAGTCTAACAAAGTGATTTTACTCGTATTATAGCTAATGTTAGAAATTCTTTTTTTTTACGATAAATTTTATTTACGTTATATAAATCTGTTATTTGACACAAACTTCTAAGGGGTACGCTGTTGCACACCAGCCAGTGATGTGTTTTGTTTCCTTTTCTCTAATTCACCTTATGATCTTATCAACATCTTGAACCCTATCCAAAGGCGTAGCTGGGTAACACGGGACCCAGTTGCAAAAAAAAAATTAGGGCCCCAAATTTTATAGATTTTATCTACATAAAGTGTGAAATTGCAAGTAAAATACTTGTAAAAACTTGTCTTTATCGTTCCTATTCAGGCATGCAGGGCATAGATAAAAAAGCTACTGACTTAAACTCGATGAAAGAAGGGTATTAAAGGGATTATGTATTAAGTTAAGGTTAGGCAGGAAACATTTTCGTTTAATTCATTTCGTGAACTTTGAGCTTTGCTGACTTTACTGGTTTGGATCCGAGGACCTCCTGAGCGTAAAAGCCCCCTGAGTGTGATGGGCCTGTACACGGCACTACCTAGCCCTCCGATAGCTACGCCACTGATCCCACCTAACCTCACAATAGCCCAGAGCACTGATGATCCGTCAAAGGCGAACGAAAGCACGTGTTTACGTACTGGTTGTTCCCACGAAGACTTGGCACGTCCTGAGACCCGGCCCACCTGTTCCAACTGTAATTGACTGCCGCGTTCATAATTTTCAATATTTTTGGCTGCTCTCATAACACTTACACGCGTTTCAGCCTCGCACCTCATGTACAGACGACGTTTTCGTAATTAACAGGTTTTTTGACTGAAGTTTGTACGTGCGCGCTACTTGTAAACTTGTTGATTTATTTTTCACGTTAGTTATGATTATGATTTATGGATCTTTCATAAACAACTAGGTTACGAAAAATAGGATAGTAAATTCCTGCAAATATTTCCGAAAATGTTATCTTTCCGTTGCATTTTGCGTTTTTGTTGGCGCAATATCGCATTGGCAGACGAAAGTATAAAAAGTAGCCAATGTGAAATGTGATATTGCAGACGTCTACATACCAAAATTCTACTACCTACCTACCAAATTTCATCTGTCCAGTCGTTAAACGTGAAGAAGTGACATACTCACTCGCCGCACGCGCAACCTTACAAACTTTTGCATTTATTTGTTCGAGCGATGTTGGCCCGCCCTGCTAATTCATATTCATATTCTTCGAGCTATGCCGGTGACATTAGTTCTTCGGCGAATCGGTCCGGTTTATGAATATAAGTCTGTAGCTAATGCGGTGATTGTTCCAGACGGGTATTCACGCACCAACGGCGCCGCCAGCCCCGCTCCGCGGCCCACCGTCGACTCGCTGCTCGACCAGCTCAGCACAGACCTACACAATGGGTGAGTACAGCCTAAACTAAAGCTACCCTCTCAGTCGTACATATTGAACGTTGTGTTGAAATATTGAGAACAAACCGAACAAACCTACTCATGGTAGGATTACGGTTGCCATAAATCAGAATGATTGATAAGCACGATTTTCAAAATCCCTACTAATATTATAAATGCGAAAGTAACTCTGTCTGTCTGTTACACTATCACGTCGAAACCACTAAACCGATTTTGATGAAATTCGGTATATAGGTAGTTTGAACCCCAAGGATCAACATATGATACCTTCCTTTTATTCCGGTAGAGGGCGCCACCGTGTGATAACCTAGATCCGCGAAGACGAAGTCGCGGGTATAAGCTAGTTTTTAATAAAATAGAGTACCTAGATTTTTTTGGATTATTTTATTTAAAAGGTATGAATCAGATAGTAATCATAATATCGTGTGAGCATGACCCCTGAGAATCGAGATTCTCAGTATACAAATTTATTAATAAGTGACAAATTCACAAGCTTTTTTTAAGAATAACGTGCTTTGTCCAATCAATGAATTATAATCAATGATACATCGCACGTTTCTCCTCGTGATTTCAATCTTAAAGTCTGCCACTGCTACGTCTAGACGAAACAGCTGCAAACGAAATAATTTACGCAGAAGAAACAATAGGCCAATAGTCGATGTACACCGTGTTGTAATATCGATTGATGCAGCAGTTGTTACGTTTAATAATTAATGGAACAGAGTGCTTCCTTTGGCCAAGAGAGGTGACGCTGTGACGAATCGATACTTTTACAACAGCGAGCGTACGATATAATACAATACTAATATTCTGTATTGTTCACCACAAGGCAGTATCTGCTTACAAGTATGTCAAAAAGCAGGGAAGTTTATTATTATGTAATAAGTATACATAGGTATTAAAAATATCATGAATAAATAAAATTAAAAAAAAAAAAGATAAATTTTCTAAATGTAAACTTTGTCCATTCATGCACTTTTCTAAAACGTAAAATTTCCTGAAATTGTTACTCTTTTCTTTTTCATAGTAGGCATCGAATGAAAAACAGAAATATGCTTTAAAAATCACACTTTTGAAAAACGCATTTTTGAAAAGTGCATATTTCGCGAAATTGTGTTTTACGATCTACCCATATTGAGATAAGGCTGACCAAAATTACCCGATGCTAAACTGACACCAATAAAAACTAAAATATGTATTTTATATCACCACAAACCTCGTTGTAGAACCTCGTTAGAAATCCCCATATAACAAAGAGTAATGAATGAAAACATTGTTAAAAGTCTTTGATGTCGCGGAGAGACTAATGAAATTTGTTAGAACGGTCGTAAAAGTCTAGGGAAGTAGGTTTAGACGTAAATTACGGTATAGCCCTTCTTATAAGTGTTGTGTTTACGTTTTCTACAAAAGAGTGCGTGTGTGATGTGATTGATACACAGATCTGTGAATTAAAATCAAAGTTTAATTCAGCTCACTGCAGGAAGTCACTACGTTTTTAAGAGTCGTAATACATACTGCGAATCGTGTGTATTATAGGTATTTTGCATTATATGTATATTACATCGTTTTAGCATATAAGTACAACAGTATAGGTATCTACCGCTTACTTATAAATATCTTGATACAAATATAAGAGAAATCCATGCATATAAAACACGTCGTTCATCTGTAAAATTTGCTCCCCGATAGAATAATAGAGTATGTTTTGAGTCGGACTAGTCGCGGCTTGAGCATTAAGTGTAACTGTGCTTCCTCTTTTATTTAATTTTAAAGCATTCGTATTTTTTTCCTTGTTGTATAAACTTGTGAAACAATCGTAACCACTACTTTTACCGATGATGCAACCCCGTAGTTTATCTCCGAAGCGCAGTTATTGGCAAGAAACCTGGAGCTGGACATTAGCAGTTCCCGCAGATCAAGGTCGTGCTTTAAAAAACTTACACTTGCCCTTCCTGGCGGAGTTGCCAGGGTGGCCCGAGACACCCGGTGACGTAAGCTCGGGGCCGTGTGAAAGCGTATTTATGTCCGGCCGCAAATAGACCGTGGCCAGTGCATCGTCACGACTAAGCCCGTTTTGTTCTAATGCCCGAGTCGCTGATGTAAACACACGTTCGGCTGTCTTACGACTGTCCACGGCACGATTTAATGGGTGTTGGGTTCCCGATTTTCTTGTATTATTAACTCCATTTAACGTCTGTATATAATGCGGAAATAGATGGCCACGTTTTGTTTTATGCCGGGATTGCTACTTTGGCTACAAGTTTTGCAAAACTATGACAAAAGATTCAAAATTGTAACATACATATACTATACTTACTAAAGATGAATTAGATACCTATCTTACAAAATACACAACTCTTTGTTCGGCGTCATCCTGAAAACACGAGCTGTCTGGTGATCAATTTTCTATTGATCTAATGTATACCTAAAATATCTTGCAACAATTAAACTCTTGATGAAGCTGCACGCTTGGCGCCCTTGGCTGCTTGAACAGATTATGAAAAGATTTTAGTCTTCCTACGAAGCTTGCGTCGGCCCGCGCGTCCTATCCGCGCACGCGTTGTTGGAAAAAATGCTGTTCCTCAATCTTTACAAAACGTTCAACAAGTAAGTAGGTGCCAGTTTTCCTGTTATGATCTATTTTTGTTGTATTATGTTTATGCGTGTTAATAGATTATGAAGATAAAATAAGGCAGATGTTGATATAGGTGTGGTACGTACGTACGTACTATGTTATTGTGATGTAGTGTAGGCACCTTAACGGGTATCATGAAGCGCCATCGAGTCTAACTCAAATCTAATCAATAATTCCAGATTTAATTATTCAGCTGATAATAGGCCTGTAGCATCAAAAAACAAAGCTTGTGCAAATACAGATGCAAAAATTCTTCGTACCTATAACCCTGTTAGAATTTCCAATTAATCGTTAGGTACACAAATCAAAGTCCAGAGACACTGCGCTAAAACTATTCAACTCAAGCCTAAATATAACTAAGATGTATTGTTATGATTACGCTTCGGCTCATAAATATATTCGCTGCCAGTAACGTCAACAGCATTTTCAACTCGTTCCTATGTACTTTTGAGCATACTTACTTCTCTGTCTTAGGTACTGTCGTAGAGAGAAAGAAACAACACGATGAGAAACTTCTGCGATGTAGAGTCAGGGGAAAATTTTGCTAGCGCCTCGCTATACAATCATAATGGTACCTAGCGCTGAAAGATTTGCGCAAGTATTGTATCCGGCCGTCTCCGCGTAATGCGGTGATGAGATAAATTGTGTTTTGAATCGACTTCATCATTTTATAACTGTCAACATCTCGAATGATACGGACGTTGGCGGAATATTTATGGCTCATGAGAGATAAAACTGTTTTTTTTAGCCCTTACGGCCCACACTGCCTTTAAATACCTACGGGAGTTTAAACTTGAAGCGACGTGGTTGTAGGACATTATATAGGTATTCGAATACTTCTTTGTTACTGAAATTGTTTAGAAATGAGAAACATTTCTCATTGTTAAAAAAGTTCGTCGACTTTTAGTGCCATTTAACAAAGTTTATAAACGATCACGGTAATTATGCTCCCTAGACCAGTGTTTTTCAAACTGTAGCTAGCGATCCTCCGGGGGGTCGCGGATGCCTCTTAAGGGGGTCGCAGTATCTATAAAATACTCTCACCGTCATTGTAGGTACGAGTATACCTATGATTATTCAATGTTTGTATTATCAACGTAGAATAATACAAATAACTGTAAGTGGAGGTAGGCAAGGGGTCGCCAAATATTTTTCAAACCAAGGGTCGCGTCCTGAAAAAGTTTGAATACACTGCCCTGTACACATGCGTTTTCACTCCTAGAGTCGGTGCGTTGGAACAATTTCAGTCGAAGACATAGGTAGGTATACATTTGCGACACCTTATTACAAACCTTATTACGCACTCATTTTCACCATTTCATTCCATCACATGGTTTTAGATGAGGATAGAAGATCGTGAATGCGATCTCTAGCGCGATAGACGATACGGCCACCGATTTTCCAGGCAAGACTTTAAGGAACTAGAACTATCGTAATAATTGCCATTGAAAAACATAACTGTTTCAGAGTTATATTGAGAAGGGCCTCGCGAGTGTCCCCGTTGATTTATCGTGTCCGATGGCCGCGTTTATTTTTATTCAGCCTTTCGGTTGACGGATAAATAGTAAATAACGTCGTTAGCGTAGGGCGTGCCGATTGAATAATAGATATGCAGTTCAATTTAAATATCCAGCTCCAAAGATCTATTAAATTTCAAAAAAATCGGTTCTCTAAATTGAATAAAAATTCTTTTTCATTAATGACTGATGGCCGATGAGGTCAGAAGGTTCTCGAATGGCGTCCGCGGATCGGAAGACGAGCTGTCGGTAAGCATCCAACAAGATGGAGCGATGACCTGGTTAAGATCGCGGCATCGCGGTGGATGCGGAAAGCACAAGACCGGTCTGAGTGGAGAGCCTTGGGGGAGGCCTATGTCCAGCAGTGGACGTCTTTCGGCTGACCTGATGATGATGACTGAGGTCTTCTTGTTTTTTATTTATGCTCCATATATAAGTAAGTTGTATTTTAAGATTAAGATTGTAGGTACTGTAGGTGTTAAAAAGGAAAATGGTAATCGATGGTGGTTTTATCTAATAGCCTGTTGAAGTTTATCTCGCGTTTCTCTTATTTACTGTAGGTAATCAAGTGGTACTTTGAACTTCTTGGTGAAAAGAAACTGGATTTGATACCGTGCTGTTAATTAGCAATATACAGCATGGCTAAGAATTTTCAACACAAGGCAAATCTACTCGTAGTTTATTTATTTCATCTTCTATTTTTCAAAGAGCATAAAAATAGGAATGAAGTTTACCGATACTATTTATTTGATATAATATTTCTTTCTTATAACAATTTTAGTTATAAAGGAGTGGAACCTCTTGGCACATTGGCACACATTATTATTTTAATTTCCGCCATCTAACATGCAAAACATTTCCAAAACACTCTCTGCGCTCACATTGTCTCACGCGCAAACGCGCATCGAATCTCTTGGCATGCCGCGCGCGCACTCCTGCGCATAATCTCGTCCTAATTAGTTGCCGCACCTGCCGCGCTATTTCCACTGCAATATACTTGCATTATTTACTAGAACACATTACTTACACAAATAATTAGTCTCGCTGAGTTATGGCGCTCGCGATGGAACAACGAAGCTAATGAAGCGGTTAATCCTGTTGCCAAATAAAGCTGCGTAAATTAGTTTGATGTTTGATCATGTTAGGTGTTTTAGTGAGGTGAATAAATGAGCGTTAGTGTTCCAGAAACGAAAGTATAGCTGTAAAAAAAGATCAAATAACATTACGATTTTCGCTCAAAATACAATATCACTTAATAAACGATCTATGATATTTAGACACGGCAGTGGCATGTTGCCGCAATAATTCGATTCCCACTAAGTTGCCTACATTTTTAACATAACGTCAGTGGTGGTGATAAATATGGCAAAGTTGTACACCTGTTGCGAGATTTTGCACCCGAATACTACTAAATTCATGGTCCTCTCACTCTAAAAATGTTCACCCTAGGCTAATGTTTAGATCCTTGTAAAATGACTTACACTAGGAAATCGACGACGTTGCAGTGGGACGTATATAGGCTGGGACGAAGTATTAGAGCACATTGGCAATTTATGGACGAGTACTCCCGAAAAAGTCTGTGATGGTCCAAATACGTCGTCCCAACCCTAGGCGCGAGGAACTCGCGCGCGCTCGCCTCGCTTTTAACTCGTCGGCAAATCGCTAATGTTATATGGCTTGTAGAACCTCTCTTGTTTGTTGGCAGCCGTTCGTCAGCGTCGCCGGTCCCCGCGGGCACGCTCCCGCGGCCGGGCACCAAGCACGTGACGGTGACGGTGCAGGAGACGGTGGTGGAGCCCGCGGCGCCCGCGCCCGCGCCGGCGCCCGCGCGCCACCACGCCTCCACCGCCACGCGCGAGCTCGACGACCTCATGGCGTCGCTGTCGGACTTTAAAGTCGGACAGGACCAGGTAACGGCCTTAACACTGGGGCGTGCAGGGAGCATAGACAGCGGGTACAGCTTCTAGCGCTGCCTAACCTCACTGCACGCCAAGCAACAACACGACCGTGGACCAAGTACCTTCATACGTCTTTATTTGTAATAGTATGCTCCAATTCATAGATGTTCTTGGTTGGTGGAAGTGCTTAGATGTAGAAGATGCGGTTTACTGTTAATATTCAATGGAAGTCCTTACGGGACCCACTCCTCTCGGAGTAAAAATTCCGCTTAAAGAGCAGACTGTCAGGTACCCGAGTAATGACGTTCGGTGATACTGAAGACATGCCTACTAGGAGCAGTCACTCTGTTGGGACACTTAATTATGATTTATTATACGTAATACAATATTATTAATAATTGATACTGCGCTCCGAATAAAATTTTGTGGAAGGTCAAGTCGGTCGAAAATAGTAGCAAAATGAATTTCTTTTGCTAAGGTGGGGCAGAGACTTATTATAAGTAGGTACCTACGCAATTAATTGTGGACCGAAACAGAACGTTATTTTGTAAACAGAAGACGACATCAAGGTTACAAAATGTACCTAACAGAAAACGAAGCCCAAGGTTCACACAAGCAACAAGCACAAGGCACAGCCAAAAACACCTGACCTAGCATAATGCACGGTTTTCCACTCGGATTTATTAGTTCTGACCTAATTGAATAAAATTCATTAATGTGTTCGAATCAACTTGTTTATAACCTGCTGTATCGGCTCAAGTAATTTTACGAGTATCCGCTGTCGGCGTCGCTGATTCACCGCCCTAAGGCCCGCGGCCGCCCCTCGGCACACTGCACCACAGTAAACCACGCTTTTCCGTTTATTATAATATTTACAAGTCTCCTTTCTTGGGCCACGGCTATTTCCAGCCGCGTAAACAGGCACCTCTCCAGAGCGCGCCGTCCCGCTCGCACTTACAGAGCGTGCGCCGCTAAAGATAGGCCACGGCGTTACATCACAGGCGTGGTGGGGCCGCGACTTATAATATTAGAGTACGTAGTGAAACATTTCACTCGGACCGCATTCACTCCAGTCCACCCCGACCGGCCGGTCAGCGTCTGCACGTACGTACCGGCCCCTTGCGATACCATCAAAACAAACTCGGTACCGCAGACACTGACTCTTGACTTTGGTCGCAGGTGAGCGGCTCAGGAGGCGAAGGCGGCACGCACGTGTACCGTGAGAAGCGCGCGTGGCAGGAACACTACCGCAGCAGCCCGCGCCAGCCCGAGCCCGCGTCGCTCGAGCACATGCTCGGCTCGCTCCGCGCAGACATGAGCCGCCAAGGAGTCCAGACCCCCCAGAAGGGGTGCTGCAATGCCTGCGAGAAACCCATCGTCGGACAGGTGGATCACGCTTTTCCTCAACATCAAACCGTGGAACCTTGGAGTGTTTGAGTCAGTTCAAGTGCTAAGTCGGATTGTTTTGTTGTTTGGTGCAGGTGATCACGGCGCTGGGCCGCACGTGGCACCCCGAGCACTTCACGTGCGCGCACTGCAACCAGGAGCTCGGCACCAGGAACTTCTTCGAGCGCGACGGCCGCCCCTACTGCGAGCCGGACTACCATAACCTGTTCTCGCCGCGCTGCGCCTACTGCAACGGACCCATCCTCGACGTTAGTCTGCGGCTTCACTTATCCAGTAGCTCGGATTCTGATCCGACGTCTCTGATTTTTACAGTCCTTTTTGTTTTTCAGAAATGCGTGACAGCGCTCGAGAAGACCTGGCACACGGAGCACTTCTTCTGCGCCCAGTGCGGGCAGCAGTTCGGGGAGGACGGGTTCCACGAGCGGGACGGCAAGCCCTACTGCCGCGCCGACTACTTCGACATGTTCGCGCCCAAGTGCGGCGGCTGCAACAAACCCATCATGGAAAACTACATCTCCGCACTCAACACCCAGTGGCATCCCGATTGCTTCGTCTGCAAGGTCAGTATCACCCTTTTATAGGTCTCCCCTAAACCCGCGATCGCAAAAGGTTTGTTGGTACTAAACTCTTGTTGCTTTGCAAAGAGCGTTACGCCAGGTCAAGTATCGGTATGAACTGTCTTAACTGGATGTTTCGGTCACGCAGGAATGTCAAGTCCCCGTCAAAGGCAAGTCCTTCTATGCGATGGAAGGCAAGCCGGTGTGCCCCAAATGCGTCGGCGTCGATGAGGACGAGTAAAGGATGAAGTCTATGAACAGCCCCCAAAACGAATGCCCTCCCCCTTTTCTTCCACAGCTATGCTCGACAACGAGGTTAAGGAATGCTCGTAAACAAAAACCGATGTTACCCTAACAACTAAAAAGAATTACGAACCAGATTACCTACTCATAGGGATAATGTATCTTATTTATTTTTGTAATATTATTGTAATTATAAGATTTGTACAATAAAGAGAACAAAAAAAAACAATAACAAAAAATAACAAAAACAAAATGAGAAAATAAACAGAACAATGGGGCCGCGGGCGCGGGTCAAGGTCCCGCGGCAATGACCCTTTATCAGTGCATTGTCGCGAAGGACGCGGCGCGGGCGCATCTCGATCGGGGTCAAGAGCTGCCCGTATAGGGTTTCCTATATATAAATACATAAATATAGGTGCATATGACGTCGCGCGCGCCGCCGCGGCTGCCGTAAATCAGGCTGCTTTGTTTATGGGCCAATGGATTAGGCGCTATTTAGAGCGCGCTATTTCCGCGCGTCGCCGGGCGGGAAATAAACGCGACTGCAAAACGGAGGTTGTGCAGCGAGCGCGTACTGCCCGGTTTATGATGCGCGCTTTATGGCAACGGGCTTTAACGCTGGAAGCGCTACATAAATAAATAGATATCACTGGGCAGTTCGTACCTAGTCTCCTAAAAATCTAACTAAATTGATGTGTTTAAAACACTTGAAACTCGAGAAAAAAAATCGTATTTTTCATACATAATGCCTCGATCGGGGCAAAAACTCAAACTTTGTGGGGTTGTGTTTCGGCGTGGAGAGTAAAACAGCCGGTGAAATTACTGGCATTTGAGGTATCACATCTTAGGCCTCTAGGTTGGCAAACGTATCTACAATCCCCCTGGTGTTGCAGGTATCTATGGGCGGTGGTGATCTCTTACCATCAGGAGGCCCACTTGCTTGTTTGCCATCCAGTTGAATTAAAAAAAACTGGACTAGTCATAAAAGCGAAACTGGAAGAATATGAATCGTACGAAATCGATTGGATAGATTTGACACGCGTAATTAAAACGCAAGGAAAAGCGGCTCTGCTCTACATCATACTAAATTAAAAAGTAAATAAACACTAATCAATCAGTTTCTCACTCGCACTTCTCACTTACCGACTTCCGATATTCACTATACCGATCGATCGCTACACAACATGTTAAAAAAATATTAAAAGTAGAGGTCAACAATAGACGGTTTTATCGTTAAAGAGTGATCTCTTTCAATTAACTTTTGAGACATAAATATGGATTATCCAATGAAAGCAATGAATAGTTAACAATTTCTAATTGAATAATTCAATTTTATATTCAAAGTCTGTTGCTTTCTGCTAATAAGTGTTCCATTAGTGTCTTTATAATGGATATTACGATTATTATTATACGATAATATCATTATCTATATCGTTTAGGTAGAGTCGATAAGGGAAAAGTCACTATGACAGATAAAAAATGCCGTGAAAATTCCGGGCTCTGCTAATCATATATAAGAGCCTTTTGATTTTGTCTATCATGCTTAGCAGTTTGGCAAAAATATCTTCAAGTTGTTATTTTTGTAAATTGTAGTTAAAAAGTGAAGAAAAAATCCTCTTGAACACTTCCATTGCAGGGCACAGGGCCCCTCTTAAGACGAGAGGGCTTGAGTCGTAGGTCCCACGCGGGCTATGTGCGGATTGGGAATTTGTTCGCAACTGTTCAGATTTCTTAGCGATGTTTTCTTGATTGTAAATTTCAAACTTAATTTCGGACATTACTAACTAACTCAGAGGTGGGAATGCCATAGAGGTAAACCACTAAGTTACCACAACTTATCAGCGGTGCGTGCAAAAATAACTGACACGTCCTACCGGCCCTAGAAATAGAATCGCATCAAATTAAAAATTAAAAAAAAAAACATTTATGCACGCTTTTTTGTGTCAGATATTAGTGCTCTTGACTGTACATATGAGTCACATTAAAACAACGATAACCTACATTTAAAAAAAAACATATTTTATGTCAGTTAAGGTCGTCCAATAGTTACGTGATGTTCGAAAGTAAACACCCGAGACGTTATAATATGTACCTTACCTACACGGTGTCTTCAGTGTTTATTAAAAAAAAGTACTGTATAACGAAAATAGGAGTTTAACAATAAAAAAAGAATAAAAATCATTATTTTTCTTCGATGCTCAAGTTAGGTATCATCTACCCGGTATCTAACCGCTCCCTGCACTACCGGCTTACAAGCCACTATAATTATACCTACATTGAGTGATATAGGTAAAAAACCGGTTTTATCCACACGTGTTTGTTTTCACATGAGCGTAATGAATTTAATCGATTTCCAATAAACTATTCCATTAAGACATTGGGTTGATAAATGTCCGTGACATGATGGCATGAATGCGATAATTCTTTTTAGGACAGTGGGGTAAAACCATTAGGTACTTAAAACATTACCTAAGTATAAAAAAAATTAAATTATTACTTATTTAAAAAATTAACGATTACTTGACCTGACAGTAAAAAAGAGATTTAGTTAATCTAGCTAGATAGTTATTTAATAAGATGATATTTACCTAGTATCTATTTAGTATGTGTGTCCCCCATGAAGAAAGTTTGCCCACCACTGGTCTAGAGCACGGCTGCCCAAACCGAGCCACAAGTTTGCCCGCCAACGTATTGATCGGCTAGCCCGCTAATAGCACGACTAATTTTAGTTAATAAGTTCCTCTGAAAGTACTGGACCAGCGCCTCCTTTGAATTTTTGCCCACCTAGAAAATCTATTGGCCAGCCTTGGTCTGGAGTGTAAAAGATTGAAGACCCAGGTCATACCTGTGTACCTGTTTTCTGTATCGCTTACTATTTCTGGTGTACAATAAAGAGTATTTGTATTGTATTGTCATCAAAATAAGTAACTGTCTATAGCCAGCAGATTAAGCAGTGCTAATGCTGTTGCGCAGCTACCAACTGCCGACCCAGCCATTGGCGTACCTAGGGTCTCGCCCCTGACATGCATGATTTTTGTGTGAAGATATCGAATTGGTAGCCTAAACATCCTGGGGTGGGCATAGAAAACTCGCCCACCCACTATATACGCCTATGGACCCCACTATCGATAGATCCAATGCGCGCCAATAAACAATGACACAAATTCCTGAACGTTATTTACCGATGGTCCAACTTGTTCCAGGAATGCCGCGAGCCGTTCCACGGCGGCTCCTTCTTCGAGCACGAGGGCCAGCCGTACTGCGAGACGCACTACCACGGCAAGCGCGGCTCGCTCTGCGCCGGCTGCCACAAGCCTATCGCCGGCCGCTGCATCACCGCCATGTTCCGCAAGTTCCACCCCGAACACTTCGTGTGCGCCTTCTGTCTGCGGCAACTCAACAAGGGCACCTTCAAGGAACAGAATGATAAGCCGTACTGTCACACGTGCTTCGATAAACTGTTCGGTTAGACGGATAGATGGCGTTGTTAATGTTATGCGAGGTAATCCACAGGTTATGCGTCAAATAGACATACGAGTATACTGTTTGCTAATGCGTTCGGAAAACGAAACGAAATCTTTTTCTTTCTTGCTTAAATCTTCTGGAAAAGGAAGGAAACTGACGAGTCACAAGCGGTAACATTCTGCTTGTACTGTCAGTTCAATGTGTTGGTTCAGTCAAGTTCCTGAACTTAAGTAATATAAGAGCGAAAACGGTCGCCGAATCACAAGTAGAACTTGCTCGTACTTCTAGCCCTTTAAATGACTGCACATTCTGCTTTTGACACTTCAGTAAGAGCACCTTCAAGAAACAAAACAATAAGCCGTGTTGTCACACGTGGTTCGAACGTCTCTTCGGATAGATAGCGCTTTTAATGATTTGCGGAGTATACACTTGTTCTACTTAATGACTCCGTTCTGCCTCAGCAGGAGCAAGTGCATCTCAGTAAGAGCACTTTCAAGAACCAAAACGACAGGCTATCTTAAACGTGAAACGTGTATACTCACTGCTTTCAGTTTTTTGCGAGATTCACGCCGTTTTAAACAGAAGTTTTATCTAGTAATAATATCTATTTACAGTTGATCACTGCAACTAAACTGAAACAAAACCTATTTATTGATTGCTTAATTTAAAAAAATTGCGAAGCGCTTCATCGGCTTAATGGAAATTAATTTTATCGATTTATCAGTTTATTAATCCGCCATATTTTTATCAACCCACCTATGTGATTTGTTACAAGTTATGACAAATGTGTTTTCTTACTTTAATGTTAATATTGATGCCACTCGTTGACGTTTTCTGAGATTAAATAATTTTATGTGCCTCTGACAACAATAACGTTTTTCATAGAACAGGAATATTAACCGACTTCAAATTTAATTATGGGACAACCTTTCAGATATCCTTTTCTGAAAAAATAAAGCATCATCGGAATCGGTTTACAAAAACTTGCATTTTTGAAACGTGATTTAAATTCTGTTGCTAACGAACGTCTCGTAACAGCAAATTGTATATTTAAATATTTGTAATCTCTTTTTTTTGTGTACGCGGATGGATTATTTATTGATAATGATAGCAAATTCATTTTTAGACATAATAATCTATGTTGTTCAAGGGCATCATACTGTGATTGCTGGTTTTATGGTACGAGTAAATAAATATTGAAACACTGGTGCAAACGTAAAATTTACAAGTTTTAGTACAAATATAGTTTTGACTTTAATACGAATAGATATGTGGATGGAATGTTGGATTCTGAATTCTCTTATTGGAATTTGTAATATTATAAATTTCTTATTATAAGAGTAGAGTTTTGAAGGTAGAGTTAGAGTTCAAAGTAGCAGTGGAGAGTAGTTGTGGTGGAAGTGAATATTGTACTTGATGTCAATAGTTAATGAACAATCAATTAATAATATAAATACCGTTTTACAATTTTATTGGTCGATTTGTTTTATGGGAGCAAATTTTGACTCTCGTAGCAGTGAGTAAGTGAAATTGTTTTGTGAAATAATTAGTAATTTGTTGTTCATTTCGAAGCAGCAAAGTACTGAATGGTTGGTGATTTAGAAATTAATAATTATAAACAGTATATGATAGTATAATCTCAAGTAGATGAATGGAATATTAGAACTAAAAAGTATGCGGAAATTATGCCAGTGTTGCTAGCATACAGACGCGACAATTTTGTGAAAAGGATGCTCTAAGCGACGAGCGATGAATCGTATGTTTTGCTAATAGACCTGAGGTCGTATTGTCTAACACGCTAACGTTCGCGATCGCATTCATCGTCTCTTTCTAGCCTCGTCTTAAACCGTGTGACAAAAAGAAGCGGTGAAATAATTCATCACTGGCCGGGAAGTAGAGGGTTGCCGGCCAAGTAGATACGGATAAGATAGGAATGCGAGACCCCACGTATCGACCGAGGCTTCTGCTTTTCTCAAACATGACATAAAATAAAATAAAAAACAAGAAATCAAGCTGGCGGAACGCTAGTCTTGTCGCTCTGTTGTGCTTGTCTGCTCGCGTTGAAACAAAAGACTGTCGCATTGTCGGCCAGCGGCCGGGAAAGTTGTATGAAATCTCTTTGCAGGCCGCTAGAGTGACCGCGCGCCGGCAGCCGAGCCGCAGCGCCTGCAGCGCGATATTTTCCGGCCTATTATTTGTAACACAACGTTAATATTTCAAGTCATGTTTGAGAAAAGGATTATTTGTAATTCCGAGTGCGTTAGACAATAAGGTCTCATAATAAATAGAAAAAGGCCATGTCGACGCAGTAACACTTTTGCGAGTTAATATTGTTTATTCTCTAACTCAGGGGTTCTTAAACTGCACTTTGCGGCACCGGCCCAATGGCGCCGCGAAAAGATATGCTCAGATACGTAGGAATTTGTTTCTTTAAAACAAAGTTGCAGTAAAAAGATTTAAAACCCCTGGTCTAACTAGTGCATGTGATGTGATTTACACTAAGTATTTGTACTAAAACATTCGACGAACTAGATTAGATATACCTTTAAAATAATAGCCTATACCCATACTGAGATCTAGTTACAGAATGTATATATTTTTAACTTTACTAGAACATTTAAAGTTATGTAATTTTCTTACAAGTTTAATATTAAGTGGAGTAGATTAGTAGGTAAGTTCATTTCATGTCCTTGTGCTATCCATAAATGGTAAGTAATATAAAATCACCGTTGTAACTAGTTGCCACGTACGATATATAATGCGTCAGAGAAAGCAAATATGGCAAATATGCCAGTCTTTAGAAAAAAGAGTTGCTGTCTTTGCTCTGCAAGAAACTACATAAATCTACAAATATAGTCTACAGCTACAATAGCACCTGTCAGTCAACAAAACATAGGTATATTTATTTTAATAAGACCATGCCGTCTCGATAAAATCACTCTATTTTATTACTCGTAGGTGGGTAATATAAACACCAGCATGAGGCAATCATAAAATAAAACTCGGCACCGCCCATTATTGTGTTGTAAACGTTGAAATACATAAAATATGCGACATAATTTTTATCGTCCCGTGGCAACTCTACGAAGGGTATTTTTTACTATATGGAATTTTAACTTGAACTCTGCAATAATCATGTAGCTGTATTGGTTCATAAGTGTCACTTAAGTAATAAAAAAATAATTTTGAGATAAAAATAGATGCAATGTACGGTCAAAAGCATAAATACATGTACGGTACCAAGAGTCAAACAAAAGTCAAAAATATCCATACACCTTTATGCCACTAAACATGGCTGTATATACATATATATTTTTGCATTCGGTTGTACCTACCAGTCCAAAAAAAAACCCGATATAGATATTATATCTAAGTATGTAATATAATATTCATCTATGTGACGCCCCGGCCTATCCAAGGTCTTTAGTAATTTGGTTATTCTGAATAATACTATATAATAAACAAGGCCATGTAAATATTGATAAAAAATATGATTCATCTTTGTAAACGATAAAATGATAGTGTATTTTTTCCTCTATCTACTATTATTTAATTTATAATGACACATTGAAAAAAAAAACAATCTTTGAAACAAAATTGGAGAATCGATTCAACCTCATATACCTATAATAATAAACATTTATTTCTGATCCAAATATAATTGATAAAAAGTCTAATTTATCTAGCTAAAAAGTTAGATTGACTGTAAATCAAAATCTATTATTTTCATTTTTAATATTATCTTTTGATAACTATCTAATTTTAGCGTATTAGTCATTTTAACTATGATTCAACATGAATGTTCCCAAATTGACCCTTATAGTGCGATTCATATCGCTACGACCGCATTGTAGATTTGGACTGTTGTCCATTCTGATGTAATCCAGGAATTTCAACCTATTTAGAGTGAGTTACGGGAAAGCCGTAAGTACGTAGTTATTTTGTACAATAAAGAGTTTACATACATACATACATACATACGTAAGTTATCAATGAATCAGCTTTATAGCCCAACCGCCTCAGTTGTTACGATATTATTATGGTATGTGAATTCCTAGTTCTTATCATTTCGGTGTGTAATTCCCAAGAACGACACTTCTAGTATTAGAGCTTGGAGTATAGAATAAACTAGAAGCCGTGTTACAATCTCCGCGTACCTAGTGTGACAAATGTGTCTAAAAACAAATACCTGCCACGTACTTATAGGTAGAGTCATTCACGATGACGCGTGCCGTGGTTTTTATTACAATTGACAAAATCACTCGTCTTCGTGGATGGCTCTAGGTATACTTGTGATATCTCGGCCGATGAAAAATCCAACACGACCGAAACAATGAATATATGGACGTAAAAGTCATACACCTTAACGCCAGTTCTAATTAAAATGTGTATGAAAGTTTTCCATTGTTACAACAAAATTAACCATACGGGTAATTTAATTTCCGTGTCACAAATAAAAAAAATCCAATCAGTGGATTTGTATGAGTGACTAGCTACCCTTTAATTTCTTAAATCTCCATCTAGTATTTTTAATTGGTGATAATTAACAGCTGAGTGACAGTTTATCGAAATATAATTATTATTCTCTTTTAGTGTAAATAGATATATGTATATTGGCTATTACATGGTTTCTTGTTTATTCTACATTATTAGAATTATACCTAAACGTATTACTACATACTATGTTTACATCGGCCTTAGTGTTTATTTCAGAAACTGTAAAAAATCGCATTGTCGTGTCGCAAGAGAAGAGCAGCAAACTCCTTAAAGTGTCGATTGCACATTTCATTATGTAGAAATGTGTCCATTTGAACGAAAACGTTTACCTCGAGTCACACTTACATTAACTATTTTATGTGCATTTTTATAACGCTTTGAATAATCGATATCGCGTATTCGTTAAGATCTAATTCTTCCATTAGTGTTAATGCTGTACAGTTATCGGCTGCGTCGTTATGTTCCGTTTATGTTATCGCATTGTTATCGTAGCCGTAGTTAGCAAGTGCCAAATGCTGGGCAATTGCCGTCGCTCACTCTGCTAACAATAATATCGATTGTATAGATCGTTTTACGGGTTTGTCGATGTTACTCACTAAATGAATCGAAGTATTTGTGTTCTTTGAGTACGCTCCACATGTAACATGCAGTAGTTTCGTTCAGTTGATGTAATTGCCATTAAATAAGCATTTGTTGTTTGTGCTGACTGTACTTTTTGTTTTCTGTACTTGCATTGTCATCCAACATACATATGTATTTAGATACCTACCAAAATTCAAATTAATCTGATCACCACAATTGTATCAAAATTATTTGTAAGATTTGAAATCAGGGCCGGATTTAGGGGAGGGCATCCGGGGCCTCCACAAAAGAGGGGCTTCCAGAATAGACTTCGGATTTTTTTTTTCAAGCTCCGACAAGTAAAACTACTACTACTCGTAACTAATAAAACTTTTCCTTTGATATTTTTATCGCTGTTTTGCTTTTACATATAGTAACTTGTACAAACATAACTTTTACAATCCAACTCTTTTATTGGCCCAAGGCCTCCAGACCTCTAAATCCGGCCCTGTTTGAAACCCAAGAAATAATTAGAAATTGGAAATTCAACAGTATACACCTTTGGCTTGCTAACGTCCTGTCCTAACACTGTAAAGCCCGAGGCCTTACTGTCTAATGCAGTTGGAATCACGATCGTTTTGACCAGTTCTTTCTGTCACACGGTATCGGTTGAAGGCAGAAAGAGACTGTGAATACGATCGCGTGCGCCCTGGCCATCCAATGACAATACGGCCATCGGTCTGAGACATGGTTACTGATTACCTTCTAGGCACGAGTATAACAACTGCACGATGATAGCGACATTCTATTCTACAGGGCTATTACGAAACTCTAAACTCGAAGTTCGTGTCGTGCGGTCCCTCTGACACTTATACTATTTAATACGAGAGGGAGAGGAACGGTACGACACGAACTTCGAGTTTCGTAGTAGCCCTGCTGCTCTTAGGAATAAACACTGAAATGGGATAGAATGTCGCTGTCGTGCAACGATTACATTATTAGGCCTATGACTAGCGTATGGTTAACCAGTTAATTTGTGATGTCCAATGGGATGAGACCTACATCAAAGGCTGCGTCCGATTTGCGTGCTTATTTGGCCACACGGAGAAAGTTCTAGAATAATACATGTAGGTAGGTTTAGGTATTGACGTAAAGTACACTGGCCTAATCCGGGGATGGATCGAGTATGAAAAACTGTACTCAGTTTAATTTAAAGTTTGAATTAACGGTCAAATTGTAACACACGTTCTCGGTATTTCGAACACAAATCGACTAAAAAGACCTACATGTATATTTATTAGCGGTATTTATTACGTATTACTATAGAAGTTGACACAATTTTAAATGGTTTCGTTGTTTCATTTAAAAACGTGTGCTAATTTTACCGTTAAGTTTCAAATGTTAAAATAAACCGGCCAAGAGCGTGTCGGACACGCCCAAAATAGGGTTCCGTAGCCATTAAAAAAATTAAGTAATATTTTTCTAAGGATTTCGTATTTTATACGGAATCTTCCAAGTTTAGGTATATTTTATACCTTACGCTGCTATTTACTCATAAACTACTATAGTTCTCAAGCAAACTTAGCCGTTATAGTTTTCCTTGAAAGTTTGATATAATGACTACCATCCTGAATTTTTTCAAATTTTTCCACCGACCGGGTTAGATTTTAGAGGGGGGGGGACGCTCGATTTTAATGAAAATTTGCACTTTAAAGTTGAATATTTCGCAAACAGATGACTGAATCGAAAAATCGTTTTAGCAAACCCCTAATCGTTTTAAAATACCTATCCAACGATACCCCACACTATAGGGTTGGATGAGAAAAAAAAAATCACCCCCACTTTACGTCTATGGGAGGTACCCTAAAAAAAATTGTTTTTTAATTTTTAATTATACTATTTTGTCGGCATAGTTTACCTATATATCCGTGCAAAATTACAGCTTTCTAGCATTGATAGTCTCTGAGCAAAGCCGCGGACGGACAGACAGACAGACAGACAGACGGACAGACAGACAGACAGACAGACAGACAGACAGACATGGCGAAACTATAAGGGTTCCGTTTTAGCCATTTTGGCTCCGGAACCCTAAAAATGGAGTATATATGAATGCCTATCTTACACATATTACTGAATTATAATTTTACTAAGCTCGCCTCAATTGGCCTGATTTTAAAATGATGTAGGTAACTCTAAAATATAACTAGCGATTTTTGACAAATGTTTCTTTGAATATTGTACCAGAAAAAGCAAATATGTGTTTAATTCAATGCGTCAGCATTTAACAAACACACTGTAAATAAACAATGTTATTGTCGCGGTGAGCGGCGTTTATGTTATCGCTTCGCTTTGTCGGTGGACGCGGGGTTACACCGCGAGTTAACCGGTAGTTAGCCCTAATTGATGTAAAACGTAGTTTAAGGGAACGATTTTATTGAATCTGTAATATTTTAACAAAATATATTTAATGTTTTTTTAAGTAGCAGTTTTATTTAATTAGTTATGGTAGTGTATCAGTATCAGTTAGATACTGCATTTACCACTGTACGAGAAAATTCTATGGCAATTATAGATAAAATTATAATAATGAAAAAAAAGAGTTGGGGATTACCGTAATATTTTGCCGAGTGGTGCCCAACTAATATTATTCGATGTTTTTGCCCCTGTACAAGGCATTAATGAATCCTACTCCAAAACCGGGTATTGTAATGAATTATTTTTCCTTGTACATTACCGGCCATGAAGTTGGTTTTGTACAAGGAATAAAAAAATCCTACTCCAAAACCCGGTTTTTCCTCTCCCAGTGCTGGTAATGTAAGTTGGTTATGTACGGGGAACAAGGGGTTTTTTCCTTCTAAACTATTTTTCTGTGTATCGAATATGTGTAAATAAATGCTTCTTTCTCCCTCCTATCTGCATTGATGTAGTCAAAGGCATAAATATATATTGGTTACCAAGACGTCAAAAATATCTATACACCTTTATGCCACAAATCATAAGGCCGTATGTATACATATAAGTATTTGACGCTGTGGCTGTATAGATATTTATGCCCTCGACTGTGCATAAAATTCATTCATTCGTGTTCTATTCTGAAACTCTTAAGTTATTTAATTTTTAACAAAGTTCTCGGTTTGTTATTTAGAGATTAAAACGAGTAATTAAAGCTGCACTATCGGTTGTTATTTTCTGTAGTTATCGCTGGGGATTCCAGTAGATAGCGCGCGACAGACGCCGCACATGCTTGCACGGAGTGTTCGTGAATACCTATAGCTGATAATGCACGTAAATTTGTAAAGATTAAATAATTTCTAGAAGGATGAGATAAAACGAGCCGTTTCCATAGAACACTGATTTAATTCACAGCACTTATACATACATCCCTAAACTTAAACATAGGCACTTATGTAACTTTAAAAAAATACACGAACAACGTAAATATAATTTGTCATAAAGTTAAACTTAATTAGGTCAATATTAACTTCGAAACTTAGAAGAAACTTAAAACGAGTCAGTCTTTGGTGAGAAAAATGCAATCGATCAGAACTGTGTCCTATGCTAGGCCAGGAAACAGTTCTGAGAATGAGTCGCACCAGAAGTCTGACAGGTCCATTGATTCCGGTTCGCTGCTGAGCGGCGAGCCCAGCGACTCGTAGCCCAGGTCGCTGAAGCTGGTGTGCGAGGGAGACAGCGAGAGCAGGCTCTCGTCCGCCGATCTGGGAGATAAACTCATAGGCGACAACATCTTCATGTCGTCTAAAGATATAGACGTGTCTGTCAACGAAGTGAAATCTGTCTCCACTTGTATCGGGGCGGGTTCTTCTATAATTTGTTCTTCGCATGGCACCTCGATGGTGACGCAGTTAGCTTCCTCGAAGCTGGCGTAAAACATGTCTCCCTTGTCGTTCTGCTCCTCCTTGACCTCGGGTTCCGTGACTAAGCTAGTGTAGGGATGCGCGTAGGAGTGCTGGCTCAGTATTCTGTGGACGTCGTGTTTGAGGTCTACGACTCCACCTTCACTGGGTTCCAGGTGCTCTGCTGCGGGCCCCACCACTTTAGCTCCTTTAGGGCACTCTCTAACGTCCCCGACTGGGTCCTGCAACAAAATAAAAACATAATGAGTATTTAATAATAAGTTTGTTACAAAATTTAGGTTTAGCCACGAATAAGCGGTTTCTCTGTGTATTGCACGGTCGAGACGGCAACACACGCAGTGTAGGTGTTATAAAATCGCACCTGGCTTAAAGTGCTATGAAACCAGGCCTTAAAAAAAACTAGCGATCGGATTTTCTTGAAATTTGGTACAAAATCTTGTATCAAAAATTATTACTGCATTTGCGATTGTAAACTGCAGTATTATAGCCAATCTATTGACAAATTAAAAAAGTTACAGTGTTATGAAAATAGATACGCTAATTGCATCACTCGAAACTAGAGCCTTCGCGAGTGGGAGGCTGGCGAAGTGACGTCACCTTTGTTTGGATACTTTGTTTATTGCATCAGCCATGGCCGCATGGTCGAGACGCTCGCAAACAGGCCGTATTAGTCACGCCATTCTGTGTTTTCCCCTTAGTTAAAATTATTATTTTTCGTTTTATAGAGGATAAACCAAGTGAATAAAGTGATATTGAGTTGTTTGTAAAATAAAATGGGTTTTTTATTTTTATATCTAAGTACATTAAATAATTGAAGGTTTCTGTGTTTTTTGCAGTTTCTATGAGACATGAGTGAGATGGAGATAGTGATGTGAGATGATAGGTGCGCCAATCAACTATTTTACCCACACTTAGGGCATCTCCTGCGTTACCAAAAAAATCCTACTTCCAACAAGATATTTCACGGTTTAATAGGTTGAACTTACGTAGTAGTAGTACACCATCTATTAAATTACAGAAAAAACATGTTGACTTCCAAAAATCTGCAATTGTGACAGATTAGTGTGGATAAAAAATTTGATTGGCCCAGATAGGATTAGATATATGTGCTGTGCTAATTCTGATATTTTAGCTAAACCAGTGGGCAAAAACTATCTCAGTATGTAAGACATTTCTCTGTTTGTTTACTCTGTTCTGTGTACTCATTGCTTGTTGGAATGTTCCAATTAGAACACAACAGACGCATTCGAGAAAGTTTATAAACAAGGATGCCTTCCCTTACTTACATCTTGAGCCTTTCCTGTAGCACTTGCACCAATTTCTTGGAAGAGGGAGTCTGCCAGTTGATGCAAGGTGTCGAGGTACTCGGGGGAGTCGAGGTGCGCGAGGAGGTCTGTGAGAGGAGACACATCGCCAGGAGTAGCCGCGCCGCGCGGAGTGCCGGCGGGGGCCCCTCCTGCCGCCGAGGAGTAGACTCTGCCGGTCCCCGGGCCCCCGCGACACTCAGCGCCGCACCGCGCAACTCCGCGTTCTCGCTCAACAGACGCTCGTTCAACGCCTTCAGACTCTCCACTTCGCTCATTAGACGCTCGTTCTTGTCCATGAACTGCTGGATCCGCTCTTCCATCTCGTCCATTTTGGCCTTCTTGCGGTCCCGGGAGGTTTGTGCTGCCACGCGGTTCTTCAGTTTCCTGGTGAATTAAATTTTTTGTTAGAAATTAATCTTGTCCAGTTTTCGAAGGTGATTTGAAGGACAGCATTTCAGTATGGTACAAGTAACATTAAAGCATGAATTAACATGAGCTCAATTAGTTGCTAGTACCTAGGTAACTCAACATTGAAGATCAAAAATACTCCAACTTTTAGATACATTACATCCAAGAACACTTGGACTTAACGACCTACCTAAGTGGGTCATACCTACTGAATACACATGAGTTCATACAGTCCGACTGAAGGTAAATTTTGGCATTGTAAAATAGTTAGATTGTCACGGTGGGCGCTCAGGCCGTCAGTAGTTAAAACATAGTAGTAGGCAAGTAGGTACTTCGTTACTATTATCTATCATGTATGCAGCTACAGCAAGCGGCCTAGTTAAATTTTATTATCAGCATAACTTATCTCATACAAGCTGTATGTCATCACCCATAACGGTTAAACATTACTGGGGGCGACGTCCTCTAGTGCTAATGCCACAAACTCGCTAAGTAACACTAACCACGCAGGCACACGTTCACAATGTCAATGACTCACTTTCTTTGCATCTTTTCCTCCCACGTGAGGTGGTCCAGGCGCCGCTTCCTGGACGGAGCCGGCGCCGTTTCCAGCACGACCTTCGATTCCACCTCATCCATAGCCAGGTAGTTGTTGGGAACTGTGATGATGATCGGAGCACTCATCTTGAAGCTGACGTAACTTTCTTCAAAACAAAACACTCTTTCACCACTCGATGTTATAGTTTTGGTCGCATACTAACGCGAGCTGTTTGCTTGTAAAGCATTAGAATCACTTCACTGTGTTAGAAGTTGAGTAACGAGCCAAGTCTGCGTCGATCATGTTCCACTGCTCGATTTGTACTGTAGTTTCGAGAAACTGCGTCGTGGTTATACGCGATTGGTCGCGCGTTATCAGGGGGCGGATTTGACGCGTCGACAATTTTAGACAAGGCTGGCGAGATATCGTTCGCGCTGTGCTGGAAAGAGATAGTTAAGTGACGTCTAACATTCCTCCCTACTACGACATTTCCTTTTTTTGCGTTATAAGCGAGCATGCGTACGATGTAGCGTGGTACCGGCAACAGTAATAATTAATTAGATCTGCCGGTACGCAACTAACAATAATAATATGTTAAAATTTGAATTAGACCTACAAAGAGGTGGTAGGATTGTGCAAGGTCCGCCCGAATTGCTAACACCATCTTGCTCGCTATCATGCCGTGATGCAACAGTGCTTGCACTGTTGTGGTTTGGCGCGGAGAGTAAGACAGCCGGTGAAATTACTGGCACTTGATGTATCCCATCTTAGGCCTCTGGGCTGGCAACGCATCTGCAATACCCCTGGTGTTGCAGATGTTTATGGGCGGTGGTTATCTCTTTCCATCAGGAGACCCACATGCTCGTTTGCCATCCAGTCGAATAAAAAAAAAAGAATATGTAAATACTGGCGTTAAGTATCAATTTTTTTTAACTGTAATAGTTAAAAAATATTGATACTTAACGCCAGTATTTGAAAATACAAAACATACAATATCTATTACCTATGGATAAATTCTGTTACAGTGGAAATTTTTCCAGCCAATCTTTTCGTACCTAATAGTGTTTGATTATTATTTGATTACCGGTCACGCATGGACCAACTGTTTAAACCTATGCGTATTTTTTTTAAAGTATTTTATTTATCAATCAATGACACTTTCTTAACTAACCATTTTTATTTACCTGCTATCAAAAAGTTCAGATTACTGGATTTGAACTGGCATGATGGTCTACGATCACCAAAGGTTTGATATTGCTCAGTAAAGTGTCTGTCTACCTTGTTGGAATCTAATATTATTACTATTTATTAGGTTAGGCTAACATAAATTAAATGATGTGATGATGATTGATGATGATGAATGATCGCGTGCTCCTTTGAAGAAGGGCTACGAATAGCCCGAAACATGTCAAGCTAAACTCGATTTAAGACGTGAGTTATCCGTTAAAATATCATATAATATGAGTGAGTCTCACGGGAGTTTCATGTTCATAATAGGCTAACTTATCGTACCTTTTTTTTTTAAGTATTACCAAGGACGGTATTACAATGAGTCGTTCAAGGGGACGCAATTTATATCCAAAATTAAACAAATTAAGCTTACGTAAGTAAATGTGTATAGTCGCACCATTCGATCGCTGACCCACAGAACATTCTCGTTACACCTACCTTATTGATTTTCCTTGTCGCAACGTGCTTTCTGTTATGACATTTTATTTTATGTGAAAACTTGAAAAAGTACCATCACTGCTATTTTTTATGGAATAGGGGGTAAACGAGCAAACGGATAGCCTGATGGTAAGCGATTATCGTCGCCCATGGACACCTACAACACCAGAAGAGTCACAAGTGCGTTAGGCTTTAGAGCCTTTTAGGTTTTTTTGAGGATTTTTTACCGAAATTATACCAGTATTCAGTAACTATGTAAGTATACCTATACGTAGTAGGTACCTAATATGTAAAATATACTAAATCATAATCAGAAAGATAACAATTGCATAAAATTGTATTCAGGCCGTTGTGTGTGCCATGTTATCATATCACACTGACGACCTGATGACCCAAATACCTATTATATAATGTGTGTGTGAAGTTTTCAATCCGCACTGGGCCCGCTTGGGAACTACGGCCAGGGCCGGATTTAGGGGAGGGTAAAGGGGGCAACTGCCCGGGGCCTCCACAAAATAGGGGCCCCCACAATAGAGACATCTGAAAAAAAAACCTTTAAATTCCGACGTGTAAATACTAGGAAACAACAATTTGTATATTTCTTCACTTCAATAAGGCAATCAGTAAAATATCAAAAGGCCCTCATTGGTCTCCACTCGTTTGTTGCCCCAAGGCCTCCACACCTCTAAATGCGGCCCTGACTACGGCCCAAGCCCTTTCATTCTGAGAGGAGGTCTGAACCCAACAGTGAGACGTATTATATGATGATGATGATAGGCAAAGCGTAATGTAAAAACCTACAGTCAGTCTGCAAAAATTAATACGATGAATGTTAACAGTCATCAGGCCAGAGAAGCTACTGACTGCTGGCTGATGCAACATTAGAAAATGATGATACTCCAGTCTCAAACCGTTTTCCACTTAGTTTACTCATTTAGAGATGTTATTTTTATACATGGATATTGAATACACTGAAAACTGAATGTACTGAAAATGTGTTTCATTTTTTTGACTAGGTACGTCAGGTTAGTGCGAATGTTTTTATCCGGTTCGAAGGACTCTAATAATTAGCGCAATGAATGTTGTAGGGATACTTACTATAAAATAAAACGAAACAAGTTGTTGACGAATATATAAAAGTACTTAGGAGTAAACCTTGATAAGAACAGATAAAATTGTGAATCCAATGATATTATGTTACATATGTGAATTAAACTCGGCTAGATAGCAGATAGACGTACCTGAGTTGAAAATAAAGCAGTTTTTACAGGGTAGGTAACTCTGAAGTGAATTAAAGTCAGCTTTATAACGGGGGTATTTAAATCATTCTACAGGGTGGCCCATTTATATCGGTCAGTATGGGAAAGTCTGAAACTATACGACATACGAAAATTTCTTCTTAGGAACCATGACATCGATTTTAATAACAAGAAAAACTGCATTCATGCATTTTAAAAAAACCTTTACTCAGCTCGGGAATCGAACCCGGTTGTATTAAAAAAAAAAACTTACACTATTTCTATTTAGATATCGATTGTGTACGTCTTAAGTAGTAGGTAAATGTCTCCATGAAACGTTATGTCTATAATGAATAACATGCATTGTTTTCACATTTAATTTATTTTAGGTGTTCGAAGTGACCACCGTTACAATCTAGTTTTGGTTACAATGATGGTTACAATACAATATTCAACAAATTCTGGCATGTAAAATTGTCTCTATAGTCATACTTGTTAGGACCATTTTTTGGCCGGATGCTGCACTTCATGATGAAAGCAAGCCGCTTTGCACAGTGATAGTACAGACTAAACTGAGTGATTTGACCCGCAGCAGCGGAAGTTTCACCCCTTAGGAACAGAGATGGCGCCACTTCTTTAAAAAATGTTTCAAAAAATTCTACAAGCTAAAGTAATAGACCGATTTCAATGTTTGATATCTTAAATGAAAGCTTATTATATACGTTACTTATAAAAAAATACTAAAAAAATATATACTGTAAACTTCTGGCAAAACACGGCATCTTAAGTTTTTTTTTCTTACTTCATTTGTAGTTTTTACTTGATTTCTTAAAAAAACTGCATACAACATGAATGGTTTAATGCATATACATATTACAAAGTAAATAACAAGTATAATAAAAAAAAACCGACACCAATACCTTTCATATTCCACGAAATATGAAAGTTTAAATGTGAGCACAAATTTCTTTGTAAAATATTTCAAAAACTTCTACAAGCTAAACTAACAAATCGATTTCAATGTTTAATATCCCAAATGAAAGCTCATAGCATTCATTATTTACAAAAAAATACTAAAAAAATCTTTACTGAAAAATTTTGGCAAAAAACGCCATCTCAAGTTTTTTTTTCTTATCAGATTGGTAGTTTTTACTTGATTGCTTAAAATATTGTACGTTTTATGCAACATGAATGATTTAATACATACGTATATATATTTCTGAGTAAATAACAAGTATTATAAAAAAAACCCGACACCGATACCTTTCATACTTTACGAAATATCTAAGATTAATTGTGCACGCTTTTCTTACAAATAAATTTCAACGAAATCTTCTAGTGAAACGAGTGCTCTGATTTTAATGTAAGTATAATATTAAATGAAAAGAAGAAAGAAATTACCTATTTTACAAAAAAAATGAATAAAAGTTTTTTCCTGGTGTTACGAAAAAATATAATTGCTTTAAAATGAGTAATTATTTTTATTCAAAAGTGACTGTATTTGAAGACAAAAAATAAAAACAATATCGTTTCCGGCATAGTTGGTACTGAAATATATTATATGCTGCGTAGTAGTTGGCGAATTTATTTAAAAATTAGCTTTTTATCTGATAGGACCTCAACTTATAGATATGTCACATTTCAAATAAAAGAATATGTACATCAATGTTTATCAAATATTTTAATTATAACTTATAAGTCCTCTTCGGGTTCATCGGCACACGTAGAACTGAAAAGTAAAAGCCGTTTTGAAGTACTTGTGCTATTCTAATACTACAAAATCACAGATCTTTTAGACATGTAAAATTTTGTGCCTACCTGTGGAAATCAGTGGTCAGCATACAAAATAACCCTGCAACGAATATTATATTAACTTGCTTTTGATTTGTACAGCCACCTTGCAGGATTTACACTGGGCAGTGCATGGAAAACTGACCCAACGACACCCACAACGCATGGTATCGCAGCCAGATTTACAGCCACAATAGTCCAAGAGGCTTAATGGCGACCAAATCGCTGTAACTGCTGACCATTCTGGAGTCCAACTCTCTTTTGCCTTAGTCCATCCCCAACAAGATGGACATGGTACGGAAACTTCTGGTTTCAGAGCGTTTCCCCATATGTGGCCCGCTTGGTAAGCTGCACGCAGTACATGTTTATGGAGAGCAGCTATGGTAGGTGGCAGGCTTGTCACGAGCTTATTTTTTGAAGCAAACAAGTATTTACGAACTTCATTTCAATACATGTGTTCCGTTTGAGCATCATATCTTCAAAAAACAAGCTCGTGACAAGCCTGCCACCTACATCAGCTGCTCTCTATAACATGCACTGCGTGCAGCTTATCAAGCAGGCCATAATTGGGTAAACGCTCTGAAATCAGAAGTTTTCTTACCATGTCTATCTTCTTGGGGATGGACTAAGGCAAAAGAGAGTTGGACTCCAGAACGATCGGTATTGATAGCGATTTGGTCGCAATTAAGCATCTTGGATCATTGTGGCTGCAAATCTGGCTGCGATACCCTGCGTTGTGGGTGTCGTCGGGTCAGCTTACCATGCACTGCCCAGTGTAAATCCTGCAAAGGTGGCTGTACAAATCAAAAGCAAGTTAATTATAATATTCATCATCATAATCATCATGTCAGCCGAAAGACGTCCAAGGCTCACCACTCAGACCGGTCTTGTGCTTTTCGCATCCACCGCGATCCCGCGATCTTAACCAGGTCGTCGCTCCATCTTGTTGGAGGGCCTACCGACAGCTCGTCTCCCGGTCCGCGGAGTCCATTCGAGAACCTTTTGACCACATCGGCCATAATATAATAATCGTTGCAGGCTTATTTTTTATGCTAACCACTGATTTCAAGAGGTAGGCACAAAAATTTACATGTCTAAAAGATCAGTGATTTTGTAGTATTGGAATAGCACAAGTACTTCAAATGGACTTTTCCTTTTCAGTTCTACTTGTGCCGATGAACCCAAGGAGGACTTATAACTTATAATTAAAATATTTGATAAATATTGATGTATGTGACATATCTATAAGTTGAGGTCCTATCAGATAAAAAGCTAATTTTTAAATAAATTCGCCAACTACTAAGCAGCATATAATATGTTTCAGAACCAACTATGCCGGAAACGATATAGTTTTTATTTTTTGTCTTCAAATACAGTCACTTTTGAATAAAAATAATTACTCATTTTAAAGCAATTATATTTTTTCGTAACACCAGGAAAATACTTTTTATTCATTTTTTTCAGTAAAATAGGTAATTTCTTTCTTGTTTTCATTTAATATTATACTTTCATTAAAATCAGTGCACTCGTTTCACTTGAAGATTTCGTTGAAATTTATTTGTAAGAAAAGCGTGCACAATTAATCTTAGATATTTCGTAAAGTATGAAAGGTATCGGTGTCGGTTTTTTTTTATAATACTTGTTATTTACTCAGAAATATATATACGTATGTATTAAACCATTCATGTTGCATAAAACGTACAATATTTTAAGAAATCAAGTAAAAACTACCAATCTGATAAGAAAAAAAAACTTGAGATGGCGTTTTTTGCCAAAAGTTTTCAGTAAAATTTTTTTTAGTATTTTTTTGTAAAAAATGAATGTTATGAGCTTTCATTTGGGATATTAAACATTGAAATCGGTTTGTTAGTTTAGCTTGTAGAATTTTTTGAAATATTTTATAAAGAAATTTGTGCTCACATTTAAACTTTCATATTTCGTGGAATATGAAAGGTATTGGTGTCGTTTTTTTTTTATTATACTTGTTATTTACTCTGTAATATGTATGTGCAATAAACCATCCATTTTGCATACAGTTTTTTTAAGAAATCAAGTAAAAACTACAAATGAAGTAAGAAAGAAAAACTTAAGATGCCGTGTTTTGCCAGAAGTTTACAGTATATATTTTTTCAGTATTTTTTTATAAGTAACATATATAATAAGCTTTCATTTGAGATATCAAACATTGAAATCGGTCTATTACTTTAGCTTGTAGAATTTTTTGAAACATTTTTTAAAGAAGTGGCGCCATCTCTGTTCCTAAGGGGTGAAACTTCCGCTGCTGCGGGTCAAATCACTCAGTTTAGTCTGTACTATCACTGTGCAAAGCGGCTTGCTTTCATCATGAAGTGCAGCATTTTGTCTCTAACAACTATGACTACTATGGTTGTTTGTACCTCTTTGCTGGTAAAATCGATGTCATGGTTCCTAAGAAGAAATTTTCGTATGTCGTATAGTTTCAGAATTTCCATACTGACCGATATAAATGGGCCATTCTGTATACTTCTTTCAAACTTTTTTCTTGTAACACATGCCATCTTTCGGTAAAAAAAAGATGACGCCAAGGATATAAAGCGTTTATATATGTATCTGAAATAGCGTGAACACAACTGTCACAAATGTCAAGCAATTGAAAAAAAAAAATTGTCATATTTGGTCGGTTTTTGGTTGGTTTGTGTGTGAGCTTGATTTCTCGAAAACAGGTACTCGTTTCGTTTTTGGAAATATATAATCCGCTCGTGCAAACTTTGGAAGGAAAGCAACAAGATCACTTAAGTCATCTACGATGGCTTCCACAAGCACTGATACACAATCGACAATAGCACAGAAGACATGGATAATGGCCAACAATATCGAATCCGTGTCCAGTGTCGACGAAATATATCGCTACGATAAGAAACAACAGCAAGATATCCTCGCCGCTAAGCCATGGGAAAAGGAGTAAGCTATTAATGAGACTGAACTTAAATAATTAATTGAAAACATTGTACAAGATGTGTTCAAACTTTTCTTTATTTTTCAGTCCACATTTTTTCAAAGACATCAGAATTTCTGCTTTAGCTCTGTTAAAAATGGTAATGCACGCTCGTTCCGGCGGCACATTGGAAGTCATGGGACTGTTATTAGGTATGTATTGGTTTGAAATACATTACTAACTTAGATAAAATATTTTATATTTATAATTATTCTGTTACAGGTAAGGTAGATGCAAACACAATGTTAGTGATGGATTCGTTTGCCCTGCCAGTCGAGGGCACTGAGACTCGAGTAAATGCTCAAGCACAGGCTTATGAGTACATGACGGCTTACATTGAAGCAGCTAAACAGGTTAATATAATGCAGTTTCTCGAATTTAAAGAACTTCCATGTATTTGATAATTCCGACGAGTTGTTCTTCTAGATATATTTTTTATAAAAGCTACCATTTTTAAACTTTTTTAATTATTTAACAAATATTTTAGGTTGGTCGTCATGAAAATGCTATTGGTTGGTATCACAGTCACCCTGGATATGGGTGCTGGCTATCTGGCATTGATGTTTCCACGCAGATGCTTAACCAGAACTTCCAAGAGCCTTTTGTGGCTATTGTCATTGATCCCGTCAGAACTATATCTGCAGGAAAGGTCTGCCTTGGTGCTTTTAGAACATATCCAAAAGTAAGTTGTTCAAATATAAATTTATAATGTAAATATCTCTGTGATATTCGAAGCAGACTGGAGAGCCAGAGAAGCAGAAGTAGTCTTCGGTTGCAACACCTCATACATCATCATGCATCATCATGGATGACTCTACCTGTAGTCTTGTTTCTATGGCAGACAAAAGAAAAAAAGGATATGACACTCAGTCTGACACAAAAACTGGTCACGGTTTAGATATTTAGGCCACACAGCCAGAATCAAATTGTTGCATGAGAAAGTCAATAATATTCATACACTGCGGGATGTAGCAGTATTTAATTCACATAAGAACTCAAAGTTCCATTTATCTGTTTCTACATGATATGTTTAAATTCCAGGGCTACAAACCAGCTAATGAAGAGCCATCAGAATACCAAACCATCCCGCTAAACAAGATTGAGGACTTTGGTGTCCACTGCAAGCAGTACTACTCTCTTGAAGTGTCATACTTCAAGTCTTCACTGGATCGGAGGCTGCTAGATTCCCTGTGGAACAAGTACTGGGTCAATACCCTGAGTAGCTCCAGTCTCATTACTAATGCCGAGTACACAACGGGACAGATATTTGATCTGTCAGACAAGCTGGAACAGAGTGAAGTTTGTCTGGGTCAGTATTTTTCTTACATTCAAGACAAAGACAAAGAGTAAGACAGCCGGTGAAATTACTGGCACTTGAGGTATCCCATCTTAGGCCTCTGGGTTGGCAACGCTGGGTTGCAGGTGTCTATGGGCGGTGGTGATCTCTTACCATCAGGAGACCCACTTGCTTATTTGCCATCTAATCAAATAAAAAAATTTTTTTTTTCAAATGCCAAGTCACATTCATTCTTCGATTTCTCACATGTTTGATCTAAAAATCGGCCTATTTCAGCACTTTCATAATATAGCAGTCCCATCTATTTAACCCTTTCGTTCCGGATGACGAGTTAACTCGTCTTGTGCGAGGTGGTCTCAGATCGGGTAGACAAGTAAACACGTCTTAAAAAATTGACATTACATATATGAATATGGAAAACTGGGTAGATTTTGTGTATGGCTTTGCTGGAACGATAGGGTTAATCAATTGTGACATATAATATACTTTACGATGTCTGGTTTACTTCTCTAGTCTGTTATTTGCATTTAATAGTAAAGTAATACACAATATACTGTAAGTGTAACCGTATAATACACCAAATTGAAATTTTTCTAGGCCGGGGTGGATTTATAGTGGCAGGAGCAGATCCTCATGAGAAGCGAACTGAGGACAAGCTGGGCAAAGCCACAAAAGACGCTTGTAAAACCACCATAGAAGTGATCCATGGCCTTATGGCGCAAATGATCAAGGACAGGCTCTTCAACGGGGTGTGCGGCCGCCCCGCGCCCGCGACGCCTATGATCGAAGACTCTTAAACCCAGTGTAATGCTGTGATTTTTATAATATACTTAATAAACATAACCTTTGAATAAAACAAACTGTTGATTATATAAACATTTTCAAATATTTATTAACCAATTTACATAAAATCATTATAATCATATATGTACATCTTTCACATAGCTTTAGTTATACACAAAATCATAACATCTCACGTTGTGGAGGGCCTTCTATTTAATCAGATATAATGAAATAAGCACCAAATTACATTTTTATTATAAACTTTTGCCAAGCTCTGTTTATGTATTGGAAAATGATACACCTATATAATTATACTTTATACTCCATGATTAATATAGTTAAACCGTTGCGGAAACGCTCTGCAGGGTCTCTTGATATCTTAGAAAGCTAAAAATTTCATTATAATGTGCTGGTTAGGTTAGTTAATCATAAACATAAATAGGACAAAATGAAACTAAAACTAGTGCCTACTTAATGTTAAAATATCCCAAAACAACCAAATGGGGAATATAAAAGGTGAATGTTATCCATAATGTATATTTTGATTAAAAGCGGTATCTTATTTACAATTTCCCCGTGTATAAAATCTGCGTGGCTTACAAAACAAGTACTATATATAACCGTGCCAAGCGTCAAGCGAGCAACGAACCTCACCATCTATACTTAAATAAAAAATGCATCGGGAACATGGTGTACTAACTAGAATTACACTGAACATATTCTACAAGTTCAATAAATAAACACAGGCGTGTGAAATTTTAAATCAATGACTACTTTCTCAATGAAGGGATATTTTAACTCGTATTCTAAGTGCGTTATCAGTTATCACACGTAAATTATTCATATAGTAGTTGAATTTTAAGTACATTCCATGTAGTCCCCGTTATCACACTGACTATACATTCGCAACACAAATGGCGCAACAGGAGTTCGAAATTTTCATTACCATGTACGTATACAATAATATTCTCTTTCACTAACAATTAGGTATATATTATAAGTAGCAATCTGTAAAGGCATTAGAACATCAGTCAGTTCTGTTCATAGTTGGCTATAGTTCAGACTGGGGTAGGTTCAGTTTTGAGATTGTACTAATACTGAAAAATAGTCTGATCATAAATAAAAAAATAAGTATAATTTAAACAATTACATCTACACAGATAACGAAATATAAAGATAGATTTCGACGTGGCCATTTTAAAAGCTCTTGCTTTTCATTTCGAGTTATTGCGTCCAGTTAGCGGCCTAAAACGATCGCAATGATGATTCGAGCTTCCATCGACATACAAGCAACTATCCGTTTAATGTTCGGCCCCCATATTTTTAGACTAAAGGGTAGTTTTTTTTTTATCTTCTTCGGCTTCAGTAGGGTAGTCTTATTTTACCTAGAATTGGAATGTTTTTAAATCTCGAGTAAGCCAAATATACATCTACACATTGATTATAAGCTATGTACAGTCAAGTTCATAAACTTGTGAGCAAAAATTTTATCAAAGATATCTGAACACGACTATTGTTAACGGCGTAGAAGCGTGTTCAGATAAATTTGATCAAATTTTTGCTCACAAGTTTTGATTACAACTCGATTGTAATACCGCTCGTCTCACATTGACTAAACAAATTGTACGGGGACTCAGGCTGAATACTTATTTAATATTTAAAAACCTCGGATATGTACAATACAAGCAACAGGCGCCATTGGTTCAAGGCAATATTGGCTTTAATCCAAAGCGTTGTATTACAGAACTACGTCGTATTTCTAGCCCAAAGGGGGATCTAGTGAAGTCAGTCTTTAGCGAAAAAAAGGCCAAAGATATTGTAAAAGCTGCCACGGGAGATGTAAATAAAATGAGTAGTTTACTTCGTAAACAGACGATATTTTGTAACAAGTTTAAATAGCAACAACCTCAAATTCAGTCGAAACTGCGCTGGCGTAGGCCACGGGAAAGTGTAACTTTTGTGGTCCACTATCAGCGCCCAGAGCATTCCAAAACTATAAATTTATGTTCTGACGAGTAAGTTATAGACTAACCTTTTTGAACTAAGCTCATCCACTTAACACTACAATATCATTGAATGGTTAATCACAAACTAAGATAACGAGTTCGTAGTAAAAGTTCATTATAACCGCTTTGGAAGGTTTATTTCCTTGGACAATAGACTACGAGAACAGAAGTAGATAATAAGATACAATACCATTGTGAATGCTCGTAGGAGGATGGGCAAAGTTCAAAGTTTTTTGTTAAAATTGCTCTCACAACGCAATTTAATCTCAACCTGACGAAACCACATTTTAATACAATCCCTTGACGCTTAGTCCCAACTGCAGACAGCAGTGCCATCTAAAATCGCCTTCATAACCAGGGGATACGACCCAGTGCTACTACTGCCCTACGTTTTTGAGCATTAGGCACTTCTGTCAACAATGCCAAGGGACAATTGCAGAATATAATATGAATATTTATTTGGAGATGTTTACATTACCACTTATTTCTAACACGACTTCCAGCTCAACATACCGAGTCTTTTTACACATCTCACATGGCAAAGAGCGACTGCAACTAAAGCAAGTCTTGCTGCAACACTGATAACTTCGCAACACGACGCCGTTCAGATCTCAGTCATATTTTGATGATATCACGAGTAGTTTACTATTGCTTGTATCCTGCAATGTGTCCCCGTCAGTCCCCGTGCCATTATCGCCAGAGGCCTGCGCCGGGCGGGCTGGCGGCGCGTCAGTTGAACAGGTCGGCGGGGAACCCGTTCACTTCCGCCTGCTCGAGAACGGGCGCGCCGTCCGCGTTGTATGACACTCGTATCCTTAGCCGCAGAGGCGTCTAGAGAAAACAAAAAGGAGTACTTAGTTTTGGGATGCCAAATCCTGCCTTTGCTTACGCCAATGGATTAAGTGCCATGTTGGTTTTACATTCTAGAATCTGGCCGAGGCCTAGGGCTGGGTCTAGGAGAACAGTAGATTTTTTCTGGATGCATTGATTTTAATAAAATTATCTTAAGTTTGTCGCAGAAAGATATTATTATATCTTTCTGCGACAAACCGCGAAAAAAATGACCTGAGTTTGACCATGTGACTGGCAATAAAGCTGGATATGCTCTTAAACGATAGCAAAACAAGCTCGACAGTTTTTTTAGCTGTTTATAAATATAATTCAACGCGACAGGCGCTATTACTTAAACGTCATTTCTGAATTCTTTCGTGTCAGCGGTTACTACTTACCCTGGAGGGATTGGTGATTTTGAGAACTTGGGTGATTTCTCCCTGCGGAGACAGAACGGTGCCGGACGGCGACATCATGTCCAACTGGAACGTCTGTAAACAATAAGTGTTAATAGTAGTGAGTTAATAGGGGAAAGTAGCGAAGAATTTGTATAATCCGCTGAGCAGTCATGAAAGGGTTCAAAGTCAAGTCAAAGTTAAAATATCTTTATTAAATTTAGGCTATAATAAGCAAAGCAGCAAGTAAAAAAAATTTACTACCGGTTCAGAAAACATCCGGCAAGAAACTCAACGAGGTATATTTTTTTAAACAGAACCCCCTGGCTATAAAATTCGACCATGTAACCCCCTGGCCATAAATTCGACCATGAAACCCCCTGGGTATAGAATTCGACCATGTGACCTCCTGGCTATAAAATTCGACCATGTAACCTCCTGGCTATAAAATTCGACCATGTAACCCCCTGGCTATAAAATTCGACTATGTAACCCCCTGGCTATAAAATTCGACCATGTTACCCCCTGGCTATAAAATTCGACCATGTACCCCTGGCTATAAAATTCGACTATGTAACCTCCTGGCTATAAAATTCGACTATGTAATCCCCTGGCTATAAAATTCGACCATGTGACTTTCTGGCTATAAAAGACGACCATGTAACCCCCTGACTATAAAAGTCGACCATGTAATCCCCTGGCTATAAAATTCGACCATGAAACCCCCTGGGTATAAAATTCGACCATGTGACCTCCTGGCTATAGAATTCGACCATGTAACTCCCTGGCTATAAAATTCGACTATGTAACCCCCTGGCTATAAAATTCGACTATGTAATCCCCTGGCTATAAAATTCGACCATGTGACCTTCTGGCTATAAAAGACGACCATGTACCCCCTGGCCCTGGCTATAGAATTCGACCATGAATCTCCTTGGCTATAAAATTCAACCATGTGACCCCTGGCTATAGAATTCAGCCATGTGACCCCCTGGCTATAAAGCTGGATCCGCCCTTGGTCGTGGTGTAGTGTATGGGTGTTACCCTGGGCACGGCGGCCTGGAACAGGAAGTCGGTGAGCGGCGCGGCGGCGTGGCTGCGCGCGCGCATGGTGAGCGCGACGGCGTGCGGGGGCGCGCGCGCCGCCTCCAGCACCACCACCACGCCGTTCTTGTCCAGCGCCGGCACGCACACCGCCGGCTCTGAACAAAACGACTAACTTATAAGTACAATTCAATAGAATCTAACCCCCTTATTCATAAACGACAATCAAACCTATTTTAGTTAAAATGCCGCTAAAATTCGTTTGTCCTTATCTGTCACTTCGACATTTGTATTTGTTAGAAAGGGATAAAGCATTTGTTAGTTAACATAGGCTTGTTAAGTTTTATGAATAAGGGGGTAACAATTTTTTAAAGAAAAAGAAAGAAAGAAAGAAAATACATTTATTCACAACACAAGACACAACAACAGCATTAAGTACAAATAGACAACACATAGGAAATTATGCGTCATTGCGGTTGTGAATCGGACTTTTTACACATTTAACACACCCTAACGTGGGCACGCTTGATTATATATGTCCCTGTTGTTGCAATTATCATCTGAAAGGAATCAAAAAAGAATAAGACCCCGTACGCACTATGCGGCTAGCCGCGCGGTTTGAGCGTGCCGTCCCTCTTCAAAATATCGCTTGAGAAAGAGACGGCACGCTCAAAACGCGCGGCTAGCCGCATAGTGCGTACGGGGTCTAATAGTCACGTCACAAATCCGTAGGCAGCCCGGTGTTCATATTAGAAGGCTGGAAGTGTCTACAGGATTGTTACATTCTATTGAATTGGAGTTTTAATACTGCCCGTGTATTAAAACTAATATTATAAATGCGAAAGTGTGTTTGTGTGTTTGTCCGTCTTTCACGTCGAACGGAGCGACGGATCGACGTGATTTTTGGCGTAGAGCTAGTTTATGGGCCCGAGAGTGACATAGGCTACTTTTTATTGCGGAAATATGCACAGTTCCCGAGGGAACAGCGTGTGATAACCCCGGGCAAAAGCTAGTAAAAGTAAAGTAAAGGCGAGAGTTTTTGTTTGTCCGTCTTTCACGTCAAAACGTTGCAAGGGATCGACGTGGTTTTTGGCTTGGAGATAGTTTATGGGCCAGAGACTGACATAGGCTACTTTTTATTTCGGAAAAATGCACAGTACCACAGCGCGCGATAGCTGAATTCCACGCGGGCGAAGCTGCGGGCAAAAGCTAGTTATGAAATATTTCTAACAGAAGAAAATTTTAAACTAGATTCTCCACGACACAAGAAATTATTCACAACAACCGTTTGCTTCTTAAATCATAATCAAATCAATAAATGTTTCTATAGCCGAAATGAGTGCTGCGTGTTATTTCTGATTGTTGTTGAGCGCGGCGCCGGCTGCAGACACTAGTAGTGACTCACGCGTGGCGGCGGGCGCGGCGTGCGCCGGCGCAGAGAACAGCCCGTCGAGCAGCAGGCTGGCGTTGGTGGGTGGTTGGTTGGTGGCGGCCGCGTTGTTGTTGAGCGCGGGCGGGGACGGCGCGCGCGGCGCCAGCTCCAGCCCGCTCAGGAGGTCCAAGATGTCCTGACAGAAAATAAAATAAGTAAAAAAATAATAATTAGAGAGGCTACCTATGTCCAAGTCCAACAGTCGATGTCCTACAGCCACATAGGTATATGTAGGATCGTAAAAATTTAAGAAAAACCACTTTTAACAGTAAAATAAAATACAATTCGAAATTTCCAAAATAACCAAATCAAATCACGTCTTTCGTCTTCCGTCGCTTAGCAATCTTCTCTTCTACGTTTAAAATAAAAATATACCTGCTGCTTATCCATTCTTCCTCTTTCATTCTCATGCACTCACATCTCTTACTATCTTTATATATGCAAAAGCAGTATGGAAGCTACGAACAAATCGATCGAAACGAACACACATAGACTCGCGCTCTACACGGCCTCTAAGAGGGTCTCGCGGTACTGCAGTCAAATTTGCTAAAAAATTGTTAAGTTACTGCGTAGGCACTGTGTTATATTAACTTACTTTCTTTAATGAACGCCTTTACAATGTTGTTTCAATAGGCCGCAATTGCTAGAGGTGAGGTTTATCGATAAAAATAAAAGCGGTAAAATAAACGAACTTATTATTAATTAGCAAGATTGTTCGTCGGTCGGAAAGTGACACTCCAAGTGTTGAATAAATTATATTTTAAAATTCTAATAAGACTTTCAGTTCGATAGCGTAACGTTTAAACCAACAAATAATGCTATTACCACTTTTAGCATTATTACTAGGTACATGCAGTTTGGCACTTGTCATTTGAATCAAGTTTAGAACAAATCCATACTAATATCATAAATGCTAAAGTGTGTTTGTGTGTTTGTCCATCTGTTACGCCGTAACGGAGCGACGGATCGACGTGATTTTTGGCTTAAAGATAGTTTATGGTCCCAAGAGTGACATAGGCTACTTTTCATCTCGGAAAAATGCACAGTTGCCGAGGGAACAGCGCGCGATAACAGAATACCACGCGGGCGGAGCCGCGGGCAAAAGCTAGTATTAGTAGAACATAAAAAAAATTAACACACAAAATTAACATTTAAAATTGTAATGGACACCTTGCATTTATGGTCAAAGACATGTGCTCCGTAATTGTCGTGTATATCGGAATAAAGTAGCTTTAAATAGTTTATAATATGGCTCAATTCGTAATATACATGATGTGGATGTACTTTCTAAATAAATATATAATATTTTTTTTTTTATTCGACTGGAAGGCAAACGAGCAAGTGGGTCTCCTGGTGGTAAGAGATCACCACTGCCCATAAACATCTGCAATACCAGGGTATTGCAGATGCGTTGCCAACCTAGAGGCCTAAGTTGGAATACCTCGAGTGCCAGTTATTTCACCGGCTGTCTTACTCTCCGCGCCGAAACACAACAGTGGAAGCACTGCTGCTTCACATTAATAAATAAACATAAGTGAGTGTGTCTTACATTGTTGTTGTTAGTTGCGGGCGCGGGCGGCGCGCGCGGCGCCGCGTCCCCGTTGGTGAGCGGCTCATCCGACCCTATTATCAAGTCCAGCAACGCGTCCTGGAAACATAAAAAAAGATTTGTTAATTAAAGTTTTTTACTTGAAATTATCGTACGTGACTTGTTCTTCTTCTTCTCCTTTAAAATATGGCTTCTGTCCTAATTAATAGGACAATTTCGCCAGTGTCTAAGTATTCTCTTTAGAGAGGCAACGTTGTACGGTGATAGTAGTTTTTGTAACTTGATAGTAAAATTCCAGAAACCACGTGGAAACAACTTGCGCATTAAAAAATGTCAGACACGAGAGCAATATAGAATTTTATTATCACTGTTCACTGTTAAGGTTAATCGCCGCATAAAACACTATCAAAATTATACTTCAACTAGCCAAAGAAACAGAAATAGCAAAATTAGATATCGTCTTGTCTACATCCGCCATGTTCGAATGCCACAAATCGAATCCCTACGTAAGTTGTTTTTTTTCTTTTTAGTCGAACTGCTAGTCATTGATTTGACTTTTATGGCCTGTTTAACTATAAAACAGTAAAACACTATATGTTAGTAATCTCAGTCCAGTCTGTAAAGCAGCTTCGATAAAAGAAAACAATACATACTGTATAATCTAAATATTATATCTCATTATTGTCCCTTTCCTATCTTTTTGTAAATAGGTATTATACCAGGCCCCTGTGCCAGAAGCATATGTGAGTAGTTGTAATTTTAAGACTTAAGCGCGGCCATGTTTGTGCGGCAGTCTGCAACCGAATAAGCTGGTGTGACGCACAATTGCTGTTTTCTTCAGTATCTTGAAATACAGGACAGTACCACAAAAATTACAAGTGCTACAAATTAACACAATTGTTAACTTACGCACACAATAAAGTGACAACCACGGAATAGAAAAAACTAGTGGAAATGTCAAGCAGCCGCTTCGCGTGTGCCACTAGTATGCGGAGTTCCGCAAACTATAGGTCAGTTCGCCGGAAATGCTTATGAGTGACGGTTGTGAGAGCTGAGAAGAAAAAAAACTTAAAATAAGAGAAATATGCCTTACTGTGCCATTTTAGAATGTAAAAACGATGTCCGAACGAAAAATATCACCCAAGGTGGCATTTCATATCATTGACAAGGAGTATTTCATTTTAATTTAATAAATTTATATTTTTTTCCATTCCGTATGACACTTTCATAAAATGAACCATACAAAAATAAACTTTACCAGAGTACAATAAGGTCGGTTTTTGTCTCTGTCCTAAAACGATGCATTTCGAGAATGTTCCCTATCCATTTAGACAGCATAGGAATATTGACATCGCATAAGTAGAGATTGGGTGTTGTCGATAAAATTATCGATGTTTGTTTCTTTCGTTTGTTGACTGAGTGTTCTGTTGAGTTGAATTTTTATCCCTTTCCTGCACGAAATAGAAAAGTAAAAAAAAAACCTATGAAAAATATTTTGCGACCTCGCTCACTGTGGTGTCATGCGTTGGGTAAAATTCATTTTACTAATACATTTAATAATAAATCACGCCCAGTTTTGCTATTTAACGTTGCAATAACAGCGCAGTCGATAGAAAAATATTTAATTGTTTTTTTTTTTCAAGAAACTGATAAAAATCATTAAAGGATTACTCAGAAGTTTAACGTCTTCACCGTCCCAGTCATCTAGTAGTCAACGGAATGTCTCACGCGCCACGGTAATCTATACATGACCAACATTCAACTCGAAATTAATCCTTCTGCAATTAAATTAAAAATCAAGTTGATTTGTCGCTGGTTTTTCTGTGCCTTACATTACTTCGTGTTTTGTAGCGGTGAATAGGTTAACTATCAAAAAATAATAAATTTAAAAAATCTAAATCCGACTGCGTTAAAAATACTAAAAAGAAGAAAACAAGAAGAGGACGTAGTGATCTAGAACTCTGTTAAGTAGCTAACTTAAACTGCAGTACAGTAGGGACCCATTTGAATCGCGACCAGCTCAAAAATTCTTATTAAAGTCAGAGTCACATAGTACGCAGCAATCATGATAACTAAATACTTGGAAACATCCAAATAGTCATTAACATTGACCCAATCAAAGCGATCAAAGTGCTCAGGACATCCACTGTGTGCAAATAGATCGGAGCACGCACATCACCACTGGTAGCGTAGCAGCCAAAATATCAAAAAGTGTGGGTCACAATAGAAAACTGAGCTTTATTTATATTTAAAAGGTTTAAGGTTTAATCTCAAATTGAATTCTTTGAATAAAAAAAAATTAAGACACTTTTTGGCGCTAAAAATCCGCCATTTTGATTTTTTAAGAAGTTCATGTACCCAGTGTCACTCGATTTATCAAAATCGGTTCAGTCGTTAAGTAATTACATGAGGACATATGAATTAGACATACATACATAAAATACATACATATTTACATACACACATACATACATACGGGTCAAACACATAACCCTTCTTCTTCGCAGTCGTGTAAAAACAACTTTGCCTCATACAAATAAGGTTTATATATCTCACAATAACTGTCTGTTTTCCGATTCGTCAATATTGTTGTCAACTTTGAATAACGCGAATGTAATAGGTACCTATAATCATAATACTTATAGTCAATCCTATTTTCATCTTTGACCTATAAAGTAGGTATATCGATATCACCGTAGGTGTGCTACGCCCATCACTTTAGTAATTAAAGAAGAGACATGTCAAAAACAGCGTTTAAAAAATTTGCCACCTATTGGTAAATAGCGAAACTAACTTGACAATCATGACATTTTGTCAAATTAGTTCCGCTACTCAGGGTGATGTGGCGCTATGTAGCTGCACAATGGACTCTCAGCGATATATAGAAGTATAACGTCGATTTAAAGTTCTAATTAATGTTACCGGCTCAGAAGTTATTACCTTTTTTCGAATAGAAGCTAATGACCAATAAGCGCCAAGATTTCAAAGTGTGTATCCAATGCGCTTGTGCGCATTTCCGGCGACACGGGTTTCGATACAAGTTGAAGCTTTTGGCATTTCCACTAGTTTTTTCTATTCCGTGGTGACAACTATGAGGGATTGTAGCACTTGTAACATTTTGTTCTAAAGTTCCAAGAGAAGCGTAAAGGTAGAGACACACTACTAAACTCGATGCCACGCCACGCCATCCGACGCGTGTCAGTACGAGGATGTGTTCTGCTATGACACTACCGTGTTGTACCATTACATAGCGTATTGTATTCACACTTTGTGTGCACGTTTCGTATCGGGTGTCGACACGTCAGTTGGCGTCGCGTCTTAGTAAGTTTTTTTTTATTCGACTGGATGGCAAACGAGCAAGTGGGTCTCCTGGTGGTGGTAAGAGATCACCACCGCCCATAAACATCTGCAACACCAGGGGTATTGCAGATGCGTTGCCAACTAAGAGGCCTAAGTTGGAATTACTCAAGTGCCAGTAATTTGACCAGCTATCTTACTCTCCACGCCGAAACACCACAGTGCAAGCACTGCTGCTTCACGGCAGGATTAGCGAGCAAAATGGTGGTAGCAATCCGGGCGGACCTTGCACAAGGTGCTACCACCTAAATTATGTTAGTTATGAAATAAATGGGCGGGCCATATAGCACGGAGAGCAGATGGCCGTTGGGGCCGAAAAGTTCTCGAGTGGAGGCCGCGGATCGGCAAGCGCAGCGTGGGACGTCCACCAACGAGATGGACGGATGACCTGGTTAAAGCCGCGGGTTCACGGTGGATGCAGGCCGCTACCAACCGAGGCAACTGGAGGTCAGTGGGGGAGGCTTATGTCCAACAGTGGACGTCCTGCGGCTGAGATGATGATGATGAAATAAATGTTTGTTATTGTTATCCAGTTGGCGTGTCACCTGGTGGTCGCTGGCGACGGGGGGCTCAGGGCGCGGCTCGGGCTCGGGCTCGTCGTCGCGCGCGCGGCCGGCCGGCGCCTCCATCGGCGGCATGCGCTCCAGCAACGCCGGCCGGAGGTGCGCGTATTGTCTGAGGACGGTCACGTGTCGTAAAAGCTTTCAAATTGTATATTATTATGAAAATCTATACTGTTATTGTGAGGCCGTGGTGGCCTAGTGGTTTGACCTATCGCCTCTCAAGCAGAGGGTCGTGGGTTCAAATCCCGGCTCGCGCACCTCGTGAGTTTTTCGAAATTCATGCGCGCAATTTACCACGAGCTTTGCGGTGAAGAAAAACATCGTGAGGAAACCTGCACAAACCTGCGAAGCAATTCAATGGTGCGTGTGAAGTTCTCAATCCGCACTGGGCCCGCGTGGGAACTATGGCCCAAGCCCTCTCATTCCGAGAGGAGGCCTGTGCCTAGCAGTGGGACGTATATAGGCTGAGATGATGATGATGATGATGATGATACTGTTAATATACGATGTGACTAGGGAGACGAAAAAATAAGATTATTCTATAGTTTGTTTACAAGTTATGAATCTCAATAACACAATCAATTATTTTTTTAATTATTAAAAGGCAAAACGACTCAGCTGATGCCTGGACCTGCCTTACAGAACAAAGTCTCTTGGCAAACAGACGCTATTTTTCAGTCGCATCTATAATCTCTACCCACATAACCCACTACTAACAATTCACATGCGCGCACACACGCACGCACACACCCACACACATACAGACACGCGCAAAAAGTTTTTTCAATTTACTAAATATTAAACGTTGGTACCTGTACAGCTGGGAAAGTTCCACTCCTCTCTGCTGCAGCTCGACGTGGATGTGCGAACCGAATGTGTCGATGATCACACGCATTTTCCTGCATCAAGAACCGGAAACTCAGCAAAGATATTGGTAAAAAAATTAAGGCCCGTCTTATAGGCATGTAGTGGTGCACAGAACTGACATTGAACGTAAGTGGTTTTAAAAATGGAACATCAACTTGTTTGTACAACCAAGAACAAAAATATACTGAGCGGCACAAAATTTGGCCCAATCTACATACTAAATTACCTATTTCTACAAATATTTGAGGGCCACATTTTTGCCGCTCAGTATATCTATCTATACAGTACTCGGGTGACCTTTCAAGTTTTTTACAGATATGTCCGAAATTTATAGAATTTAACTTTGGTAAAATTAAACTCACACAAACATCACGCCTGTTTTCCCAAATCGGGTAGGCAGAGCACACGAAACTTTACCGCTTCAGAGGCACTTTAAGCAAATTTTAAGTTTAAAGTTTGACGAAAACGGTACAATAGTTACAGCCTGTCGCCTAAGGTATACCTTCTATATCCTCAAAAAAACGTCACGAGTAAATTGACATTTAGCTCAGCCCTCTCAATCGGTACGTCAGACGAGACTGCGCCAGCAGTGGAACTTATGATAGACGAGCGGTAATCAAGTTCTTTTGTTATTGAAACTAGGCTAGCATTTGACCACAATCTCGCCTGATGGTCTGAGGGTTGTAGAGTAACCCCCTTATTCATAAACGACAATCAAACCTATTTTAGTTAAAATGCCGCTAAAATTCGTTTGTCCTTATCTGTCACTTCGACATTTGTATTTGTTAGAAAGGGACAAAGCATTTGTTAGTTAACATAGGCTTGTTAAGTTTTATGAATAAGGGGGTAAGATGCTATATCCCTCCACCAGCGACCCTCACTTACTCCTGACTGGGCTGGGACGTGAATCTCGTGGAGAGTTTAGCGAGCGAGAGCAGCAGGAACTCTTTAGTCGTGATGGAGAGCTGCGTCGACCACAGCAGCTTCTGGTAGATGTCGATCACGTACTCTTCGCGAGGACGCTCGAAGTCATCTGCAATAAGGGTCCAGGTGTTTAGGCAAAATTAAAAGAAGTTCGTGATGCAAACCTCGTCGTTACTTTATAGTCCAAAAAGAATTACATTATTACATTAAAAAAATACAAAAGATAGTTAAAGGTAGCAAAAGGTATGCACTTACGGCCCAGTTTACACATGCAAAAAAAAAATTAGTGCAATTTGCAATACAGGACGAGGCCGTAAATTAAGCGATAGAAGTCGATCGATCAATCGAGCGTCATAATGTAATGCGACTTGCTGGCTTAAATTGGGTTTAAGATGCAAGAAGTTTTCAAATTGGGACAGTATTGGGAAATCTGAAATCGTGATGATGATGATGACCCTTCCGACCGTTTTTCGGCCATGGCGACCACTTCGACTCCTAATCAGTAGGGAGCTGGTGCAATGAAATCGTAGGTGATACAAGTAAACTATCTTCCTTTGTTAGATCTTCTTTTGTGAAAATTTAGCAACTTTGGTATTCCAAGAGTTTCAAAATAGTCATAGCGTAAGCTAGCCGATAAGTTTGGTTGATATTGATTTCTGAATTTCACACATAGTATTACTAAAAAAGCTGAAGTATTTATAACGTAATTTTATCGGAAACGGTATAATTTTTGCTGACTTACCTACACCATCGTCATCTACCATAGAGATAGCGTTGCTGGCCTCCGATACTAAGAGGTCGCCATATTCGCCCACCGTCCACGTCGCCACCTAAAATTACATATCAAGATGTGAAATTAGTATGTAACTTCAAGATTTAAGGATAATATTACAAACGCAAAAGTAACTCCAGTATCTATCTGTATCTCTTCACGTTAAAAGTAGTTTGTAATCCTGAGAATGAAATTTGCAGGTCATAGGACCTTGTGCAAGGTCCGCCCGGATTGCTACCACCTCTTGCTCGCTAATCCTGCCGTGAAGCAGCAGTACTTGCATCGTTGTTTCGGCGTGGAGTGTAAGACAGCCGGTGAAATAACTGGCACTTGAGGTATCCCATCTTAGGCCTCTAGGTTGGCAACGCATCTGCAATACGCCTGGTGTTGCAGATGTTTATGGGCGGTGGTGATCTCTTACTATCAGGAGACTCACTTGCTCGTTTGCCATTCAATCGAATAAAAAGAAGGCTTTTTATATCTCAGAAAACTTTATAGTTCCCGCGGGATAGGGATAAACGAATTCGTAAGAGCCGTCGGCAACAGCTAGTACGTACTGTTCCCAATCCGCACCAAGCCCGCGTGAGTACTAGAGCCCGAGGATACTCATTCTGAGGAGGCGTGTGACCAGCACCAGATGATAATGATGAAATTAATTATTACTTTGTTTGAAGGTTAAACCTGCGAAGCAATTCAATGGTGCGTGTGAAGTTCCCAATCCGCAATGGGCCCGCGTGGGAACTATATGGCCCAAGCCCTCTTGTTCTGAGAGGAGGCCTGTGCCCAGCAGAGGGACGTTTATAGGCTGGGATGATGATGATGATGATTGAAGGTTATACCTGCACGAGCGGCTGTTTCTCTGACGCGTCGCCATTGATGGCGGCACGCTCCAGCGAGCTCCAGAGCCGCATGGCCGCGTAAGCCTGCCGCTCCGTGGGCGAGCTCGATATTATCTGGATCGTGCTTGACACTGTGTCGTCCCGCAGGTAGTTACCCGCCTGAAACGCGATAAAAAATGATTGTAGTTTAAATAAGTTTTTCGTAAAAAAAAAAAAAAAAATACAAGCTTTTTCTGTTGACTGTACTTGCATTGCTACCCAAACTAGATTTGCATATCAAATTTCAAGTCGTTGCCATTAACCGTTGAAGAGTTCCGTCCTGTCAAGACTATCCTGGCCAGACTACCAGGATGTCACTACTAAATTATTGTATTGTCACGCAATTTACAAAAGTATGCCAAATTCTAAGCCAATTCAACTACTGGAAGTTGGTCGAATTTTACTTGCAAGATTTGATTACAAAGAGACAGACAGACAACGGGACAGGTGAAATTAAATAAAAGCATGTAAAAATAAACCCCCTACAATGACAAATCATACGGTAAACCTGCGTGAACTTTTCTTCGTCAGACCGTGGACACCTGCCTTAGTCAACGTGGAACCTTCGAATTGTCTAAAACGGCTAAGTTACGTTGTTCTGTCTCATAAGGCATAAATACAACTTTCGCATTGACTAAAATAGTTTAGTCGGGTTAGCGCGTTTTGCAACACTACAGCTAGAACTTGAGGTCCACCCTCCAGTAGACCATCGTCCCTCAATCCCACTTACCTTGAGGAGGACCTTGAAGCGGGTGTCCAGATACCATTAGTTGATGGGCGCACGTGATTCGGCGTGAAACAGCTTGACAAAAGAACATTGAAGCTTGAACTGGGATCGCTTGAGTAGACCAAACATCTCTCTAAGTTTCACTTAACTTAAGAAAGACTTTGAAGAGCTCGTCTAGATGCCATTTGTTGGTGGGCGTGTGCCGTTTCGCGAAGATGACTAGAACTTAAATTTGAGGTCTACGCTGCGGTAGACCACCACCTCGCCAGTCCCACTCCCCTTGAAGACCTTGAAGAGCGTGTCTCGATGCTACTTATTAGTGGATGGTAGTTGTTCAATGTGATGCATCATCTGTGTGATGGTGGAGGAACACTAAGCTTCAACTAAGGGACGCACAGTAGACCAATTTCTCTCAATTCCACTCACCTTGAGAAAGACCTTGAAGGGCGTATCAAGATGCTACTTGTTGGTGGGTACATGCTGTTTTGCGTGATGCAGTATAACAAAAGAACACTAGACCTCCAACTCGGGGTCTACGCTTCAGTAGACCGCCATTCCTGAGTCCCACTCACCTTAAGACCTTGAAGCGCGTGGCCAGATACCATTAAGTTGTTGGGCGTGCCCAGTTCCACATCGAAGAACTCGCAGAGCTTGAACTTGAGGGTCTACTGGGGGGGGACAGTCCGACTCACCTTGAGGAACACCTTGAAGAGCGTGTCCAGATACCACTAGTTGTTGGGCGTGCCCAGTTCCACATCGAAGAGCTCGCAGAGCTTGAACTTGAGGGTCTACTGGAGGGAGGACAGTCCCACTCACCTTTAGAAACACCTTGAAGAGCGTGTCCAGATACCACTAATTGTTGGGCGTGCCCAGTTCCACATCGAAGAACTCGCAGAGCTTGAACTTGAGGGTCTACTGGAGGGGGGACAGTCCCACTCACCTTTAGAAACACCTTGAAGAGCGTGTCCAGATACCACTAGTTGTTGGGCGTGCCCAGTTCCACATCGAAGAGCTCGCAGAGCTTGAACTTGAGGGTCTACTGGAGGGAGGACAGTCCCACTCACCTTTAGAAACACCTTGAAGAGCGTGTCCAGATACCACTAATTGTTGGGCGTGCCCAGTTCCACATCGAAGAACTCGCAGAGCTTGAACTTGAGGGTCTACTGGAGGGGGGACAGTCCCACTCACCTTTAGAAACACCTTGAAGAGCGTGTCCAGATACCACTAGTTGTTGGGCGTGCCCAGTTCCACATCGAAGAACTCGCAGAGCTTGAACTTGAGGGTCTACTGGAGGGGGGACAGTCCGACTCACCTTGAGGAACACCTTGAAGAGCGTGTCCAGATGCCACTTGTTGGTGGGCGCGTGCCGCTCCGCGTGGTGCAGCATGGCGGAGGAGCACGTGGCCTTGAACTCGGGCTCCGCGCGCTCCAGGAACGCGAGCAGCTCCTTCATCATGCTACGGATGTTCTGGCCGTTCACTAAGGCGAAGGATAGCTCCATCGCTCTCCGTCGGATCGACACGTCTGGATCCTGAAGGGGTATTAAGTTTCTGTTTAAAAACATTACCTTTGATCATCAATCATCATCATCATCATACCAGCCTATATACGTACCACATCTGGGCACAGGCCTCCTCTTAGAATGAGAGGGTTGGCGCGTAGTTCCTACGCAGACCCAGTGCGGATTGGGAACTTCACACATACCATTAAGTTGCTTTGCAGATTTGTGCTAGTTACCTCACAACGATTTCTTACTTTAGATAGGTACTTATTTTTATTTGCTGACAGTTTTTCAGTCGAATTTTTAAGTTAATTGATTAGTAGAAGCGGATCAAAGTACTTCGTTTTGTTGAAGCTAAAACGCCGTTGACACTTTAGATAAGACCGAGGATGCGAGATACCTACTCTGGATTTTTTTTTATATACAGTATAGGCTTGCGTTTGGCCACAATCACGCCTGATGGAAAGCGAGGATAAGGGCTACGATGGAGCACGCTTGCCTAGTAAATGCTCATTCACCCTGGACTTGAAAGCGGCCAAATATTTAACTATAAACATGTATGTATAAGAATTGTCTTCCGAGACTATCAGCATCTAGTAATTTAACCAAAAATATCAAGACATTCTCAAAAAGTATTCTACCTTCAAACATTCCAAGATGGTCGTCCGATGCCTCTGCACAGCCGAAGTATCCACATGCACCGTCCTCAACAGAGTATTGAGCGCAACGTATCTAATATTCTTGTCGTTATTCAGCAAGAATCTTCCTAAGATGTTGACGGCGAGTACTCTGAGACTGCTCTCAGACTTGATGTCCATGATGGACAGGACCGTTTCGTAGAGGATGGTGTTGCCGACGTTTTTGCTGGTCTCCGTGTTGGTGGCGACTTGGGCGAGGATGTCGTTCATTGCTTCCGACGCTTCCGCGTCGTTCTTGCCCAGTATCCGGAGGAGACGGAGGATTTTCACCTGCGGTTATAAATTAACAAATAAAAATAATTTAGAGGTCTTTGCCCACCTAACTAACACTTCCAATGTGTAATAAATGATGCCAGCAACAAAAAGAACCATTGTTAACCCCCATATATTTCTTTACATATTTAAATGAAACTATTTTTATCAACTTTGAAAGTTCCTGGCCTTTACTTAGTCAAGGTAAAGATAATAATTACATCAACTTAATTAAGCTAACTTTACTACCTGAAGGAACGGGTCGGAAACACCGCTGACGTCATGCTCGGGCGAATAACCCGCAAGTATAAGGTTCTTCAGTATCCGCACCAGATTCGGGACGATCTAAAGGCAAACAACAACGTTAGCACACACTCACACCATCTGGTACTCGCCCAATGCACAGAGAATAAATATAACGAAGCAAAAAGGAAAAAAAATACAGCCAATTATGTATGCGTCTTACATACTTTCTAAATACTGAATGAAAAGAAACTTTTAAATACTTTCAAACAACAATTTTACATAACGAGGCAAATTACAGAGAACACCTTACAACAGCGAAATTATAGTTATCTTACAGGGCTTCAAAAACTATCAAATTTAAGAAAAAAAAAAGATAAATGCTCCAAGTCCCTTGACAATTAGTCACGATGATGAGTGCTGATGCTAAACTATGTGACAAAAACGTGTCACAAACAAACAATACTCAAATGATGAAAGTTAGTACAAGTGGATTAAGATAGTCAGAAGTTTTTGGAAATGCTCTATTGAATTATCCTTAAAATGGCACATAGTGTGCATTGCGTACTTAAATATACTATAACTACTTAAATGTATTCATTTGATTTGTCGAAAACAACCCCGTAATTTGAGAAAGCCTGTCAGATCAATCTAATTAATATCTAATTTCAAATAACAAATTCTACTTTAGAATCTGTAAGACTTTCTCTATGCTTGTGAATATAATACACAAATACGTTATAAATATTGATTTTTAAAGTATCCAATCCAACACAAGACATTCATGCTAATGCCCATGGTATAGTCTGGTGAAGTTATGATTGCCATTTCAAATTCAAAAAATAAAACAGACTGCTAACGCTGAGTCGTTTGGCAACGAGAATTCCATATCCACTCGATGACAAAAACAACATAAGTACGATGTACATATTAAGGAAGTGTTTCAGTCCAGACATCCGCACTCGAGCACTATTAGAAAAGTTAATAAACATTTTATAAGCTAACATTCGGTTCAATAGCATGGAATCATGAAGTCATCAGACTACACCACGCTGTAGTGCAAGGATCATCGTGAGATTACCTCGCGCTGTCCGCTCTCCTACGGGACAACACAAACGTATCAATTAGTGTCAGATCTTAATCACTTCCTACGGACTAAACAAACATTTTGACAAGACAAATGTGTGCATCCTGTATTATGAGTGTAAATTGTGTCACTATATGTAAAAAACAAAATCCAACCGGTTTTTCCCTTAAAGATCTTTAATTAAAACAAGATAAGAACCTCATTTACATTAATTCCTACATCCGATGCGTAACGGTTAAACGAGTTTCAATTAAACTAGGTTGTTTACTCGCAGAATCATGCTTTTAAAAGTCTTGTTTAAGGCTCAAAGGTCCAAAAAGCAGTGTCAACTGTGTTTGTTTTTTATAAAATTTAACGTAAACCACTTTAGCCCTGAAAAATATTTCGTTTCGTCCTTCAATATTGCGACCATAAAAATATGCAACAGGGTAAATCGAGCACCAAATAACTTTCGCAAACAGCTTAAGGCAGTTTTAATCAAACTGTACTCGAAGGAAGGCTCGAGAGTTGGCAAGCACTCGAGCAGAATAAACTACCCTTCGAGCGTATTACAGGCACGTTTACCCGAATTCCACGAGTGGCGAACTTGAGCGAGCCGCTTAAACAGACCTTTGTTAACTCGTCTACATAAAAGTGTTTTTAGTATACAACTATAGAGAAGTTTAATTTTAAGATTAAAAACTATAAAAACTGTAAAAAAGAAAAGATGTCCACTATCTATTTGCCCGGGAAAAAAATGAGGCATCTAGTTTGAAATAAAGTGTACATTTTAGGAATTATTGTTTTCCTCGGGCCTTATTTGTAGCTTTTAACGCGACCTCTAGACATCTAAAATAAAATTAATGAAATCTGTTATACGAAGCTTCGAGAATACTGCTCCTCAGAATTTTTTGTCCTGTTAGTCATTATTAAATAAATTAAATGTCAAGAAAAACCAGATAAGAACTTAGAGAAGATACAATCGGTGACAAAAAATAAATTGAACCGGCCGATTTGCGTTTCGCTCGGTCAACCGCATGATTCAAAAATAATGATGAAACAATGGAAATACGATCCTTCGATATATAAAAGTAGATGGCGAAGTGAAATAATTTTTATTTCTTGATAAGGCGAGCGTGGGACGCATTGTTGTGTACATAGCTTTTCATAGATAAGACTGCTGCGTCTATTTACAGCGATGGATGCTATAGACGAACATACCTAGCTATATCACACCTGGGTATTTTTGAAACTTTATAAATTTATAATACGAGTAGATAACTGTTTAAATCTTACACAAAACAGCGACGCTGTTTTTTAAAATTGTACACATAACTCACCAATTCCTAAGTAATTTACTTTTATATTTTGTGAACCGAGCACCGATATTTTGTGATACAACAGAAGTCTAACCCTAGAGTTTTTCGGTGCAACCCAACTAAACAATATGACAGAAAATAAACATAGTTACTGGATAACAGACCGTATTGAGTAATTGTGCTCTCTCGATTTCAAAGCAAGCAAAAACTTGTCGAACTACATCCATCGGTTTAACGACCGTATTAACTAAGTCTAGTAACGAGTTTAAACCTCTTGATAGGTAAAAAATATGATTGCAGGGAGTTTATGGTGAGTCGTATATTATCGATTCATGTGGTATTTTAAAATCTACAACATTAAGTGTAACGTCGCACGGATATACAGGATGAAATTTAGGACGTAATACAAAATTAGTGTTTCGTGCTCAGTTATTGCTGGGTAATAAATGCATTAACTCTTTTGTTGAAATTAGTCTGATGAAATTTCCGGTTTCCGTACATTATTCATGATTTCGTATTTCAAAAATGTATAGAAACCACAATTTTTTTTCAGACTTATTTCAACAAAAGAGTAAATGCACTATATTGCCCAGCATGAACTGAGCATGAAACACTAATTTTATATTACATCCTAAATTTCAAACTGTAGACGTCAACCAGCGAAAATAAAATACACATAAAATGCTATGCTTTCATAAAATATCTGTGAATGTTTTATGAAAATAGAAGCGTGGCTTTCTTTTTAGCACATTTCTGTCGGCTCTTAAGAGTGATTTTATCCTTCTACTCGTTTTTGTCTATGTGGACAAGACACTACACTTTGTTGATATTAAAACCCGGTAGACTGTGAAACGACGTGAATACATTTGATACATTGCGATCTACTTTACTAAAATTACGACCGGTACGACACAAGTGACTAAGGACTGAGTGGACTCTACACGTTGATCGTAGGGTACAATATGCTACTAATATTTTGCATCTTACCTTTTTGAAGTGATTGAGAGTGTCAGGACTATTTTCGCACATCTCTGTGATGAGCGTCACACCCGTGATAAGGACACCTGTTGACACAAAGATTAATGATAACCAGTATATTTGAGCCTTAATTGTATGATGATCCAAGCAAAATGCAGATACTTTTGTTTTGGTTGATTCTTATCGGACAGTATTTGTTGCGCTTTTTATTAAAATATAGGTATTTTGAGCGGAGTAGATACGGTTTTAATAAGTTTCTGATATTTTATGTGACAGATACTGCGGTGCCGTTGTCTTATTATTCGAACTGAAATACAGGTGGAACACCACAGATATTTGTCACATAAAAAATCAGAAACCTATCAAGTGTAGTGAAACAGGCTTATATTGACAGAACAAAATGAAAACGTTGTTTTTCAATAGAAGCCAGTTACTTTTCGTGATTTTTTTTGCGAAGTTTTTCGGGCGTACTTACATAATCTTTTCTTTTTCAGAATTTATTACCGAAACGATTGAATAAAGAGACTTTAAGGGCAGACAGTAAATTGAATTACGAAATAGACCCCGCCTTGAACCCTTTGATAGCAATCTTTGGTTAATTCGCAATTTCAAGTTTTTTATACGCTCTCGAAATAGAGTTATCGTTATTAATGGCTAAATTACGACGAGGTATTGAGGTTAATTCTTTAACAGACTGTGCTATTTTTTGGCTGTGATGATAGGCCATTTATATAAATATACATTGAAATAAATTGGTGCTACCTCGACTTCTTTGTACACGTATGTGAACATATTTGTCGATTGTGTTTATTTATTTTAGTACAATCAAGAGTTTAGATAATCATCATCAGCCAGAAGACGTCCACAATTAACGACAAATCGCCACTAACATCCACCGGTTTACATAATAATATATCGTCACTACTTTGAAAAAGCCCGTATCTTAAAATCGATAGTTTTACTGAGTGAACTTTATGAACATTATTTTAAGAGTCAATTTTGCTGACGTATTGATTTGAGATACGAGATTTTTTCAAAGTAGAGATGATATACATACTACTTTAGGTAATAAACGGACAAAGATTTTAACATTTACACTTTTTAAAGCAACGACAATAATACACTCCCTGGCACGCGAAGTTCAGTAGCCTTGGTTGTTTCACAAGCCGCCAGACACCATTATTTTGTTTCCGATAAAAGTCACGCTTGACCGAATTTCGATGGACAGGCAGCATATCGGATTGTCAAAATACGTAACAAGATAAACAAGTCTCAAGTGTTAGAGTAAAATAAAAGAACGCCGTGGAGTTTAAGGGTCCATTCCACCAGAGATGTGCGAGGATGTGTTGCGAGAAATGTTTTTCATGAACCAAAAGAAACGCTTCATTTACCCCGAAAATTTAAAATTATCACCTTAATAAATTTTCATAATTCATCAAACTTTTGAAGTGAGTACCGTAGTGGGTGGACACCTCCGAGTTTCTCGGCATTTATGTACGAAACTTCATTTGATATTTCCCATGAGATTCCGATGCGTCAAAACTTTAATTCGAGCGGCTAACGGCAATACCTACACAGAATTACACCGTTCTTTGGTATTTTTCACAGAAACAAAGAAAGTCTTTTTATTGTTTTTTCTCACATGCGTTTTTAAAAATAAACTGTATCGAAACCCGTGCTTTAAACCTTATGCAGTCAAGCAAGCAACTCTCAGTCCAGAGGCTATATTATCTAACTCAGAATCTCAATCGCTAGTGTCCTACGTTAGTCAATACAACCTTTAGCGTATTCGTAGAATAATCGCACTTACCATGATTCTTCTCAGTGAGCAGACTTCTAGTCGCCGGCAAAAACATCTCCATGAGATCCGGCACTCTCCTAATGATGCGGAAGGCACAGAGCGCCGCCTTCTTCTTTATGTAGGCGTTGGGAGACTTGATCAGTCTCTCTACCTCGGAGGCCAGGTCACGCGCCATTTCGGGGGAAGCGATAGCACCGAGGGTGCATAGCGCTAGGCCCACCACGAATTGGGTGTTGCTGTTGAGATCGCTGGGGGCAAAAGGGGAAGGATCAGTTTGTGCGATGTTTGATTTATCTTAGACGACGAACTGGGGTCCTAGTGAAAAAGGGGTTAAGTCTGCAGAAATTACACAGCTATTTTCTATTTTATGTGTATAGGGGTTTAAGTAGAAATCAGCTGTTCAACTTCTGCAGAATTAACCCCTTTTTCACTAGGACCCCAGTATTATCCTTACAATCGAATTTAAATATACAATCGGTTTTCTAGCTTACGTGTCCACTTTTCCATACGTATGTTAGGTAATCGAATGGCCATGGTTTTGGACAAACTCCTACAGGCCAATGAATGTCGGTGCTGTGTTTGGACTTCTTATATTGAACTCTTTGCTTGTACTACAATTCTCTTTCATTTCACATGCATACAAAAATTAACATCAAATAAATACATTCTAAAGCAACCTAACGTTAGCATGTTTTAAACAAGAACAGCACCGTCTACCGAGACATAAAAAACTAAATTACTGTAAACCTAAATACGCATTAGAAAGGTTTTATGTTGCAATTTGTCAACGACATCTCTTAAGACATCGCATGAAAACTGAATCTATAAAATGTAGTATCCTCTAAATTTTAAAATATCTTGGAATAAAAAAAAGTCAGTACAAAAGGTCGTCCTTCATTGCACACGGCATCTGCTTGCGGCATCAATAGTTACCTAACCGAATAGTTAAGCAGACGAAGTCGAGAGCGACAGTTAGTTAATTTAATAAGTTAAAATACAATGAGAAATATGTACATTTCTCGTGTGAATAGGCTTAGTATGTTAGGCTTCGAAAGAATTATTACGACCGGGTCATAAAACTTGGCCGATTAGATGAAGTTAGTACCTAATTCATGGCGTATTCTTATCAAGATACTGACTTAGCGTTAGTGTTGATCAATCATAAGAATCGTAATTCCATACTACAAGCGATGTCATAAAATAAGTTTATTGAATTATGTCTTTACGTGCGTTCAAATTTTGCTTGACACTTATTACAGTTCCTTTTACGTTGTTAACTATTGGCGTCGTAATAAATAATCGATTTAATGCTGTCATCAAAATGAAAACAAATGACGTCATATTTTTTCTCTTTAACTAGGTTAGTAAAATCTGCCACCTTGAGAAATACAGTCAAGGATCAATAGTAAATAGGTACGTAATGCCAGACAGTCTCAAGCGTATCATATCAGATACAATCCTATTTTCTTTAGAAATTACCCATATCACAATGAATTCTGGTAGTAAATCATGGTGTATATAAACTTACCGGTTTCGTTCGGTCGAGGCAAAATATTGATCCCGAAAACAGGGGCGATGACCTACCTTGGTGGCCAAGCATATACGAACATGCGACCTAACATTCTTAAATACGCGTATAATTATATACAGACTACAAAACGTAGGATATAAGCGCCATGATAACAGTTTTCAAACTACGGAAGTAATTATGTCACGTTTAATAGATCTACGTAAAATATTTAGGTAGGTACTTTTTAAGTTCGAAAATAAACATTTTCATACAGTCACGAACCATAACAGCGCAATCGATCCATTTTATCAGATACCAGTGTTGGCTGTCATTTGATTCGTTGATATCTCCAATATATTCAGATTTATTATGATCTGTAAGTTCATACGATACGAAAAATAAACGAAGATTTTTTGCCTTATTTTTGTTCCAAAACTAAAGTCAATATAATCTAGAGGTAATGTGCCTTATTTACAAGACATGAAAACAGGAGTTCGTAACAACATGTAAGTTAATTAGCTTGTAAATTACGAGGCAAGCTAAGTATTCGCTACACCTTTTATCAGGTAACTTATGTAAACGCGCCGCGTATCGTTTCAACGTTTCAAGACTTTCAAGAGGCGTGAAAAAAACGTATTTTTAAACGATACTTAAATAAAAGGCCGGGTTTAAGTGTTTCTTATATCAAATCGGTTATCAATAATATCCATGAGCTTGATGTACAGTGAAACATACTGTAATACGTACCAGAGTAGAACCTTTGTGCTACTAATGTCAGTTCATATCCTACACATTTGTTAGATAAATTATAGCGACATTGATTATGAAAAGATTCCATTCTGGTACGCGATTCAGTTTCCCCTACTGTACCTAGTCAAAATGAAAAACAATTCAAGCCAACCTCGTTCTCCGGTTTATTGTCATGCATACCTTAAATCCCTAGGGTGGATGGAATAAAATACCTGCCCACCATGCGCAGACAATTTAAATTTGTATTCATAGAGCTGAAACCTATTGTTATTTGTTAGTTATGAAGCAGCAGCCAATTAATTTCGCGAGCGTTCATGTGTAATGAAGTGACGTGTCAATGTCAACATTGTCAACACAATAAAATTGCTTCAACTGGTTCGTTTTGGAGTATTCGTTCAGCATATGCAATGCACTGTAAGAACAAAAATGGGTCCGTTTTTGGTGTTTTGGCTACAGAACCTTAAAAATGGGCAGTTTCTTTCGATAATAAAGGCAATTATCCAGAAATTAGTATCTTTGCGTGCCAGCACACGATCGGTCACGGTTCGCTATACTGCTCCGATTCATCGAACTAAGTAACTTATTTAAACGGCACGAGCCACCGAACTTATTTTTCAGGACTAACGATCAAGATTTTTTTTACTTCGGTACATAATTAGGGCTAACCTTTTGTTAAAGGTACATTTTATTTTATTTATAGAAGAAGCCGAGGGTAAAAGCTAGTAATGGGACATTTTTTATTTTATTGTCGATGTTTTTTTTCTCACATTTCAATGCAATTTGGTGAATTGGTATAGTTAATTATTCTGACTATATGTCCTAAAAAAAATTCCATTGAGTTACACAAAATGTATGGAATGGAAATTTCGTAGCTAAACTGAACATTTAGTATAAAATGAGGAACTCAAAAGAAAAAAACACGCCAAATAAATAAAACCGGCCAAGAGCGTGTCGGACACGCCCAAAATAGGGTTCCGTAGCCATTATGAAAAAATTAAGTAATATTTTTCTAAGGATTTCGTATTTTATACGGAATCTTCCAAGTTTGGTATATTTTATACCTTACGCTGCTATTTACTCATAAACTACTAATAGTTCTCAAGCAAACTTAGCCGTTATAGTTTTCCTTGGAAGCTTGATATACTGACTACCATTCTGATTTTTTTCAAATTTTTCGACCCACCGGTTTAGATTTTAGAGGGGGGGGGACGCTCGATTTTTATGAAAATTTGAACTTTAAAGTTGAATATTTCGCAAACAAATGACTGAATCGAAAAATCGTTTTAGCAATCCCCTAATGGTATTACAATACCTATCCAACGATACCCCACACCATAGGGTTGGATAAGAAAAAAAAAATTACCCCCACTTTACGTCTATGGGAGGTACCCTAAAAAAAATTGTTTTTGAATTTTTAATTGTACTATTTTGTCGGCATAATTTACCTATATATCCGTGCAAAATTACAGCTTTCTAGCATTGATAGTCTCTGAGCAAAGCCGCGGACGGACAGACAGACAGACAGACAGACATGGCGAAACTATAAGGGTTCCGTTTTTGCCATTTTGGCTCCGGAACCCTAAAAAATGGCCCTTATTATTAATTATATTATTATTACATATGATTGAAGATAATATCACCTAACAATAGCCTGATTGTACAGAGGTAAATAAATTATCAAAAGCAACATTGTATTCGAAAATTATAAATTAGTCAGTCACTCCAAGCAAATTGATACGTCCCTCCCTCAATTGTTATAAATATAAAAGTAAAAAAAACCGCAAACTGCGTTCTCACGTTTCGCATATCATTCAGCGATCGGAAAAGCTATTTTATTTAATATTAATAATGAAACGTAGACATATAAATTTTAAGCCAAATTTCAGCTGTCGCCCGCACAAACTCCCGTGTGCCTTTGTGGAGTTTAATTAAATAACACCGATTCCGTTGCCAGCGTCTAATAACATGCCATTTACTTATATTAAACGGGTCGACCGCGTTCTAAAAGGGTTTGTTACATATAGGTTGGTTACACCGAGCTGTTTGAGAAAAACAAAGCCAACTTTCTGAAATATCGTAAGTTCAAAGACATTTGTATTGTATTGTAACTCTTTATTGTACATAAAACATAAGAAAATTACAACTAACAAGAGAAAGAGATACAAAGGCGGACTGTTGTTTCTCTGTTTACCGTTTTATAAAAATAGTTTTTGCTACTTATCTAGTCTAGTCTAGTATACATGATTATTGGCCAGGCGGATCTCTTGTCGAGACGTGTATTTCACTTGAATACCTTCCTCAACACACAGAGCGGCTGCCTTGTTTGTCATTAATTAGTCATTTTATGTTACTGATAATGACGGCCTTTAGTTAGATAAAATTTCCTCAATGTACGTTAACTACATTACCCTCTTTCTTCAAGACGCATACGGCAACTGAACGCAGTAGTAGATAGAACTTATGTCTTACAGAATAGAAAAAAGTCTTTAATACTCAGTGTAATGGGAAAGTTAGTGATGATTCAACACTGCAGTAGACCGTGTTTGCCGCATGATGCTAAACAGCCCATTCACCTTTGGACGGCCAGGCTCGGTATTCAATGTCCCTTATACAATGCGTTTTTTGTTGTACACCTGCCCGGTTTGTCCGTAGCTAAACAAGCGTTGTAACTATTGTAAAGTTTGTTTAAATTACGCGTGTCGTTAAAATAACGCGCAATAAGTTGTCGGTGATTTGATTAGGTATGAGCTGAATGTAAGTAGACTTATTACAGATTTTAATGGGATATTACTTGGATAAAATTGGCATGTAATAAGTACATATAGGTAACGGACGAGATGACAATAGGTATTGGATTGATGTTAAAGATAACGCAAAGCAGAACGCAAACACGTACGCGATAGACGTACCTAAATCAGGTTTTATCTAATTGGATAATTTTGCTACCAGACGTCTCTAACTCTAACCAAGCCACTTATTTATAATTTATAAGCAAAATAAATAACGTTTTCCAATACAACTCATTGAGACTTCCTCTATCACTACGAGGGAGGTGCTCCAGTGGCATAGATTACAACACTTACACGACTTCAGTCATAGACCCGGTAATCCCCAGCAAAGTAATTTAAAGCTCATATACTTAATTCTATCTAATAGTACTTTACTGCAGAGACCAGTAAGTGCCATCCTAGACGAGTAGAAGTTCAATGACAGGCCAGGATGGCGATTACTGGTCGAAGCTTGTATAGTGCTTTTCCCCAAAAAATTTGACCGTGATTGATCCCTATCTCACCTAATGATGACGGTGGTAGTGAATTGACGACGGTTATTATGATGTTATGATGATGATGCTGATTGTTAGTGAGGGTGATGATGATGGTTGGTAATGATGATTTTGATGATGATGCTGATGATGGCTGATGGTAATGATGTTGATGATGATGATTATTGATGGTGACGATGATGATGGTGATGATGGTGATGATGATATTGATGATATGGACCCATTTCAAAATACTAGTTAACTACACCCAACACTGCCCCGCTCGGCCCGCGCGCTGTTTGTAACAGGGTTTCAAATTTTTAAAGGAGGGTAAATTTCATATTTACTTCCTGGTCAATTCGACATTACTTCCTGGACACTGGCAGCTAGTCTCCAGGATTCGTTACTTTCTACTACATTTTTGAAGACGTAATGGCAAAATTTCATACCATTTATGAGAAAAATACTGCTACGATACTGCCGACGAAATTGGAAATAAACGGAGGAAATTACAAATAGGGTGGACAGGTTTATTTGCAGACGGCCAGGACGGCCGGCGACTTAATAGGGATATCGGTCGGGGACCGAGCAAACTTAAAGGTAAGTAAACATTGATTTTATTGCCAAGTCGAGGGCTTATTAAAGATCTAATAGAATATTAAGTACATTTCCTTTACTTGCTTTATTTATTCCTTTTCGGTTTACAAATTTAATAACTGAAGAAGGGTCTTTACAAAAGAATCATTGGCGGTTTTTAGCGTCAGCGTCCATCCTATCGAAAAACCGTCTAAAGAAACCACAGGAAATTGAAAACATTTTTATGTAGCAGAGCGCCAGACCGCGCATATTTACGATATGGATTATCTTGTACATGTCTAATCTGTCCATCAAATAAGTCTATCTTCAAACAGACAGTGATCAGATTCACGTCTTACTGTTCTTCTGGTAAAAACATGGCGCCAAGGTAGCAAGTACTCTTTTGTCCATAAATCAGGGTCTCACAATCAGACATTGCAGGCGGACCTTGTGCAAGGTCCGCCAGGATTGCTACCACCATCTTGCTCGCTAATCCTGCCGTGAAGCAGCAGTACTTGCACTGTTGTGTATCGGCGCGGAGAGTAAGACAGCCGGAAAAATTACTGGCACTTGAGGTATTCCAACTTAGGCCTCTAGGTTGGCAACGCATCTGCAGTACTTCCAGTCGATTAAAAAAAAAAAGACATTCCAGCTGGGTTAACTTCCGATACCCCGCATGTAGGTTGATACAGAAGAGCTTCGCAATGTCCTAACGTAACAGATGAAAAGAATGAGCGAGAATAAAGTCTACTTACTTTTTCAAACAGTTGGTGATCAGCAGATGCACGTCTTGCCGCTCATCAAGTAGCAACATGGCGCCGAGGTAGCCGACCCTTTTGTCCGTAAACCGGGGGCTGGCGATCAGCTTGAGGCACTCCAGCTGGCCAAAGTGCGCCGGGTAACCCAGCATGTGGATGTAGAGGAGCTTCGCGATGTTGCGACATCTGGTGGAGAGAGTGGAGAATAGAGATTGACCGTTGATATTCTGATTTTAACGGTTAAGATCACGTTTAACGCCACACTAATTCAAAAGATAGAATGCGTTAGTGGTGGACTTAAAAGATTTTCGTTACAATGTAGGCGTCGCTGTCGGAACGAGATAGCTGGATATTTGTGGCGACCGCCCTTACAAACTATTTGAGGGAATGACCTTACTTACATTACAGCGTTATGTGAAAGATGATAATGAAGCTATAATTTCGTTTAGAAACCGGCGAGAGAATACTGAATTCTGCCTTTATCCCGGACACACAAAGACCTCGCAAGCACAGTTTCACATGATTTCTAAATGATGATAAAGCAATTACTGAACTAGGTATAATTTACTGGCATCAAAACCTGTTTAAAAGGGTTGGACGTTGGTCGGACGGGAATTAAAAATGAGCCGGTACTTAGTTTTTTATAAATTCAAAGTCCGGCTTGTTAGGCGAAGGTTGCGGTTCCATTATGTTTCCCGCTTGGCAATAAAGGACGTTCAAGGATTTTATGCGGTAACTTACAACGCCCTTGATGGCCGTTTGAAGCTTACTTTACATACACATTTTGCTAATGCAAATTATGTTAATTTCTTATGAAAAATATACAAAAGTTTTTTGTACGCGTGCTCTGGCATCATGATAAGACCTAAATAATTTACGTTTTGGGAGTTAGAAAACTCATTTGCATATCGATTTATAGGTCTTGGAGTTGCGCTTACAGTTTTTGCGACATTTATTTAAGTCCAGTTTATAACTTATGACACTGTAGTTGGACTCAGTGAATGTGGTCGCAGTTTCTAACGCAACCAGGCTCTGTTGATCTAGCGAATCCAACTACGCTTTTAAGGACCTCCACAATATAAAGTAGTTTCCCTAACAATCCTTACCTCCAAACGCTATCTTCCTCTCTGAAGGTAGACCTAATATACGCGCACTCCTTGTTGACGACGCTCCGTTCTTCGGCCGCCGTTCTCGCCGCCCGGATCTGCCGGATCAGGTCGCGGAGCCGGGTCGGCGTGGGCATACGCACTGAAACCGGCGCGACTGTTACGGACGGCACACACACAGAGAAGCGTTGATCAGTGCATTGTAGAGTGAGCTTAAAGCTAGGCGGATAGCATAGAATATTTAATGCAAAGGAAGATGCGTGAAATAGTGGCGATTTTTGGTATCGACCAATTAAAAGTTCATATTGTCGTATACGCCACGAATTTACGCATGTTTCTTGTCATTGTTAGTTGAGTTTAAGGATAAAAATCATTAGGGTGGCCTTCCATTGAAGCAGAGCGGAGACTGGAGACGCGCAGTATCGACTTATCAGTATCACATTTAATCCGGACAATTTAGTCATAAAAGACACTTTATTACCTACTAATGGTGCACCCAAGGTCTCTACCAAAATTCAGATTTGTCGGAATTTATGCAAATTTAAATGTCTATATTGACCGGAGTAATTCCTTAGTTCAAAAATCCAGAGGACGTACAGTTCAACGCGCGCGCGGGCGTTGGCGATCACATTTACCATCTTTTTCTACCCTCATTCGATACCGTTTGTAAGAAAGAAAGCCACTATGATTCCGAATGTGTTACACAATATTGTCTTAGGTAGATCACAGTTTCACATTACAAAGGGGAGAGGGCCAATTCGACTAAATGTGATTAGGTAGTCAGATTCTGTAAGTCTCCGCTCAAATTTGCTTCAACTTACAAGCGAAACTCAGACAGACGGCTTTCACAATTTTACACTTTAGGTATAAGCCAGAAATTTCTAAAAAAATAGTCTAGGTATTTTTTATGAATTAAAGTAAAATAAGTGACCGATACAGGAGTTTCACTTGCTAATAGTGTGTAAAGAGAAAGAAAAAATGCAGTTGCTGAAAGAAAAAGAGAAGCATCTACGGTAGGAACATAACATTTCGTTAAATATAGCTCCGAGGGTGTGCTGGCACTTCACTTCGCGATATTTGGCTAACATTCGTGTCGCAATTTCTTCATTTTACACAAACAACCAAGATCTAATTGAGTAATCTTTTGTTGCTGATCAAAATGCAAAATTAAGTACCAGCGCCACCCTGATACATGAATCAGTTTATTCGGCTATACCTACGGTAACAAGCCTGCTACAATACCTATGTCAATTACAATAGGTCATTAATAGTCATTATTATCATAATACGGGTGTCATGTGCGTTAGTTTTTCTACATTCTAGCGCTGTTATGATTCAATACGACTCTATAGATACATTATTATTTAAATGTTCCGTTCTCTAGTGAAGAGTGAACAAGGCATATAGTAGGTAGGTATCTAAGAAATTTGTGGAATGATCCCCGTAAGGGATAAAGCGTAACGTCAAATTTCAAGTTAGCACGTATGTTCAATAAATAAAGTCGAATAAAGTACCGCCTTAAACCGCAGCAAAAATATTACCAAAACGGCTGAACGCGTGCCGTTGGTGCGCTTGTCGCTTAGCACTATTTGCCCTTCAAGATTGGTGTGACTGGGAAGCACTGACTGACAGTGACTGACCTACAAAGTCGCGACCTAGGTATCGTGCTGGCGGGCCAGTGGCGCTAGACTAGACGCAGCGTAAACGCTACATGCCGCCGCAGAAATTTTAGACCCCTTACACGCTACGGAACTCTATACTGAGCATGGTCAGACATGCTCTTGCCCGGTTTTTCTTTTTAGTTTATATTTTCACGGTAGTCGGGGTTTGATGCCACTACTTTAGTCACTAACACTAGACAGTATTCCCAAAGGTTCCACGCAGAAAGGGCAAGCGTAGGAGGTCAGACCAGCCAGATTGCGGGAGGCGTCTATACATACATACATACAATACATGCTTAACAACTATACTATACCCTAGTGTAATCCAGTAACCAATCTACAAACAAAGCGCCTAATTTGCGCTCCCCCAAGCGCACCGACTACTACAGGATAGAAATGAATGCATATGGGTAGAGCACATTTGAAAGAGTGTAAATTAGACGGGTTATTTGATGATTACTTACTGGTTTATACTATGATAATGCCACAAACTTAATTGCTACAGTTAGGGATGTACCCGTATCGCTAAGTTCGTAGGAGGTATAATATACCTAGTGGGTGGAACTGATTTTCGCTAACGGTAATGTTAAGTTTGTTTTATAGTGATCCCGTGCTTTTGATAATGTTGTCTTTATTTCAGTGACGACCTTGCTCTATTGTTTTGTATGCCCTAGTGGGTTTATAGGACGTGGTTGAGGTCTTTTATCCCTTTTCTATGGCGAGATAGTGGACTTAACTATATTAAAAATAAAGGTTAGATAGGTATTCTATTAGTGTTCTTGATCAGTTACACACAAGCCATATTTACAAGGTTAGTTGTTTGCGCGTACTAACACTAGCAAACTAATTGAGTGCTAATTATCACAACTACTTATTTGTCCAATTCCATAAATGGGCCAATCACATATTTTATCGACACTGGGCGTCTCATGCGTTACCAAAATTGTCTCTAGCGTTACCAAAAAATGGTACTTCCAACAAGATATTTATTTCACGGTTTGATAAGTTGAACTTACGTAGGATGTTATGTATTCATGTACACCATCTATTAAGATTACGATTTGGAGTCTTTTTGTATTTTTTATTTCAACTCCAAATTTTTTTGTTTTCTTTTACGGTCATCCCGTGAAAGTTTATATATTTCACACGAAAACACAATTTCTATTTTTCTGGTTTTTCTGTGCATTCATGTTTCGGCTTGTGTTTTCGTGTGAAATATACCATCTATTAAATTACAGAAAAAACATGTTTACTTACAACAATCTGCAATTTTTTGAAATACATATGTCGCGGACAGATTAGTGTCGGCGAAAAAGCTGATTGACCCAAATATCAAATGACCATAATATTAATTGTTTCTTCAATGTGTATGTACAGTCAGCTGCAGAGAAAAGGAACCCCCCTATAACGGCGGTATCCATACTACCGCCATTACAGGGGGGTACCCTTTCTCTGCAGCTGACTGTACTACCTTCAGCATATTTAAGTAAAATATATGTATATTTTAAAGAGAAGATAACTGCCGTTTTAACTCACCTCTTTCTATTGCCTCATTAACCACTTGCTTTATGGTGGCAATATTAAACGCCGGGTTGAACCTGTGAAGAAAAAAGTAATTCATAGAAATAGGTACTTTATTCATAAATTAGGTAATTTTATAAACATTTGCATGCCATACTATGTATGACAAAACAAGGAGTGGACCTTAGTAAGACCAATTTATACCCTTGTTTGATACAAATAAAAATATTTGATTTGACATAGGTACAGAGAAGAGTAAAAATATTGACTTATTCAAAGGTTCAAAAATAAGTACCACAGACTCTTATTCTGATGTAACAAGGCCGTAGTAGGTAACATATTTTTGAGTGGTTTGAATTAGTGATGGGCCGAATGTAGAATGGACCGAATTCGAACTTCGGCCGAACATTCGGTATTAAACAACACCGAATACGAAGTTCGGCCGAAGTTCGGCCGAACTTCGGTTGACATTCTCGCGCTTTACTCCAAAGCGGCAGGTCATGACTTGTTTACGCGATCACTTGCAATTTGTTGTTATGGCCTTGCCGCCCGCTACCCGCTTCTCTCCAATTTTTCTTTTTCTTATTTTTATGCTAATTATAAAGAAAAGAACTGATTATGATTAAAAATAAATAAACGATTTCTATTACAATACCTATTTCTGACTTTTTATTTACTTAATTCTGACTCCGAAAGAAATGTAAAAGTGAAAAATAGTTTCTAAAAAGCTTATGAAACTAGAACTACATTTTATTCTTTTGACTCGCCCAGTATGTAGCATGATGATGAAGTGACGAATTTCGGCCAAAGTTCGGCATTATAAACCGAATTTCGGCCGAATGCCGAAGTTCGGTAAAACCTGCCGAAGTTCGGTTTAACCGAATGTAAAACGAATTTCGGCCCATCCCTAGTTTGAATACATACTTATTTTTGCACTTGACTGTACCATCAGCCAAATAAGTGGTCTATCAATTTTTGAACAAGTTGCTACAAAATGAATGTCATTAAAGTCGAACTTTCAAGTTGACAGACACGTCTATTGGCATTATTGTTTTATGACATGCAAACAATAATCAACTTTAAGGTGGTTGACCACATACTTGGCTGATGGTACCAAGTTTAATAATATCTAATGATTATGAGAATTATCTTGTCATTTGGAATGGAGGCTTGGGCTCAGAAATGTGATAGGTTCAGGCCAGAAGTGATGTTGATGACTACTTTGAGAGTATTTTTGAGTAAAATGGACATAGAAATTGCCTACATTCCTACTTAATTTATCATTCATAAAACTATTTCAGAATGAGAATGATAATGAAAAGTAACACAACAACACAATACCTAATCAGATCAAGATTTACACCTAAACGTAAATAGAGATTATTTTTTTATACTGAGAAAACCTTACGCAATAACTATATAGTATAGACCCTGTTATCAAGCGGGCAGTTTGAGAGCTACCTAAGTACCTAACATTAGTGATGTCAATAAGACTTTTTGTTTAAATTGAGTTTTCAGATAAATTTTGGAGTTCCCGTACATGGCTACAACATCCTTGGATAGTTTGTATCACTAATTTGTGTTAATGTAAGTTTCTTGTTAACTTCAAAATTATATCTTAAAATAATAAAACAAATAATTAATTTTCCAGGTGCTCTGGTTTGATTGTGCTAGCCTCCTCTGGTCAGGTCATGTTCCATTGAATACATTTTTAAATACATGAATTTTAATAAGATTGAGGACTTAGAACATTTTTTGGTGAAGTGTGCATTGACTAAGGATATATAAGGATAATTATCCATCTTTGGGTCACTGACTTATACATGTGTGCCAATTTACAAATAAATCAGTTCAGGAGTTTCCGAGAAAATCAGCTGTGACAGACAGACATACAAAAACACAAGTGATTCTATATGGGTTTGGTTTTCTTTTGAGTTACGGAACCCTAAAAACTAATTAAATATGATAGAGATAGATAACAAAACAATTCGTCTTTAGTTGATTCCAAGTGTGTTTCAACCCCTATCAGTCCCTTCCCTAGATTAAAATTTTATGAATTGGCAAGGAAAACAGATTATTCTTTAATTCTGATGTAATTAGACTCTGTTGCTAGATCAGAGGGCCTATTGCAAAACTTTTCTGACACTCGTGATCACAATCAAATGACTGTTTTCGTATACAAAACCTGACATTTGATTGCGATTTTGAATGTCAGAAAGGATATACCTGCATCACACAAAGTCAATGAATATTATACATTTTTTAATGTTAATAGCCAGGGAACTGACAGCAGTTGAAATGCCATGGAATCACCTTTTAAATAAAGAATTACTGTGGATGTGCTCAATTATGCTTAATGTATTGCAAGCATTAATCTCAACTTAAATGATTTTATCTCTACAGAAACTAGTAAAAAAAAATAAACAAACATGCCACATGATGGGTTCAGTGTATTTGGTTTTGTAGGTTTCTTTTTAGCAAACAAAGTTTCCACTGACATGTTAAAGCCTCTTCTTCTTTTTTTCTACATATCCTTCACCTTGGCAGGTTGGCACAACTGATTACCATCACATATCCATAAATCCTTCAATTCAAGAAGAGGAAAAAAAAACTGGCATTCTAGTCTCCATTGGCTCATATAATTCCAATTTTAGGGAAAAATACCAAATTAAAGCCTTGAATTTTGCATGTACCTGTGTCTTAGGCATACAGCGGGTTAACGCTTTGTGGGCGGAAACTAAAAAAAATATTTAATCTCATTTGTTTTAATAAGCACAAACTCTGCTGATTTAAATAAATAAAAAAGCCTTAAATTTGGTATGGATCCTTATCATACACAAACAAGAGACATTCAGGTATTTTGACCTTTAGGTTTAAATTGATTAATAATAGATGTCACTAGACAATTAGGATCAATAACATCTAGGTACCTTTATTGGACTAACTGCAGGCGATCGGAGATGATAATTGTATCACTATTTATAACCCAATTTAAAACAGTATTAGCATTCATTACTGTTAATTGAAGATGCCAAGGCAGATATCTGCTTGATGAGTTAAATAAATTTCCTTTAATATTAAATACTGTTATGTTTAATTTATATATTGTAATTTCATGGAACTTTACCATGATGTAGCCAAAGAACATTAAACAATGAGTTGTGTGTTGAAGTAACGCAAGTACAGTTATCAGAAAAGCTTGTACCTAACCTATTCCTATTCAAACTCTTCCTTTGCACATAAAAATAAAAAAATAAAAATACAGGTACACAAAAAGAAATACAAAGGCAAAGTTATCGCTAATAAGAGACGGTATTTCTGTTTCTGTATTGCCTAAAAGTTGATTGGTAAATAACAAATTATCAAATTTGTTCAGCAAATTTTGAGTAAAAGTGAATGGTTCTTTTTTAACTTTTCACTGTATTTAGCATTTATAAATTAGATCTGATTCTGAAAATTTATAATTATATATTGACAAAGAGACCAAAAAGCCAAAAGGATGAGTTGCCATAGCCAATGTGATTATTCCAAAAATAATGTGATAATTCAATAACATTATTTATCTGCACACTCATCATGTTGATAGATAGATACAAAAGGTGAAAGCACTAATTGAAACAAAGTCCATATATCCAGCCCGATTCTCATTATAAATGTATTAACCCATTCTACAAAGTTTTAAAGATTTTACAAAATTATAATAAAGATGAATTCAGTATCCTGACAATTTTGTCCGAATTAATTTTGTTTATTTTTTCAGTGTTCTGGTTTTTCTTGTCACATGTTCTTAATTAAATATGTCCCTTCACTTGTATTTGTTTTTGGTTTCGACAAAATATTATAAAACTAATTGAGACCATGGTAAATGGAAAAGCTGTAGAATAATGGTAAGTAACCAATTGGACTTTACCTACTAAAAGTTACAAAAATTATAAAATAATTACCCGGATTCCGCGCCGTTCATATTGTAGACTTTAAAAAGATGACGATATCACTGTGGTTTTTCTCGGAGATCACAAAATATGGAGAAAAGATGCACTGACGGATGCAACTTATTTCGGGGGATAGATAATAAACACACTTGAACGGGAAGTTATCACTTTAACACTCTTACATCGAAACCAAGGAAACTAAGGAAGAATTTACAAGTATAAAATCAAGTTTATAAGCATTTTATCCGTCACAAACCATAAAAATGTACGAGAGAAATCGCATGCCACCTTTGATTCACTTCTGTCATAATTTCACCTTTAATTAAAACGAAGCCATGATAACTACATAAGTCATGTTTTTAGTGCACAAAAGATATTATTTATCGTATTTTTGCCGCTGAATTGTTTATCACAGTTTCAGAAATAAGTCAGAAATATTACGGCTATCGCCAGCTGACATTTCCCTGTGCGTTGTACAAAATTCAATATGGCTGCCGTGACTCGTCGCATGACGTTCCTCAAATTATAGTCAATTTAAGTCCTTTTGTATTTTTATTTGTAAATATTTTTATTATTCGCTCGTGAATAAAATTAAAACTAAAAATATAAAGAAATAGTTACTCCAAATAGTCAAGAATAACTAAACTTGTTTTATTATATTCTGATTTGACTAATGTGTAGAAAAGTAGCGCAACGTGGAAAGGGAAAAGTTTTCAGGAAATAAAAGCGATTTTCCGGTATTACTTTTTTCGCAATACTTTTTCACAACATTAGACAAAGCAATATCGCACTTATATCTGACTTTTTACGTTGTCTATTCTTTTGCCAGTTTAGATAAAGCAAATAAGGACCTACCTTCTGTTCTGTTCTGGCGGCAGCACACTCCAATCAACTTCATACATAGGGTATGCCATATTTATTTGGAATTACGGGCACAAATACACACTAAAAACCTAACATTTCACAAACACTACACAATTCCACAACAGTGCAAACTGTACTGTTATCAAAGTGTTTTATCAGGTGCAGGTAGTAGATACCCCACAAATATCTAGTAATTACATTATCTCTTATCAAAGGTACACTTATCACTAAAAAAGGACAGCAATATAGTCACCGTTCAGTTAAACTTTTATTCTTACAATGTCAATATGTATGTACAAAACAATGGATCGCGTCGCATCATTATCTTAATAGGAAAACTCATTATTATTCATTGTATATCAGCGGTGATATTTTATGGCGGAGGTGTCGCATTGATTTCATAAGTTTTCGTCGTGGTTGCGAGGCAGCCGCTCCGAGCTGTTCCTCTTGATGCAGTCCACGAGCCACCGGATGCCCTCGTCGACGCCGTCACTGCAACAACACCACATTACCATAATAATCTTTCGCTCCGTTTTATCTGCGAATTGTTTACAATGTAAATATTTATTCGAAAACCTCGAAACCTTGAAATAATTGGATGTAGAATTCACATACGCTACGTAAGTATATGTAATATATGCATTTAAATAAACGTACGTGTGCAGAAAATGTTGAAAACGAATTTGCATAGTTTAAGCCGTAGCCTCTTATATTCAGTGTCATACACAGAATTTTGTGTTCAATAAATCATTTTTTTTTTGTATTTTATGCAATACAACTTCACATTGTTAACTCGTAACCACACGTGCAAGACAATTACGCCTGAGCGACACATTATGTCTTTTCATGCAAAAACTTGCCTTCTTCAATTTACACATAAGTAAATTATCATAACTCACCAAAAGCACATGAGGCCTTTAATTAAACGAACAGTTCAATATGTTTTTGTAGGATTATTTGGTGACAGCAATGACATTTAAAACCTAAATTAGGTATAATTCATCAAAGGGTGACAGTCAATTAGTGAGAGATCCATCGATATATACTTAGAGAGATCCTTAGTCTTGTGTGGTGAATTACACATATTTATGTGCGTGATATATAACTATTTATGTGGAAGCGAGTTTTATACTTTGTATAAAAAAGAGCAGGAGGGCGAGTTCTTGCATGAAAAGTAATATGTTGCACAGTCATAGCGGTCCTACAGATGTGGTTGCTCAGTACCAGCTACCATTTAAAAGAAAGGCCGTTGTTTATTGATATTAATATCAGCAAAGCAACATCTAAAACGTCACCACACCAATAAATTTTTGGCCACATTTTTATGGTGCCAGACCAAATTTTTCCTCAATCAAAGAAATCATGAGAGTTTAATGTTCTTTATGACCACAGGAAGGAAAAGTTAATTATATTATTTATTAGTCAATCCATACTAATATTATAAATGCGAAAGTAACTCTGTCTGTCTGTCTGTCTGTCTGTCTGTCTGTTACGCTTTCACGCCAAAACCGCTGAACCGATTTGGATGAAATTTGGTACAGAGATAGAATAGATCTTGGGAAAGGACATAGGCTACTTTTTATCCCGATATTCCCACGGGATAGGGATAAAATCTCGAAATAAGAACCTCTGGGCTTAGAGTCATGAAATTTGGTATGTAGGTAGTTGGACGTATAGAATAACACATAGGTGACTTTTTGACCCGATATTCCCACGGGATAACTAGGGATAAGATCTCGAAATAACAACCGCTGGGCTTAGAGCCATAAAATTCAGTATGTAGGTATCTGGACCTCTGGAATAACACGAAGGCTACTTTTTATCCTGATATTCCCACGGGATAGGGATAAAATTTCGAAATAAGAACCTCTGGGCTTAGAGTCAAGAAATTTGGTATGTAGGTAGTTGGACGTATGGAATAACACATAGGTGACTTTTTGACCCAATATTCCCACGGGATAACTAGGGATAAGATCTCGAAATAACAACCGCTGGGCTTAGAGCCATAAAATTTAGTATATAGGTAGCTGGACCTCTGGAATAACACAAAGGCTACTTTTTATCCTGATATTCCCACGGGATAGGGATAAAATTTCGAAATAATAACCGCTGGGCTTAGAGTCATGAAATTTAATATGTAGGGAGCTGCACGTCTGAAATAATACATAAGCGACTTTTTGACCCGAAATTCCCACGGGATATCAAAGGATAAAATCTCGAAGTAACAACCACTGGGCTTAGAGCCATGAAATTTGGTGTGTAGGTAGCTGAACCCCTGGAATAACACATAGGCTATTTTTTACCCCGATATTCCCACGGGATAGGAATAAAATTTTGCAATAATAACCGATGGGCTAAAAGTCATGAAATTTGGTATGTAGGTAGCTGCACGTCTGGAATAACACATACGCTATTTTTTATCCCTATACTCCCACGGGATATTTCAATTGCCACTACCACACCGATTAGTTTACGCGTGCGAAGCCGCGGGTAAAAGCTAGTTATTTATAAATCAATTAGTCATTAGATTATATCCGATGGGGGGAGGGTTTAAAATAGGCTATCAAGCAAATCACTTAACGCAGTGAGCGGAGCTCCGTCAAGTCTGTTTCTGTACCGATTGGGATTTAGAAAAAACGCGACTGGGGAAAAATGCGACACAGAAAAAATGGGAATGTGAAAATAAGCTTAATTAAAAAAATAAGCTTGTAAAAATAAAATTCGTGAAGAAAACGCGAACAGAAATTTTGCTGCAAAGAAAAAATGATTATGGGAAAATAATCTAATAAAAATTATGTCTGTAGGATGCCATAATATCAATTATTTCTATAGCTCTATCGTTACAATCTTATCTATGTAAATATCATGTTATTTTGTTACTAATAAATAGGGCCCGGAATTTTACGTGAGAGCAATTGACAGATTGTAGCGAGAGAACACCGCTTTTTATCGATGTTATCGACAAATCGAGTTTTTTTTAGTTGATGTTTTTATTAAATAAAACCTCAAAATTTCCGACGATACGTCCGTTTTTTCAGCAGTGAATGATGACAAAAGTTCGAAATATCGGAAAGTTTAATCCGTTTAAATTGTTTATATTTTATAACTTGAGAAAAAATCCCTCTGAGACCACTTAACGTTAAGTAGTTTGTGTAGGCAAACAAGCTACTTAACTTGACAAAATAAAAGATAAAATATTATTTTGTATTCCTTTAGTACTTACCATAGCCAATATAAAGTATTTTATAATAATATTCCAAGCAAAAATATATTTACAATTACGCAGGGCCGTCTTTCACCTATTAGAGGCCCTGGGCACAACATGCTGCATGCATTCGGTAAGCCTGATTTTCAGGCTACAATTGATCAATCAGTTATCGTTTAGTAATGTAGTAGGGACTAGGGGGCCCCAATCCATCGCGGGGCCCTGGGCACGTGCCCAGTGGGGGAGAGGGGCCTGCAATTACGTATTAAAGTTACAACATAAATAAAATTAAAAACGATTTGCCGACAACATCGATAAAAAACCGGCCAAGAGCGTGTCGGACACGCCCAAAATAGGGTTCCGTAGCCATTACGAAAAAATTAAGTACCTAATATTTTTCTAAGGATTTCGTATTTTATACGGAATCTTCCAAGTTTAGGTATATTTTATACCTTACGCTGCTATTTACTCATAAACTACTAATAACTCTCAAGAAAACTTAGTCGTTATAGTTTTCCTTGGAAGTTTGATATACTGTCTACCATCCTAAATTTTTTCAAATTTTTCCACCCACCGGTTTAGATTTTAGAGGGGGGGGGGGACGCTCGATTTTAATGAAAATTTGCACTTTAAAGTTGAATATTTCGCAAACAAATTACTGAATCGAAAAATCGTTTTAGCAAATACAAATACCTATCCAACGATACCCCACACTATAGGGTTGGATGAGAAAAAAAATCACCGCCACTTTACGTCTATGGGAGGTACCCTAAAAAAATTGTTTTTGAATTTTCAATTGTACTATTTTGTCGGCATAGTTTGCCTATATATCCGTGCAAAATTACAGCTTTCTAGCATTGATAGTCCCTGAGCAAAGCCGTGGACGGACAGACAGACAGACAGACAGACATGGCGAAACCATAAGGGTTCCGTTTTTGCCATTTTTGGCTCCGGAACCCTAAAAAGCGGTGCTCTCTCCCTACAATCTGTCAATAACCACACACAGAATTCCGGGCCCTACTAATAAATATGTCATGGTCCGTCATGCATGGAGGCAAACTATAAAGAGAACTGACTTTGTCATGGCGGTTTATTTATGGTTTGTGCTAGTTTAGGCCCCTGCGCAGAGTTTTGCGTAATATTCTCTATTCAATTTTGATTTACATTGCTGCATGTTCGAGAGATTTGGGGTTGCCAGAACGAAGTCTGCTTTAAATTGTTACTGACAGGACTCGTTGGTCTTACTCTACCGTTTTGCTGTTTGTTTGAGTTGTATTAATAAAGAAGAAAATTTTATTAACTAGACACCCACCAAGAGTAGAGAGCTAAGAAAGGGGAATGGACTAAGGCTATAACTGAATCGTAGATTTATTCACTAATGTTGCATAAGAAACAGCCATGTCAAGTCTAAATGTAGCTGTTGAAATTTCAGGACTTCATGGCAATTTCAGGTTGAAAACTAATCTTTGTGTTACATCAGCAATACAACTTGATCTAATGGGTATAGAGATAGGCATAAGTAAAAGCGGGATGTTTTCCGCAACTCGACGACTTAGTGCGCCTATTCTGCATGATTATCTAATGAGGGTAGCGTGAAAAAATAACACACACTGTGTGTGTGTGTGTGTGTGTGTGTGTGTGTGTGTGTGTGTGTGTGTGTGTGTGTCCAACAAGCCAACACTCACAAATTTGCGTACTGTAAGGTCGGGGTACTTTGCCCTGAAGGGTAACTTTGGCCCTTGGGATTAACTGGTCCTGGTTTTATTATTGCTTTGAGAATATGGCTCTTTGCCATTTGGTTAGTGTTAATTGATCGATCGCGTTTTTATGTCTTTATTTGACGATTTATTTCACGTTTTTATGTGGTTTTCATATGGGCCAAAGTAACCCTCTGATGGGGCAAAGTACCCTGACCTTACGGTATCTATAATCCATACTAATATTACAAATGCGAAAGTGTGTGTGTTTGTATGTTTGTGTGTATATTTGTCCGTCTTTCTCGTCGAAACGGAGCAGCGGATCGACGTGATTTTTGGCATAGAGTTAGTTTACCTATCTATAGAGATAGATATAGAGATAGTATTGGACCCGAGAGTGACATAGGCTACTTTAATCCCGAAAAAATGCAGAGTTCCCGAGGGAACAGCGCGCGACAACCGAATTCCATGCGGGCGAAGCCGCAGGCAAAAGCTAGTTTTAAATAGTAGGATTATTAAATACCCAGTCAAGGCAGAAGTGGCCATTAGCATGATATCCCTCGCCCCGATTAGGTGTGCATTCTGGTTGAATATCGGCTTGACAGTGTGCACACCCATACAATCTGGAATGTCTTGTTTGTTTGCCAGCACGAGTAGAGGAACTCCTGACAACTGCTCTGATGCTATCATTCTGTCTGCAATATAAATGGAATTGATTTTAATGCATGCATTGTTGTTTCAATGAGGGCTACTGTTTTCGCGCTCACCAGTTCGCGCCACTGTAGACAATGGTCCTGCCTGAAGTATAGTGGTTGGTTTGTTATTACGGGCGTGAAAACAAAATTTACATTTGAATCATATTAAATACCTTAAAACTGTACCATAAAAATATTGAGAATGCCACAGTGTTGCGTAGTTTTGTTTTGTTCAGAAAAAAAAGAAGACAAAGGGTTGCCAAAGACAAAACTGTCTCAAAACACAGACATTCATTGCCCGTAACGGATTTTTTCCATGAGTAATTTAAAAATATTTAAGTCCGCTCGGATTGGTAACACCATCTTGCTCGCTAATCCTGCCATGAAGCAGCAGTGCTTGCACTGTTGTGTTTCGGCGTGGAGAGCAAGACAGCCGGTGAAATTACTGGCACTTGAGTTATCCTATCTTAGGCCTCTAGGTTGGCAACGTATCTGTAATACCCTTGGTGTTCCAAATGTTTATGGGCGGTGGTAATCTCCTACCATTAGGAGACCCACTTGCTCGTTTGCCGTCCAGTCGAATAAAAAAAAAATTAACAAAATTATTCTAATTATAAATAAACCCCCATAGCTCACCCAAAAACAGTGACATTTGACATTTTGGAGACCTCTTGCTACACTAGCGCCTCTGGCGGCGAATTCATAAGCGAAAGCCCTCAGTGGATTGTTTCTACCAGAGATGTGCAAGGATGTGTTGTGAGGAATGTGTTTGTCATGAACCAATGGTAATGCTTCATGTATCCTCACTCTGCTGAGCTGTTTCCAGTAGAGCAGTATACTTTTAGGGCTGTATTAGGGTGGATCAACTATTCCTTGCTGTTATTCTGTCCCATCAGCCAGGGACAAAAGTAGTACAGTTTAATAGAAGAAATGTAGTGTCACATTATACTAACATGTTTATTAGATGACCAGTAATAGAAGGGGCTTAAAACAACCACAAAAACGCATGTTTGGTAAATTTGAATCCTATAAACTTGCGGTTTAAAGAGTGACTCAGGAGACCATAACCATAGCAACGAGTGACAAGAAAGAGTTGATCGACCCGTTAGCTTAAATTTACATTGTTTACGAATTGTTTGTGTCGGGATCGCGGTGGATGCGAAAAGCACAAGATCAGTCTGAGTGGAGAGCCTTGGGGGGAGTCCTATGTCCAGCAGTGGACGTCTTTCGGCTGACATGATGATGATGATGATATTGTTTAAGCAAACCAGTTAATGACTGATACTGACCGAAGGTTTCCTTGGATTCGGATATTCTCTCTCTGTCTGACGAATCTACAATATAGATCACTGCATGACATTCAGCAAAGTACTGAAAGAATAAAAAAACAGAATGAATTTCTTTTGTTTTCTCTTCTATGTATCTTAATATTGGTAAAAGACTGGTTGATGAAAGAAAGTATTTTAAAAATTATCAATCATATTGCTATTTTATTTGCATGTAGATATAGACGGTGCTAGTATCAATTAATTAACCTTTTCAATGCCACGGTAGGCCACAGACACAGATGACAAAATATATTTTTTTTAAATCTATGGCACGATTTTCAGCTGTCTTTTTTTTGGACAGTGGTGTTGAAAAGGTTAAGAAGTTAACTTGAAGTTTTCACTGAATGGTAACCTCACCTCACATCTTGATTTGTTTTGTAACACTTGTCATACTTCATTTTAATCCACTTCCAAAAGTCTAATTGACTTGAACTTTGTTTTACATAATATACAGTTTGGATGACAATGCAAGTAGTCAACAAAAAGTATGTTGAGCAAATATAGCTCGTATTAAAAAAAACTTTAAATGCAGTCAGTCTTGATATAGCACTGTACTTACTTTGTCCCACAGCGACTGAAGTTCCACTTGGCCGCCCAGGTCCCAAAAGCTCAATCTAACTCCGTCCACATCAATTTTACCTATATTCAGTCCAACTGTTGTAGTAATCCTATTAGGGTTCATAGCTTTGTACTTTTTCGTAAACTTGGTTTTAGTAGCCTCCAAGTAAGTCTGAAAAAAGACAGCTTGATCTAAGTAAAAAGAGTAATATTATTACTGTTAAATGTATGCATACATCATGATTTTTATTAAGGTCTACAACAAAGTACCGTTTTCCCTGCATTGTCGAGTCCTAAAATTAACACGCAGTATTCATCTTTCTGAACTAGATATTTATAAAAACCATGTAATAAGGTGTACATTTTGCTGCATGTTTTAGAAACTTGTTCCTTCGCAACTTAAATACTTTTTAAATAAAATGTACGTGTAAACATTGGATGATCAGGTAAACGTCATTTTGATTGACATTTGTTTTGACGTCACGTCACCTGACGTCACGATGGATGACTACAGGGCTACCACGAAACTCGAAATTCAAAGTTCATATTGTGTGGTTCCTCTGACACATACTATTTGATACGAGAGCGAGAGGGACCACACGATACGAACTTCGAGTTATGAGTTTCATAGTAGCCTAGCTGCGTTCATTGCTCATAGCAAATTCAGTTCAAATTGTCTGTCTCACAGTAACTATATTCGGGGCCATAATTCGAGAGACAACTTTGACAAGTCAATGACAGGTAAAGGGTTACCAGGGTTCGACGAAATTAAATAGTGATGTAGCCGATATCGATATTCATTGTCGATTCGACTAAATGGTTTGCTAAGAGGGTTTTTTTTATACCAATTCAAAGTAACAAAGATATAACACAACGAAAATTTAACCAAACAAAACAAAAACGTAACAGATAAAATGCGCACGGTGAGCGAGAGATGCAGAAAACCACGAAACACATTCAAACACTCCGGGAAATGGAAGCCGAATGGGTTAAAAAAGTTTGTTACGCGAATTAGGGATGCACGTTACGATCCGATTTTTATAAAGATTGATTTAGCGATGGATACGATGTAGCGATTTTTTAATCTATTCATTTCAATATAATCTTCAACCGATTCGATTCGGAAATAAAGTGAATCGTATCCTTTAAATCGTATTTACAGACAATTTATTAATTTGTTATGATATAATAAGTAAGTATTGAATATTTACTATCTTAATGAAGACAAATCGATTATATACGGATACCGCAATAAAGTCGCATTACTAGTCCGCATTGCTTATGTTACTAACCGAAGCAAATAGATAAATAAAAATAATGAAACAGGATGCGGATAGTTAAAAAAAGTCATACACAGCTAAATTGTATTTATTTTACATTCTTTATGCTGTAAGGAGGCCTGTGCCCAGCAGTGGGACGTATATAGGCTGGGATGATGATGATGATGATGCTGTAAGTATCGTCCTGTGTGAATAATAATTTCATTTTATTGTGATTAAAGCGATGGCTCTAACGAATCCTAAATCCAATGTGTGGTCAGATCTAATATTCAAATTGTCAAAATAAATACAAATTTCAAATCAATTTTTGATACGATTTTTGTGAGAAGGATTCAAGAGCATACGATCCGATCCGTAAATCGTTTAAGAGGGCCTACTCCGAAGTTCGAAAATCGAAGTTCATATCGTACCGTCCCTCTCGCTCTCGTATTAAATAGTATAAAAGGGTAAGAGGGACCGCACGACACGAACTTCGAGTTTTGAGTTTCATAGTAGCCCTGCTGAGGTTTACGATCCATTACGATTCAAAGTGAAAAATCGACGAATGCCCCGCACCGGCCCCCGCCCTTGGCCCTATATACTACGAAGTGTAAAATTCGAACTCCGTATCTTGCTATCCTGCTGGCGTTAATATTATTTAAAATGAAAGTGAGAGGGACGATACGATAAAAACTTCGAATTTCGTAGTAGTCCCCCTGCCCCCGCCAATCGCTACATTATCGTTGACAAAATGGCGCCTCTTGTGAAGGTAATGATGAAATTATTACTTGTTAGCGCCCTTAGTGACAACAATCATATCATGTGTATATAAAATAAATAAAGCGGATTTAAGGTGAGGCCAATCAAAACAATAAAATAAATAATTGTCGTTGGTTTGTATTTGCACTTCTTTCAATGATCTTACATTGCAAAGTAAATTATTAAACTAATTTGGTGTTGTCACCATAAATAATGGATAAATATCGATAGAAGCCAATGCCGTGATATTTTTTAATATCGACACGAACAGCACTACCCTGTCTGTGGCAACACTTGTGCACAATGAATTGTCAAAGTTGTCTCTTGAATTATGGCCCCGAGTTTATACTGAATCGCTAAAATTTATGGGAAATCAATAGCTATTTTTAGATTAATTATTGTAAAATGCTTTATTTCTTTTGTGTTCCGTCTATAACTATGCAATTTATTAGTTAGAAAAAGATTTGTTTCTATGGCATAGCTCCCTTTGTCTTTTCTTATTTAAAAGTAAATAATACTGTTTAAGATAATAAAATAAACGCATAAATTAGATATTGACTAATGATGGGTTCAGAGATGGGTTATTGATAAGTTATTGTTTATTTTTATTGTTAATTATTTAAGTCGAAAACCACCGACCATTACCGACATTATAAAAAATACACATTTTTCTGCCTGTAAAAATGCTCTACTGTGGCTCCATCTACCAATTACACACCTATTACTAAATTTTTTAAATATAAAAACCTTCATTCAAAGAGTATTATGCCTTCATTTTAAAATGACAATTGTAATAAAATAATGAAAATAATCAATGGCTATCAATGACCGAATGGTCGAAACTCTAGCGATTAAATTTAAAGATACCAATTATAATTTAGAATGCCTAAAGCACCATCTAATGTTGCAAGTACGAAGACGAGCACCTACGGAACGTCTGACGAAACCATATGCACGCCTCGTTTAGTAAGCTTGACTATTGTTCTGGAAGGCGAAGCCGAAGGTCCAGGTTACGCGGATTGTCTTTTTTTAGCACTCTTTAATGGCCAAATTGTATTGGACGGTAAATGGCAGAAAGGGCATACACTTGAAAGCGAAGCTTTAGCATTAAATCTTCACGACCTTCCTTCTCAATTATTAGTTGCTGATAAACCACTAATTTTATTGCTTCGTGCTATTGCTGGCAAGGGATCCAAAGATCCAGATCCTTTGCTACATGCAGATAATCGCGCCGGAGCATCGGTGGATTTGTTTCCTTTAGTGCTTGGGGAAGAAGAAGTTCATATAACAGTACCGTTGGTTTCCATTACGACCGGTGCAAGTATAGGCTGCACTGTTGAGGTCAACGCGCGCTCGAGTGGCGTTACGCCGTTGTATAAAGCCCCTCTTCTTATGACAATGGTATCTGGACACTGCCTACCTCCAGCTAGGGACGGAACAGTTTATATGGCAGGTGTTGGTCTCGATGGTGTATACGAACCACAGGCGATAAATTTCGGGATGTCTTTAAGCTCGCATACTGCTACTAAAGTTGTCTGGGCGACTGCGAACACCGGTGGATATGCTGCAAATACAGCACTCAATGTTCCAAACGAGGATATATTTGTACCCGAAGATTTGCAGCCACAGACTACTTCAAATTGTACATCTGTGTTTTGGAACTGCATGAAACGAATTTTAGTAGATCCTGTACTCCTTCGTGATAGATTATCTACTCCTCTTTTGATAGAAGTAGCTGGAGTTCCAAGATTTGGAAAAATCGATGTTCGTGGGCGATACATGGGATTTATTGACGTAGGCGTTTTGTTAGAGCCCGGCCAGTTTGGTGTGAGCACATCTACCAAGCTATTGTTTTATAATGAAGCCGATTTACCAGAAAATACAAAACCGTTGCTGGAATTACCACCTATAAGCGCAAAAGTTAGTGCACGTGATACAGATTTGATCAAAGATGAATATGGTCATAGCGCCTATGTTGTAATTAGATTTGATCTGGTAGAACCACTTGTGCCAAAATGTAAAATAGCGTGGTTATTTGAAACTTTGCGCCTCCCGCTTCCCGAAGGACCTACAGTGCCATGTAATGTACTGCACGTAGATCCACCCCCAGAAGATCCTACTGTGGACGTTCGGAAAATACGGAAGGATGGAGGGGCATTGGCTGTACACAGAGAACTCGGTTCGATGGCGTGTCGAGGTGCGGTGCCCATGGGCCAGACTATCAAGCGCACAGCGGCAAACCGCCTTTTGATGCGCGTACGGACGATGCTCAGACAGTTCCCGCCGGGTGATTGTTCCTACATTGAATGGCAGGATACGGTAACGGGCCAGCATGCTGCAACTAGACGAGCTGTAACGGCATCATTTGCACCGCAACCTCCACCTCCTCGACCACCTTCCCTTGCCGCCGCGTCTCGCTGTCGAATAGCGGGTGACAAGAGAATAATAGACCACCACATTAAAACACAATTAGAGGCTAATGCTGGACACCCCAGGTCGCTTCTTTCGAAGGCTTTAGCTTGTCTGGAGGCAAGGAATGATAGTGAAGCTAGAAATTACTTTTTGGAAGCTCTAAGTGTTCAGCCAAGAAATAGATTCTTGCTGTGGATATTTGGCGCCCAAGAATTTGACAAAGGGCCAGACGCAAGCGATGCTGCGGATGCTGCTTTGCGAATTGCTGTAAAAGGTGACTATTCTGATGGAACATCTAATGCAATAGGCTGGGCAGCGTTGCACGCATTTTATCATTTCAATGGCAAACAATGCTCAGCGTTTGTAGCTGGAAAGAAGATGAGAAAGTCTTATGACCTTCCGCGAGAATGGAAGAAGTTTTACCAACTGTGGATCGTGACCAGCGGAGAAGAAGAAACTTTTTGGATACCAACTGTTATAGCAACATTTAATCCAGTACTGATCGCAGCAGCTTTTTTCCTTTGCTTGAGGTGTTATAACTTCGCCGAGAGGCTGTTAAAGTGCGTTGAATCAGGCTGCGCTACCAAAGGAGCTCATATAATTTCACAAAATAAAATCGGCCCTGATGTTCATTACCTCCGTGCCGCATCGCACTTGCTTCGACGGCAATATGAAAAGGCGTTGGAAGTGACTAAACAGGGCGTAAAAAGGTTTGGTCCAAGTTCGATGATGTCTCAGATGCAGACTAGTTGCTTGGCTTGTATCAATGGTTGGGACGGGGTCTGTGAGGCTTCGTTCCTGGAATCAGAAAGGGCAGGAGCGTTGCAATGCCCTGCTTTACTTTACCAAGCTGCTTTGTCGGGTTTCAGAGTTCATCCCAAGCTGGCTTTGCAGAGAGCGGCTCGTTGCCATAAAATAGCTCCAGGACCGTATTCAGCTCTTCTCATTGGCCGAATTTACGCGTTATTGGGTGAGCATACTTGGGCGGAACGCTGGGCCGCGGTTGCAGTCAAGTCTGAACCTTTGCTGACTGATGGTTGGGTGGTTCTAGCTATTCTAGCGATGCACGAGAGAGATGTGGACAAAGCTAGGACCATGATCCGCACAGCGAACCAGGTTGGTCCTGTCAGCCCGGATATTAGACAGGAGATGGAAGAAATGATAGAGACTATCAAAATGGACGCTTTGGCAGATGCTTTAGTTAAAGACTTGTGTCTTTGTGATTATTATTAATTGTCTTTGTAGATTGCTTAACGAAGTAAACGAATATGACTAACAATGATTTTATTTACGAGTCTAGGCAGCGGAATAGCCGAGATATACCTAGTTGGTCATTGTTTTCGCGTTAAGACAGATTCATCGGAAGTGCAGAGAAATGTTGAAAGGTGATCTGGTTTTATGTAAGTACTTTGCTACTCTAGTGACGTAGCGAAAGTACGGTGGTTAACTGTGCCACGGAAATAGAAAATGTCATGGTGCTATTAATATCGCGCTTCCACTCAAAATTTTCATAGTAAACCGTATGTTATCTTTACCAGAAATTGGGTTAGATTAATATACACCTGTATTTATGTAGAGCCTTATCATTTTGACGGCCGATAAGAGTTACGATGAGTAAACTACTTTCTGAGAACGTTGTTCCACCAAATTCGTCAATGGAGCACGCCTTTCGATTTTAGTAATCGCGATAAACGTTAGTGACTGCGGTTTTCGTGTTGTTAAATGTCGAATGGTTAATTCTGTAGCGCGGCTCCGTTGCATCACTCGTTTCGTGGTTCACGCACACAGCGACACACACAAACAAATCCGTGAGGTGGAACGGCCGGGCTCTTTGTTATGAGTCGAGTTTCAAACAATATTTGACATGTGAAAGCGAGTTTTGTTTACAATGGCCATCTCAGCGAATTGTTGGAAGTATCTTGTGCTAATCTTCAATGTGTTATTCGCAGTGAGTATTATTCATAAGTTTTAATACAAACCCAAGTAAACTTTTCGCCTCCAAGTTATGTGCATCGTTGTCATACCAACGCATGTTTGGAAATACCAAAACACTTTATTTAAAAATGAAACTTAATTAACTAATTCTGTGTAATATCGTGAACTATGTAAAGGTCAAGTGTTTAATCTTGAGATCAATTGCTATGACACACTTTCTTCAGTCATTACTTGTAAGAATTAGCTTGCTAAACGTCTTCCTTTCAATTAATTGAACCAATAAAAATTTAGAGTGATACACATCAAACTCTAAGTGGCGCTAGTAGTCATAGTAAATACGTTTGAAAGAAAGAGACGTCTTGTACATTGGTTTGTAGTGTAAGACGTTTTTATTTGGTTGGTTTATACATGCAAGAGGGTTAGTGATGTCGCGCTCTGCCCACAGATGTCAGCAGTTGTACTGTTTGGAGTCAGCGGATGGCTGCTATACAGGCTGTTCATATACCGGCACTTCATTGGGGTGAATGTGGAATACCCAGCTATCATGCTTTTGATGATGGCCATCATAACCTGTTCCGTAGCCTGGATTGGCTGGAGAACTGCCACCTCAATGCACCAGATTCACGTGACTATTGTAAGTTGGTCTATCTTTTTTTTAGGGTAGGTATCTACATTGCTCAAAACTCAAAAGGAAAAAGTTCAATATCTCAAAAATGGGTGAACCGATTTTGATGAAACATGTCCAAGAACCATCGCTAGAAAGCCTGCTATCAAATAAAAAAAACCGCATTCCAATCGGTCCACCGGTTTAAGAGCCACGGTGCCACAGACAGACAGACACATATACGATCAAACTTATAACACCCCTCTTTTTGCGTCGGGGGTTAAAAAACAATCATCATATAGTCACTTTGCTGCTCATTTAATCTATCTGACATATACTTACTGAACGAACTCAAGTTTGCAATCCGTAGGCTACGTTTCCACCAGAGATGTGCGTGGATTTTTGTTGCTAGGAATGTGTTTTTCATGAACCAATAGAAACGTTTCATTTACCTATGCTCGCACAGCACGGCACTGGTGGAAGCTGAGCGGAGCGAGGCGAGGTAAATCAAACGTTCCTATTGATTCATGATCATGAAAACACATCCCCGCACATTTTTGGTGAAAATTGCAGCCCAAAAAAGCCTGAAAAATTCCCGAAAGGGAAGAGTCAAGCGACATTAACTTTGTTTGTAGTTGTGTGTACCCAAATCCAATCCACATAAAAGTATGGATGGGATGATTTTGTACACAGCTTACCATTTTCGATCGAAAGTTTTGATAAAACGGCAATAATGTAAAAGTGACTGGTGTGATCATCCATTTTGTTGTTATCAGGGGATCCTTGAAATATTACCTTGGCATTATGCAAATAATCTTGATGTTGATACTTGTCATTGTTATACTCAATCCTCTTAAAATTTCGAGTGAATACTATCGCTCGTCAAAACTTAGATATATCAGACTGCAGAATCTAGGTACAGTTTTACTGCGTAAATAATTACTACCGACATAAAGAACGGTGGCACAGTATATGTATATATACTGTGACGTGGGCAGGCGATCCGTCCCGTTGGTTGGACGGCTGGTAAACTGTTGGTAGGACGGCTGGTAAACTGTTGGTAGGACGGCTGGTAAACTGTTGGTAGGACTGGCACAGGACCGATCAAGGTGGCGTGAAAAGGAAGAGGCCTTTAGGTACTCATCAGTGGGTAGATTGATGCTGTTAATTGATAAGGATTGTTGGTATGCCCTGTCCTTAGTTACTCGATATTTTGATGTTATATTTTACTTCGAATACTTTCATACAATTTTCTCTTCGGAACAATTGCACATTCGAACCACTTTCTTCGTAAATCCGTTTTTTCCACTAAAAAACCTGACATCAAAGATACTAGCTAGATATATGTTAGGTTCGTTAGGTAGCTTCAGAGGGGCTACTACGAAATTCGCAAATCGAAGTTCGTATCGCACCATCCCTTTCACTCGCGTTTTATATGACATAAGCGTCAGCTGGACGGCAACATACGAAGTTCGAGTTTTGCATTTCGTGGTATAGGGCCAGACGCGATGCGGGGTGCCGTCGGCATGTTGGATTAAGATAAATTGTACAAATGCGAAAATTGTACGAAAGTGTCGGGATCCTTACATTTTTATCTAAACGCACACTTCTGCAATAGGTAGCTTTTGCCGGTGGCTTCGCTCCGGTGGACGAATAAAAAAAAACTATATCCTATACCACGAGAATTTTAGAAATTACTTTTTAGTTTAGGTATCTCTATGACACTGAAGGTCTGCTTTAAGTATCCTGCCTCCAGGCAGGTTACTACTAAGCAGGTAGACCTAGGCAGGTGGGTTAGGATGCGTATTGACTGTTGATCTGATGTAGATTTCTTATTAAAACTGATTTATGATTTCAGACCGGCATCTTAATAATCATCGTGGTGGTAATAGAGTTCTCCTGCTTCGTCTGGGCCATGGTGGTCTGGGACAACGTGGAACTGGACATCAAGTCCACCATGACGACATACTTGCAGTACACAGTGGACAGCAAGGATACTAATTCAATTGAGTCACTGCGTTGGGACAAGCTTCATATTACGGTGAGGATTTTGATGAATTTATAGGTCAGAATTGGCATTACCAGTACCGGTTTTAGTCCATTTAGGTACGGATAAATAAGAGAACGGATGAATATTCGAGCAATTTGACCGGTTGGTTTTTAATATCATCTCACATTTATTGCATAAAGGACGGACAAGTCGCAAGAATTTTAATCATTCCAAATTTAGCATAGGATATTGTCTTTTATTTTTATAATTTTACCCTGAGCTTCATCTTTTTCAATAAATAAAAAAAAAACTTGGCGAAACGGTAATGACGAAAAAAACGCCGCAAGAACGCTGAGTATTTAACCCGAAGACAAGCCACTATCTATATATGTTTTGATACAAGGCTTGTGAATATCCCTTTGGGGATGTGTGATACAAGATATATGTCTAACTATACTTAGGTAGATGTTTCATTCTGAAACGAGCTCCGCCAGAGTAGATGCAATGGTCAGGTACCTATTAATTTGACCACTATGATGAAAATAATTTTGCGCCCTATGATCATCCGGGCAAATATTCGAGCGTTTTGAGCGCGCGGTCAAACGTCTTTACAGTCCCACACTTATATAGCACAACGGAAAGAAGAGAATTTTAATCACGCTGAATTCAGTATCGGTTTTGTTTTATTTTTTCATAAAAAACAACACTGGGCATTACCCTTTCAATAACGTCTGCGAAGACACCAATGACAAAAAAAAAAACCCGCAAAAACGCTGAATATATTCGCCCATACACGCATTCTGTGACTAGTGACAAGTCCTTTATAGTTGTCTATGGATTGAACACCCCTTAGCTAGCGTAGTTTTAAGTACCTACTTCATCGTTAACTAACAGATTAGTCCACTAGATGTCTCTATAATCAATCCATTTCCAGTTCGAATGCTGCGGCGTGAGCGGCCCAGGAGACTTCATGTCGACAGGCCAAGTCCCGTTCTCCTGCTGCGGTCAGGGTCCCTTGGACTCTTTGCACAAGCCGTACGCTTCTGACTGCAGCGCCATCTACCAGCGAGGCTGTGGGAAACCGCTGCACGAGTACGCAAGACAGCATGTCATGCTGGTTGCTATGACTGCGCTTGCGGCTTCGATTTTGCAGGTGAGTCTTTGATATCTAGTTTAGATGTCGGGGGATATGATTGTGACTGACCATCCAAGTATAATCAACCTGCCCTCATAAAACAATAAGCGGTATCTAAAAAAACACTTTTGAGTTATTTATACTATTATTTTTGTTTAGCTTAACAAATTCCATGCAAAATGACAGCTTTCTAGCATTGATAGTCTCTGAGCATTGCCGCGGACGGACGGACGGATAGACAGACATGGCAAAACTATAAGGGTTCCGTTTTTGTCATTTTGGCTACGTAACCCTAAAAAAGGTCTACATATTACTCGCTTCTATCTATCAGTAGGTATACCTTGATAAATTTGAGTTTGAGCTCTTTGCACTTTAACTAGTTCAGCGACCTAATGTGTTATAATTAAAGGTATGTACCTAACGGTACATACGTTAGTACTATTATATATTATGTGCCTAAAGGTAGCACAATAACATAGTATTGACCATATAGCATACCCAATTAGCATGCGAGCGCGCCTCTTAGCGCTCTAACGTAAAATTCGCCATAGAATACTAAAAACACCTTCATAGCATCGTAACATCTATATTTAAAGTACAGTCATCACTGTTTGACGAGGAAATGTCGGCTGGATGAGAAACGAATTGTATATGGCATAGTGTTAAATAAGGTTTACATCGCACTCCTAATAAATCAAGCGTAGGGTAGTTAGTTAGGTACATATATCAACCAAAATCCACCATTTTTTTAGGCCTTCCAGAAATTTAATTAAGTCTAAAATCCAAATCGAATCACAAAGGGTTATCACATATTTTGAGTGGATACGGGGGCAGAGTGATAAGTCTGGTAAAAAATATGTTTTATTTTTATTTTATTTCGATAAAAGTGATTTTATTTTTCAACGTAGTCTCCATGTAGCTCAATGCACTCGATACCTACCGTATAGCACGATTTCTCGAACCCTTTAAAATGCGCATTGGTTTCTTCGAGAGCACTGAAGTAGTTTTCCCAGCTACTAAGTAGGTAATAGGGGCTCCGCAACTCTACATTATAAAGAGGTCTGCGACCCACAGGTTGAAAAACACTGCTCTTTATTTTATTGGCTCCAAAACGACTTGTAAGATAATTTTAATACGTTTAACAAGTCTGTTAAAGTAACGAGAATAGACCCAACTGAAATTACAAAATCGAAATAAAATTTCAGAAAAAAAATGCTGTGTAGGTAATCATTTCATTCCTGCCATCGTGAAACGATCTCACAGTAAGTTTCATAATGAATTCACTTGACAAGCAAAATTTTCTGTGTAGATGTCTAATCAAAAAAATATTATGGTAGGTAAATGATCGTTTTATAAAGATTATATTTATATATTTTCAAGTGCTGTTTGTTGCATCCAGGTGTTTTTCATAATCTGTAACAGTCCATATCGACGCTTGAAAGGAGAAATTGACTAAGCGACATTTTTTTAAGGTAGTGAGTTATATACATATTTGAAATCAGTAAAATTTACTGATTTCAAATATGTATATAACTCACGGAAAACTTCCTCTTCTAACTTCTCCTTGCGGTGAAGGAAAACATCGTGAGGAAACCTGCACAAACCTGCGAAGCAATTCAATGGTGCGTGTGAAGTTCCCAATCCGCACTGGGCCCGCGTGGGAACTATGGCCCAAGCCCTCTCATTCCGAGAGGAGGCCTGTGCCCAGCAGTGGGACGTATATAGGCTGAGATGATGATGATATAACTCACTCTTAGTCAATTTCTCCTTTCAAGCGTCGATATTTACAGCGCTACTTCGCAAATATCGAATGGGATGTTGCTTACGGCGAGGTGGCACTTTAGGATGTCTTTGTATCGCAAGAAATGCTCCCCAGGAGACGGCTTTCCCTCCTTTAATTGGAAGTTGTAAACTACGGCCTTAAGGAGTAGGTACCATCATGCATATCGTCACTACTTTGAAAAAAGCCCTTATCTTAAAATCGATAATTTTACTGAATGAACTTTATGAACATTATTATAAGAGTCAATTTTGTTGACGTATTAATTTGAGATTCGAGATTTTTTCAAAGTTGTGACGATATGCATAATGAATCGCGCCATTTACCATTGGCGTTCCTAATATTTCCCTAGGATCCAATCATCAAATCCTGATTTGATACTTATGGGACCTAATTGAAAGCATTCCTAATAGAAAGAAAAAAAATCAAATCGGTTCATAAATGACGGAATTCTGAGGTAACAATCATAAAAAATACAATGGAGTTGATAACCTCCTCCTTTTTTTGAAGTCGTTTTAAAACACATTTCTCGCGACACATCCTCGGATATCTTTGATGGAAACTCAGCCTAACCTAGGTCCTTGGCCATTTCATAATGAAGCCCAACCCGCACTCAAAGATTCAAATGCGAAAGTTAGTGCTTACTTTATAGGTGCTTATGCCACAACTAAAGGTGTTTTACAGGCGACCCGGTTACTTAAAGGTTTAAGTCAAGGGCAGGTCACCAAGTAAAGGTCAAGCCTTGAAAATACCTCATGTATCTAGGACATGACAATAAGGTATTTTTAGGGCTCCGTAGGTACTTACCCTACACGGCCGGCGGTCCATAAATTACGTCACATGACGTAAGAAAAAATATGGCTCTTAATACTCGGAATCAAGAGCACAATCGATAGTTTAAAAAAATGTCCCTATTTTTTCACAGTCAGTTTTGTTACGCCCATATTAATGTATGAAGAAAAACGTAACAAAATTCTTTTGGGGACATTTTCTTAAACTATCGGAATCGATTGTGCTCTTGATTCTGAATAGGAAAAGCCATTTATTTTCTAAAAGTGAAAAAATAAATAAAGGGACATCTAATACACGAAAATGCCCAAGTACCTAATTTATGAATGACTCCCGAACAAAAAAGTGATCCTATGAGGGTTCCGTTTTTGCCTATGTACCTACGTACGGAACTTTAAAAATTATGTTTGCCAATTAGTCAAATTCAGTATTTGAAATTTAGGTAGATAAGATAGGTATGAAGTATAGTAACTACTTCTCTTTTAAGATCAAGGAAGACCATCGAAGCTTATTCATATCTTTAAAACCATATACATTTGCCAGTCTGGCACTGGCCACGGGAGGACAATTTTAAGTTTTATTTTTTGGACTTTGATTTATTTTTTACCGTATTTCAATAAGTAAAGAAGAATTTTTCTGATTTGTTTTTGTTTTCATTTAGAATGTTTTAGTCGCTTAGCCCAAAATGCATCAAATTTAGAGAAGGTCCGTACGAAACTGTTCGCCTAATCTTTCATAATGCGAACCGATAAGGAATGAAATTCGCTCCCATTGTCTGTATTTCCAGATAGATAATAATAAATGTTCTCTGCAGGGCTAGAATGTTAGTAAATGGGCTATTACTGAATTAGTGAGATACCTAAATCTTTGGCTTTATCTGCACTTTTCAACAAGTGAGGTAAGGATCAACCACGGGTCAGTTTTATGAAAAAAAAAATGTTAAACTACATACCTACCTACTATATAAGATGAATAAAACAGCTGAAATTAAACAGCACTTACCAGGTTTTGTGCAGTTTGATAAAAACTGCAGTTATCGAGAAGGTCAGTAGGTCCCCGACATCACTGTTGATAGCAAATATTATTGTATTATTTATATCCATTATCATACTCCCGACGACCTTAGCGTGTAAGTAAAAAAACAATTAAATTGAAAACATTCCTGGTAGCATATCAGATTTAAAACAATAGTTGCTACTACCGTCGATAAGCTAGTGTTGTCACGCCACTCGATTGTTCCGCTGTTATCGACAGATCGTATCGGGAAACAATTGAGAAAACTTTCATTTCTTATTGTTGTAGAGAATATCAGCTAAGAAAGCAAAGGGTAGAATGTGAGGTGAATCAGCAGCAACGATGCAAATGTGATGCTGATGAATAGAAAATATTTCAAATAAATGACTTGTACATCTGAATGAAATAAACATTGTAAACGAATCCTAACCTATTTAGTATGATCGACGAAGTATGTCCTACCTGATTATTTGTTTTAAACGTATTGTATGGTGGTAGGACCTTGTACAAGGTCCGCCCGGATTGCTACCACCATCTTGCTCGCTAATCCTGCCGTGAAGCAGCAGTGCTTGCACTGTTGTGTTTCGGCGTGGAGAGTAAGACAGCCGGTGAAATTACTGGCACTTGAGGTATTCCATCTCAGGCCTCTTGGTTGGCAACGGATCTGCAATACCCCTGGTGTTGCAGATGTTTATGGGCGGTGGTGGTGACCAGGAGACCCACTTGCTCGTTTTCCTTCCAGTGGAATAAAAAAAAATACATTATAAATTTTAATAAGGAATAATTCAACACGAAACTTTCAGCACAAGTTTTGTCTCAAAATATTCATTCCACATGATTGATGATGAACATTCCACACATATATACATACATATACATAACCAACCGTACATGTAATACACGTCTAAAATAAGTATGTCTAAGTAAATAAATGATAAAAAAAAGCCTTATGTAGAGATAACTATCTTATCACCGAGTAATATCAGGGCTGTATTTTATCCTAGCAACGTGTAAATAAGATGGGATGCAGACAAAGTTGCGAGCATCAGCTAGTACTGTATACTCTTCAATCGTACATCCTGCTACTCAGTATTTATTTTAGGAATGTGATCGTCAAACCTATTTTTACCCTCGCTGTCATTTAAGGAAACATTTCAAATTGAAATGATTCCGCGCCTAACGTCGCGCCCAGCGATTAGTTACCGCAGAATTAAATTACGGGCAGTAAATCGATCCGCCGCGCCTGCGACCACCCCAATTAATTTCAGCGTGATGGTCATTTGAACCCCTTCAAACTTGGCAGCGGTGGACGGCCGTTTTTATTTCAATGTACAACAGCCTTAAGGTATATCCAAGCGGACGGAAACTGCATTTCAATAGAATCTGACAATCCTGTACACACTTCCAGCCAATTAAAATGAACACCGGGTTGCCTAGGTTTTTGTGACATGACTATTCTTCTTTTTGATTCCTTTTTAGATTATAATCACATCAATAAGGACGTACATAATTAAGTGTGCCCACGTTAGGGTGTCTTGAATGTCTAGGAAATTGTCAGATTCTAAGTTTAATACGCAAACATGCAATACCTAAGTATTTTTTATTTGTTCAAATATATCTTTATCGTTGTTGTATAAAATAAGTACTTAAATAGTAGAATTTTTAAATTTTTTTAAAAACTAGCTTTTGCGCGCGGCTTCGCCTGCGTGAAATTCGATAATCGCGCGCTGTTCCCTCAGGTACTGTGCATTTTTTGCATTTTTGTGCTATGCCAAAAATCAGACGGACAAACATACAAACACACACTTTCGCATTTATAATATTAGTAAGTATGGATTAGAATATAATAATATGGATGTTTTAAATTGTCTTCATCATTATCATCGTCCCAGCCTATAATTATACGTCCCATTGCTGGGCACAGGCCTCCTCTCAGAGTAAGAGGGCTTGAATCAGTTTCCTATATTTTGACGCATTTATTAGCGTCAATTTCAGTATTCAGTATTCATTTATTTGGAGAAACATAAAATATACTCGTATAACATCATGTTCGAAATGCATAAAGCAAATTAACTATTAAAATAAAAATATATACTTACCTATGTTTAATTTACTTATAACTAGAGATGTGCCGACTAGTCGCCGACTAGTCGGTAAAGCCGACTAATCGGCCACTATCGTAGTCGGCGACTAGTCGGCGAATAGTCGGCAAAAAGCGCCGACTATCCGGCCTCTTACTTTGTATGTATTTTTCAACAAAATATACATTTTCATGTATATGCAGCCTTGATTATTTATAAATATTTGAATTTTATAATCATTCTTATTACTTTTTAAATATAAAGCAAAGCAACTTTCACGTGACCATTGTACATCTTTTTTTTTCATTGTACATTCAATATTTTTTGGCATTTGATTTTATGGGAATCATTGTTTAACTATTTTTTGTTTAACTTTCTTTTTGAAATTAAAGAAAAACATTAAAGTTACTTTAATGAATAATAAGAGTAGTTAAAATATTTTTAAACAAAAACACCGCTTTGATAAGTAACTTACAGGGGTGTTGGTTGCGACTTGCGCGCGAATCAGCTGTTTAGGGAAGTGTCATAGAAATCCCGGAAACTGTGATCGGCTTGGCCGACTAATCGGCCGATTAGTCGGCTTACTTACAACCGACTAATCGGCTAGTCGGCTAGTCGGCCAAAGTCATGATCGGCACATCTCTACTTATAACCAATAGCTTCTGCCCGCGGCTTCGCTCGCGTTAAATTTGGGGTAATACAGATTTACTTTGTACGATCTTTATTTTCGTGTTTAATTGATTTTTCAGAGGGTTATATAAAAAGACAAAAAAATCCTTACTTAGTGCAGTTCTATGATCCTTTATCCACTTACTTACATGTAAATGAAAAACATAATATGTACCTACAAAATTTGAGGGTTGGCCTCGATTTCCCTGTGATCCCGTCATCAGATCCTGATTTAGTGACAATGGGACCACCTCGGGAGTATACTCATTCGAATAAAAAAATAATTCTTAAAAAAAACAACCCGTTTTTTCCCGTTCCCGTAACAATTTTCGGGAAATTCTCTCTTAAAGCTCCCCAACTCTCCCTAAGGAACCCACTTGCCAAATTTCAACTTTCTACGACCATTAAAACGAAAAATCCCGTTTTTCCCGTTCCCGTGGGAATTTTTTCTAGTCCTCTCTCAATACTACTCTAAACTCCCCAAGCAATCTACATGTCGATTTTCAGCTTTCTGCGTCCCATAAAACGAAAAATCCCGTTTTTTCCCTTTCCCGTGTGAGTTTCGGAAAATCATCTCTTTAGTGCTCCCTACACTTCACAAGCAACCTACATGCCAAATTTCAGCTTTCTACAACCAGTAAAACGAAAAATCCCGGTTTTTCCCGTTCCCGTCAGAATTTAGAGAAATCCTTTTGTAGGGCTCCCCTACACCCCCCAGGGAACCTAAATGCTAAATTTCAGTTTTTTACGACCAGTCAAACGAAAAATCCATCCCGTTGAACTTTATATAAATCCCGTTTTTTTTCGTATCCCGTTGGAATTTCCAAAAATCCTTAAAATTGTTTTTTCACTATAATAATCACCAACACCAACTTCTATGCCAAATTTGAGGAGTCTAATAATTATTGTTCATGGAATTCCGTTGAACTGAATATATAAATCCCGTTTTTTCCTTATCCCGTGAGAATTTCCAAAAATCCAGAAATTAACATTTTAATTAATGTAATACCTACTTGTGTATCAAATTTGAAGAGTCTTGTTATTATTGTTACTGAGATAGGACCATTCGGAATCGAATATATAAGTCCCGATTAATCCCGTTCCCGTGGGAATTTCCAAAAATCCTTCCTTAGTGGATGCCTACATTGTATAAGGTATCTATGTGCAAAATTTCAAGTCTCTAGGTCCAGTGGTTTGGGCTGTGCGTTGATATATCAGTCAGTCAGTCAGTCAGGACTTTGAATTTTATATATATAGATTTAACTTACGAATCTAGTCCAAAGTAATTAAACATCAATCATTAAGACTGTTTTTATTGAAATATAATATAGCAATATAAATGTACTAATTACTTATATTAATTGTACTTATTTGTGTAGATATAAATATGCATTAACAGGAAAATGGCACTGTACAAAAAGCAAAATTATTAGAACTCCTACCGAATATGTAGCTGTTACGGTCATACCATATAAATAACAGTGCATATAATATAATCGTAGTACCTACCTAAAAAATGGTATGTATTTAAATATATACCTAATTAAAGTTATTTTCATAAACAAGACTATAAACTGTTTACAAAAACTAAAACAATATTTAAAAAGGCTTTCAAAACAGAAAAATACAAGTCGTACAAACTTTTAATTTGGCAGTGTGTATTTGACAACATTTAAGGCTTGTTTTTTTTTTTATAAATAGTATTTTTAGGACTCCAAAATTAAAACGAGGCTTGAATTGCAATTTTTTTTTGTCAAATTAAGGGTTAACGCTCTCAAAACTCTCAAAACACCCTCTAACTTTACCTTAAAAATACCTGATTGCTAATACATATATCGTTCGTTTGCCTTCCAGTAAAATAAAATAAAAAAAAACTCGTCTCGTGACTTAATCGCGCACTGTATAACCATGTAGACATAGACATATATTTCTTGCTAAAATTATCTCGACATTTCGACTACATTTCGAGTCGACTGGTGACCACGGCCCCTGCAATGTGATTTGCAATTGAACCCACAATAAGACTGTTACTAATTTGTAATACGTACAATAGAAGTGGAAAAATATTTTAATTCGAAAAAAAAAGTTTTTTATGGAAGTTTAGCCACAAAAAGAATAGAACATAATTTCATGATTTTCTATAACCCGATAGGGTTAGTAAGCGGCAGGCTTAATATGGGTTTAATCATTGTGCAGGTATTCCCTAACACTATGTACTTAGCAGGATTGTTTTGTTTTGCTTTTTGTTTTTTTTTTTTTGTAAGTGCACCCTTTGTAATTAATTATTCTTTATTATTAGTATTGTTCTTTTTAATTATCTATTTCTAGTAACATGTCACTTGAAATAAAATATGTTTTATGTGCCTAATCTGTTCAACTCACTCTTAGGGCCCCGAGATACAGGCTCCTGCCTAGTTCGGGGTCCGAGGGATATCTCACTGTCTGAACTTTCAATAATGTATTCTAAATAAATTTATTCTTATTCTTAAGAATAAGAATAAGAATAAGAATGGTTTATTTGCTTAGAATACGTAAATACAGATCTTAATTACTACATGTTTTGAACCAGTATTCAGTCGACGAATCAACATGCAAATTGCTTAACAAAAAACACACATCAGCTTTTACCTATACATTCACAATAATATTATGGAAAATTACTTTATACAATTAAAGATTTGTAAAATTTAAAATATAATACTAAAAATATGTCAAAAAAAATAATAATAATAATAATAACTATAAATTATGGAAATGTCATTGCAAATACATTATTAATCACAAAGAACTACAGATTGAATGAAAAAAAAAAAACTATTTACCTATTTTACCTTGAAAAATCCAAGTATTCTTTAACGCTATAAAAACACTGTTTGTTCAACCAAGATGTCAATTCTTTTCGAAATTCTGTTCCCTGCAAAATCTTTAAATCATCGGGAAGACTGTTAAAAATCAAAATTGACATATTGAACGCATTTCTTTTGTACATATCCGCGTGGCATGGTGGCTGGTGAAGAAGATTTTTATATTGCGCTCTTTGATGTCTTACAGAAACATCAGTTCGCTTTTCGAAGTACTGTGGATGTGATTTAGTTATCATACAAGCCTTTTTTATGTACATGCAGGCCAAAGGTAGGACTCCTAGCTGCTTGAAAATTGGCCTGCAGCTATCCCTGAACCCAACATTCGCAATGGCACGTAAACATTTTTTTTGTAAGGTGAATGCTCTCCCCACATCAACTGAATTTCCCCACAAGAGAAGACCATAATTAAGCGTCGACGACACGTAACCATAATATGCAGTAATAGCGGCTTCGGTAGAGACTGTGTTCCTAAGTCTCCTTAAAGCAAACACAAACCTATTTAGTTTAGAACACACATAATCTACATGACACTTCCAATTTAGATGTCTATCAATAACTAAACCTAAGAAAGTTGTAGTATTAGTTTCCTTCACGGAATTGTCATCGTAATGAATGTCCAATTTAGCAGGATGAGCTTTATAAGAATGAAACTGCATAAATGTCGTTTTAGTTAAATTAATATTTAGATTATTCTTAGATATCCAGTTACCTATGTCAGTGAGTGCTCTATTAATACTTATTTCGTATGAGTTTTTATCGTCCCCTTTTACTATTAAAGTTGTATCATCAGCAAATAAGATGCATTTATGTGATGTGGCCAGTGGTAAATCATTAATGTAAATCAGGAACAATACTGGGCCCAAGTTACTTCCCTGGGGAACGCCTGAATTATTAGTACGAAATTGCGATCTGTATATGTTTTTTGTGAGTGTATTACCAGTTACAGCAATTTTAGCAATTTCAGTGCATTGTTGTCTATCCTTCAAATAGCTTTCGAACCAGCTTAATGCTATCCCTCTTATTCCATAGCATTGTAACTTGGAAAGTAGTATTTTGTGATCGACAAAATCAAATCTTATTCTTATGAGTTACGTAATCACGAAAGTTTGTAACATTAAGTACCTGATAAAATAATAAATTATATTAATCTTTATTCAATTCAGGCATTAATTACATATCACAGAATAAACTAAAACTAAACTACGACTAAAATAATACAATAATTAAACTAAACACAATAACTAAAAAAAAGTACCTGATTATCGATACATTCGATACCCTCTGTCCCCTCCCTATTTGTAGCTACATTTCACCGTGGATATTTTACGAGCTCGACCTAAAAACTGTGAAGTACTTGCAAGTAAACACGTCGTGTTGTGTGCTCGGCCCCGAAATTGAGGCATAAATCCCTTGAGATTACTGCCATATACGTATGCAAGTTAAGCAAAGCTATGAGGGACAACACTATTATTTAGGTTAACATTTGAATGTAGAACACTGAGTTAGTGCAATTTTTTTTTGCATCGTCGTCTAATTGTATAATATCTATCTAATTCCGAATATTATAATAATAAGGTTCCATTTATCACCCTTTGGGTACGGAACCCAAAAATTACTTAACCATTCAATATGTGCATTATTAAAAGCGTGAGAGAGCTTCACTTAAGCTCTTTATCTATAAGTGAAGTACCACTTCAACATAAGTTTCTCACTCCAAACTTATCCATAATACAATTCTCCTTCTCGAGGTAAACAAACAAAAAATCACTGCCACAATAATAAAACAATCACAAGGTATCTCCAGCAGTGGAGAGGGTGTTCAAAACTCTTCGCTATGTATGTTTAAGAATAAGGCTCAATTTGTATGCACTGATTAAACCGCAAAACCTTGCATTTTAGGCATGGCAAATCGTGCATTAGGATCTGCGTGTTTCGAGTAGGGTGACCATCATACTTCCTACTGTATTGTAAATGAAAAAGGTTGTGAGTAGTGTGTGTATGTTTGATCCTCCTTCACATCGAAGTGGCTGGACCATAAGGATAGCATTTATATCTGAACAACTGAACACCTGGGCTAGTTTTTATCCCAATGTTCTCAGGGGATTGGAATCAAATCTAGAAATTTCAACCGCTGTATTTAGAACCAAGAATTTGGCACAGTTGTTTTTAATGCACGTCGATGAAGACTACGATATTAATATTTGGCAATTCCTAAGAAAATTTTGAATAATTCCGAAATTTAAATTTAACTGCTGGATCTATAATGACCACAAGGTTCCGTATGGACCCTTCGCATTTAGTTTCTATTCAGCAGAGTAATCTCTAGAACTAGGTACTGAATCTAAACATTCTTTCGTTTGTAGAAAAGCTCAGCTCGTTTGTGGACCAACTCGCCGTCAAATGTATACGAAGTCGAGTGCAACAGGGTATCGAAATGTCCAAGAATTTTGTGAATGATGGCCACTCTACAGGGCCCGAGGTTAAGATGCTGCGATGAGGTCACTGCGGCTGTTATGTAACCATTACCCACTTAATTCTCGGCTACCTATTTCTGGTAACGTCTTTCCTGTCTGAAGAACACGATTTGTTTTTGTTCTGAGCTTTGGGTAAACGTCATTTTGTTTCTATTGTACAAATATCACTTTCGTAGTTATGATCAAGGGTTGGATGGATTAGCGTGATTGTCCGTAATATTGTGGAATTTGTGGACATGACTTCAGAATTTTTTTTTTTTTTTTTTTTTTTTAATAGCCTATATTATGTCCCACTGCTGGGCAAAGGCCTCCCCTTTCCTCCGCCACTCCCCCCTGTCCTGGGCATGCACCTGCCAATCGAGCTGAAAAGCGCTCAGGTCGTCCCGCCATCTCCTCAGAATTAATTAATAGATTAATCCATTTTTATTTAAATTACATTTGAATTCTCGGAGATAACAACTGACACATTATTTCAAAATTGCCGTTGGAATAGGAATAGACCTGGCTATGGATAATATATTTGGAATAGGTACATCTAAGATCATCTTAGTAAGATTTTTTTTGTTTTCTTTAATAAATCTAGTGTCAGAAATTTTTGTGTTATTTATTTACTATGAATCTTAATTAAATATCAGGTAAGAACCCGAAGCAGTAAACCAGTGGTTGTCTTTGACTAAAATAACAATGAATAAATAAATGTATTTTCTTTCTTTCTTTCTTTCTTTCTTTCAATGTAGGATGTAGGTATGATTTAAATATGCTTGATAAATTAACAGCATTTACTGTGTAGGTAGGTACTTTGTTTATCGTAACGATCCAATTAAAAACAAACTAGTGGCAATTTGGGTATTTCCATTTATTGATATTAAATTATCACTTGGATTTTGTTGACTTTGGCTTTTTTAGGTACGTGCGTAATATGTATTTGTATATATAAGTGCATTGATATGATTCGGGAATGAAATAGTATCCACTATTGTAGCGTCTGCCCTAACCGGGATTTGAACTTAGGACCTGCCTCTAGCTTCATAGTCAGGATCACTACCCACTAGCCAAGCCGGTCGTCTAAGAATTAAGTGTTACTTAAATGTCATTTACGCAGCACTTAAGTGTGCGGCAATTCTTACTTTTTTTATGAATTGCCATTAAGTAGGTACGTTTATGTAGAAGGCAGCCTCGCTCTAAATTGAGGTCACTTGCTCGTGCGCACATCGCGTCACAGGGCGCGGTCTGCGTGGTCATAAGAAGTCATAATCATAACATGGCGTTTGTACAACCAGTTTGTAGCCATGTAAGTACAGTCAAAGAAACTGAATCATGTTGACATTCCACGCATGACTTGCATCTGCCAAAGAAATCACAGTGAAACTGAACGTGGAAATATTATTATGGTATCTTAGTGGTACGCTTTTCAATTTCCTTAACGGTACGTGCCGTTTTCTGTACGATTTCTACTGCATCAATAAAATCGAACGCAGTAATAAAATAAAGAAACCGATAGAGACTCCATCTTAAAGCTATAGGATAGCGGTTAGAGAACCCACTACAGAGGTCCCGGGATCGATCCCCGGACGAGGCAGATATTACCTATGTTCAAAAAGAAAAACCGACACTGAAAGAAAGCAAATAATATTCTAGCCATTTGAAATCGTTGTCAGCAGGAGAGATAGAAGTCTCATAGATATAGAATGGGGGTAAAGTAGTAAGGTAGGTTACTTTATATACAAAAAAAAAACTGTCATTACATTTCATACTATACTCGTACCTAGGTACTTAGTATTATTTTTGCTAGCAAATGTGGCTTGATTTATTATTACTAGATAATGTTTATATGAAACTTGGCTGTCGTATCTATTACTCCGTTTTCTCGTACTTTTCAGAGTGCGATTATTTTCGTAGATGTTATTAGTCGAATAACGATATTGAGATATTAAGTATATCACTTTTTAGTTTTTAAATTTATCATTATGCGCAGGTACGAAATATACCTACAGGGAGCTCCTGAGCTGAGTAGGTACAAGTTTTTGAAAATATATGGACGCGTTTTCTTGTAAAATCGATGACATGGTTCCTAAGAACAGATCTTCGTATGTCTTATAGTTTCAGACTTTCCCATACTGACCGATATGAATACCTATTACATCCTGTATAATACAGACTAATGAAACAGTCGAGTTCTAATCATGTTTTGACTCAAACGAGTTCGTGAATTTACCGTTTATAGCTTACGTACAATATAAATATAGCCGTGTATACATTAGTAACCAGTTCATAAATAAATTTACATGAGTGAGTCACTGTCATATTAAATGTAAGCATGTTTGTCTACGGCTGATTGCATGGTCTCCTTGGTCAAAATACATATTAAAGTATTTTTACTGTGCTGAACATGAGTCGTTTCAGCCAAGTTTCGTTCATTCATGCATACCAGCATAGCATACCTGTAAAAGAGACAGGTGATCGGAACACTGAACATTAAAATGCTTAAATGCTTACGTAAGTTACAATAACCGGCGCAAGAGGAGCGCTCTAGGCAAGATGGCAAGGGCGCCACTTTCCAGTTTCCTGTGCAAAATAAAATTATGATGGTGCCTTTTGAGAGGCGGGGAAGATAGACAATCTCGCTCTACCTACATTGATTAAGAGCTAGCGGTGCACCTAAATACTGCACACCTCTTCGAATATGAAATTATTTTCCCAACGATTAACCAGCGTCAATTGTCTTATCAACTGTAGGCCGGTATCAGTCTGAGCTGGGATCATTTTGTGTAAATTTTTTCATTGTTTTTAAAATTTTATTTCCAATGTTCCTTTGTTTGGCTCAAATCTTGTAAATCGAATTCAATCTACATTTATGGCCACTTGCAGGAAACACATAAATCTCGAGTTAGCGTTAAGCTTAGTTTAGTAGTGTCAACATGTATGGAACTGTCAAGCTTAAGCCAGGCTTAACAACTAAATCTAGATTTATTTTTACCTGCAAGTGGGTCTTGGGTGGTAAAATGCAATGCAAGTAAAGCAACAAAAAGTACTTGCATACATAAAAGAAAGCATGTGTTAAATTTAATTTTTGAGTGAAAATTACTTTTGTAATTTATACTGCCATGAATGTTTCCCATCCTTTAATAATATAACCCTTCTTTCTATTTTTAGTCACTAAAATTTACCTAGCGTATGTCCATGTTTTTAGATCGCGTGTCGTAGTTTTGCTTACTCTGTCACTTGTAGTGCATTGATATTGTACTACGATAAATAAAATACAACAACAGAGTAGTGGGCGCTATTTTCTTTGTAACTGTTACATTAATTTTTGACGCTTATACATTAAGTATGTTTGAATATAGCAACGACCTCGTATGAAAAATATTAATTCATCTTTCATCGGTTTTCTACTTGGTGAATTTCTTATAAATACCTAGCATATCTTTATAACGCATTTTTAGCAGATTATAGATATATCTGTCCCTCTTCAGATATAACTTGAGAAAGAGAGAGATTGTACACTAAAACTACGGAGCTAACCTTTAACGGAGCTTGGGGTAGTAAAGGCATTCTTTGATCGTCTATACATACTCCAGCTGTTGCTAAGCATTTTCACGGCCACGGTCAGCCAAATTACAGTTCTGGTGTAATTGCCATTATTCGATTGCCTTGTATTTTTCCGCGTCAAGACAAACTCTTCGTCGGATCAACTTTCTTTATCTCCCACGCTATCTCTACATAAACAAATGACATTCAAGGCGGATATGAGCGATATGAATGTATTTACGTATTCAACAATGGATTTTCCGGTTTACGAGGGGTGTTTAAGGTATTTTGAGTATGTATTGTGATTGTTAGGTTCGTATATAAGTTTAGGTATGTTGAGTATGTAGGGTAAAATAATAAACATGAAACAATTGACGAAGGAGAAAACAAGGAAAGCGATAACGGGTTGTTTATATCATTCGGGATGTACAATTATGGAATGAGTTGTTACTGGTAATATTCCGAATTTTTTCACACTTTTGAGATGACATTCCGATTTAAGTATACATCAACTTTCAATGTAACGCGGTATCTTCTTCGTGGTTATCACTTGTTGCTCCCTCAACGGTCATATGTCATTCGAGTGAAAGGAATGGGATGCTGCAGTTGTGTCAGCAATACAAACTTGGTCCTTCGAGCCGGATAAAAGTCGCGCAGCAATAAGCTATAATCCCCACCCCCGGATCTGCGCGACATTGAAACACGGCCCGTAATATGAAGATTGCTCGAGAGTAGGATGTCACCTAATACGGTTCGTTAAACGCAATCTAGACTGATCCCACACTGGAAAGGTGATATCATACATACAGGTATCATAATATATGTTGGTACCATGATTTCTTTTTAGTCATAGTATTTCTCCAATAAACAATATAGTGTTTGAAAATTATACTAATCATTACTTAAATATTGAGACAAAAAAAAAACACTGTATGTAACGTAAGTAATCATCATTGCACCATGATTTCTTTTTAGTCATAGTATTTATCCAATTAACAATATAGTGTTTGAAAGTTATACTAATCATTAAGTACCTACTTAAATATTGAGACGAAAAAAAAACACTGTATGGTAACGTACCTAAGTAATCATCACAAATATTTATTTATTTTGATTAACCTTAACACATTATCAAAAATTTCATCCAGACTGTAAAAGCTAATATAAAAAAAATATAAATATTTTTAGTTTTATGTGAAACATTTTTTTTTATTATGTATTATTAGTTTATTTTGATTATGTCGTATTAACTAGGGTCTAGTGATGGTTTAGGAGTTGAACTACTTTTCGGAATTTTACTAAATTTCTACAAATTACTTCGTGATCTTCGCTCACGTTGTACGACGAATACTCGTACGAAGATTCATGAAGTGTATTAGACTTAGCATTTGCAATTTAGCGATTATAAGATAAGGATCCTGAGGGAATATCGGAATAAAACAGAACTTTATGTATTGCTCCCGAGATCCATTGTTTATGTACCGTGGCGTGCAGGCAATATTTTTCAAATAAATAAAAACAGTTTACCTAAAACTATCGTACTACATACTAAATGCTTTGATTGATTTGATAGATTTTTAGTTTTAGTTAGATAAAAAATAAAAATTATTAAAAAAATATGTAGAAACTTCTTTGTTTGTGAGTGTTTGCACCTGATTGCATTGGTCTTAGACGAAGATTTAATTTTGACTTTATACACTAGGTCAAATAATGTTTTTTCTCGCAATCTAAGTGAAAAATATAGTTTTCACCTTGAGACTAAAATATAAACCCTCGGATAAATAGACACCCTCGCTAAAGCTCGAGTGGTTAACCACCTCGGGTATATATTGACTTATTTTAAGTCCCTCGATAAAAAATGAATACCTACTATTATGTCGCCTAGATCCAGCATAAATACAAACTTTACGAGCAGACTCGTTAAAACAATCTGGCTAGAGTTACAATAAATGCGAAAAACAACCAAAATAATTAGTTTAGTGACAAAAAAAGGCTTGGGGTTGGTTAGACGCAAACAGAAAGTGTGGGTTTTAGTTAGTGTGAAGTTGTTATCAAATTGTTCCCATGTAGTTTACGGTAGTTTAACGCAATCACGTAAAAAACCGACCAAAAGGGCATTCAAAGTCAGGACTCTATTTTTAAAATGTCCGTCGTTCATTAGTCGCTGAAGCAACACTAACATGTGCCTCATTATAGAGTTGTGTATTTTTGTCCCAACGCGCCATGTCGTGTTATCTAATTTGGTTAATAACTTGTTGACCCTTTTATCCTCATACAACATGCTTTTCAGATTGATGACCGAGAAAGAGACCAATGAAATGGAACACTTAGCCTGGATATAAGTGTACGTTTTATTTACTAAATAAATTGTCTATTTAGGTACATAAAAGTATCCCAAAATTAAAATAACTATATAAGAAAAGGCTAAAACTTATACAAATTATTTAAAATAGCCCCCTCAGACAAGGTTCCGAAGATGCTGGCAGCGTTCCCTCTTTGGATAGCTAAGCTAATTCTTTGTCCGAGGAAGCTGCCAGCCAGCTCTTCGGTCCCCTGTGACGTTTACTAACTTGGGAATATCGGGATAAAAAGTAACCTGTGTCATTCCGGATGTCCAGCTACATAAAAAAAAATCAAAACCCATCCCGTAATAGTTTTTGCGTGAAGGAGTAACTGAAATATATACTCCTATCAATCCTTACAAACATTCGCTTTTGTAGTATTAGTAGGATACGATAAGATAAGATTCAGGTTCAGAGGTTCTACGGTTTTTTTTGTGACAGTAAATGATTTCTTTCTTTCTTTATTGACGCAGAAACTTCACTGCCTTAACCTAGATAAGATGGCGGTCAGAATGATTTTTCCCTTGCAAAAACTTAGGTTAGTATATTAGGCCCCCAGAAGCTGTCTGGCTGGTCTGTGCACAATGTCTACAGTCAGTTTGTGTCAGTGTTGTTACAATCAGCCGTTGAACCAGCGCTTATTGCGGCAATTTAATTTTAATTAGACAACAGTCATCGCGAACGAGTGATTCACATTGCGTGACGCCTTCGTTGTTTGTTTGAGGTTTAGTTTAACAGCCATGTATCTATCTACATATATTTTACATAAAATCCTTATATAGTTTTTAGTTTGTATGTAGTGTTACCCGCAACTCCGTGTGCAAAGAATTTGTTTATTGCTATCGCGCGGGAACTAGCAATTTTCCGGCACAAAGTGTCTCATGTCCTTCCCAGGGTCTCAAACTAACACTGTGCCTTTCATTTAAATTGGTTCAGCGGTTTGAGCGTGGAGAGGTAGCATAATGCGGACAGAGCTTCGTTCTCATTTATAATATTAGTAAGGAACAGTAAGGATGGCAAGGGTATTTATTGTAAGGGGGAGCGCCAAAGTTCGCATAATCTTCGCTAGTCATACCGTAATTTTTGTCCGAATCATCGTTTGTCAGAATTTTATTCTTTTGCTTTTGCCAAACTTTAGTCACGAAACATTAGTGAACCCGTCCTTAGAAGTAACGTCCGTAGGTTAATGACTAAGTACCGACCACAAATTTAACATGGCAACAAAACATACAATCCATCCTTTAATCACTTGTAGGTACTTAGATGTAAACGTTTTCGCAGTAACCGCAAAACAGCAGGCTAGTAAGTCTAATGCCATCGAATGAAAGTGGACGTCATACAATAACAGTGGGTTGAAGATGGTTGAAGTACCGTTTACGTAATGTTATGCAAAACGCGTTAGTGGGTGGAAATTTAGGGCTTTGACTTGCAACGGTGATTTTTGGAATTTACTATTGATTTTATGGTGATACGGAAAATGAAAGTTGTAGTTACGATAACTTTGTATGACTAAGATCAAAATATCAATGATCAATTAATATTTAAGATTACCGGGGAATCATCATCAATATCATCCCAGTCCCACTCAACGTCCCACTGCTGGTCAGTCTCTTGAAATGAGAAGGCTATGGCCTTAACCCTAATTCTCACGCGGGCCTAGTGCGGATTAGAACTTCACACACGACACAAGATATCAAAGTCAAAGTCAAAAAGTCTTTATTCAATTTAGGCTATAACAATCACTTAGCTTAAAAAAAATCTACCACCGGTTCGGAAAAACCTCTGTTCGAAGAATCCGGCTAGAAACTCAACTAGGTATTTTTTTTTATAGTTTTACAATATTATTAAATGATATGCTGTAGGTACCTAAAGGTCATGGTAAATATGAAATGTAATGTCGCACATGGTTTTTGAAAAACTCAGTGATGTGAGTCTAGATTTAAGCCCACGTGTTTAAGAGGCGATAAGTCAAATCACGAAAGCTTTTAAAGAATGAAAAATGGCTAAAGTAAGTAAACATTTTTTTAGCTGAGCCTGGCAATGAGAACAATCGCTAGTCTTTTCTTGTCCCTTTCATCTGCACATCAAAGTGCAAAAGAGACACCACTATACCATTGGTTTACATGAACATGCTATAGAATAAACTATAATACGTATACTCCCTCTGTATCTGTCATGCTAATTTGCAAAAATAATATGTTACTTGATGTATTATTCACATCTTATATAACATTAATGATAAGTACAAAAAGAAAAAAATATCTTGTTTGCACAATCACAGCGTGGAAGTCATTATCACCTTCTCCATTGAATTTGAATAAGTAAACAATGAACAATATTCGATGCGCATTAATGGCTTTTACTTCTCGGAACCATAATCAATAACATGAGTGTGGTTAACTACCTAGCCGTTTTTATAAAACGATTTGTAAGGGAAATACGTTCCTAATATTGTCAACTGCTCGAGTTGGTGTACCTACGTATACTCCTATCACTGACTGACGAGTAATATAATCTCTTGAATTTCTACCCTCAGCTATACTTATGTAGACGATTGTGTTGTAGACTGGCAACAAACTCATGGCATTTAATAAATTAAAAAATCAAAGCAGACTGCTTAAAAAACTAGTAAGAAGAAACACATCGAGTGGTCTATAACTCAAGTAGATACTCGTACCTATCTTAAAGTTCAATAGGACCCATTCAAATCGATCTAGTTACCGTCAAGGGCGGACAATTAAATCAGCCAAAATCAAACTTCTTCTGAACTAGGTATTAACCATTTCATTTGCTCCTGCGCTATTACAAGTTCACCTCGATCCGCTTACTCCGCTGCTGGCTTAGTAGCGGTAGGCAGCAGAGGAGCAAGGCTCATTGATGTGGACTTCCTCAAAGTAATAGACTAACAGCGTTATTCATAAAAAATCTTTAATTGAGGTTTGATCGGTCTGTTAGTTAACAGACTGATTAAGCTTGCTTGACGTTTGTCAAGAAGTATGATTCATAAACGCTTGCTAACGGTCTGCTCGTTGTTGAGCTCCTGATAGACTGATTAGACGCGTTATGTTGGCACTCTTGACAAATCAAAGACAAAAAATGGCCTTATCGAGAATTTAAAAAAATTAAATTGACAGCAGTGACAGCAGAGATGCTTGTTTTCCCGCCATTTCCGATCCGCGTGTTAGTAGACCTAAACTAAGTGCAAAAAGCCGTAACTCTAAGTTAATCATCCTAATTTTATTTAGTTACTTATCCTAATACAAATTACTGAAAAAAAAATCCTGATTTTTTTAAATCTTTGCATAAACCTCCATATACATATCTTCGGTATGGTTTTTGGCTCTTGTCAAAGTCAGCTGTACAAATCTGTGGCGGCCATTTTGTGACTTAGCTGGGAGATAAAGGAGGGTCTACGGTCCACAAACTTTAGCAGAGCCTTGATCGACTGATTAGCGCTAACAGACGTTTATGAATCACGTTTTTTAGCATCGGGCCATCAAGGACCCTTCAAGGAGGCTCTAACTTTTTATGAATAAGGCTGTTAGTCAATGAGGATACTCTAACAGGAGGAATACCGCTAAATGGCGTTAGTATTTTAAGGTCCGTTTGACGTTACAGTCTTGCCTGCGATTGGCTCATTTAATTTAGACACGAAACGTCGGCATCAGTAGGAACTTGTGAAATAAATAAATCAAGTGTGAAAAAAAAATTGTTCGCTTCACTTTTAACCCGTAAATTGGCAGAGTGCACCTATTCGAGACTACCTTTTTGTATTTTTTTTACCGTACATTTTTTTGGAATTAGTACAGTCACCAGCACCAATATCTGATGCAACAAACGTGCATAAATATCTGATACGACTCTCTATTTCTATGGCCGGATGGACGTCTCAGATATTTTTGCACGCTTGTTGCATCAGATATTGGTGCTGGTAACTGTACTAAGTAAGTTTTTATTGTCTATAGTTCCTTTTTTTTTCATTCAGAAGGCCGACGTAACGTCAAACAGACCTCACGATACTAATGCCAACTAACGACATTCTCTGACACAAAAACCATCATTATTCAAAACCATTTGCTTAGCAAAACTGACTGCTCCATTATGACGCGACAAATCTTATTAAATCTAGCGTCGGCGCACAAGGAAGTAATTTGTGGTGACTCAGCGGGAACAATGGAGCTCAGGATTCAATCTGAACGCAGAGTTCTTCCTACCAACACTCAGAGTTGCAATTACTCTCAGTAGTTTAGTTTTCTTAATTCAGATTCTAGCTTTTGCCTTGGCTGCATTACATAATAATATACAGGTTATATTTCAATATTTCGGCATTGATTTTGACTCTTAGTTTTAAAGTTGCTACTTACTTTACTTCTTGATAATAAGAACCAAGTATGTAATTTTAGTTTTAATGTTTTCTTCAAAAATAAATGCTTCAAGATGATCGACATTTGTATGGTCTCTAGCAACTTTGGAGTATTTAATTACTCGGCTACTTCGCGATTAAACAAAACCAGTAATGAGATAGGATTTCGAAATGAGCTTTAAATAAATCGGTTCACAGAATCAAACAGTGAGTGCACAACAACGACAATTTTAGGACCCACTTACGTTATGAGTCGGAGAAGTTCGTTCACAGTCTAGAGGTTACTATATAGTATGATATAATAATATGTGTTATTGCAAAAAAGTCTGCTACTTACACCAAAGTAGTTAAGTTTTTGTAACGGTCGTATTTCCGACCCTTTGGTTATGTTATGACATGGATGGTATGCACGATATGCATACAAAAGATGCATCTGCCGGGAATCACCTTTGACTAAAATAGCTCTGATGCCAGCATGAAATGTCAACAGAAATAAACATCGTGTCAGTGCCCATGGTGAGCTATACAAACTATGATTCAGTATGTCGAATGCGTGTTTACCCACGGCCTCTGCGTCCGCGCCGCGCGCCTTAGGGTCGTTAATTATGAACGTTTTCCTTTTAAAATACTACATAGACAATAGGTTCTCTTGTGACACTGTGTTTTAAGTGTTGGTTGGGTTTGACTGAACTGAAATATTTTCAGGACTTGTTATGGTTGGGCAAATGATTACGTACATTGGTGTTGTTGAAAGTATTCCACGCTAAAGGCGTCAATATATTTTGAATCAAAAATCCCAATAAACACCACAGGGGTGGCGAGGTGTTTACTCAAACTATCCCAATTGTCTCCTGAAATACTTATTTCTGATTATTTAAAAACACCTCATAGATTTAGATGTTTGGAAAGGCGTGGGCCTTAGTATTAAAACACGCACATAATGGTCTAAATTTTATTTCGATGTCATTATTTTTTACTTACTATTTTTTATTTTAGGAGAAAAAAAAGTGAAGATAAAACGTATGAAAGTACGTTTATTAGGGCCTTTACTATCTAAACTTAAAGTTTCTGGTTGTAATGAAATCATCATCATCCGTAGGACATCCACTGTTCGACATGGGCCTCCAGTTGGTTTGGTTAGAAGCGGCCTGCATCCACCGTGAACCTGTTGCTTTAATCAGGTCATTCGTTCATCTTGTCGGTGTCATACTTATTCTATGGCTCTATGGTCCTACGCAAAAAATACATGCTTTGAATATTGTACAAATACTTTGCCTATATTGCGCCATATTCCAAGATTCCAAGTATGACACATCTGAATAAAACTAATATCGCTACGTTAGGCATGCTTAGCACGCTAACAGAAACTCGACTGACGTCAGGAACACCTTGGCTCGTATGGCTTAGCCGCAACCATGAATAACCAGTGACATGGAGAGCTATTTTCTTATACATTGCGTAGTTTATTAGTTTACTCTGTAGAGTGAGCATGTTGAGAGAGCAATTAACAGAGTAATCGCTCACGACGCATTCAATCGCGTAGAAACGCAGCCGGGTAGGATGGTCAGTGCATCACGTCATCATTTACGGTAAAGGCGAAGTACCTTGAGAAGTATCGGATGACAAATGGCAGTTAAGCCATTTTAGGCAGGAATACACATGCTTGTAGCTACATATTTTCATGCATATAACCTGCAGCTTGTGTCATATTTGTTTGAGGATTGACGTACGCGAGGTAGCTGCTTATACGAAAATGTGCAAGCTATACAGACATGTGTCATCAATGTCATCATCCCAGGCTATATAAGTCCCACTGCTGGGCACAGGCCGCCTCTCAGAATAAGAGAGATTGGGCCGTATTTCCGACGCTGGCCCAGTACGGATTGGGAACTTCACACGCACCGTTGAATTGCTTTGCAGTTTTGTGCAGATTTCCTCTCCCACATAGCACGTTGAAATCATTAAAGCCGTTTCCAATATCCAGTATCCCCGAAAATAATTAATACAAACAAAAAAATATAATATCAAAATCCGACCAACACTGCGGTCCAGCCATTTTAGCGTGAGAGAGTAACAAACACACACACACACACGCACATAGACATGTGACCGTATACACATAAACTTTCGCATGTATAATATACTTAGTATTTAGATAATAATATTGGTAACCAACATCTTGTTAGGTAACAAAGCATAACGCAATGTGTTCGGGACGCAGCTGCCATTTCTTTTTGAATGCTATCCTGGCATTCACAATGGCTGTCCCTTCTACTCAACAGGAATATCCGTAAAAGGCAAAAATGCGCAGAACTGGTTATTCCAGCTAACTTAAATAACACTATACTTAGTTTGGCTAGGTATTTAACTAAATATAAACAAAACAACGTCATTTGGTGTCTTAATATTGAAATGCACCCATTATACTATATATCTCGCCATTTATACATATTTTTGAAGCGTTTGCGTAAGTACATATTTTAACACTGGACTTTACCCACAACTACCACACCACATAGTTTAACTGTTACAATTCCGGCCTAATTTTAGATTTTATTAATATTAGATGAATTTCCTGACAGCCAATTGTATATGTTCGTGTACGATAGATGCCAATTGATTGCTTACTTAAGTAAACAAACGCATTAAAAGTAGACATAAATCGACCATCAATGTACATATTATGCTATAACAGAACTACAATCGTTGAAACAATTGAGTCGCGTCATAGACAATAATACATTAATTGCGATTTCAACCTTGATAATCCATAGAGCAGTCTGAAGAGCCAGCTGACCCAGCTGACTCATTTATATTTTTTAGATGCAAATTCTTGAAGGCCATAGATTTTTGAATTATCCTCCTATTTATCCTCTACAGAGTGACCTTAGCCTCTGGACAAGTAATGAAACCATGGATAAGACTAATACTTAGCAATACCTCAAAATAGTTATTTGCTTAATTAGACAAGATAAAAAATCTATGAAATCAGATCATCCAAATACACAGGCGGCTCCAAAGTGATACATTGAAAACCGTTAGTTTTTCGGTAAATATTGGACTGATTGTTATGATACTTTGCAGTTTGGTTTTAAATATCTTGCTAAGCCAGTAGTATTCGTATTTGTCTAGAGGCTAAGGTCACCCAATCTAATAATAGTGCAATGTAAAGAAAGAGCTGTGTGAATTTCATCTCATTTTATATATCATCAACATCCACTCCAGTATACATTCATGTTACTGAGGGGCTACTACAAAATTCGTAAATGGAAGTTCGTATCGAACCGTCCCTCTCACTCTCGTATTAAATAATATTAGCGTCAGCGGGACGGTACGATACGAAGTTCGAATAATAGGTTAATATGTTTTTGTACGCCAACTGGCAAAACATAGTGCAAAACGAAAAAATGTAACATCTCTGTATTTATGCAGCCATAACCTATTTCACAAATAAAACACTTTTGACTTTTAGTTTGAAGTGTTGTAGTACATAGACCCTGGATGCCAAGCAACATCTAGTACAAGTGTGCCCATCTCTATGGTGCACAAGGCCACATGTCAGATCAGCAGGCAAAGAAAATTACAATATAATAATGATGGGACTGGCAATCGAACTCAGTACTTTTTTTGTTGTACTCTGTTGCTGAAGTTGCTGTTGAAACGTGGTACGTATTTAGTCTTGTCATTCATCAGAATAGATCATCAGTGATATAAACCTCAGAAATAACGCCTACATGATAGATCTCATATATAGATCTCAATTTAAATAATCTGAAATCTCATTTGATCTCATGTAATAGTGGTCCCCACTTATAGGTACTTGCCAGAAAAAAAAGTAAAAGTATTACATATTGGACGACCTACATCTACATACATATTTCTTCTTAGTTAGGTATGGCCTCGGGCGCGCTTGCATTTAACCAACATAATTTATTATTGCAAGTACTGAGCGCACACTGAGCGACCGTTTTTCTAAAATCATAAATTATTTCAAAATGAGAACATACGTTTCAATTCAATGCAGCGGCCAGCCACCGGTTTCGCGTTACATTACATATCTCATTGTTACAAATCGGAGCGCGTTAACGGCCAGTAACAAATTTCGAGATTGTCAACAAAATACCAACCGCTCAGTGGCGCTTTGTTCCAATTTTAAAACAAGAATCCTTTGTCGGCCATGACGCAACGTGCTTGTTGGAGACGTGGATAAGCGGGTGATAAGTGGCTGATAAAAGAATAAGGGCTTTTTATAAAAAGTTAGATCATTACTTAAGAATTTGAGTACAAGTTTCAAGTGTTTCTTCTAGGTAGTAGTATTATACAGCTTTTTTTAGGGTTCTATACCAAAAGGATGCCAACGGAGCCCTATTATTCAGATTCCGCTGTCTGTCTGTCTGTCTGTCCGTCCGTCCATCCGTCTGTCACAGATAGGACTCTATATCTTGAGCCATACCTAATAGCTAGAGACTTGAAATTTTCACAGATTGTATACTGTGGCCGCTATAACAACAAATACTAAAAACAGAATAAGATAGATATTTCTCCAACTTGCTCGGAAATGTTCTCATTAATGTTGGAAATATCGACCGGGAAGTCCATCGTTATATGCGTTGATCCAATAATAAATAAATAAAAAAAGTGAAATTACTTCCTGGACATGTCCGGGAAGTGTTTATTATCGGGCAGGTTTTTTACTTTTAATTTCATCCAAGACCGAAAATTCACCAAACAGCCAGCCAACTGTTCAATAATCACATAAAAAGCCGAGATTAAAAAAAATTGTTTTCTGCGTTTAGCTAATGCCTAAATGATTGTGTCCAAATCATAATAAGGTGTATTGAGACTTAATTATCTTCTCGGACTACTAAATATTTTGCAACAAAGAAATAAGTTGTTTTATGTTGTGCGTTTAGGAATTGCCGCTTGAACTAAAAGTAAATATTTATATTTACTAATCCTATAAGTTTTTCTTTTAATTTATTTTGATTACTATATTTTATGTGGAACCTAACATACGATTCGGACCCTAATCTTTAACATCGAAATTGAGGCGGGAACGTGAATTTCATTCTGTCAAAGATTTTCTGCCGTGTTATTTTTACGAAAATGAAATGAGTTCTATAATTAGTGATGAAAATATCCTAATGGGCACGCAGCATCTTTTATCAGTAAGGTTTATTTTTATTACTATAAAAGTGTTAATTTTGTTTAGATTGTATGTAGCTTGTTACATAAATATATTGTGCCGAATAAATATAATGTTTTCGGTTTCTTTCCTCGCATATTTGGAGAAAAGCAGTATACAGGCCTCGGCAGGAATGTCATTTCGTTTGTCAAAACCTTACTCATCCACGAAATGACTTTTCCCGCCCTCTGCAGTAATATACTATTATTTAAAGTGGGCTCCCAACTCCCATTCCCATACAATACAATAAACGTGATTTTTTGCCGTTTTTTGCTTGATATTAATAACGACAACAGGTTTATACGCTTGAAATATTTAGTTGTATAAGTAATCAACTTAAAAATAAATAATAAAATAAAATAAAATAAATATTTGAGTGGGGCTTCCACACAACAAACTTGATTTTTTGCCGTTTTTTTGCTTATGTCACGTTAGTACTATTAGTATTTTTTCCTAATGTTACGTCAGTACTATTAATATATTCTGTGAATATAGATAACAATGCTAGAGGTACTTTGTAACTTCATCTTTGTTACTGTAGGTAGACCAAGTAGACCAAATATGTGATTACCGGTTCACGTACGATTTCTTAGAATCATTGTATCATTTCGTGTCGGCTTCTTAAAAGACTATAGCTTAGTCGACTTCAGTATAAAAGGCCGGTTGGCATAGGCTGTTTATGTATGATCCGCGGGCACGGCAGTGCCTCTGCAAAGTCGAACGCAAGGTGAACTGCCAGTACCATCATTTTTGTAAGAATTGGACGTATAAAAAAAAAATCTAGTTTATTTATAGCTTCACTGGAGATTTCGTCTACAAATAGTTTATTGCGTGGTAGCAAAAAATATCCTTTTTCCTTTTCTAGGTCTCAATCTGTCATTGTATCAGATCACAGGTTGAGTACTTTAAGCGTGAAAACATAACAAATCAACACATTCGCATTTATAATGTAAATGTTAAAGAGTCTTTCAGAAATTATACGAATGCAAAATTACAAAGATTTGATACTGACTTACTGAATAAGGAGCATTAAAAGTAAACTGGTGTTTCTCCAGTAGATACCAGTCTCAAGGAATCTCTGAAAAGACTCCCACAAATTAACTAATTTTTAATTATTTTTTTGCTGCTTTCTACATATATTTCTTTTTGCTACTCTTAGAAACAATTCATCTCACAGGGTTGGACTGTCTATAAGATTTCACTGTTTTTTTTTTACAAATCATTGCAATCAAAACTTGGCACATTTTTCACAGCATTTGTTGGGATTCAATTCTGTCACCAGCGAACACAGCAGCTTCGCACTATGTATGAGATTCTGAGAATTCGACAGGATGACCGGGATCATAATAATGGCTGCTCAAGTGTTCAAGTAACTTCCATTTTGTATCTCCTAGCTTTTACTTCGCGGCAGCATTCGCGTTAACCATTACGTAGGTATTTGAATTAACATTCAGTTTGGATGAAATTCCGCAGGATTTTCCGAAAATTACAGCCTGATCGTCACACGGTGCTTAAAAAGCACCCATGTCAGATTCCATGCCTTTGAACCTAGTGGTGTGAAGTTTCTGGGTTTTATCCCGATGTGCTATTTCAAAGAATCAGCTATTTGTATATTAAAATTTTATCTTAATCTGCCCGGAAGTTTTAGCGGGAAGAAGTAACAAAACTAACAAATACATGCGCACACACGCACTCACAAACTTTTATGTACATTTATAATAAACTTAGCGGTTTATGAAAAACACATTCCTCTCACATCTCTGTGGAAACGCAGTCTATGGAGGTAATGTAAGTCAAGATTAATATTACCTTTTCTTCTACAGAGTACTGGAGTGTTCTGCACGTTCTTCCTGGCACATGCGATCCGGATGCGACGGAGGGCCTCCATAAGGAACTCTTCTACGCTGCGAGAGGCGGCGGCTCCTGACGACTCCTTGCTTTCTCCAAGCGCTCCGGCTCCTACCTTGCCAAAGTATTAGGAATTGAACTCCTGTGGCCCTGGTCTGCTTGGTGATAAGCTCGAAAGACTCATGTCAAATTTTGATTATTAGAATTTGAAACTTAGACCCTGTTTCACCACTTGTCGACTAATTTTAAGTGCCAGATAAAAAGTAATGCCGTCTTTGTTTATTTGGACAAAACAAACAGAGACGGCATCGCTGATATCCGTGACTTAAAGTTATTGGACAAGTGGTGAAACAGGCCCTTAATGTCAATTGGTAAAAGTTGACATTTACTGTGACGATATATCCTAAATTTAGGACGTCGGGCCTTACGAGGTCAATGAAGAACTATTGAAAGACTTTAAGCGAATTATTATATGAACTTGTTTTTGTGGTTTTCAGGCGTTACTTGAGCGTAGGTGTTTGCGCAATTTGGATAAGGATTACGTAAAGAATGTTAACGTTAACTGGCTAATCTTCATATTTTTTGTTTAATTGATAAAAAGAAAAATACTTGTTTTGTACAGATTAGACTTTTTAAAACACTAGCCTTTTTGACCTCAGTTCCTCTTTCCGTGATGCATGCTTTACCTTACACCAACCTGAGCGTTGTTGGCATAAAAGACGAAATTACTCATTGTGTTCTTGAAACAGTTATTTTTTTATTTTTTTGTCGCCCAGCGCCATCTATGCGCTATGCTGTGGACGTTCGGGCATTCTGTTATTCATTTTATAGCACAAAAATAAATTAATTCCGTGGACATTAGTATATTTTCCGACGAAAATTACATCATTAACGTCGCTCCGATGCCACTAAGTATTTACAAAATTGTAGTATAATTTGCTCTAAAAGACCTGAATACTTAGGTATATTTACTGATGTGCCAAAGGAAACTTTCCAAAATTGGGGATTTTTTCATGTACCTACTTAGGAAAATTTCGGAAACTTCTCACAATTTTGTATGAGGATTGAAACTTTCTTAAATATCTTTTAAAATTTTCCAGATATTTCCAAGAATTTTCCCAACTTTTTGGTAGCTTTCCGCAACTTGCTCATCTACTACGTATATTATATTAATTCGTATTGAGGCTCGTGACCAGGGCCAATTAAACCATTAAGTATTATTGTAGGTAATTAGTATGTTAATTGCATTTGCCCGTATACTCAAATGTTTACATTGTTTAAAACATCCTTTTGTAGCGTTTGAATGACAATTTTAGTAATAAGAGAAAGAGTGATACCAAGTGGAAAAAGTTTTTTTACAACAAAATGATTTTATTATTTTAATATCTATTTACAGTAGGTATTTTATAACGTAGACTCTGAATTACATATCGCACGCTGTTATTTTAAGGTTATGAAAAATGTTAAAGTTCAGGGAAATACGTATTTTTTCTCTCTCTCTCTCTCTCTCTCTCTCTCTGTCTCTTTGTACCTTCTGGACAAAGATTAATGGAACGTGTTGATTAGGGTATTTCTAACCTATACTTTGTGCCTATGTACAAAGTCTCATACCAAATAAATGACATTATTAACGGAGAAATGACTGATTTGCCATCTAATACTTCAGAACGGCCTGTATACATAATACTTTTTATATATGCATCTAACTAAATAATTTACAAGACTAGAATATTCTTAAGTAAAAAGTTTATTATCTAAAGAGTAGAGACTAGAGACACGTTCTATGAAAAAAAACCGCATTCAAATCGGTTCACTCGTTTAAGAGCTTAAGAGAGACACTCAGACAGACAGGCAGACATATACACATTGTGATGAAATTTATAACACCCCCTCTTTTTGCGTCGGGGGTTAATAAACCGAAACCTTAGACGCTTGGCTTGCGCTACGCAGTTGCTAAAACACGTCAATGGCTCTATACTGCGAAGTGCAAAATCCGAACTTCGTATATTACCGTCCCATTGACGCTAGTATTATTTAACACGAGAGTGAGAGGGACGGTGCGATATAAACTTCGAATTTCGTAGTAGCCGCCCTGCGTCTACGATCACAAACAAGGCAATGGATACTGACGCCATAAAAAAATAATTAGAAGGCATAACTCCAGTAAAAAAAAACGCTTTATTTTAGCCCTGAAAAAAGATTAATTTTCGATTTACTGTAAAATTAGATTTCTTGTTGCTTTAAAACAAATAAATAGTTGATTGTGTTGGCGGATAATGACGTCATAAGTCGCTATTGCCATTGAAACTCTATGGGAGAACTGTGTTTTGACAGCTCATAAAAAGCACGTCAGTTGATTGGTGGTGTCAACATCCGTATCAAGCAGCGGTCATTCACGCATATTTTTCATGCGATATTCCTTCATTGCCAGGCTATTGTTCAAGTACCTATTGAGAGATGCCAGTTTTCGGAATGCAACTACGTCATAATGTATGTCAGTTTCTGTAATTAGATGAATACGCGCGAATGATTGCATTGGTGACTCGAGCGCTGTGAGTTCGTGGAAAAAGCAAGGTCGTTTCAATTTAACTTTACTAGTAAACAAAGAAGGTTCCGTGTGATTACGATTTTACTTAGATATTTAAGTACTAGATTTTTTTAAATTGTGACCCCTTATATTTTTAATTTTAATTTACACGTTTCTTATAGGTTTTCCTCTAAATCTTCAGGCATAGAACAGAACAGTTTTGAATAATTTTTTTATCAAAATTTTAAGCTTATTAGCTTTTCAGATAAGAAAAGAGACATTGGTAAATTTTCTCCTATTTTTTATAGTAATTTTTTAATCTAATATATTTTAGATGCTCACAACGAGCCCTCTAATTTAATGTCACACGATAGTAGTTTATAATTAGGTATTTTTTTTTTATTTACTGGTTTCTCCCCCAAAAGCGGCCAATACTTAACTCAATCGGTTCAATAGTTTCAGAGCAAATTAACTGTATGAACAGACGGACGAACAGACTAACACGCGTGATCCTGTAAGGGTTCCGTTTTTCCTTTTGAGGTACGCAACCCTAAGGGTCTGTATCACCATCCATTGATTAATTTTAACTGACGGATAAATCGGGAATCACAATTATCCGTCAATTAAAATTAATCAATAGGTGGTGAAACAGCCCCTAAATGCTAGCAGTGTGTAAAAATAGAGATGGTTTTAAATATGGCTCTGCAGCCTCTAGAGTAAAAAAAACGTCCATTCGATTTCCATCGACTTGACAGCATTCCTACGAAACAGCTTTCAATCAAATCAAACTGGGGGCTACCACGAAATTCGAAAATCGTTGTTCGTATCGTACCGTCCCTCTCTCTCTCGTATTAAATAGTAAAAGCGTCAGCGGGACGGCAAGATACAAAGTTCAAATTTTGCGCTTCATTGTATAGGGCCAGAGCGGCGGCATGTATCCCTAGACTTGAGTCTGTGCTCTAGTTTGCGTTCCCGAAGCTCGTTAACAGTAATCTCCTAAGTGCAGACTGAGATGTGCGGGAATTCCGCGGCGGGATATAATTATTCCAGCTGGGAAGCTAGCGGCTTGATTGTGGCTGAGTGTGGCCACAGTGGTAACATTTTTAACAGTAAAACAAACCAGTCTCGTTATGACAATTCTTTACAATGAGACGAGATATTTTTTTTAATGAAAATTTAATGACGACATTAAATAGTATACTAGCCTACACAGAAACAGAAACAAACAGGCTTAGAAGCGTGTTCAGATATTTTTAATCAATTTTTTTCTCAGAAGATTACGAACTCGACTGTACACGAAATAACTATTAATTTCGTTCCTATTTTAATCACGATGTAATAATTGAAACCAAAATTGGTTTACGTCACAAACAAAATGTGTCACATATTTTAATAGAAGTATATTTAAATGCAAATTTGACAGCGTTTCATCGTCGAGCCACTATTGTAAACATAATTAGGTACTCTTGATCTTGAACTGACTTATTTATTAGATCCTTAACTTGCTGTGAGAATGATGGTTGTCCATCTTCATAAAAATAACTCGACGTGAACACTTTAGACAATCCACAATATTTGCATTAATGATTGATAGCGTTAATTCTGAAAATTTTCCTAAAGTGTACCTAACCAAACTTAGGACGGCAGCGGGTCGGGAGCGGGTCGTTTAGAGAGTGCAGCAGGCCTATTTATTTATGTGGCTGTATGTACCCATACATACGGGTACATATAACCACAACTATGGCGCGCGCGGGTCGACAAAATACTTTTTATTATTTATCAATCTTGTACCGCCTAGTCTTTAAGGGACCGCCTTTTCTTCGGTTCACTAATATTTCGCAACTAACGTTTGGCAACCTGATTCATTTCGCAACTGTTTACCTAATATTTCTGAAACTGTAAATATATCAGGATTTTTATAAAACTAACTTAACCTAACCTAAATGATTCTACGCCATGGTCCTGAAATAAATCCTGAAATATTTACAGTTTTAGAGTTTGCGACATGAAAAGTTGCGAAATGAATCAGGTTGCCAAACGTTAGTTGCGAAATGAACGGACACCCTTTTCTTCAAGAGTTCGTGCCCAGGGCTCCCGAAAGTCAGTCATATTCGTTTAAACGAAGTCTTTGTTGCCAATGACATTTACATTAATACTTGCCAATATGATCCCATATTATTTAATTCCACTGGGCCCCGGCTCGCTCTAACACGGCTCTGTATGAGTCTAGTTATCTACCATATTTTTAAAAAGAAATTTAACACAGGTAAACCAATTCGCCAAATGTCAAATACCAACTTAGGTAGGTACTATTTACAAAAATCAAGTATTATACGTGCCGAAATTTTGAACATTCTATATTTAACGTTTTTATTGTATAATTTTAACATGTACCTACCTATAGACAAATAAATGTTTTTTATAATATTAATATTGAAATGATTGACACAAACATAGTCTATAATCCTAGAAAGAAATACGTAAGTACAAAATCTGCACAGTAAACCTTGACCAGCAGAAGCTGCATAATGTCACAAATGTATGTCTCAAAGAATACCTATACTTACTGCATAATAATGCTATAATTAGAGACTTGTTTTTGGTTTTGTTTAGCAAATAATATATTTGCTTTTGAAACTCGTTGCTGTAAAGTATACCTAAATTAAGGAAAACTTAAAGAAACAGTTAATTCTGTTTTATATAATTACGGGAATTTTTAATAATTGTATGGTCTGTTTAGAACAATGTAACGAGTCTTTTGAAAGACATTTTATTTATTGTTAGAATTTAAATTAAGTATTTAATTTCGGTGATGTGTGGGTTGTGTGATTGTTATTTCTTTGTGTTAATTTTATATTTTAATTTAATAATTTTAAGACAATAAGTGACTTTTGTACTGTTTAGATATTAAATTTTAATGACAATAAAAATGATTAAAAAATATTCGCGCGTTTACTTATTTATCCTGAATTATATTCATAAATGACAACTACCTATTTAATATGTAATTAGGTACTCCTTTACTAAGTCTTTATTAAAGTTGCAAAAAAAACACCCCTGTCAAACTGCATGACTGACTCTACATGAACCTAGGGGTAGAGTGGGCGTAGGAACATTGGATAAGAAATAGACTATGTCAGAGATCCAGCTATCTGCATGCACATTAAATTCCATCCAAATCCATGCAGCCATTTTAGCGTGAAAAAAATAACAAACACGGGCAAGCACGCACAAATTGACTCAAAATTTCACATGGTGATGATGATCAACCATTGAAAGTCTAGTCTTAAATTAAAATCGTTAATACTGTGTCAGCAGTTTCTTTGGAGATAGACTTAAAAAGTTAAAAGTATACTTCAGCCTGCATAAACAAATAATAGAGTCAAATGATCTCTATGACCACGTAGAAATCATCCTTGAGCGAGTTAGCACCGATTTTTTACAGCTTCATTCCTTCTATTTTGAAATCCCGGCTCGCAATGCAACACATCCGATGTTGCAGTTTGTGCAGAATTCGCAAACATTGGCCAACGGGCCTTGTCCGCGTGCCGAGGTCTGCAGTTCTGCAATACACCACGCATTACCAATACATACGACTGAATAAGACTGAATCACTGAATATTTACGCACATGAACTTTTTTCGTACTTGCATGATTTTCATTATGAAACTCGAAAGAAAAATACCTACGCAACAATTGAGACATTCATATATACCAGTGCCATCCACGAAGACGCGTGATTTTGTCAAAATTAGCCATTAATGACATTGTAAGGAACCACGCCACGCGTCATCATGAATGACTCTACTTATACATAGATTACCATGCCACACATTTTAAGAACAGAGTCTGACATGAAATTTGGCACAAGTTTTCTCCATTGCATATATAATGAAAATAAAAACTCATACGGATAACTCACGTCTTAAGTCGAGTTTATCTCGACACGTTTCGGGCTATTTCGTAGCCCTTCTTCAAAGGACAGCCCTTCTTCTACAATAGACAGTGACAATATAAATGACGATAAAAATGAGGGTAAGTGTGCGCCTGTGTTAGTTTCGTCGGACAGTCGCGCGAACAGAGCGGTGGCGCGTACTGCGCGTGTTGCGGTAGCCGCCGGGTCGCGTGCTCCTTTGAAGAAGGGCTAGGAAATAGCCCGAAACATGTCAAGCTAAAGTCGGTTTAAGACGTGAGTGAGTATCCGTTACAATATCATTTAATATGAGTGAGTCTTACGGTAGTTTCATGTTCAAAATAAAAACACAATGTAATTTTTGAATCTAGTAATTTCTGTTTTCAATTCAACTGACAAGCAAAGCAGCGGATAAAGGCTCTACTGTCTATATGGTTGCGGATTGGATGCCAACTGATAGCGGGGCGGACAGAGAAGAGGACAGCGGAGCTGCGAGCGTGTTCTCTATGCAATGCACCGCCTAGACTCTCGCACAATGGTCACTTGGCAGCGCAGCACTCGCAGCCAAAGAACAGAGAAATTGCTACAAGGGCTTGGGGCCTGGCCACATCACCTTACCGTGGCGTCGCGACGTGAAACAGCGAAACGGAGGGCGGCGCCGGAGTGCGTTACGTTGCCGTTACGTTCCGGATTCGGAGCGCCACAACAGGTGGACTGTAGGTTGTATAATGTTCTCGGCACCGTGTATCTGTACGATGCGGCAACGTGCCTCACTCCGCAAGGCTACCACGAAATTCGAAAATCGAAGTTCGTATCGTACCGTCCCGCCTACGCTTATGTTATTTAATACGAGAGTGAGAGGGACGGTACGATACGAACTTCGAATCTCGTGTTTCGGAGTAGCCCTTCCGGTGCCGCGTTTTTTCACGATACGGCGCCGTGTTGTTTCACGTAACGACGCCGTTCCGTGTTGATGTGGCATCAATCAGTTCCAGAGCCTCCGAAGTTTTCGACAAGCAAATGCTTCTATCTAATATCATAAAAATAACTTTGGCTAATAAATCAAAATGGATGTCACGTGCAAAGCGATCCGCGGCCCACGCGCCTCCCGAAAAGGATACGGCGCAATGACATAATGGTACTGTTATGTAAGTATAACGACATATAGCTATGTACCTATCGTTTTTACGCGACAGCCCAAAGGAGGGTTATTATACCTATCTTTTCAAATAGGAGCAAGCCGTGGTAGCTTAGTGGTTTGGCAACACATGACGCGGTTCCACTAACTTGGGATTCCCAGAAATTGAGCCGTTTTTACAACTTTGATATCATGACCTGATTCTTAAAAGGTCACGAAGAGATAGTCTTTTATTTATTCCTTATCTTTTTGTAAATATTTTCTTGGTAAGACCGCTTGATTGAGAAGGTGACAACTGCTGGCTATTAAAGGTTAGAGAAACTGACTACGAAGCTTGGTGTCCTGGGTTTAAAATACCGAAGTTGGTATGCTTTTTCTAGAATCTTTGATATTAAATATTTACCTATTGTGTTGTATCTATAGATAAGCTTTGTGTAGTTTGGAACTAGGTTAATTGGTGTTAAAAGTGTTCCATAAACATTTTTCGTAGTGCTCTGAAATCAGTTTGTAATGTCGCAAACTTTTTTAAACTTAGAATTTTCTCTAGGAATATAAAATGTAGGTATTTAACCCTTTTTCTACATTTCTATATAGTATATTGATATGTATCCATAATACAAATCTTTATATAGTGAATTAAATTTTATTAATGATTATTACAAATGAATGAATTATAGTTTAATGTTTGATTTTGAGTATGATTAACTAACATAGTATTATAAGTATTATAAGTAAACCTTGTTACTAACAAATTATGTTTTTTTTTTTTTACAGTACTTATACAATGTGCGGCCCAGGCCAGGCTTTGCTAGAGTTCCTCGGTAACTAATTGGATCATCATGGCCCCACTTAATTAAAATCAAAACTTTTTCAAAACAAACTTAATCGTAAATTCAATGTTGTACGCCATCCTAGAATCCAGCTGACGTCGCCTATCACGCTACAAATACCAAACATTTGGCTTTACATTGCTTCTTCGAATAAACTTTAAAGTGTAATAAAAATTAAAATACTAATTATTTTTAAAAGTCGTTGAAGTAATGTTGTTCAGTTTGATGAGAACGATCTATGTTTTAATTATTTGCCCGTGTTACAAGCCACACCCGGTTTAAAATCTAGAAACGTACTTAGCAGATTATAGGTAGAGTCCAAAGAGGTAGGAGATGTAGAGTCATTTACGATGAAGCGTGCCGTGGTTCTTATTACAATGTCATTAATGTCTAATTTTGACAAAATTACGCGTCTTCGTGGATGCCCCTACGTACACCATCGACTTTATAACCTTAATGTTATTATTTGTTCGTAGCAAATAGGGAACTTCGTTTATACAGTAGTGAATGATCGAATTCGTTAATTTTTCCACGCAAAACATCAAGAGCCATTGCCTACCACATCACACCTACACTATGCATGCAGTGTAAATATTTACCATGGGCTTTAGCATTCGATTTGCCAGCGGCGGCGATTGGAAAGTCGTTGGTTACCACATCGGCTTTACTACTTGTTTGCCCACCACTTTCTCGATAGGTTTACACTCCCTTTTTTGGCTTTTTTGGCGTATAGGTTGCGTGAAATGATTATTTGTGTATTTAGCTAGGTACTTTATTGTTATTTTTTAATTAAATGTCATACTTATATAAGACGAATGATACCAAATTGAGCCAGAGCCCAACTAAGCAAAGCTTTAGTGGCATATAGACAGATATGGGTACTGATGACGATTATCCGATCACCACCGGTGACCACTTCGATTCCTAATTATGTAGGTACTTTGGTACTAGGCAACGAATAAACATTATACTTAAGGACTTATCTATTCCCGCAGGTGTCGTTTAACGCTACCAAGTGAACTAATGAGAATGGGCAGCAGTGCTCTCTCCAGTTCTACGATGTGGAAGGCAAAGGAAAACCACCATACAAATACAATTTTCCGAAGGAAGTCGTCTTGACGGGTCAGTACTCTGTCAAGAGCGTAGTGATTTAGAAGAGAGAATAGTGATGTTGACACCACCAATCAACTGACGTACTTTTTATGAGCTGTCAAAACACAATTCTTCCGTAGAGTTTTAATGGCAATAGCGATTTATGACGTCATTACCCGGCAACTCAATCAACTAACTATTTATTTGTTTTAAAGTTTTAAACCAACAAAAAATCTAATTCTACAGTAAATCGAAAATTAAACTGGTTTTTAGGGCTAAAATAAAGCGTTTTTTTACTGGAGTTGAGACTTCGAATTATTTTTTAATGGCGTCATCATCCCTATTACATATTGGAAATCCAAGACTGTCTGTACACCAGTGCCAAGGATTTCATACGCTTCGCAGTCAGTCAACCAATCAAGCCCTACTGTACTTACGGTCATCAACATGAAGTTTTGCAAGGATGTGCTTTATATAACGTAAATGAATATCAACTAAGTATGTACTTCTTGAGAATTTAGTAGAATCTTCGAATTTCAATTCAACTGCCAGATCTATAAATTGTTCTCGCGAGTGAAGCCATGGGTAAAGAAACGTTAAGTAGTTATCACTCAGTAAGTACATAAATATCATCAGCACCTTGTAGTTTATTAATAACTAGCTTATGCCCGCGACTTCGTCTGCGCGGACCTAGGTTATCGTGCGGTGGCGCCCTCTACCGGAATAAAAAGTATCCTATGTTGATCCTTGGGGCTTAAACTATCTCTATACCAAATTTTATCAAAATCGGTCCAGCGGTTTCGACGTGAAAGCGTAACAGACAGACAGACTGACAGAGTTACTTTCGCATTTATAATATTAGTAGGGATAGGGATTTCTGTGGTACGGACTCCTTAGGCGGTATGGCATGGACGATGCAGTGCTTAACTTTCTCTGGTGGGTTTCTCGGCTTACGGCGATTATGGCGAGTATGGTGCGACCGCTTTTTGCGAATTGAAAGCGAAAAATGGGAAATGCTGTTGTATGTTTGGATTGGATAGTAATTTATTGAATCAGACGTTACTTAGGTTCTTATCAATGAACTACCTGTCAATACCTATTGACAATAACTGATTGATTTCAGCTTCGCTTTACAGGTCTCTAGAATGTCTTGTATGATAAAACGGAGATTTTTTTTTACGTGTTTGTTTCATCGTCTGCTTGTGTATGGCATCTTAAATGGATAGAACAACGTGGATACAGAGTACCAATTTAATAAATGCAATCACACTAAAAATATTTTCATGGAAAATTTTGCGAAGATATACGACCATATGGCTCGCACTGTCAAAAGGTAGAGCCAAGCTTTTAACTCTACATTCCCTTATTCATCATCAGTTTCTCTGACTGTACGAGTGCAAGCCCGAACCTCGGATTTGATTGGATTTTTTGGATCCGTTGGGTAGTTCCAGAAATAATCTCCTACACGCAAACAAGGAGATAATTTTTAGGGTTCCGTACATCAAAGTGACCAGACCGAAACTCCTATAGGATCAATTGTGTGTCTGTCTTTTTGTCTGTCTGTCACAGCTTTGCTCGGAGTCTAACGATAATAAACTATTCAAATTCAAATTTGGTATACAAGTACCATCCGAGTAAATTATGAATTTAGTGGGAAAAAATCTGATGGTAAAATAAATAGGTAAAGTTTGGTAAACTGTGCCTACCGTTTGATACGTCAATGAAAGGATTGGTTGCAAGAATTTCATTTTGAAAAAATACTGCATAAAATGGTTTTTTTAGGTACTTGGTATTATACTTTAAGTAAGAGCTTCTTAAGTATTTGTAGAATGGAATGTTATTGCAGGCTAGTTAGTCTAAGCAAGAAGAGGGCGAGACAGACACGACGGGGGAATTTGATTAATACTTTAGTTTATTTGTGCAGCAGTGGGTAAGTAGGTATATCTTAATAACGAAGGGGAAATTTGTCGGAGTATCGTAGGAAGGGATCTCCCATATTATCTAATGCTTGATACTTTAGTGCACCGAGATAGTAATTTAGGTACCTAGTTCCAGGCCATGTTGCATAATACTTAAACGAAAAGCGTAACACTAAAATAAAAATAGAAAAGGTAACCCTTTTTCCTTTTTGCACAGGTACCTAATCGCACCCAAGTAGTAGGAATATGGCGTATTAAAAAAACCGAACAAATGAATCGGACCCGTGCACCAAGGGTGCCTACGATGTCAAACTGTAGTACAATACGCAAGCGCGTCAAATATCGGTATTGGGAGGGAGTCCCGTGACGTCACGCTGTCCTAAAAAGTGTCGTGCCTACGGCGTGACGTCTTCTGAAGTTAACATCTTCATATTTTTTTGGAAAAAATATGTGTTCTATAATTTTCTAAAAACAATTACGGATCATTTAGAATTTTTAAGGATGCTAACCTGTCTCCAGTCCTACAAAATAAGCTTTTCGGCCATAAAAAACTACGCACCAATTAACATTTAATTACTTGTCTTTGCGTGACGTGACTCAACAGATGACTCCATCTGCTACTCATCTTTTACCTTTACTGACTGACGTCTTCAAAACATTGGGAATTTACATTCAGTTTCCCGCGATTTTGTCCGCGCGAGCGAGAGGTAGCGGGGGTTGCGCGGGGTCACGAGCGCGGGGGACGGGGCAGGCGTCGCCGCCATCGCGTTCCACTCATCACCACAGTCGCCAGACACGCCGAACCGAGTAGGCCACGTTAACTTGCTCGACCAAGTAAACAAATTCGCGAGTGCATTTGTGAAGTTTTGTGATTCAGAAACGAAATAGTGTCTTCAACATGGGTTGTGGAACGAGTTTTGTGAAATATGTGCTGTTCTTCTTCAACTTGTTGTTTGCGGTGAGTTAAGGGCGAGGGAACCGGTTTCGTTTTGTTCCGGTGCGTGGTCAACCGACAGTGACTGGTCCACGGGCCATGGGCCTGTGACGTGGCCCCAGTTTTACCTGAGAGTCGGTTCGAAGAGTACCCGAATGGGCAAGGTTTGCGTTCGTTGTATGTACGAATTTAAACGTAACGCTCGCGACATTACGCGAACTCGAGGCACGTCTTTCACGTCAAGTTTTTTAATGAATGAGTATTTTTTAATTTAAAGCGTGGGTAGAATACTTAATTATTTTCTGGGGTCACTCATACTCATACTTAATTGAACCAATAGGGACTGGAAACGCCCATCTAAACAGTGCTATTTAGCCAATCTGTTGCTGCCTACGTTTTTTTGTACGTAGGTATTTTGTTCGAGTGAATCATTTCAAGTTTAAAAATAAATTAAGGAAACAAATTAAATTTTAATCACGGAATTAGGTATCTGTGATTTGTAAAACCACAGGAATCCGTTTTATCCACAGATAACTCTGAGAGACAGACAGAGGTATTCTAATATTTTTGATGTAGGGTAAACGTATCCTTAATGGACCTCACGAGTATTTTGTTTTCATGCTTTACTTTTATTATTTCTAGACTGAGATCGTTTAACTGCTATATGAATCACGAAAATCAATTTCAACGTTGCTTTGCTCGTTGGTATAATAATTCGCAGTTTTTTTGCACCTGGTATTCTTTTTCTGAGCACAATGGATCTGACCTTGTGCTTTCGATGCTGCCAGTGTAGGTACCCGAGATATTATTGTAGCAACAGTGCCTACCTATGTATTTTTGTATAGATATTGTTTTGTTAATAATTCAATGTCAAACCTACTTAATAAGATTTTAAAAGTGACCTATCCTTTAAAAGTAACTCAAGCAGCTATTTATTACATGACTAACTACTTTGTAAACTATGAATTCCTTAATTTCATAATAATAATGAATTAGTTAGCGAGCTTAATGAATAGCCTGTCAAGCTAATGAATTAACTAACACACCTAATATAACTATTCAAATTAAATTAGTAACATTGCTGACATATTCTCTTACTTTTGGGAGGGTCATTATAATATAAGGCACACAGTCGAGTCATTCCCACCTCCTGGGACACATTCCAATTCATGTATTAATCACGGAATAAAACCTCTTTATGCTGGTCTTTCTAATTTATATTTTGTAATTTTACCAGGTAGGAGCATAAGGATAAAACAAATACGCCTCGTGAGATACCTACCTACAAAGAATTTAAAAGGGGGAATGCCTATGTATCATCTCATCACCTGCCATACTTCACAAAAAAATGCCATGTGTGCGCCCTCGCACTCAAGCCGTACAATAGCTTCAGAAAACGCCCTGAGAAACATTCTTTTGGCGAATATTGTATACGAAAAAGACATACCTATGCTTAGACAAAGCAGCGTTGAGAGAAATGGGGGAGAAACTAAATAAAAATGGCCCTGTTACTCTCCCTCAAATGTTCACACGATTTCTGCTCGATTTTGTTGGATAATTTCTCGTAAACGCTATAAACCTTTGTCGCATGATGATGTTTACAAAGCCATTTTCTTAAAATGATTACCTCTATTTTATCCTTGTAATACCACTACTGTTTTAGCTTTAAAGTTACAATAAAGTTGTCATGATTTAAGGCAATTTAAAACACGAAAGTTTTTAATGCTATTTAAATCTTCTCCCTTGAGTTGTGCATTATAATAAACAATTGGTAGTTGCGGTTACTTTTAAACTTAAAATGCATAACTGCTACTTTATGCCGTGGCAACTACAGTGATTATTATAACTGGCAACTTAACTGCAATCTGACCATGCCAATTTAATTTACCAGTTTTATCAATTATTAGGAAACTAGTTTCTGATTGAACATTCGTAATCACAAATATAATTAAAATTTACTGTTAGCTTGCAGTTTGATTAAAGCCAACTTAAAAGCCAAACACTTGTTGTTTTGTAAAAAAATACTTCACTTGCATTGCACGCTTTCCTAACGAACCCCTAACTGGGGCGTCGTTTGCGTGACCAAGCTCCCTTTGCCTTCACGCCCTGCAATCAACAGGTGTATTTGGTATATTCAATGAATAATTAATGCATCGTAATTTTCCGGTAGTTTCCTGATCATTTCTTCCAAGTATTATTGTTCAACAGGTAGGTACAATGATTCAGTTTGATGTGTACAAATGACAGGCAATAAGCAGTCCACCGATGATTCACGTATTTGTCGTCGTTATGGCCGTCGTAGTAATGCACGACATCCAAATGTCCGACCCAGTCCAATGGTAATAGTAATAGTAAAGTACCTACTGATCGATTTATCTTGAACGACTTCGTGTCGACTAATGAGAGGTAGATTCTAATCTTTCTCAATTTAGCTCTCTTTTGAATAAATCGACTTCAGCCCAAATTGATGTTAAAAGAACGAACACAAATAAGGAATAGCACGTACTAGTAGGTAATCCATAACTTAAAGTACTTAATACAAACGTTATAAGACTGTTTCATATCGTAAACATTTCGCACTACAAGGTTAGTACTTACTGTGATGAAGGTTGTAGCTTTCATTTTATCGGAAATCCTTGTAGAAACTCTTTGGAGACGAAGTGGGTCAAGGAAATATCCTTTGGATCGATAGGATCCGAGGCTAAGACGTGACTGAGTTTCAAGGTCGTGTTGTGATTTTCCGTACCATTATCCTCGTCACTAACGCCCCAGGGAACAGAATACTTTGTGCGGTTTCGATGACTTCCAATTCTTATGTTGAAGTTCAAACGAAATGTAATTATTTTGTTTCATCTTTATAGAGAGCTCATTCACTCTTCTCCCAATATTTAATCTAGTGTTCTCTCTCGAAAAATAAAATTTCTTTCAAATTTGAATGTTTGGCATGTGGCAAAATAAAACTTATTCGGAAGCTCGTTGGCACTATTTTAGGTCTCTGACAGAATATCAGCTCTGTGGCCATCCGTGGCCGCAGTACATGCTGAGTCAGCGCCTATTCTCCACATCATCATATGGCTCTCAAACTCAAATAATTTATTGTTAAATACAAAAAAAAAATCTCTTAAATTGATAAATTTATCAATATTATATTGTTTTGTATAACGTTCGGAACTGTTGCATGTTAGTTATTAAGTCATTTTAATAATTTTTATGTCACTTCATTCATGTCATCATCATTGTTTCTTATTTACTAAGCCGTGTATGTGTTGTGGAAATAAAGTTTTTTATCTATCTATCTATTCAGCTTCCCCATTATTTTATTAACGAGCAAACGACGAAATATTTACGAAACGAATATATCTAACAAAGAATTGCTGACCTTTTATATACAAGTTTAGTCATACATTATTGGCATTATTATCTCAAACTCAATGTCCGAAAAGCACGTCGGTAACGAAAATCGTTAGCTATGCAAATAACTTATTTCTGACACGTGACCGGAGGAGTAAGGACGTGACATCATCGTACAAACGAGCACTCTCAGACGCCCCACTGGCGCCGACGTTTTGGCTCCGGCTACTGGTAGTTTACCCTGCTGATAGTAGATATTAAAATTAATCTATTGTCTTTTAAAATAGTGAATGTTGAGGTACGCAAAAAACCACCAAATGAAGTAAGAAAAGTTGTTGGTTGCTCAGTGTTCCTCAAGATGCGGTTTGCTTCTCATTTATCGTAGATAGATTTTCAACAGTTTGAACTTTCATACGTTATTATTAAAGTTAAGAGTTAAAACAAAAAGTTGACCTATGGCACAGAATAACCAATAGTACTACCGTACAGAAGGGACTCTCTCGAACAAAAGTCAAGTTTAGGTATAAATCGTTGTCTACTCTTACGACATGCACGCGAAATTGTAACTTATAATGTTATACGAGCGTTCATATTCCGTTGGGCACCGTTGACACAAAACAGGTTTGGCGCCAACAGCGCAGGGTTCCCACTCTCCGATGAATAAAGATAACAGTGGGTATTAATATGAATTAAATAAGCTATCTTTAATAAATAAGTAAATACACTTTAAAAGCTAAAGCTACAAAATAACAATATTTTATCAGCAACAGCAACCATTTTTAACAGACTTCAAAAAAGGAGGAGGTTCTATGTTTTTGGAAAAGTTGCATTATATTAAAATAGTTTAGTCCAGTTTTCCGTCCACCGGGCCACCGTTTTGTCGTTCTCGCTCGAAGTAATCCCTCAAACGAATTAAGTTTAAACTCCCGACTCTAGGAGTTCAAAACAGTCTGTTTTGGACCGTTTCAGCATTTTGCCAAAAAATAACAACAAACTTAGCGAGAAACAGTAACAAAAGTCAACAACAATAATAATAGAAATGAACAATGACAAATACATTGCAAAGAAAATGCAACGGATACTCGACTCGTGTACACGGCAGACGCACTCGTACCTACTGACAATGATACTGACAAGTACTGGCCACAAGAGGCACAAGATGGTTGCGGCCGCTTCCCAAATAGCCACATTTACAAAATCTTGCAAGTTTTGTTTAAAAATTTAAAATATCTTAGTTCATTGTTATCGAATAATGAACCGCTGCAATTGCCGATTTATTTATTTATTTATTCCAAGAAAATAAAAAATCCGATAACACTGCGTCATTTAAAAAATAAATATTTTTCTATCGTATTCGATGGAGGCTATTTAACACACACTGATATTGCTATATATTCTTAAAAAGAACAGTTTTAGATTTTTTTGATTATTTTCTTTCAAAACAGAAATTATTTTTAAAAAACATTTAGCGAACATAGTATGCGTAATTCGGAAAATTTTCAAATGTCACAGAACTCATCATAGGTGAAAAATACAATAAGCGGCAACCCTTTGTCGCGAACCCCACGGTGAGGTCGCCGGCTGAACGTACCTAAACTGCGGAGTGTCCAACCCCTGCCTATGGCTCTAGAAAGCTGCATTGTCATCTACATATTAGAGATTTGACACCACTCTAATATTAATTTCCATAGCAACACCTAAGATTTGATTTGAAAACGCTACCTACAATTAACTGCATAAAAGTGGTCTAGGTACCTTTTCCTCATTTGTTTCTTTCATCCTTCCTTACATTCACACAACTTTTTTGTTCTTCTCTTCTTCTTATCTTCGACCTTTTTCTCAAGCCACTCATAATGACATCACTATGTGTTCAAGCATTTTATTTACTTATGTAGCACGTTCACACATTACGTAAGGTAATATTTAGGCGTTTCGACTATAATTGCGGATGTTGCACGGCGACCTTGTTACTTCAGCAGTTTAATGCTTCATTTCACTGTTAAGTATAAAACCTGTGTGTTTGCAATAGATGTTCATTTACGTTTTTCTTTTGATTCAGGGACTGAAGAAACAAATGATGCTATAGCTAATAATTTCTGATTAAGAATCTTCGCAACAGAGATTTTTTCCGAACCGGTGGTAGATTTTTTTGACATTCATAAGTGCTTGTTATAGCCTAAATTGAATATTTTGACTTTGACTTAGGAGAATTGAGTGACACAAGCGCTCATGAAAATCTATATTGTCGTAAAGATTAATGGCATGTTTCTTATTGTATTTGTAAGGACCGAATGATGTCATCGGCTGTTAAGTCCGCCACAAAGGCGCGGATCCTTGGCGACCCACGATACCCTAATGAATAAGTACCTACCTATTTTAGACAATCTGCTAACATTTTGTGTTTATTCAGCTTTTAAGAAACGCAGTTCCATTGAGTAATACAGTAGTAGTATGGCATGATAATGATGTAAGTGTTATTGAAATGAACAGTGTAGGTGCTGTAGGTATGATATTGTAATAATACATGTGTACGTTGGATTATTTTTAATTTTAAAACAATATGCTGAACATTTTGAAATTTATGATAACGTCAAAATTTATAGTTTTGAAATTAAAATATTTTTACATGAACTAGCAAAAACTATCCTTAATTTGTGTTGTTTTCGAAGACACTTATGGCTAAAGTCCAGAATTAAAGTGTTTTCAATTTATTAATTTATCATTATCAAGTTAGGTGTCACGTCAATGTTAAGTTTAAAGAATTTTACAATTTGACCTTTCACAATAACTGTTAAGTTATACCTATTATGTATGAAAAAATATTACCAAGTAATTTATTATGTTAATTAACCGAGTCGTCTGTTAAAATTAACGAAAATCAAGGAAACCAGAGTGTACAATCGGTGAATGTTTGTGGCGTAAAAGTGGAATATCCCAATACGTAACCTTACACAAAAACAACCCACGAAACGTCGATTCCCCGAACGCGAATAGACATAAACATCAAAATGAACGTTACCACTTGACCAAGGATCTTGTTCAGAATAGAACGAATGTTAAACGAAAATTTTGAAACACTATATCTATTTGTTTATTACGCAGCAACGCCATCTTAAGCTTATCTTATTTATAACTCACATATTGGGAAGTTTGAGACCATATTGTTCGGGAATTCCAAATGGTACAGTTTTAATTATGACGTCAATATTTCTCTATTTCATCTGCTATCTAGAAAAGTATATTTTAGTCGAAATTTCTGCGATTAAAAATCAACTCTCCCAGAAACATTACTCTGTATCCACTTACGCACCAGTCGTGAGCTTGTGACCATGAAAGGGCTTAGAGATTACCGCGTCCGTGACTCCTAGCCTCTTGTCTATAGGTGTGCTCCGAGCCTCCCCCTCGTACAGTTCACGTGGCAGCCATTGTCGGCGGTCGTCGACCCGCCTTATGCAACGATGGGACACCTGGAATTGCGTAACCTGGTCCACTATTTTCAATCTTATGGAGAGTTGATTACCGTGAAATTAATGTCATGTCAAATTATTTATAGTTTGACACCCTTTGATTATGAGCTAAGAGAAAGGTCCGTTAACGTTGATCATTCAGGTCAGTAATCTTATTTTTAAGGCTATAGTTAAATGATAGCTTTAGGCATCTTACACAAACTTTGTACTATTTTGTTTTCGAATGAAAGTAAACATCAATGACGTATTTGATTCTCAGCTTCGTTCAGTTAATCACCTATTTCATTAATTTAATTTAATAGCTATCGTGCGTCGAAAATTAGGTCAACAGTGAAAATCATGATGGGTTGCTGACCGCACGATAGGACAAAGACAGGATAGCAAAGCATGCCCGTGCATTCTAAAAAGCTCTACGGCATGGTTTTAAAGAAGATTTTAGTCTGATTTAATGTTATTTGCTTTGTCGTGCGGTCTACGCCGGTTGTAAACTGTTTACTGGTAACCTGTGATTTCGCAGCAACATGCGCAGTAGCTCGTAAAAGTGCAGTAACAAAGGGCTTTTGGAGCACTGTTCTGTAGTACTGTAAAACAACACTTTATGCTTCAATTTCACTGTTGAAGAGTTACGGGAAACAACGCATACGAATCCGTAGAATACTGTCGCTAGGCTCTAGCTTCATTTATTGAATATTAATGCTTTTGAGTTCCGGTTATAATGGACAGTCAATTTATGTTAAGTTAATACATTTTGTGGTCTTAGATAAAACATTAGGACGCATCCGTTCCAAGTTAAGTTAATATGTTAAGTTCCGTTTTAAATAAACAGTCTGAACCGAAAGGCCATGTCAGGTCAAACGATCAATATGGAGCGATATCACCGTTTTATCGCAGCTATGTCCAACAAAATTCGTAAGTAATGGAATATTCTTTGGACACCCAATAAATCATTTTGGTGGTAATTTTTTACCTATTTAAAGAAAAACAAAACATTAGGTATACAATACAATATTTTTGGACACCCAATATATCATTGTGATGTTGTTTTTTACCTATTTAAAGAAAAAACAAAAGGTATGCGTGAATAGAATTTTAAAGTTATTCTAGATCGTCTTGAGATGCTATTTTTTTACACTGATGTCATGTGTTGCTCAACATCGAGTGTGGAGGATTACTCACAGGCCTCACAGCTGCGTTATCTGCATCGTATAATTACACGAGTTATGCAAACCCAGCCGGTTTGAACGAACAGTTTTTAAAGAACTTTTAAATGGTCAGCCGTTGGTGCGTTTACCCTAGTTTTCGGTGAATCGAGTCGGCAAAATGATTTCCAGGTTTTTTTTTACTGCTTTCAAAACAAGATTGTTTCCGTTGGGTTTTTTTTTGAGTGACTAATGTCTAGGATGACGATTACATTAAGTACTTGAATAATTAAAAGTAAATTAACTTCGTAGGATTTTAGTTTCTACGGTTCGTTAAAATACTAGATAAAAAAAAAAAAAAGTTTCTACGGTGTTATTGCAAGATATTTTTCATCTCTCCTGTTCGGAAAGTTTAATTTTCATGGGTAGATAGTCGGGTGGAAAATTGCGTTTTCTCCTCTAGGGTGGAAAGTAATTTTTTTTTAATTTTTCGGCTAGCCACGACATCGAAGATAATTGAGTTACGTCAATGACATTTTTTTTCACGTTTCGGCATGGCCATCTAGATGCACGTCGTGACCAACTCGATTTTTTTTTATAATCGACCATGGCAAGTGGCCAGTCGAAAAGGTACCGTTGGAGGTTGGATAGGTATAAATAAATTCAATTTATTATTATTCTCGTTTTTTTGTAGTATTTTAGTTTCCTCACAGTCGAAATGAAAAGTAGAGTGTCTAACTCGGGTGAAATAACCCATTTCCCCTCGAACTATTGGCGCTCTCACTTCGTTCGAGCGCCAGAAATATCTCGGGTGAAATGGGTCACTTTCCACCCTTGGTTATCAATCTACTATTTTTGTTTCAACTGCTCCACAAAACAGCACAACATAACATCTAAAATCAAATGTCATAAGTTCGTTTTTCATACGGTCAATTTGCATAAAGTGCGATATTAATAACTTCTTTTATGATTTTGAAAATTCTACTGTCTAAGGATCGAAATTCAACGTGACTTTTTCTAAGAAATTTGCTTACACCTGAGCGGCTGTTCTGTTGCACCGAGCCCGCGAGGAAACTCCAGCGTCAGCAGGATCACTTGATGAGTACTTACTCACCTTCTGAGAAAATATCGCAAATTGGACACCATCGGGCAACGGGATGGTGAGCGTTTTCTGTACATTGCGTCTGCTACCATGTGACCATATCGTACGTCTCCTACATCAGAGAACATTTGCCGCTCCGCTGTCCACTGGCCGTCCAGCCCACAGCCTTAAAGTGGACCGGAGATTATGATGATGATTACCACTCGCGACATATGACCTTAACTACACCCGAGGTTACACTATGTTGTTTTGCTCTTTACAATAATCATGCATGCTACATTTTTGCATTATTTTACATTATCTGAATACGTATTAGCAGACACGGAACCACTTCAACTAACTACCAAGTCAAACACAACCTTTTGTCCAGAAAATAAGGTAGGTAGATTACAAACCATCTCTAGCTGTTGTCTTTTGTTGTGTCACAGTTAAGGTCATATAGGTAGGACTAGGGTTTTCACCCATTGTTCTGTGGGAAGTGGGTTGCATTGTGGTAAGATGACGCTTCTCTAATGACAACTACCAGTATCATACCACCATGACGTGCTGCTGCAGAAGGTGCGGGTGAGGAGTGTCTTCCTTCCCATTTCTTTACTTTTAACTGATCTTTTTGTTAATTTTTGTCATTCAACAATATATGAACCATACCCTTTTTATTTTGATATCAGTTAACACAAGTTTTTTCGAATACAGTCTACTTACTAAACTACGAGTAAGTAGATGTGAAGTCGAACTTGTTCGTGACCTTTGTCGTAAGGTCATTTAGTTAATTGTGCAAATTTGTCGAGTCGAGTTGTTTGTAAATCACATAACTAGGTACATGTTTATTGACTTGGATTTTACCTACAGCTACAGGTATTTGACCTCTCAATTGGTGTAATTTTGTTAATCAACAAATTAGGTTCAATGCAGGTCATGTAGGTATTTGAGCGACGTCCACTGCACTCTAATTGCAATAATAGCGCAGGGGTGACCAACTTGATTAGACCCAAGATCTACACTGTTTACTGAATAAACCCTGTGCGATCTACCAATGACATACCATAACGTTTTAAACTTTCGTGATGCTCACTCATAGTCAAAATACCACAAACAACCACTACTCGTGACCACGGCAACTGCAATGTTGCCGAAACGTCGAGGTAAATATTACTTGTTAATAATAGCGTGATAAGTCCCGTTTGTGGTATGTTGACTATCAATGACATACTTCTTGAAATCTTTTATATTTTTTGCCTGGTCACGATCGACCGGTTGGTCACCCCTGCAATAGCGGTACCACACGTGAAGGAAAACGGGAGATATTTTTTTAAATGCTGTTTGTTTCATTGTGGAAATAAGTCGTGGAAAGGCAAAAATCTGATGAAAGCACAGAAAAATCTGTATGTTTGTTACTCGTCGTTAAAACGGCCGTACGAATTTGGATGACATATTTTATACCTTTGTATACCTAAAGTGACCAGACGTCCCTTTTCGAACGGGACTGTCCCTTTGGTGTCCCCAAAATGAAAACCGGGACGTGAAATTGTCCCATTTTCAAAAATCGCGCGAAAATTCAGTTCTAAAGGTCCTTTAATAACAAAGGTGGACATAAAAAAAACGTGCCAAGAGTTTCATTCTTACTTAAAAGCATCAGAACTAAAGATTTTGAATATATTTTTTTAAATTTGGACTACCATACCAGATAAATTTTTCTAAATAAATGTCTTTAAAAAGTTTTTTTTTCATTGATTACCTGTTAATTGACCTAAATAAACTAGTCCCGTTCTGAATAAAAAAATAAATGGTCACGTTATGTATACCTAGTATACGATAGGGATAAAATCTATAAACCTAGGTATATAAATAATAGGATAAAATCTCGACACCTCAACCGCTAAACTGATTTCATACACGAATAAAATACGTTAGATAAAAAACCGCTGGGTTTTGAGTCATGAAAATTGGCATAGTTAATTAGTCCAACGTCAATGAAAGCCACGATATAACATTTGGGAATTCCCACGCAAGTGGAAATCCTGAATTTTACGCTGTAAAGCCGCGCATATTTTTGACCACTCTTTAAGTTTCTCATACGCTTTCAGTTTTTCAAATTCAAATCCAATTATTGGCAGATTGTTGATAATCATACAGGTGTTAGGTACTACATACTTATCATACTGCGGCCCACCGTACAACAAAACATGACATCGAAATTTAAAACGTACAGTCTCATAGATAAAATTGAATTTATTTTTTTGTAAATTTGAATGATACAGTGAAAATGACATTCCCTTTTCAAAATAAGTTCTAATGCTAACAATCTAGGAAGTTATAGCCAGTTATAGGTAGAGTCATTCACGATGACGTGTCGCGTGCCGTGGTTCTTACTTATTACAATGTCATTAATGTCTAATTTTGACAAAATCACCCGTCTTCGTGGATGGCACTAGGTATAATGGTGCGTCACAGTCAACCAATTTACGGTGTACAATATTTTTTAGTTTTAGCATGTTAGTCTACAATTTTATGTACTTAATACTTAATTATTAAATTAAATTAGGTATAACATGTCAAAAATATTATAATAAGAGAAATTCAATACAGCAAACATGTCAGTGCTTTAAACATAAAATTACTTCAGTCTTAACAATAACAATAACAATAAATAATAAGTAACCAATTAAGTATGGCGATTATGTCTCAGATATATTAATAATTTAATAGTGTTAATTCAATTTAATATTGCATAATAATACAGCTACATATTTAAACACGATTCAAAAGTTAACATTAATACTTTTCACCTTATTATATATTTTTTAATCAGAACCAGCTAACTGCTTGGCGATAAGGCTAGAGTTAGACCCTGTTTGAATCGTAAAGCGAGTTGTTTTCTGTTTAATTTTCTTACTTCGTACATGTGTGGCACCTACTTTACATTGGTGTTATCAAGACATGCTAGTGTGCCATGCCTACGAAACAGAAGCCGAGCTATACTGCCGTTAGTATAGTTAATAATAGGTGTACCTATTTACACAACTCTTGCGAGTACTTTTTCCCGCGATATTAATATATTTCTTAGTAAAACTATAAGTAGGTCCTTGATTTTTCTACCTACCATTACCTACTACGATTTAAATTTTCATTACAAAGGTAAAAAAAGCAGCCCTAAACAGTCGTACCGAGCTGTAATGGTTCTGCATGAGCAAACGCTTTGAAAAATATAATCTAGGGAAGAACACAATGAATGTCACACATTTAGGGGGAAAGGGAGGTGGTTTGTGACACAAAAATTCATAGCAATACATGGGGGAGGGGTTAAAATGGTCAAAATTAGCGGGGTGTATTTTATCTACTACCTACCCTACCTCTATTTATCTAACCTAACCTAACCGTAAATAGTAGAGATGTTTTGAGTTCGCGTTCCGATAACATTTTGCTCGTTTTTGCTCAACAAAATGTCCTAGCCACGCTAGCCACGCCCGTTTCTGATTCACAAAGCATCTGTCGAGTTGCTGAGAAATTGAGAAGCGAGTTGAGTTAATTTCACTCCTCCATCTCGGTTGCCGTAGTTTTGGCCGCTATCTTAGTACAAAAATACCCCTTGTTTTGTTTGAGCCAAAACCCAGACAATAAAGGATCTCGTTTTATACTTATACATAGAATAAGATGTTCGTGCCCGTGTCCGCCCTCCCCGTAGTCCTTGCGTCTAGACGTCTGGCCGAATATTATAAAGGTACCTAGTTAAGTATCTTATTTTCGTCTAAGATCAATTCGAAGTCAGTCCAAGTACACTATCCTTAATTAAAACTTCTTGGTCCCAATCTATTTCAATTGCAACGCGGTATGATACCACAAACCTTTTGGAGACATTTCAATCGACGATAGATTAGAAAGGTATTCTGTGTGTAGAAATTTCACTACATCGAATCGGAATAAGTAAATGTATCAAATATTTAATTTGTCATTTCTCGCATTTATACGCGTTGTAGTTTCTTCTTCTGAGCTCTTTAACAGGATGCGATCTGTACCTGCACTGACCTTACTGACTGAACTGGTTTTTGAGCAACATAAGACGATGTTTCTTTGTTATTTTACATTTCTCCGCTTCACTATCAGACCGACGCGACGTCATTCAACATAAGTAATTAATAAGACGTCAGACGACAAACACAACTTCCTTCCTTAATCACCAGTGCAAATAAGCTTAATTACACTTATAAAGTGACTTGCCTACGGTCCTACCCACTATGACTTTGTAAAGACAAACTTGGCAGATTCTCAAGCAGCGCACGTTGTTTGTTGGCTTGTATGTTTAAATTTTTCATTCATAGTCTTGACTTGCGGCATTAGGTACTTACTTCTTATTCCCTATTCTCAATCCTTGAATGCTGAAAAATTTTCATCCGTTATACATATTAAACCACTGGTTTTCTCCCGTTGCTTTTTGATGTTGTAGTTACTAATTACCATAGTTTTTCTTGCAACTTCGTCTGTTTCTCGCGGAAATTTTGTAGATTCCAACAGCCTGTTTGTCATTAAATAGTGTAGGTATAATTTCATTAGTAAAATAATTGGTTTAGGAGTTCCAAAGATTACTCGGACATTTTGATTAAAATGAACACTTGAACATGGAAAAATTTACCTCATCGTAGTATATTAAAGGCAATAAAGATATAGGTAGACCCAACTAAATAAAATTTTTATAAAGTTTCATCTAAATGTGACTTCAATAAATACCTATGATATTTAACCCGTGCCTTCTTTGCTCTCAGGTCCGAACCTCTGAAAGGTTAACAGCCGCGCGCGGGATAAAAATAGCTCAATCCACGCAAAACATAATCGTTGGGAACCGATACTTTCATTTGATTGGCTTAATAAACTGGCAGTCGAATGATTCTTGGCTTTTAAATGTTACTAACTGGTCCTGTGAAATAGTGCATTAAGTAGTTAAATTAAAAGCTTAGCCGTAAGCTTCGGCAGACACTGACATGACACAATTCCTTTGTTTCGTTTTGTACTTACATTCTTGTGTCGTAGTTTCCCGAATATGCTGGGTTTAGTCTGCCAGGGCAATAAAAAGTGCCACTTCAGACAGCGTTACTTAGAAGTTTATTTTTGGAATTAGTCGGTCAAATTTCTCTTAAAGCCGGAGGTATACTCCGCTCTCATTCGTCTTACGAGTTATAGGATTTCAATCCATCTAATAACAATAAGCAAACAGTATCTACTCTACTAGGTAGTTTTTCTGCGCTCCGTGTCAAGGTAAATGGAAATACCGTGTTTCACTTCACAGTATTATACCTGTCACATTTTATTTAGCTAAATGTTGTCAATTCGAAATGGAAATTATATTCCATTTTAAAGCCCACTCGCTGGCACCTATAATGGCGATAATAACACTTATAACAGATGTGCAAATTTGTGAAATTGCAAATGTTGATCGTGCACCGTTATTGAAAAATGACCTAAAAAGTTTCAGGAATCGTGACGGCCATTATTTAGCGCTTTACACTATTCTTAGCATGTGTGTTGTTGGATTGGTCTGTACTAAATTCAGTCAATTGGCTGTTAAATACGGAACAAATACGGATTGAGATTAGTAACCCCTGTGATCTGATTTGATTATGACAAATTCCTTTCGACATTAGACAATATACAGTTAAGTCCTCAATAGATAATATAAGCATGTCCTTAACTGGTACTGGTACGTTGTGATTGTGACGACTTAACTCGCAACTTTTCTGTGGACATGACAAAATTTAAAGTAATTCATTCATTATTACGAGCATGTTCGACGCTTAGCCAACTTTTAGCCTATTCAAAGAAATTAATTTGATGGCTCCAAGTCGTTAATATCCCCTTATATCATCATCGTCAGCACAAAGACGTTGCTGCTGAACGTCACAATCACAATGACCCCCCATATCCATCACACTCCTGCGTGCGACCTTTACCAGGTCATTGTCAACTTTGTGAAGAGTCTACTCACGCTCGTCTTCCGGTATCCACATTAAAGATAAATGCTGTTTATTATGTATGTGTATTCTGTGTATGATACAGTAATATAGGCATTTTCAAATAAAAGCCGTGTGTAAAATGGACACATGCAGTGAAAATCTAAATAAGAAAATTCCTAATTTACTATCAATAGTTAACTCAAGGTAGAAGGAAAGGAACAAGATTCGGTATCATTTGGGTTCAATCGTAGTGACACCATTACTTTTTGCAAAATTTAGGTAGCAAATGATCTATGTCTTCCGCCCTTGATTCTGCTTTCCGCTTTGTTTTGCCGTCTTCGTGTAGATGAGTCATTGTTTATTCAATGGAATAATCCTTTATTTCTTCATTAAAAAAAAACAAGGCTATTGAGTCTAATAAAGCTGTCTTACTTTTCTTTGTTTTTAATGTGTTGCGCTACAAATAGACCCAATTGAGGTGGACTCAATGTCAGCTCTCTTTAAATTCTACGGCAAATCAGAAATAAGTAAATATAACTTTTCGACTGTTTCTATTTTGTTTCCTTATTGTAAACAAAGTCGGTAAAGTATATAAAATATAAATTACTTTTTAAATGTATTTCCCCTCTTTCGCCACGTCGGTTCCGAAAGAAATGGATTTGAACGAAGTAGAATAGAATAGGATCACATTCCTAATTATTGAATTAAAACACATTAGAATCTAGACTAGAGTGAGTATAAAAGTTCGTGAGACAGAACATAGTTTGAGCAAGGTAAATTAGTCTTGCGAAATGTGGTCGGGTTTGCTGCCTTCATAATGTTGAATCGGCAATGAGTCCTAGAACTAGTTTTGAATTTAATCGTATCACCGTGCTTAGCTTACAATGCAATGTATGCTGCCGAATGATTATAAGACGCGTGACCCAATACTCAGACTAACTGTTTTTTAAATAAATAAGTTTAGAACACTGATGATTCAATATCCTGACCTCGATACCCAGCCATCTGTTATACAACACTGGAAACAAACTGCCCTTATCCGTAAAGCTGTCTCTTTTCCGCACCGTACGCGAGAATGTACAAACCCCACCACACTTGTGGCTTCGAATGCGTTTGCGCATATATGATGTACGTTAAGATTAGAGCTACGTAATGCGGGCGATGCCATTTGAGAGAAGTTTTGTTATTCAATCGGTTCTATTCGGTTTGTTGATTGGTCTGTTCTGTCGACATGCGCCAATATGAATAAATGGAGATCATGTTCATAAAACAGCATTCTGATATACGAGCTGGTATCGTTTAGAGCGCTTGTTTTTAATTATATTCGTTCAATAACCCCTATCTATGAGTTCAGTCTCAGGCGTAGTACCTATTGGTGTATTTTTGTATTAACTGACATGCTGTGTTAAAAACTAGTAGGTAGTATTTGACTTGTATCAATTGGGTTAGATTAGATGTTGAACATATTACGAGAACGTGTCTATTCAAGAGCCTATCTGAGTATTATGTAAAGCTTGCATACGAATAGAGTAGACACTAACTGCCTAATTTAGATCACCGGATTTTTAGGACACGACTGGTTTTCCTAGCTCGAGATGTTATATCATAAGCATAATTCCCGGTTCACATTATTCCAGTAAAACCGTTCCAGTAGCATGACACTGCGGTGCTCGATCGAGCTTGTGTAACTGCTACTGGGAAGATGTTACTGAAATAATGTGAACCGGGCATAAGTCATAACTCATCTGGTACGCAAGCCGACTTATTTTTGGTAATTCTACTATAAAGTAAAAAATTTGAACATTTGCCATCCCGCTTACTCTAATAATATTTATTTATACAAGGTAGGAAACAAACTTTGAGTTTCGGAGTTGCTCTCGGGCTCTTACCACAAACTAAACGAAACTTTTCTTCAACAGCTCGTCGGCATTGCTATGGTAGCTATCGGCGTGGCGGTGGTCCTCAAATGGAAGAACATGAGCGAGTTCACAGCGGGCATGAACGTAGCGCCGTGGCTGTTCATCGTCATCGGTAGCGTGGTGTTCATCATATCCTTCTTCGGATGCTGCGGTGCCATTCGCGAGAGTCACTGCATGGTTGTTACGGTACGTTGATGCATGTTTTTTTTTAATTAGCCTGCAATATCGCACTGCTGGGCAAAGGCTTCTCCCCTGGATTTGTAATTCGCTCTGTCGGCACTTTGTCTTGCCAGAGGGCTTACTCCGAAGTTTAAAAATCGAAGTTCGTGTCGTACCTGCCCTCTCGCTCTCGTATTAAATAGTATAAGTGTTAGAGGGACCGCACAAAACGAACTCCGGTTTGCAAGTCTCGGTCTATTCATAGGTATCTATTGAATATTCAAAAGAGTATGTATACATTATGATTAAGTCTACCTGTTTTATATAAACAGCTATTTTCAATCTGCAGCCCTGTAATCTACACTGGTGTTGAAAATCCTGTACTATAATTTAACCCACATTAATCGTATCGTATTAATAATGCCTTAATAATGAGTTAAATCATAGTACAAAACTTTTTTAACTCCATGCATAGCTCCATGTGTACCTAACTTGCTTGCAACTTCACCTGCGAAGAGTTCCTTTATCGCGCGCCTTTGGGAACATCTCATTTATTCGGGATAAAATGTACTTAACGTAATTTTTATAATAGTTTTCAAGTATCCTAGCAAAATTTCTTGGCAATCGATTAACTCACTTTTCTCATTTATAATATTAGTAAGGATTTCTATCTGACCGTTTTATTTGTCTTATTCCAGTACGCGATCTTCCTGATCGTGATAATCATCGTGGAGGTAGCCCTGGCCGTCTGCTTGTTCGTGTACGCCGACAGCATCAAGCATGGCCTCAAGGAGTCCCTCAACAAAACCTTCGACAGCAGCTCCCTCAACCCTAACCCCTTCCACGAGATCGAGCGCCAGGTAACTAACTTTAGTATACTGTTGTCCCTCTGACACCGACTCTGTTCCCGTAGAATTCGCTTATTGCTGCAAAATAAAATAAAAACTATCTTATGTCCTTCCCCGGAACTCAAACTATCTCTATACTGAGTCACGTATAAATTGGTTCAGCTGTTTAGAAGTGAAAGGTAACAAACAAACAGATTTGCAAACTTTCGCATTTATAATATTAGTAGGATTAGCCTTTTCCTGTAGCTTTGTAAATTAAGCGATAGAGAGAAAAATAGTAACTTTTATATACTTTTTACTTTTAAGGGATAAGTTCGCCTTTGTACTCTTTTGTTTTGTTGTTTTCTTTTTGTTTTATGTACAGTAAAGTACAAACATACACATTTAGCACTAGCTGTTGCCCGCGGCTTCGTCCCCGTTGTATTTTTTCTGTATTTTCTTCCATAAAAACCTTCTCCTGATAGTAAGGAACACAGCAAAAAAAGAATTAGCGAAATAAAACCAGTCGTTTCCGAGTTTTACGATTATTTTTTATTTATAGCCGCTTAAGAGCTACGGTGCCACAGACAGACACACTACGTAGCGGTCAAACTTATAACACCCTCTTTTTGCATAGTCTCTTTAAGAAATTTGTCTTACCACAAGAAGCTTTAAAATCGAAATAACTCAAACCAAATCTGAAATAAAGCGATTGCTTCAGATTAACGATTCGCTTATCTGCACTTACATTAGGATTAATGTCGTTTAAGTCATTCCATTAACGAACCACAGTCAACCGGATCGTAGTGAGATTGACATTTAATTTTGTGGGTAGTCGTGTAGATTCTTCAGACAAAAAGTACAAGCCGAATGCTGTGAACAGCATAGTGAGATTAAAGGGGCCTATTTCACCACCCGTTAATAGGGATGTTGACACCATTAAAAAATAATTCGAACACACTACTCCAGTAAAAAAAAAAACGCTTTATTTTAGCCCTGAAACCCAGATTAATTTTCGATTCACTGTATAATTAGATTATGTGACGTCATAAGTTGCTATTTCCATTCAAACGTCAATTGATTGGTGGTGTCAACATCCCTATTAAGATTAATTTGAACTGACGGATAAATATGATATCTCCTTCTATTCCAACGAAACAAGTAGAGACGGCATCACATTTAGCCGTCAAATTAATTTAATCAATTTATGATGAAACAGGGGGTAAGTATACGCTTTTGCACGTGTGGGTCTACTATTGCGTAATTTGTTCGGCGTAATAGTAGCGCGTGTGCGCGTGTAACTACAAGCCCGGGCGTAGTTTTAATGCTGAAGGGCTACTCCGAAACACCACGTTCGAAGTTCGTGTCGTGCGGTCCCTCTCACACTTATACTATTTAATACCAGAGCGAGAGGGATCGCACGACACGAACTTCGAACGTTGTGTTTCGGAGTAGCCCTTCTGCATTACTTTGCCGTTTGCGGAACTCTGTCTATACTTTTTATGATGTGATTTTAACGCCCGTTCTGGCTATAATCTTCTAGATAGGCCGCATCTGTAATCTTCAAAATTCGTAGATTTGCTAAGTCCGTTAATTGTAATATTTGTAATTCTACTTGATTTCTAACTCTACTTTTGAGATTCATACTTGTCATTTGCGCTTTGACGTTTTTTAAAAGAAAATCAGAACTGACAGCAAAATTACCAGTAGGTATTAAATAATTTGAAGTTATCTCAATACCTAATATGTATGTAAAACAATTGTAACTTTTAGACTTGGCACAACAAAAAAGGGGTTAAGAAAACACAACCTACTTTAAAATAATAGAGTAATCGATCATACTCTTGATTCTGATGAAACTATGCCTACAAACTTTCGCATTTATAATAACAGTGCCTGGGTGACCAAGCTTCGCTCGAGCTATAACTCTATAACAAGCGTTTTCCCAGAGATCAGACCAACAAGCTAGATTGATTTATCATTCCCGAAAACCCCTGCATACCAAATTTCATTGAAATCGTTGGAGCCGTTTCCGAAATCCCCGAAATCCATACTAATATTTTAAATGCGAAAGTGTGTGTGTTTGTATGTTTATCCGTCTTTTATATGTATAATATATGTACAAGAATGAAAGACGTGATGGCCTAGTGGTTTAACCTATCACCTCTCAAGCAGAAGGTCGTGGGCTCAAACCCCGGCTCGCACCTCTTGAGTTTTTCGAAATTCATGTGCGGAATAACATTTGAAATTTACCACGAGCTTTGCGGTGAAGGAAAACATCGTGAGGAAACCTGTACAATCCTGCGTAGTAATTCAGTGGTGCGTGTGAAGTTCCCAATCCGCACTGGGCCCGCGTGGGAACTCCGGCCCAAGCCCTCTCATTCTGAGCCTGTGACTGTACCCAGCAGTGGGACTTATTTAGGCTGGGATGATGATGATATACAAGAAGTGCTCGTTTAAAGTTATTAGATGGTAGGATAACACCACACACACACTATTAGTCACACTATAGTGAATCGTGTCACAAACCCCAACTTACCATTTCCAGTTCGCTTGCTGCGGTAAGACCGGGCCGACCAACTACGGCATCATCGAAGCCGCGACCCTGCCCGCCGAGTGCTGCGCCGTCGGCGCCCCCCTGTGCACGCTGGCCAACGCCTACCCGACCGGCTGTACCGACTTGTTGCTGGACTACTACGACAAGTCGCACAAAGTCATCGGCGGCGTGGCTATCGGAGTCGCTTGCGTTGAGGTAAGACCTGGTGGGCATAAGCAGGGAAGGGGGCAAGGGAGGGCAGCTGCCCTCCCCTGGAAATTGTATGTTTTACAATATATTACGCCCCGTTTACCTATGAAGCAGGATCCCTTGCGGGTTTTTGCCCTACACCACAGTAAATATATAAGCTAAAGTAGTATGGAAGCTACGAACAAACGGCCGTGTAGAGCGCGCGTTTGTGTGAGTGTGTTCGTTTCGATCGTAGCTTTGTAGCTTCCATACTGTTTTAGCTTTTATACAAACTGTGCCTACACAATACAATATATATACCTTGTGTTTGATGTAGACTGAATCACTGAATCGAAAAATTGTTTTAACGATACCCCACACAATAGAGTTGGCTGAGAAAAAAAAACACCCCCCCTTGACGTCTATGGGATTTTTCTTATTTTTTATTTTTTTTATTGTACCATTTTGTCGGCATAGCTTACGTATATTATATATCCGAGCAAAATTACAGCTTTATAGCATTGATAGTCTCTGAGAAAAGCCGCGGACGGACAGACAGACAGACAGACATGACAAAACTATAAGGGTTCCGTTTTTGCCATTTTGGCTCCGGAACCCTAAAAAACCGGCGAAGAGCGTGTCTAATCTCAAACATTTATTTTACAGGTGATCGGAGCGTTGTTCGCGCTGTGTCTCGCCAATTCCATAAGAAACATGGACAGAAGGTCACGCTACTAATATTTTGTACATTAAAACTGGTACCTATTTATCACCATTATTTTTTGTTTTGACTACTTAACTTACTTTAAGTGGGCTGTGTAACTGCATGGCTAACTCGACAGTTCGTCTGATTTTGTACCCTGTTTAGTAAATTGTAACTTATTTTTAAAATTTGCTTGATTTGTCGCCAAATTTAATATTAGTAGAATCTAATTTGTCATCTGAGGGAGTGCAAAAAATACATTTTTTATTTTTATTTAAAAGCAGGGTTCAAAATTCGGTATTAATGAAACATGGGGTTCTAACTTATGATTGATTTTTTTTTGCAATTAAATTGTTAAAATTGATAAATTACTAACAACAGCGCAATTAACATTAAGCCATTTTTTAGCATTAGAAGAACATCTTATCGTCAAGGGGACATAATTAAAAATAAGTACATTAAACAAACAAATCATCCATGTATTGATTATATCAATTAAACCAGTAAAAAAAATACAAAAGACGAATAGATTGAAATTAAGTTAATGTGGTATATATAAGCTGCTCGGGAGTTGGTAAGTTTTGTTTTTATTTACCTAAATTAAAAACCGCGACGGATGAGGCGCACATCCTGTACCCTGTATGATTTGTACGGTTTGCTCGGGTCCTACCGAATGCAAGCAAAATGTGCTGTTTATTTTTTATTTTTGTTACGGATTAGAATTACGCACTTTCAGCCGATTATTTTTTTAATGACGGTGTTGCCAGTTTTCAATACTTTCTTCTAATTTTCGGTACACAAACTGTACCCTACATACTTATGAAATTTGCAAACGCTTTTTATGTTGTAAAAATGATTAAGATATACATGTTATCTTATAAATATTATTGACATAATAAGTTAATGATCCGTGTAGGTACTTGTGTATTCTTTCCGATACAAAAATATACATTATGGTGTATTTTATAGATAATTTCTCTACTATCACTTTTTATTGAAAAACTCCACTGAAAGAATCTCTTAAGTTCATATATTTGGATTACTTATTAAAGGCCACTAAATAAATGTGCCATTTTTTATGAAACTGTGCTTATTACAAGTCTGTAACATGATTGTGATATTTCTTAATGGAATTTATGTAGATCTTTATCGAAAAATATTCTTGATGTTTAAAATAATCGTTCATAAGATATTTTCATATAGCAAAAGTGAGGCACAACAACTTTGTTAATTTGCGATCAGGAAACCGGAAAACCAAGTTCCTAAATACTTGCGCTTACCATTACGATGGTCCAACTAAGCATGTTGTCGTCGTCGTCGTTGTTGCTGTTAATTGTTGCTGCATATTCAATGGTCAGCTTTGAATAGAAGTGGAATTAAATACATTTCCATTTTCCACTCAAAATGTGTGCGTGATTATCGCTACCTATCACAGATCCGCGTCTCAATGTTTACTAGACATGCAGCTTCAGAAGGAAATTGTCTTTTTATTTAGCTTTTCCAGTGTACGAATCAAATTAGGTTACAACGCTTTGCTGTCGACTTTGAGTAAAATTAACAGGCATTATTACACATGAAAGTGTATGAAAGTTTCGATCTGTAAAATTTTATGCAGTGTGCCTTGCTGTGTTGCGTGTAAGAATTTTATAAATTCAATAAACTATATGTGTGACCAATTGTATTTTAATTTACACCTATATAGTATTTAATGTTGCACAATCACTTAAAACCTAGGTAAGTTGGCTATACAAAATTGTTAAACTACTTACTAACAAGCATGTGTATTAGAGGTTCAATTAATTTTATTTGATGGTAACTTGAACGTATTCACAATGAATGTCATATGCAATGCTTTGCCGAAAGCATCAATGAATAATTGTGACTAGGTTCTAGAGTGTATTGTAAATCCTTTCCAGCAATAAAGGCTTTTTGATTTTGATTTCTAGAGTGGCCTACAAGTTGTTTGTCAGTACTGCTTATGGTTTGTTCTTAAAAGATTTCGTTACTAGAGTTAAACGCAAGCGTTTTTAAATGTGATTATTGTTCTTGATTTGTGTTTAAACAAATATTTGTAGTGTGGTGACTTTTATGTTTGTGTATTACTTGGGTGTTAATAAGTTTGATATTTGGTTGCACTCCTTGGTTGTGGTTTTTTTCTATGGTACCAGTACATCGTCTATATTTGCTTTTATTTGTATGAAATTTCAACTTCACTCTGTATTAAATGTTTTTTCTACTTACAGGTACGCCTAAATCGAACACACCGAGATACATTCGAGAAAGAACAATAAAAGATAATTACGAAAGAAACTCACCACTTATGTTATGTACAAGTTATTTAAGTTAGGTAACTGTAAAAAGCTAGAAAAAGATCCATTTATTTACTCGTATTAGATTTCAGAAATAACTTCTTGCAACCGACCACACTTTAATCATTTTGGTGCATCGTACCTGTATTTGTTTCTCAAGACCAATTTTTTTTTTAATTTTAAAGAAATCAAATGGTCATACGATACAGCTACAGTAGGTACCTATTCGTAAAGCAACGGAGAGGCGATAGGAGCCAAAATGATTTAGAAGTGTGGCGTACCAAAGCACAAATTAAATCATGGAGTTAGTGGAAGTAAACGTGATACTTGTATACTTATTCTTTATGTAACAGTAAGATCACCATACGAATGAATAAGAGATAAATTGACTAGCGCCTACCTTTTAGAACTAACGATGTTTTGTTTTTGCGATTGACTGAAGTTACACCGCGTTAAATACAACAGGAAGACAGTAAATTAAGTCTGTGTACCATTGCATCAATTACTTATTCGGTGTGATGTTCATATGAATAAAATTGGGCAGGTCCATTTTTGTTCACTTTTATCGCGATTAAAAACGATTGTTGAGTTTAGTTAAGCGATTGTTTTTAATTTTACTTTACCATAAGGATTATTATAAAAAGTATTTTCATACTATTCAATGTTGTACGTCCAATTTACAATACTTTTACTAAAGTGTTAAAATTTATATGCATTTCTATTAGGTATAATGTGATTTATTCGATGTTTCATTACTAGTATGTATGAAAATTATTATTTTATTGTATCGGGAACAAATGTTTTAAAAGTGTTTTTGAATCTCTCGTGCATTTCTGTTGAAACAGCTTTTGTGAATGATACTGTATTGTACGGCAAAAAATAAATTTTCTACTATTAATTATTTGTTTTACAGTTATTTTACTCCCTAGCCCTGATACAAATTCAATCATTGAATCCTTGCTTTAATTAAAGTAGATAGCGCCTAGCCACATCATTATGGCGCGGCGTGGCATAAATACTTTAACGTTGCGTCCCATTGAGTGCGGCACGTTGCTGTAGTACGGTGCGTGCGCCTCAAACCCTGTCCAGGTGAGGCGTTTTCGAGATACTGGAGCTAGCGAAAACTTATTTGATTGTGATCGCCAGCGTCAGAAACGTATAGCTCAGTAACATTGGTCGATAAATCGGTTGATACACTAGTATGATTCGATCATGCGGGGAGTAACCGACTGAGTAACGACTAGTGAAACTCATAAGTCAATAACTCGGTCGACATACAGCGGAAAACCAATGAAAACTGTTCCCCGAATACGGGTCCTATGGCATACGTTGGAAATCCACCGCACAGAGCATGCGGGCCCTATCGAACAATGTAATTGAGCCGTAACGCAATGGACCCTAACCGCAAAAAGCCAAATACCCCTGAAAAATTTCTTGCATGAAAATTAAAGCGGTACTTACCCTATTATTTTTAGGTGTAGGTGCCTCGTCAATACATACTCGGAGTTAGTTATATACATACGTTAATTCTACGGGTATATTTCATACCAGCATCATCCAATTCCAATAACAAGTCTCGCTCCAGTCACAAAACAAAGCTATCTAAAATATACAGTGTATCAGGATTAGAGAAACACATAAAGGTAATATTTGCCTAACGTGTTTATATAAGTTTGCTTTCAAATTTTATGTGCAAAGGTTTGTCATGTGCACCAACATGAGGGCAATAAAATAAAAAAATCTATGGTTTATGGTGCGATTTAAGCTGGCAACATTTCCCTACTGTCACAACTGTCAATCAAACTTGCGTTGCGGGATGAGTGATCGTTCGCACGTAGTCCGTACTTTCGTATTTATTATTCGGTGCTAAAAATCAACTTTCACTTATTTGTGTTACGCGACTCCACAAAACCATCTTTAATGTGTTGTGAAAAGCTCCATCGAACTACTGTAATTTCTCAGAGGCACTAATGTTGTAATAGCAAATTAAAAACAGTTCGGAGATGGCTTACAAAAATTGTTGTGTAGTGTTTATAATTTTCGCTTTAGCGATAGTTCAGGCAGTCAGTGACGACACGGAACTGTATCAAACTACGCCTTGCGACAGCAATGTGTGCTTCGAGGCGCTCCATGGAGCTCTGGGCGACTGTTCCTGTAACGTGGATACGATAGATTATTTTAACAATGTCAAGATATTTCCTCGTATACAAAGCTTGGTAAGCAAAGACTATTTTCGCTTCTACAAGGTCAATTTGAAGAAAGAGTGCCCGTTTTGGGTGGATGACAGCCGATGTGCCATGAAGTATTGTCATATTAAGACTTGTTCTAAGGAGAGTGTCCCTGGGTATGAAAACGGCTATGAAAACCACATAGATGAATTACCAGCAACCAAGTACACTAAAGAAGCACAATCTAATTGCAATTCTGATACTGACCATGACCCTGACCTGGGTTACCTAAACATGACCATCAGTGCAGCAAGTCAGTATGAAATTGCCAAATGGAAAGCTCATGATGATGCTCTTGAGAATTTCTGTGAATGTGATGACAGGGATGCTGAAGCAGAGTATGTAGACCTATCACTGAACCCTGAACGATACACAGGATATAAGGGTCCATCTGCACATAGGATTTGGCGAAGCATTTATCAAGAAAACTGCTTTCGCCCTAAAATCAATCCGTATGAATCTTTTCCATATGTTTTGAGCTCAGACTTGAGTAATATGTGCTTGGAGAAACGAGTGTTTTATAGAGCTGTCTCAGGAATGCATAGCAGTATTAACATACATCTTTGCTCCAAGTATCTTCTTTCTGAAAAAACTGCTGGCTTTGCAGCTCCCCCTGAGGGTGAATGGGGGCCGAACCTGGAGGAATTCCAGCGCCGCTTCGACCCCTCACAAACTTTAGGTGAAAGTCCAAACTGGCTCAAAAACTTGTACTTTGTCTACTTATTAGAAATGAGAGCTTTAGCCAAAGCAGGACGGTATCTAGAAAGAGAAGAATATTATACCGGGAACCCCACAGAGGATGAGGAAACTCGGGAGGCAATACGGAATATGCTTGGCATTATCTACTCTTTTCCGGACCATTTTAATGAGTCTTCTATGTTCAATGGAGGCAGTCAAGCAAATAAATTGAAAGTAGAGTTCCGTGAACACTTCCGTAATATCTCCAGGATTATGGATTGCGTGGGATGTGACAAATGCAAGTTATGGGGTAAGCTGCAGACACAGGGTCTTGGAACAGCTCTAAAGATTTTGTTCTCTGGTAAATGGGATGGCCCTGAGGATGACCCCGATCAAGGCAGATTACCATTAAGGCACAAAGCACATGAAAGACTGCAGAGAACAGAAATTGTTGCGCTATTCAATGCTTTTGCGAGACTCTCCAATAGTATAAGAGAGCTAGAAAACTTCCGAAATATGCTCAGGTAAGGCACAATTTAAACCATATGTATGTAGTTTTGCTTTTTAGATCTTGTTTCTGTGTTGGCTAATTTCTAATTTGGTTTCGTTCTATTTCATTCTTAATGATTGTTAGCACCAAAAACAATACTTACTTTATTGGTTAGATTTTACTATCATCATAAACTAAAAACTACAACTGGTTTCACTAAAAATCAAGTATGTTATGAAAGTAACAATTAGAAAAAGTAGAGATGTACTTGTTATTTAGCTTCATTCAAATTTGGTAAAAATAAAGTAATGTACATGCTTATCATGAACATGTTTGTGTATTTGTTGGTCCCAACCAGTTATGCTGTCAAACAATAGAAATCCTCAAAACAATCAATTATCATAGAAGAATGTGTGAGGAAATTCTGTGCAATAATCAATTGGCCAACTAGAAAGTTACATTGACATAGTGCTGTCAAATATGATAGTGATTGCATGGTTTTTAGCATTGCATTTACCTCAAACGTGTGAAGCTAGGGTTGCCATATGAAAAAATTAAAAGTCCTGACATCACCCAAAAAGTGCGGAGATTTCTTGTAACAAAGATTTGGCGTAGGTTGAAGGACATGTTGGCGCGATGCTGCTCCACGACACATCCATTGTGACACGGAAATTATATGAAAGGAAAAATAATAGTAATTCTAACTACTTACGTTAAGGTGTGCAGCTTTTTGGTCTTCATCCTTTGATTAATAATTAAAACCAAATAACAAAATTAGATTGTAAGTAACTAGTTTTAAGCAAATAATTGATTGAGATCTCTTTAGCTGTAATTTATCTTATGTACTTACTCATAAAAAACGGTGTAATTAATGCATCATGGAAACAAATATTTATTTTTCTTCAATGAGGTCATTTCTAAAAATCCGGACACTTGGTAAGTCCGGCCGCAATCCTGACAAAGGGTCAAAAATCGGGGCATGTCCAAAGAAATCCTGAAATATGGCAACCCTATGTGACGCAAATGTGTGTTCAATAATGCTTTTAAGTTTGTGCCAAGTCCCATATGTGTTACCGGCTGGTGGAGGATACATTGGTGGTTGGTAAACTTTTTTAAATTATGAATTAGGTCCTTCTCAATACCGGCAGAAGTGTTACCAGCATGCTTCGGTATTGGTGAATTTAGGTGAGCATACCTTTTATGCAAACCGGACAACGCACTAGCAGTACCATAGGTGCTGTAGGTGTCCAAGGGCTGCGGTGATTATGTACCATCAGGTGAACCGTAAGCTCGTTGGCTGTTGTATAAAAAAGGTTTTACTTCAGAGTAGAGTCTGAGCAAAACTAGTATTTGCAGTCGAAACCGAATTTCGGTTTGTCTTTTAGTTTAGAGAAACAGAGACCGAAACTAAATTAGAGTGATTCAAGTAATTTAATATATTTTTTAAATTTGTTTTTGATTAAAAATGCTTTTTGAAAATCAGTAAATCTTACTTAAAATTCAAAACCATCACAATATTACTTATAGTATGATACTCAATATCGTAATTTAATTATTACTTAATGGTCTTAAATGTAGTTCCCTACAGGATTTTTCAGTAAAAAGAAACTCAGGATTGGTCCTTTTTTTAATGCTGAAAAAACGGTGACTCCTTTTTGAAGACAGTTAAAAAAAATGTAAAACTAGCTATTTCTCTAAATGACGCAAGAAATGACATCGCGTCTAGATTCTGCCAAATAAAAATAACGCTGTTTAAGTAGGATAGTGACACTAAAAACATTTTTTTTAACTAAAGCATCAATATGTCTGTGCAATTTACCACGCATGCCAATGCTAATAGGAAAGCGACGAGCTTCAAACCTCTGCTACGATGCCATTGATACTACCTACATGCTACCTACTCATATCACAATTAGAGTCGTATTCCTACGTTGCACAAATCACGTAGGTAGCACGCTAAACCTGAGTCATTGCACTTTCATATAGGAGCAGGTGTTTTTTTAACGCAGAATTTGTCAACAGACAGCTAAATTTAGTTAAATATTTTGGCAATGAAAGTCAGTGTTTCATAATATTTCGTCAGTCCAAACAATTTGGCATAATTTAAAAAGAGAATACCTAAGGAGTCATGTAATGTTTTTATAGGGGTGTTGCTAGGACTGGTGCAAAGGTCTGATTGATGACACGCAAATGTTACGATGGTAAATGAAGAACGATAGGTAGGTCACGTAGGTGTCGGTAACCGTAGTCGTGAGTCAAACCTTTGTTGATCTCAAAGAACTGACGTGGCCCGAACAAAACCGCGTCGCGTGTGACGTAATACCGGGAAAAACATTGCGAATTTTATCACTGTACCAACTTATTTAGATAACAATAAAAGTATCAAGTGCTTGAGTGTTTATTAAATAAGCTTAACACTGCAAAATTTCCGTCGAATAGCAACGCATTGTTTTGGCAAAATTTTAAATGTGTTTTTTTTTGTTCAATTCTCAACGCAGTTCGCATAAAGAAACACCGAAGCAAAATATCTTTGGCAGCGTTCAGGAGCATTCAAACGACAAACACAAGGTGAAAGAACAGTGCTCTTCTAGCGGAGCCAAGCCGCAAATATGGAGTTAGATTGTGTCATTGTCAATTCATAGAATGTATGTAGATAATGAATTTATTTAAATATTGGCGTAAACAGGAAATGAAAGTACTTAATTATTTTCCAAGTGATATTTAATTTTGATCTCGGTGCGTTATCGTGCGGTGCATTACTGACGTCACTGTTATATCATGTTATATAGTATAATATTAACTCTTATCTAACCAACACATGGCGTTGATTATCTATAGAGGTATTAAAAATCGATCAGCTGCATTTGTTGCGATGCAAATTGTAAATTGTATATTTTCCGCAGTATATTTTTGCTGTACCGTAAATAACTATTGGTATAAGTATGATAGGTAGAGTCAATAGCAAAGATATCGACACGGCCAAAATTGCATAAATATGTGTACACGACTTTATGCACTTAACATTAAGGTCGTGTATACATATTTTTGCAACTTTGGCCGTGTCGATATCTTTGCCCTTGACTGTACTTATAATAAATTATAGGTATTAGGTGACGTTAAAAGCTGCGGTTCAACTTGATGAAGTATTTTCAAATACAGCCTTTTTTCTTGTGATGGTTAATAATAAACGCCACTTCAATACTATGTACAGTCAAGTGTAAAAATATGCCCTTACTCAAAGTTAAAAAATATGTACAGTCAGCTGCAGAGAAAGGGTACCCCCCTGTAATGGCGGTAGTACGGATACCGCCGTTACAGGGGGGTACCTTTTCTCTGCAGCTGACTGTACCACAGACTCTTATTCCGACGCAATAAGGCCGTGGTAACATATTTTTGAATGGTTCAAATAGATACTTATTTTTGCACTTGAGTGTACTGTCGAACACTCACTAAACTGGTTATATGAGAAATGCTCACATTCATTCATACAGTCAAGGAAATTGAATCACATACCGGTGGAACCTTTGTGTTACTAATGTCATTTTGACATCCCATACATCTGCCAAAGAAATCATAGCGAAATTGGTTATAAAAAGGTTCCACCTCGGTACGTGATTCAATTTCCACGACTGTATGGTTAACATCAGATATATCGTCAAAAATATCGGCACATGCACTCTATTATTAAGGTATTAGAGTTCATGTATCGATATTTTTACCACCTTTTCCGCTTCGAAAGATCTGACGGCGACTGTACATAAAAAATAATATAATTGACTTTATTAACTTAAATTGTTCAAAATACGCATCGCATTGACTTTCTATTTACGCCAATATTGACCAGGTCATCACAAAGCTAATTTATTAATATCCAGTGACGAGTTTTGAGCTTATTTATCATGCAGAGTAAAGCTGAATATAGGTAATAGAAACATAGCCCAAATATATTTTTAACCACTTATAATACTGTAAATGTTAACTTTTATTAATAAATAAATAAATAATATGTACCTAATCTACATAAATCGAAACATTTTCCCATAAAGTAGCAGCGCCAGCTTCTTAAGTAACGTCCTAGTTTTACAGGTTTCAGCTCCTAGAAATTATTCTCATAATCTGAATGGCAAAATCAGATGTTTGTATTACAGAATAACAATGAATTAATTGCGTCTATTGTTACGTGACTGTGAAATGCACGTCATCAGATACTGACTACTGAACAGGTTTAAATAAAGACGTATTATAACTTGTAGTTTCTTTCTGGCAATTAAAAATCTTGACATTGCCTATATTCAGCGTTACCTCATGCCGAAAGTTGTATTTAAGGACTTAGATGTAAGAAAATATAGAACTAAATTAATTTGTATCAAAATTTATTTTTAGTTGATTAATTGATGGTACTCAACTCATCTGCAGTGTTTTATAAAAAATGGATTCCAAAATTGTGAAATGCCCGCTGTCATACCTACCATTTTTTTTTTTTCAGAATAGATAGACAATGTCTAGTCACAGTAAAATATTTGAAATCCGAAGTGCAATAGAAACCCGCCCTGATTTTTAATGTTTTTTTTTATATTAGTTTAGTCAAATATCTAAATGTAAAGAATGTATTTAAAACACCCTTGTTTACCACAAGATAAATCTCCCTCCAAGCAAACATCTGTAATTAAGATTTACTCGTAATTTAGCCAGAAATTTCTTTGGGGCAATTTGAAAAATTGGTACATTTTTTTTTACCGTATGTTAATAAATATTTCCTCAAGCGAAATTTCACCAATAAAGGTCAGCCTTCTAAAAGATATATCAATGATATTGAATACACCTCAAAATGTACTTTCACACTGGCAAGTTGTTAAATACAACCTTCCAACAATTTGCCAGAAATGCTAAATTATGAGTGCTAAAGGATGTTGCATTTTGTCAATATCATAATCATATTGTTATGAAACTACCGTGAGACTCACTTATTATTCATATTAAATGATACTGTAACGGATAACTCACGTCTTAAATAGAGTTTAGCTCGACATGTTTCGGGTTATCGAGTCGCGTGCTCCAGTGATGAAGGGTTTCATCATGTTGTTACTTTGACAGTTAATGGACAACGGGCGTAAACCGCAGTTGTATATCTATATTCATTATTTGTTTAATTCTATGGATTCATCTCGGTTCTTGTAAAGAGTTAAAATTAAAGTTGTGTACCTTGATCTTGTTTCCGTCGGTATATTTGGCTTGAGCTCAAAATATTATTTTATTACAATTACCTACTCCAATGCTTGCCAAGAGTTTTATACTGTTTTACGAACAGGGCCCAATTGCATAGGCCACAAATTACAAGCAAATAGTACTAGTGAATTAGAATACAAAATCGCTAATACTATGACCTTGTAATTTGTTATGCAATTGGGCACTGTTTGCCAAATTTAACTAGCCTTAATACGTCTTTTAGAATCAGAAAATACATTGTTTTGCGATTTTGGGCGCCGGTAGCTCGCCACTAGATATATTTTTATTTTTAATTGAAACAAAACATCAAGAGGCTTAAATTAAGTAGGCTCTATTAGACTTCATTAGCAAAGCGAGTGGAGATTTTCAAATTATATTTCTGTTAAATCATTTGTCTAAATTATTTGTCACAAAACTCTGTCACAAAATTCTACTCAGCCGAAATATTAAGTATTAATTAGAATAATCCAATTATTACAATATAAGTACATACAATATAATGTAATATTTTACATAGCATTTTAAACAGTGATAAATTGTGAATACTTTATGTTACATGTACAAATATGTTCACCAAGTTTTAAATTTGAACTATGGATGCTTTAGTGCATTAAATTCCTCAATTGTTGTAAGTTAATCTTATTTTCTTATTTAAATGTTTTAATGTTACTATATTTTTATGAATTTAGGTAGTATAAAGAGGCATTTCCACCATAAATGTGTGAAGATGTATTGCAAGGGATTTGTTTTTCATTAACCAATAGAAACGTTTCGTTTACACATCCTCGCACAGCACATCTCTGGTGGAAAACAGCTGAGCGGAGCGAGGCGAGGTAAATGAAGCGTTTCTATTGGCTAATGAAAAACATATTCCTCGCAACACAACCTCACACAACTCTGGTGGAAACGCTGCTTAATGATTTAATGTTTCCCAATAAAATTGCTCTTGTTAAAATTGCCAATAGGGCAACCATATTTTGGTTTAATTTATGAGCATTTGTATCTACCTACTAGGAAAAAGATCAGAGTGAAGTTATTTTTTTCAATACATAACTTGCGACATGTAGTTATGCCATTTGTCAATCAAGTAATAGTGCTACAAACTTATCTGATCAGATCCCTGATTTGCTGACGGCGATGCTGTGTCAACTAGAATTTGAAACTTAATGTCAATCAACGATAAGCTTTAATGTTTGTCCTAAATTTAAGACGTTGGGCCTTACGAGATTGAAATACAGAGATTAACTTATCTCAATTAACAGATACGACAATCGTGTTTGACAGCCGTATGAATATAATAAATACCAGCCAGCTCAATATAGCCTAACTGGTGGCAGTGCTAGTAGCCTCATCATCATTATCATCTCAGCCGTAGGACGTCCACTGTTGGACATAGACCTCCCCCATTGACCTCCAGTTGCTTCGATTGGTAGCGGCCTGCATCTACCGTGAACCAGTCAGGTCATCCGTCCATCTCGTTGGTGGACGTCCTACACTGCGCTTGCCGATCCGCGGCCTCCACTCGCGAACTTTTCGGCCCCAACGGCCATCCGCTCTCAGTGCTATGTGGCCCGCCCATTGCCATTTCAACGAGCTAATTCGCTTGGCTATGTCGGTGACCCTTGTTCTTCTACGTACTTATCTCCTCATTTCTGATTTGATCCCATAGCTCGCTAGTAGCCTAGTAGCAGTTAATGAATTTTCTGATGACAACGGCCAAAGAGAATAGAATCATTACGTGCCAACTAATGCGGTTGGAGAGTACTCTATTGTAATACTGGCGTTAGTTCTAGTTTAAACCTTTGAGTCAGATTAGTTTGTAGGTTAACTTAATGGACAAACGACAGATTTCACGCTTTCTTCACCAGCGTCGCAACAATGGATTTTTTAATTGAAATGTCTCGGATACACCGTATCAGAAAAACATAAACCACTGTAATAACTTTCATAATGGATTTATTGACGTTTTATCTCCGTATCGAGGTGTGGATCAATCAATTTTACAAGTCAACTTGAAGTTGGGCATTGATTTATTGCGATCTTAAATGTTTGCCTGTGATTTTAAGGTCTAATGTGATCATGACAAAATTATTTATTTCTTATTTATATTAATAAATGTTTTATAATTTACTTTGTCATACTTATTTATCCTGGCCAGAACAGTAAGCATGTTGCCTTACATCTAAAAGTAGCATTCCAGTGTTGACGACCGCGACCAGCTGCTTAGTATTAATTAACCTCTTTACCGCCAGAAACGAAGTAACGTGCTCTGTATGCCACATAAAAACCAGCGACAAATCAACTTGATTTTTAATTTAATTGCAGAAGGATTCATTTCGAGTTGAATGTTTGTCATGTTTATGATGACCGTGGCGTGTGAGGCATTCCATTGGCTGTCACGATTGGATGACTCTGGCGGTGAAGAGGTTAATAAGAAGCACTGCAATGGATGCAACGCAACCAAAGCAAGCGCGTCGCGCGACTAAGTTCATACTAATCAGTGGGTCGTGCGATCCGGTTGCGGTCGCAAGTCGCGGTCGCCATCGGATTTCGGATACCTTTACACGCATCACCTGTTTGTATCAAACGGCATAAGATGGCGGAAGAGAGAAAGAAATGATGAATGCGATTGGTTACATCCCACTGTTCTATATGTTGCTGGATGTAGTAGGTACGATAAGGGTCTTGGTTCATGTCATCAATGTAGGTACCTACTTTATGCAAAAAGTACAAAGCGTCATTTTGGGTTCGTTATTTGAATCATGTATAACGTGCCCGCATATAGAGGTACAAGATATTCGTCCTTGTGAATAGTTGTGACCATTAGTAGTTAGCGAACTAAAAGAAGGACTGCAGATACTTTTTATATGTCGCGGCTAATTCTCTAAAGTGTGTTATGCTACAGTGTTATAAAACAGACTAATCTAGTGTTTGTGTTGTGTTTTCGGTAGATCGGTAACTAATCAAAACTAACTGTCGTATAACAATAGTAGTTTTTATTGCTGTAATTCAATTATTTATGAGAGTTTTACTCATTTACAGATCACATCAAGAGCAACCCGCTTTTCTGTCATGCACCACGGGTCTAGTATGAAGCACCTGCATTTTTATATTACATAGATTGTTTTTAATAACTTTATAAAGTTTTACCTTTATCACTGGGTTCTTTTTAACATTTGAACCGTTATTAACAATATTTTTTTCTGTTAAGTCACGTGAGCTTATATGGTCAACGTACGTGTTTGTATTTTTTTTAACTTCTTGATAAGGTACCTATTATTTATTTATTTAAGGTAGTATATTTATTTTGAGACGTTTAGTAGAGAGTTTAGAGGCGCAAACTTCTTAAAAATGTTGCTGTCTTAAAAAATGTTTTTTTTTTTTTATTTTTTTTTTATTCCACTGGAAGGCAAACGAGCAAGTGGTCTTCTGGTGGTGGTGGTGGTAGTGGATGTCTAAAGATTTCTTCGACCATTGGACTCCGGCCAGCGAAAAACAAGTCTGACAACACTTGCTGTAGGTACACCGATTAAACGATTTTGATACTTAGATATTATTAAAATTTTCCAGATATTAAATTCAGGATTTTTTTTATTCGACTGGAAGGAAAACTAGCAAGTGGGTCTCCTGGTGGTAAGAGATCACCACCGCCCATAAACATCTGCAACACCAGGGGTATTGCAGATGCGTTGCCAACCTAGAGGCCTAAGTTGGATGGAATACCTCAAGTATCAGCTTTGATGAACAATACCTGAGTGCCAGTAATTTCACCGGCTGCCTTACTCTCCGCGCCGAAACACAACAGTGCAGTTCTAAAAGCAGAAATATCAAAATTATCTAAGCCGGGTTAGAATGACAATATGTTAATTTTGACATTATCAAATTGATACCAGATTAGTGTCGTAAAAAAAATGCATGGACAGTTTTCGCTGGCCAAACTCTAGCGCCACCGCCTCAGGGGAGGCTACTACGAAATTGGAAAATCGAAGTACGTATCGTACTGTCCCTCTTACCCTCGTGTTAAATAATATAAGTATCAGCGGGACGGCAAGATACGAGTACGAAGTTGGAATTTCGCGCTTCGTAGTAGGTAAGTATAGGGCCTGCTTAATGATCAATTGTGAGTCTGTACATATTCATTAGGAAGAGACCACTTTTAATAAAATTTTTGGAACTAACCATTTCTATCCTCTGTCCAATTTAACCGCTTCCGGTATTGAGGGTATCAAACTTATTAGGCCGCGCTGTTGCTTAAGACCGGATGCACAGTTTAACCGTACTCGTTTCTTAACATACATGGAGTTCGATAAAGGTGTCTTCACAGCATGCATGCCTGCGCCTTTATCAAACGCACGTGTTGTCTGTTGTGATACTCACCCTTCCTTACCGTCAGTTTTTGTCGTAACGTAACAAACGTCTGAAGTCTTTCACGTCAGTCAAAGTTTCAAGTAGGTAGATCTTATTGCGAGAACAGCTTCCATGATTGAAGTTTGTTCTTACAGTGGAGGTGGAGGAACTGCATGAATACGCATATCTTGCATAAACGTAGCTATGATAAGGTTGGGGGTGAGTAAATAAATTATTAGTTCATGTTTTTTCGTTATTTTCGTTCTTTATTTTATTACGGACCCCCATAACTACCCCCTAAGAAGGTCGCGACACGACGCACATGTTGACAAACGCTGCACTAATCTATAAACAAGGTGCATAAAATTGCTCGTGAATGAACGATTCATGGAAATTCCAGGCCTTTCTATTTGAAACAAAACCCAATTATTTGCCTTTTACTTGATAAGAAATAATGGACTATTATCGCACCATGGAAAATTAAAGATAACACATACAAGGTAGGCGGTAATTTAGATAGCGCTGGACCTAGTGAAAGTGCACTGGTAGTTCATATGAAGTGCAAAATTCTAACTTCGTATCTTGCCGTCCCGCTGACGCTATCATTATTTAATACGAGAATGACAGAGACGGTACGATACGAACTTCGAATTTCGTAGTAGCCCCCTGATGAGATTTATGCTTTTATCTACATCTACATAGTAAATCCTCCATTATGCGTTCAAAAACCATAGATAATGACCAGCATTACGATATTGGATTCTATTATGAACACGGCAGTATCGTAATGGTCATTACAGAAATCTGTATCATAATGAGATTTCATACATCATTACAGTACCGGTGTGGTGGAAGGTGTAGGGCGCATTAAGCAGGCGCAGGTCGCCGCGCGCGCAGCGGGCGCAGCTCGTGGGGCAGACATAGGTAGGTATCTACTTAGTTCTCGTTAATGCAGACTATTCTCAATGGTTTTTGAACGCATGATAGAGGGTTTAATATAGGGATGCAGATAAAATATTACGTATACAACTGTACGTAATTAGGCCTTAAAACATTCATGTGACCCTATTATGAAACTCGGCTACGCTTCGTTTCATAAAACCATACTCGTGCTTTAAGGACCCCTATTACGATACAGTAGCATAAATAACTATTCTGAAATACTTACTCACATCTTAAGATGCATCCCACGATGTTAGAGCCCCTGCGCAGGTTAAAAAAAAATCATCATTAGGTAACCCTACCCTTGGGGGCGATAGTTCCATACATTTTGACACTATTACTATTTACCTGGATTGCTACCACCATCTCGCTCGCTAATCCTGCCGTGAAGCAGCAGTGCTTGCACTGTTGTGTTTCGGCGTGGAGAGTAAGACAGCCGGTGAAATTATTGGCACTTGAGGTATTATGTAAATCTTAGGCCTCTAGGTTTGCAAGGCATCTGCAATACCCCTTATGTTGCAGATGTTTATGCCCATAAATGGGTGGAAGTTGGTGATCTCTTACCATCAGGACATCACTTGCTCGTTTGCCATCCAGTCGAATAAAAAAAAACCTTGGGTTAGCAGTTTACTCGGTCTTTACATATACGTACACGTAGGATTACATTACATACGTTGTAGGATTACAAGCCGTGGTTTTGTCTGTGACATTTCCGGAACTTATGTTCGATATTACATTCGAAATTAAACATGAGGTTTACAGTTAAGAAACGCATCGAGAGGAAACCTGCACACTCCTATGCAGAAATTCGATGGTATCTGCAAAGTTTCCAATGCACATTGGCTCGCATGAAAACATGGCCCAAGCCCTCTTGTTCTGTAAAGAGGCCTTGCCCTGCCGAACAAAGCCGAGTATAAACTCGTTTCGCGTATTTATTTAAATTTTAAAATAAATAAATGGTAGCCTATGTACTTCCCAGAGTTATAAACTCTATTCCAAATTTTATCTTAATTTAATCGGTTCAGTAGTTTAAGCAAACACCAGTTTTTATGAACTTAGTCACTGGTCAGTTGTGAAAAGCCCAACAAAAGCCGCTCAACTTGGCCGGACAAGTATTGAAAAAGCCTATGTCCGGCATTATCCGGACGCCTGGCAACTGGCAACCCTATACTTACCCGCCTATTTGGATGTTTTGTGATGATGTGTGGATGATTTTTTAGATATTTTAATTATGGAAAATAGACGGGATCTTCTAGGTCTTTCAGAACCAGAACTACAAATATATAATCCCCCAATATACAGTCGAGTCCATAAACTTGTGCGCAAAAATTTGATCAAAACGCTTCTATGCGGTTATTAATAGAGTCGTGTTCAGATATTTTTGATAAAATGTTTGCTCACAAATTTATGAAATCGACAACTATAATGTGGCTTTAACGTTCGTTAATCTGTGGGTAAAAGGTAAAATCAAACAAAAGGTCACTTGGGAACGGAATCGTTTATTGAACCCATCTGTTACAGTTAAATCATACAGTTACTCTACACATTTTGTACTGTTCAAAGTACCTACCTATCTCAAGTATTCTATTTCTTAGGTTAGAATGTACTAACAAATGCACCGATTATCAAGGAATAGGTTTTCATATAATTTTATCTGATTTATTCGAATTGTGCTCCAAAATTCATTGGTAGTTACCAATCACAGTACTTTCGGATCCTACGAATACAATACAATGGATACATAGAATACGTTTCATGATGAAATAAATACGCCAATTTGTTATTACATAAATTTATAGTGATAGAATATGAATGAAAATAGGTATGACATTACTAATGGTGAACAATCGAATCGCGATTACTATACAATACAATACTCATACAGGTTCGTTTCAGTCAAGTACTAAAATAAAACAAAACAATGCAGGAAGTTTAAATTTCGGGGCAGGCAACCACTTTTATATATTTTCCGGTGATTACTATGTGATATGATATTATCTTTTAAATGGGATTGTACCTAATTATTTGTCTTTTATATACGACCTTTTAACCGTTGCAGGACAATCCCAAAGGGAATTTAGCGTAACCTCTTGGTCCTTCGTCATCATAGAGGAAACTCTATGCATTAGGACCAAGATTGGGTAGAGCTTAGATCAGTCAGATAATCTTTTGTTAAACCAAAAGTATATAAAAGTGATCCAATCCCCGTTAGTTCATAACACAAATACCAAATACACCGTATCATTACGTAGGTAATCTATACTAATAAGTTAAATATTTTAGATATCGATCGTTTCGCTTCGTTTATATTTATCAATAATTAATAATAGGTATAAATCTTCCTTTATTGTCTTCAATATTTACCATTAAACAAAGCTGGGGTTAATTAAATGGAAATATAAACTGAAACTGTGTCAGTCTAACAAGTGTCAGAGTAAAACATCCCCTTTGGTAGGTAGAGCAACAACCACATTCCGAGCTACCCCCACTTAAACTCTGTGGGGTGAAGTGGAATAGTTAAGTTTCTTTCGCATTTGTAGTTTGTGGAGAATAAATTCAAAAATGCTAAAGTTTGTGAGTGAGTGAGTGAGTATGTTTGTTACTTCTTCACGCTGAAACGGCTGGACGGATTTTAATGAAATTTGGCAATAAGTTAGTTTATAACTTGGATTAAAACATACGATACTTTTTATTCCGATATTCCCACGGGATAGGGATAAAAACTCAAAATAACAAACGCGGGGCTTAGAGTCATAAAATTTGGTATGTAGGTAGCTGGACGTCTGGAATAATACATAAGCGACTTTTTGACCCGATATTCCTAAGACCGAATAGTTTACGCGTGCGAAGTCGCGGGTAAAAGCTAGTAAATAAATAAGATTTATTCAAAAGAGGAAAGTAGGTAAAAGAGAGAACTTAATTTTATTTTGCCGATCGTACCCGAAAAGGGTAGGAATGCTATTTATTGAGCGGCTGTCGAGTAATATCGACTCTTGCAGTTGGAAGTTCCCGCGTACACTATCACTCTAATAACAAAACTGCACGTAGCACGTTATATCTTGTCCACAGTCCACGGCTGTTGTCAACGCATCGATAGCCGCCACTAACGCGTCGACGGCTTTAATCAGCGCATTGAAGGCTGCCTTCTGGTGGCGACGGCTGAAGATGCCTTTGCCACCCGCTAATATAACGCTAATTGTGGTTGTTGCTCGAAACCTATTTACCTATTTTTGAGCGAGCGAGCTTCGTGTAAAATAGCTTTGGTTGAGCTTGGAACTAAAACAAGTTAGAAGGGCTAACTGACCGAACAACTATCAAAACAATTTTATCACTAGATCTGACCGAAATTTGAGCCATCGTCCGCCCGTAAGAAGCCGCATTCATTTGTTTTTATTAACGCTGACATTAAGGACAGTTTTAAGGACTTTCTTTTAAGTAGGTATCTGTGGACCGATTCCTGAAATTAAATTTGTGAAAAAACCATACGAACGTGGAGAAAGAATAGAACATTGTGAACATAGTTCATATCGTGAACTAGATGAACGTTTTATATTTTGTAGTATCTACTTAATGAAAGTAGGCAGTTTTACCAATGATATTTCAATGGGTGTGATTTCAAAAACCAGTCATCTGGGACTTAGGCAAATTTACTTACCGGTACAGAGAATAATTTTTCAAGTCAGCTAACTGATTGTGCAATGTTTATGAAAGTTGTTCAGTCAGCTAAGCCGGAAACATACTCGTAAGTATTAGGATATAAGAATCAAAAGCCTTAAATGGATAAGATGTTCAAGAATATCTAAAAACATTCTACGCCTCTGACTGAAAAAAAAAATCTAACATTTTTAATTTGACAATATAATTGTCTAAATAACATATCTAAGTATCTTAATGGCTCGCATTGAATTACGAATAGGGATTATAAGTGATAAGTACTCGATGAAAAAATTGAGAAGTTTCAAGGTTTATAACCGTATCCAATCAAAGAACATAGAAAAAGTTTTGATTTCGACACTGTTTTGCTCGACTATAAGACTAATGTCAACATCAACCAGCCATAATATTATTATTATTACTATATTTGTATTACAATTTTACAATTGTTTTTGATGTAGTTGCTTGACGAGTATCTAACTTCGTCTATGAATTTAACTGACTTGTTTAACTGTAATATTTGAATGTAAAGTATAAAATTATTCTAGTGAATTCCTGTTTCAAATCTGCCGCCCTCATAGTTGCGAACATTAAAAAACTTGTTCCATGTTTTGTGTTTAAATGTCTTCACTAATAAAAACAATAAATTCCGTAAATCCGTTCCTTGGTGTTTTTGAATGCAGCATTTCAATACATTTATAAGGACATATTTTGCACTACAAGTTCCACTGGCTTTCCAACCCATGGCGCCACTTGTCATAAAGCGAAAAACATGTTTCTAATTTATTTCATGAGATTCATTGCAGAGGTAGATAGTAATAGTAAAATGTGTTCCAATCCAAGTCCTGTTCTTCACTAGTTTTAAAGTCAAGCAATTTTATAATGTCTTTATTAAAAAGATGTATAATAAATAAGAACTCCATGATATGTACCTAATTATACCACAAACGATCGAAAACCAGCAAATGATACAAGTCCATAAATAGCATCAATGACAGTAATATTTATATACACTTAACATAGTTTAGTACCCTTCGATTTTAATGGATTTTTGTATGGTTAATCGATTGTTATTCTATAATATAGATGACTATCCGTTATAATTAATAGGTGTAGTTACTAGCTCGTTACCTACTTGAATAAATCATCGTCAATATTTACATAAGTACCTAATAGTAAAACCGCGTGGCGGCGGTAGGGCGTTGCTAAAATTCAAACTCGCACGCATCCCATGAACTTATATCCTAAAGTTGCAAGGTATTGTCATAAACTGACACTAGTGTTATGAATGAATATAGTGATCATTCTTTGGCATAAAAGCGCCATCTATAATCAGATCTCGTTACTAGTAACGCTCTATGGTCGCCACGCGCTACACAATTACTGAAAAAACACATTATTTTTCACCCTAGAACCAACAGCTGAAAACGCTTCGTTCGGTTACAAATGAAACCATTTAAATGTATATGAAAATAAGTGGGACTTACAGTATATACAAAAATATCACATTACTTCGAGGCCGCAGCTTTCATTATCTTAGTAATTAGTTCGTCTTGTTACCTAAGTCGTTCGAAGCGTAAGCAAGACATCGCTGAGAGTAATCAACCGTTCGTAACTATTGTTATAGAAGCTGTAGTTGCTTGTACAAGCTGTGTGCAAGCGCATAAACACAGGTAAAACAATCAAATGAAACTTTGCAAAACAGGATCGTGAATTTCATTCAAATGCGAAATTTTGTTACACAACCGAAATAAAAGAGTTTTACCAATTTGTACATGAAAACATCCTCAAACATGGCTCAGACCACTTCTTCCTACACCTACGTAATACAAAACGAGGAAGATTTTAAAGACTAGGTGCTTCGTCATAGTTTCAAGTTAACGTTAAGAGTGAAATGACTACACCTAAAGTAGGTAGATTATCTCAACCCTGATTTTGCCTGAATTTTCCAGTTCCAGTTGAATTTTCCAATAAAATTCATCATCATCAACGCAGGCAAAATCAGAATCGGAGTTACAAATATTTAGTAAAACCGTCGCTAGCTCCTCCAAGCTGCAGCCTTAGCAGCAAGACAACGCTACACTAAAAAAAAAACTATTTGGCTTACCCATAATTTACATGCTACGCGGAAGCGGACATCGAACACTGCACAGTTTATCACATAGAAAAATATAATTTGGGGGGTTATTGCTAAGATTAACAGTCTTTGGTCTCCGTGGGGGAGATGTCGTCTAGGAAGTCGAAGGTAGCGACGGCGGCTCGTTCCCTCTCGCCGTAGCGGACGAAGAAGCCGTCTCTGCCGATGATGGTGGGGCGGCGCGTGCGCGGGAAGCGCAGCACGGCCAGCCCGCGGCTGCGCAGCGCGGCGGCTGCAAGCGAACACGTCACTACGGGCGCATGCCCTCTGACGAGACGAGACAACGCGTGAGGCAAGCCCCGCCGGCCCTCACTGAGCCTCGTCTCGCTACCGCCTCTCACACACTTATACTGGACAGGCTACTGGAAACTGCTCCTTAATTGAATTGGATTTTCTATTCCATCGCACATTAAAAGCTGTACACAGAAATGTGTATGAATGTGAAGAGATTATACAAACGTTAAAAAAAAAATAGAGAGGTACCGTTGTTAATATTTTTGCATTACCTATAATGTTACTATCAGTACAAAATTGGCAAATACATTATATTTGTGAGGAGGATCAGTTTCTAGTAGTCTTGCCTAACCTAATGTGATTTCCCTTCTACTTGATAGTATCTTGCATTAATGACATGATATTGATATGATATTAACGAAAAATACTTGACACAAGTTGCTCTCGTATAGATTAGTTCCATACCGTTATTGATACCGCTGTTGACATACCGTTATGCACATTATTTTTTATCCATATCCAGAAAAACTTTTCTTCGTCATTTTGTAGTCGCTAGAGTAATATGGGTGGGTGAAGAACAAAAAGTTGCACACGTTAACTCAGGTAGGCAGTTAGAGTTACATTTAATTTTTTTTGATTGTGACACGAATATTATCCATACAAATGTATAATTAATTTTCGTGTCACAATGGAAAAATGTAATTTTAACTAACTGCGTTAAGGTGTGCAACATTTTGGTCTTCATCCCGGTAAAAATTAAGTCAATACTTTTACCAAAAGTTGAAAAATAGTTTTTAATGTTCTGGTAACTGAGAAAATACATGTGACTCTTTATTTACACTGTTCAAGATTGTTAGCTAACGTTACTATAATTACCGAAAAATAGGCAAATAAAGAAACCGTACGTTACGCTGGCTGGGTAGGTAGCTACGTATCTACCCAGCAGTGGAACAACTGCTCCGAAATTCAAAATCTTATTATATGTACCGTATCTTACTCTTGCCTACTCGCGTGAGCGATTTAGGTATAGAATAAATAATAATAAATTATTTATTACTAGAAGTAAGGACTTAGAAAATAAAGTATCATCGATATAAGTTGCACGACGGTATGTCGCAGATGACATCTAAAAATTCGAGATGAGGCGACAGAGTGAGGTGCGAGTGAGTGAGCGGAAACGTGACGTGGCTGGGCGTGAGACAGGACATGACAGCACGTAACGACATGACGTAAAACACGTCATACAACGTCATTTCAGGCTCATGACGTTGCACAACTCTGCATTCTGCGACGTCACTTAATTCGTGAATGTGACGTCGCAAAAAAGTCATACTCATAAGACGTCACTAGGTACTTGATCGTGACGTCGCAGAAAATATTTGACGTCAATACTTGGTCACAACGTTACGTGTCGTCACAAAACATGAAAACACATGACATGACAAAACACCAAGTCGTGATTTTTAGAAAATGCTTTTTATTCAATTTACAATTATTATATTAAAAGAAGGAGGGAGTTGACGGAAGTACTTTTTAAAAATCACGATGACAAATTGAAGATCAATAAAGCAAATAAAATAATAATGAATTTTACAATTGAGACTCCGCTCACCGGCGATTGGGTGGCGTGTGACATGATCCCTTACGTAATCCCAAATAAATAAAATAAAATCACATCGTAATGTATCGTTCTCACAGAACTATTAATTTATTTATTTAAAATCAAATTAATACAAAATTAATATATAAGAGTATTAAAAATAATACGTGAGCTTAAAATGCGACCAGGCATGTGGCTAAAAAGCCGTATTTTTTCCCGGTTCAGTTTGTTGCAATTTTATTGCAGAGCGGGCGGTACTATAAGGATAACATTTCATTAGTGAGTATCATTATCAAAAAGCTATGAAAACTATGAAATCGCGCAAAAATGTGAGCTCACTGACAGTGGCAGAGGCGATAAAGTGGTGACATCTATTGATTGTGGAAAGAAATATACACGATAACATTTCTATTCCCCTTATTATCTATTCTGTGGTATACGCATTTTATATTTGTGCCACTTCTGTCACGCTTGGATGATGATGAGATTTATTAAAAAAAAAGTTGGTAAGTTAAAAAATATATGATCCGCATGTCGCCTGCCTTCACAGTGAGAGGAGTTCCATATATAAAAAACAAGAAGATTGGAATAAACCCATTTAACCACAGAACGTAACCCCACTAATTAATAGTGGGAGTTGTTATCACGACAGTGACTTGATGCCCAAAACCAGCGGATGAAAAATGTATATTTATGAATTTTTAAATGGTTTATTCAGTCAATGTCAAAAGTTGTTATCGATTACCTGATGATACAAATGGATATCCAATTGAAATTTGACATTGATTGTATACCTACTTACTTAATCAAGCGTAAACGCTATAAGCCGCAAGCAAAATTCTGGACCATTTTTTTGCGTAAGCAGAATATCGAACCTTTATTTGCAAATTTGGCACCTATTACTAGAAATATTAAGATCCTCAATTAGTGGTTTGCCCGAATTGTTTTGTCCCGTTCTATTCTTTCGCTACATCTGCGTGCAAGAATAAGATAGAATTTGGCTTGCGTCTTCCAACGTGAACGATCATAGACGTCATTTTTGTCGATCAGTCAGTCGGTCGATCTCCAAAATTAAACTGGCTTACTTCGAAATAATCTCAATTTTAAATTATAAGTACCTAGTTGTCTTGGTACAGAGTCCATTATTGAATAGGAAAAATATCGGCTTGAGTCCGTTTAATTATGAGGGTGCGGGTTCTTGACCAATACGGTGAAAAAGACACGTCTATTGAAGAAGACAGCTGTCTTCTTCAATACACACTTGTAGACATAAGTCAGGTTTCATGACTCACGAGGCGGCTCACTTATTGTTGAGTCGAACTTTTAAGTTCATACTATATTTCGTGCGACCCGTGGCCGTACTGTCTAACGCCCAGGCACTCGCAATCGAAGTCACCATCTCTTTCTACCCTCATCCTGAACCATATGACAGAAAGAAGTGGTGAAAACGATTGTGATTTCATGTGCGTTAGAAAATATCGCCTCTGGCCACGGTAGTCAACATGGAGCGATACCTTGGAGACAATATGGCCTCAGGTCCGATACTATAAGTGGCGGATCTTGGAGTAAAGATAGTTACCAGTTTTCTGTCTCCGGGAGCGGTGAAGGCGGTGCAGGCGCGAGTAAGGCGGCTGAGGTTCCGCGGGGGAGCCGCACGACGACGGTGAGGAGTCACTCGATGCCAGCATCACGTCTAGTAAGTTAGCTCGCGCCTGGAAGAAAGAAAAATGGAAGATGAAGTCTTAGGGCCTACGCTAGCTGACGCGGTTTGCACGCAGCGGGTAAGACCTATTGCAAGGTAAGAGCAGTGCTAACTGGAACGGGTTTTAATTGCACCCGCACCCGAAGGTGTGCGCCCTCTCCGTGCACGTGCACCAGTTAGCGTAGGCCCTTAAGGTCCTTACCCCTAGAAGCACAAGAGGTAGGGATTCGTCACATGCTATTTATTTATTTATTTATTTATTGAACATAAATTTATTTACACAGCATTACAGTTAGTACTAATACACTGTGAAACTACATTAAACATATAAAAAAAAAAAAAAATCAGGTAGGAACAGTGGTTAGCCTGTCATCCATCATCTCACAAAACGTCAGGCACTGACGACACACGGTAGCCCAACACCCCGCAAATATATCACAATCCGGCATCGCCGCCAGGAGCGCATTGAGCATCGCCAGCGCGCGCGGCAGCGGTGCGTTGCGGCGCGACACGGTGCGCGATGCCGGCACCGCCAGGAGGGCGCGCGTACGCGGTCTCAGAGTTATCTTGGGTACTTCTGGGACATATAATCTGACCAATTGCTCCACAAGCTCAGGACAGTCTGCATCTCCTCGCAAAACTCGACATGCAAAAGTAAGGAGACTGTAATTACGTCTAACCTCCAAAGAATTAAAACCCAGAGTGCCAAGCAGAAATTTTGAGGGATATAGATAGGGATAGTATCCATACACCTTCTTAAAAAACATCCTTAAGAAGGCCTTTTGCACCTTCTCTAAAAGTAAGGAGTAAGAGGTTTCATATGGATTCCAGACGATGGCTGATGCTTCCAACTTGCTTCTCACTAAGGCATTGTACAAGACCTTTATAGCTCCATGATCACGAAAGTCTCTGACGTTGCGACAGACGAATCCGAGTCTACGAAAACAAGTAGCGGCAAGCTCCTTCATATGATCATGGAACGTAAGACGCGTATCAAATAAAACACCCAGATCTTTGACCGAGAATACTCTGTGAACAGGCTCCTCTCCCAACAGATATTGGTTGAGCAACGGACTGCAAGAGCGACCGAAAGAACATACACAACACTTAGCTACATTGAAATAGAGTCTGTTGTCAACACTCCACCGCAGTACCGAAGCAACATCATCTTGCAACAACCCACAGTCAGCAACCTCCTCAACACCGCGCACCAACTTAATATCATCGGCATAAACAAGACATGCTGCGTTCTTTACTACCGATTCAAGATCATTGACCATTATCCCGAAGAGAAATGGACCTAGTACCGAACCCTGACTGACGCCAGATCGCGTATGATAAGGGGCGGAGATGAAATGGCCATGTTGTACATATTGCTGTCGATCACGTAGATAGCTCGCGAAAAATTCAAGCAATTTTGGAGTGAAACCAATATTATTCAGCTTACGTAACAGCACATCATTATCTACGCGATCGAAGGCCTTCTTAAAATCAAAATATATGATATCAACTTGAGTACATTTATCGAGCTGTTCGGAGACAATGTTAGTCAATATGGTAAGGTTCGTGTTCACCGACCGATTGGCCCTGAAGCCATGTTGTGCGTCACTTAAGAAAGGTTTAAGCTGTACTGACAATGTTCGGTGGAGTATGGACTCAAATAATTTCGCCAGTGTTGATAGAATAGCAATAGGCCTATGAGTCTCTACATTGCTATCACCACCGCTCGTTTTAGGGATGGGCCTAACCCTACTTATCTTCAACTGAGGAGGGTAAGTTCCAGTCGAAAGGGCCAGATTGAACAAAAAACAAAGTGGAATCATCAGGAACTCACTACACCCCTTTACGATGAAAGCAGGAATTTTATCTGGCCCCACCGCACTCCTTGATTTCAACTGCCTGATGGCTAGCTCAATCTCCCCTACAGTCACTTCCCCAATACGTATGGAATTCGGAGAAATTTCCTGTCCATCACTTTCTAGTTCACTTACGTTAAGACGGGGGGCAACAGGCAAAAAAACTCCGGAAAAGAATTTAGCAAATGCTTCAGCTGTCTCGGGTCCAACAAACTGCTTACCCTCAAAGGCAACTTGTGACGCGAAGCCACCCCTAGACTTCAGGCTGTCAATGTGTTGCCAAAAAGCACGCGGATTGGTTTTTAAATTAGCCTGTATTTGCTGAATATAAAAATAGTAAGCAGAGGAAACCCTTATTTTAATATCTGCTCTTAGTTTTGAAAAACAGGTATATACATGAACATTTTTAGTAGCTTTCCATTTTCGATGGAGAGCAGCTTTAATTTTTAACCGACTTCATTATATCTCTGATTAATTCTGCGTTGAACCAAACCGGATAACATCTAGCACGATTTTTCCTACGAATTTTGTAAGGGATGCAGGCGTCGAAAATGTTATACATTATCTTATAAAACGAGTCAAAGGCCGAATTAACATCTTTCAACTCTAGAACATCCTGCCAGTTTTCTTCAGAGACTAGTTTGTACAAAAGCTGGTAGTTACCCTTAGCAAAGTTCCAGTCCCGTTGTAGATCAAAATTACTGGGATCTATCCGCTCAGCACGGGACTGCCGTTGCGCTACATCCAGGGGAACAGAAACTTCCAAGGGCGGATGGTAAGCGTCACGTCGAGGAACGAGCCCACCACCATCCATCTCAACAACACTGAGCCCGCGTACGCGCTCCGACACCAGAACTACATCAAGCTTTCCGCCGTGTGCGTTCACTACTTCGTTTCTTTCACTCAATCCACATACAGACAGAAAGTAGCCATAATAGTACATAACATTTTGGGAAGCATATCGGGGATATAATATATATATATAAGCTATTGACGTGACAGGTTATGTCCGCCTTTAGTAGGCGATAAAACCTTTCGGCAATGCCATTGCAGGCAGGGTGGTAGGTAGTGAGTGTGCTTTGTGTATAAAACTAGCTAACTGCACGCATGTGCATGCAAAATGAATGGCCGCTGGCGCTCTATACTGACCAAAAACCAGCGACATTAACCAGTAGAATTAGTAGTCATCTGTCAATCAATCACAGAAATAATTAATGCTTTCTACCAAAACCAATTTAAGATGATAACGGAAAGAGCTTCAGATGAATCAAAATTAAAGATAGAGCTTTTACCATACTCAGTCATATTATATTAGCAATTAAATTGTCTTTGTAGAAAACAAAACACACAATTTAATATACACACCAAATCACACACACAAATGTTTTACAAACATGAAGAATATTATTCGAAAATACTATATATTTTTGTTAAACTGTGTCAAATCAGACGTGTGCCTTGCTGCCAAAACAGGAAATTAATAAATAAACCTGATAAATAGTAATTTGTCAAAACGTCACTGTTTTCTGATAATAACACTGTTAATAGTATCAGTTGTTTTGATAATCAAGTAAGATAAAAATGGTGAGACTAAAATATCAATGGAATTGAGCTGTTCCAAATAACCGATAAAGGCATAAAAGTTACGACACAAAACAGTGTATTCAGGACAACTTATCATTGTAATCACAAATATACTGAGCGGCAAAAAATCGGGCCCTCAAATGTATGCAGAGTCGGTAATTTTGTATGAGGGATGGGCCAAATTTTTGCCGCTGAGTATATATTTCATTTCCATAAAGATGCACAAAGGAATACCAGTTAATTGAGGAAAACTGCATTTATCTATCTAATTTCAAATGTCACTTTAGTTTTCCTATTTGTGAACTTGGTCATCATCGTCTAGAGTAGAGACATTGATAAACATGTAGTCTCCGATATTATTTCTCCTATTTTTACTTTGTCGCTTACCTTGGGATCGCTAAAGTCGATGTCCTTTTCAACATGGACCCAGCCAGTGGGCGCCCACAGCGCACCATCCTTCTGCGTTCTTTCCTCGCTCTTTACTTCGCTGGTCGTGCCTTCGCTTTGGCGGATCATTCTAGAAAAACCAGTCGATTGGATGTTTAGTTAAGTAAGCCATGTTTTGCTTCATACATTTAGAAATAAAATACTTGAAATTACTTAAAATAAATAGAAAATTCAAAAGGTATTACGAAATAATAATAATAGAGAGCACTTGGTAGAGCGAAATCTCACCCAGAATCTTTTCAGAATACAACCATCAAAAAACAAGTTTTAGCAGCACGTCAGTAGAAACAATCTTACAAGAGGCAGAATTTATTGGCTTGACAAATTGAAAACGTCGCTAATTTGAAGATGATGTTATTATGTGTGCATGTTCTATTGTTTTGATTATTTTATTACTTATTATATGTGATGTGATCTATTGTTATGCATTTTTGTCTAGTATCCATTATGATTCACAATGTACATTGTTCTTGAATAAATAGATGAGAAATGAAATGATGAATAATTTAAACACAAACTAACCTGTTGAGTTCTTCAATAACATCCTTCGATGTGGCGGCTTCGTGGAAACTCAGCGTATGCTCTTGCTTAACAATGACCGGCTCGGGCGCGGGCGGCTGCGCAGTGCCAGCCCGACTCCTGTCCGCGACCGGGATCTTGGACTTGGTTCTGTTCGGGGAAGAAGGCGGCCTTTTCCCACCCATCAGCATCGGTATACGACTCTTCTCCTTACCCCTGTCCTTGGCATCCTTATTACTTACTATCACAGTTTCAGCAGTAGATGTACTAGTCGTATTCGATTCGGTCATTTGAGGCGAGCTCGTCTCAGGAGATGAGTTCTCTTCCTCCTCTGGGACGGTAACTAAGGCGCCCGTGCTCCGTCTGCACGCGCTCAGTACTTCCTCAACTAAAGACACTTCAGTATCTCCATTCGCAAAAGGGAAACTCGACGATTTTATAAGACAACTCTCAATCTCTGGTCGCTCGTGACTCAGTCCTTGCTTAAGCAGTATTTTTACAGCGGCCTCCTTAAAAGAATCATCCGGGATACGACTAGGTTCTACATCATTTGATCTGCCTTCTACCTTATCCGGTAAGCTATCCAGATCAGTCACTTTACTTAGGTCAATGCTCTTGTTAATTTCGTTTTTTCTTTGGACTTTTAAGAAATGATGCTGGTCTAATTCATTTTCGTCATTTTCAGCTCTCGCGAACTCGTCGTAATAGTCTTCTGATTCAGCGTAAGGGTCCTCCCGCTCGATGAAACGTGGAGTGGACCTTGGCTCAGAGACACCGTCACAAAATTGGATTCTAGATCTGTCAGGTTGTACTTCACACGAGTCATTTTCTGAGAAACTTCCGAATGAATCTGGGCGCGCTCTATCTTCAGATACCTCACTTCGTGGACCAATCGACTCATCATCAAAGTCAGCTGCTGCGTATGGAGGAGGCAATTCTCGTATCTCAGATACAGGCCTTGAAGACGCTGAATCTGTTTCCTCTCGATCTCGACAATATTTCTGCTGCTCTGCAATGAAATTAAGTACATTCTGCAGGGCTTGCTCGCGATCTTGCAATGCCATCGCCTGGACATCGTGGATTCTTAAGTGACTGTTAGCGTCGGCGTTTGGCAAGCCCCTTGATGAGTTTGATGCTAAGCTTTTTGTGCTTTCGTACTTTACAAGACGGTAGAAATCACGAGTGAAATCCAGACCGACATTAGCGCAGTCACCGTCTTCGCTAAGCGCTGTACTTGATCGTTTATCGGGCGCATCTGAAGCACTAGACCATGACCCACCTGGAGAATGTGTCCTGGAACATTCCCAGCGTTTTTCTGAAGTTTCTATGTCATCCCCTATTCTACATTCATCAATTTCAATCGTAGCAAACCCACAATCATTCCATAGGCAATCCCCAACATCTTCTTCTAGTTCCAACGCATCATCTTCCCTGATACTTGGCAACGTGGACAGCGAAATTTGACCAGGAGTTGTTATTTCAGCGAAAGGAGACTGCCTGTCTCTGAGATCTTCGCATGAAAGAGATAAGCTCCAATCTTCTAATTCAGCTCTATCATATTCTAGTTCAGCTATATCTCGATGTCTTTGCTGTAGGGCTGATCTAGCATCATCTAGCTCCAGCCAATGCTGAACATAATCAGCATCGTACTGTGACCCGTCCGCGCGCTCGTCCGCTGTACTTCCCCAAGAAACCCGTTCAGAACTCGTTGTGGAGACTATTACTGGTCTTCTCAGCGGTCTCTCCGGCCCTGGATTTAAGTCTAAAACTAACATGCCTGAGCTAGGCGTGGGGCTATCGAGGCAACTTGTCGGACACGTTGTACCAGCTAGAAGTTTGAGGCAGAGGTGGGAATCGGAGAAACTTCTTACGACGTGTTGAAAGGGCAAGATAGGACGGGACGGAGGATAGCTGCCTCGGACACCGGCGAACGCAACACCAATTGGAAAATATATGTAGTCCGCATCAGTTCCTAATAGTCTAGCATGTCTGCGAGATTCTCTTGGATTTATAGACACTATTGTTTGATTGTCAGTTTCATCTGAGGCTTCGTTGAGGTCGGGTAGGGCTCTGTCCGCAGCGTGATCGCTCTGTCTGGAGGCATCAGCTTGGACGTCGCTAGACATCGTGGAGTAGCCTTCGTCTTTGGCCCCGCTTTCAGGAGACTCTGCGCCCGCTTCGCCAGTCTCGCCGTTTTCTTCTTCTGTTACTTTATCTGCATCTATACCTGAAACCAGCGAATAACCGTTTAAGAATAGGTACCTCTGTAAAGTTATTTGAGCAAAGTTATACGATTGTTTTAGATTTATACCTCTGGCTGAATCTGAACAGGGTTGTGGCATATTGAGACTCAGCGTGGCAGGCCGAGACGGCGCGGCCCAGAGCAACGGATCCACTCCTGACAATGCTCGGGCTAGATTGGCCGGAGTCATTTCAAGACCCTGAAAATTAAACGAGACAAGTTAGCTACGAGAATGGGCTTAAAAATATTTTGGATAGTTTTGAAGCTTTTTTATGCTTAGTTTTATTTCCATTTGTAATTATGTTGGATCTTCTTCATCTATTCCATTGTGATGTACTTAATTAGCACTAGTATAGTAATATAATATTTTATAATATCTAATGACACTTAGTTTCATTTGAAGTGATTATCTGACGAAGTTGAACAGTTAAAGTTAATGACATAGCTCTCTTTTTTAAGTCGTTACTCTTGACAGAGTAGTCGTGGGATCAGTGGTGAACCTTCATGACGACTATCTTGGGAATATAGAGTGGTGGTTTGCCCTCGCTTTCCACACAGCAGAGCTGTAGTCTGGAGTTCGCAATTGGCAATAGAGCTTGCTGCCTGCCCACTATTACAGGTCGCTTCCACCTTTAGTTGCTTAGATCTTATCTACAAAACTAGGAGTAGGTACGCATCACGTTAGGTTGGGAGTTATTTTCATGTGAGTGAAATACCAAAATTGCGTTGCAAGATAATTGACAAGATTTCATATTTCTAAGACTGTAATTTGATTCGTTCTCTGTATTCTGCTTGGAAATAGAAAGACGCTGATATTTTTAAAATTTCGCTACGATTATTAATTTATTTATTACAATTTTTTTAAGATACAACAGATCCATTACTTTTGTCTAGTCTCTATTAAAAAAAGGATCACTTATATCATGCGTATAAATCCGACGTAGACGGTGTCAAAATTATGACAGCTCCTTTTTCTGGTAAGAAAAGACCAAAGAAACATATCTATTCTGTCGTTGTATTGGCAAATACAGATAAATTTTAAATTTTTTTTTGTATTTTTTTATATATGGAGAAATAAATTATAATGAATACAAAACAAAACTCAAAACTCTTACGATTCCTGTAGTAATTTACAGGCGTTGAAAAAATGAAATCTTATTAATTACCTTGAGTTCAGTCCAGATGTCGGTCAGTATCTGATGGCGGCGTTTGTCGTCGTGGCAGAGCGCGTGCGCGGGCGGCGCGGGCGCGGGCGCGGGCGGCGGCGAGTCGCGGAACGAGATCAGCGACCCGCACGAACCCACATCTACCAGATGCACTGAGAAAGGACAATAGTTATTTGTTATGCAACTGGTGGAAATATATTGTTTGGCATAAGTACTTTACGTTGAAATTTTGTTTAAATCAATCAGTAGTAGTGTATAGTACCTGGGCGACCGAATCTTGCTCAGGATAAAACTTGATAATGAGTCATTAATGGTTCCCAGAGGTAAGACCAAGCTAGATCGATTTGTCATGCCCCAAAAACCCTCACACCAAGTTTCATCGAAATCGTTGAAGCCGTTTCCAAGATATTGTTCGTTTAAAGGTATTAGATGATTAGAGTTAAAGAATCCCCGTGCTGCGAGGTGGGTGCCCTGTGTGAATAAATTTTAAAACACCTTTTTACATATACCACAAGAGTTATCCTTTCTTCAGGGGGATGTTTATGACGTTGAAGGCGAAAATTTTTCGGATGGAGACCGTGGAACGGCAACCGCAGCGTAGGACATCCACCAACGAGATAGACGGATGACATGGTTATAGCTGCAGTTTCACGGTGGATGCAGGTCACTTTGAACTGAAGCAAGTGGAGGTCTATGGAGGAGGCCTACGTCCAGCAGAGAATGTCCTACGGATCATGTGATGATACTGTTTCTCACCTTGCAATTCGCGCGGCGTTCAACTAAAAGCGCGGTTCTGTGCCTCCGGTTCCAATGGATATTGTTAGTTATGGGCTATTACACTGTTCCTCACCTTGCAAGTCGTGTGGTGTGTGTGGCGTGAGTGGCGTGTGCGGCGTGGCGGGCGAGGGTCGCGGCACGGGCCGCAGCTGCCGCACTAGAAGCGCGGTTCGGCGCCTCCGGTTCCAATGGAAATTGTTAGTTATGGGCTAATAATACACTGTTCCTCACCTTGCAAGTCACGTGAAGTTCCACTAGAAGCGCGGTTCTGCACCACCAGTTCCAATGGATATTGTTATGTTAGTTATGGGCTATTACACTGTTCCTCACCTTGCAAGTCGCGTGGTGTGTGTGGCGTGAGTGGCGTGTGCGGCGTGGCGGGCGAGGGTCGCGGCACGGGCCGCAGCTGCCGCACTAGAAGCGCGGTTCTGCGCCTCCGGTTCCAATGGATATTGTTAGTTATGGGCTATTTATTACACTGTTCCTCACCTTGCAAGTCGCGTGGTGTGTGTGGCGTGAGTGGCGTGTGCAGCGTGGCGGGCGATGGTCGCGGCACGGGCCGCAGCTGCTGCACTAGAAGCGCGGTTCTCCGTCTCCAGTTCCAATGGATATTGTTAGTTATGGGCTATTACACTGTTCCTCATCTTGCAAGTCGCGTGGTGTGTGTGGCGTGCGTGGCGTGTGCGGCGTGGCGGGCGATGGTCGCGGCACGGGCCGCAGCTGCCGCACTAGAAGCGCGGTTCGGCGCCTCCAGTTCCAATGGATATTGTTATGTTAGTTATGGGCTATTACACTGTTCCTCACCTTGCAAGTCGCGTGGTGTGTGTGGCGTGAGTGGCGTGTGCGGCGTGGCGGGCGAGGGTCGCGGCACGGGCCGCAGCTGCCGCACTAGAAGCGCGGTTCGGCGCCTCCAGTTCCAATGGATATTGTTAGTTATGGGCTATTACACTGTCCCTCACCTTGCAAGTCGCGTGGTGTGTGTGGCGTGAGTGGCGTGTGCGGCGTGGCGGGCGAGGGTCGCGGCACGGGCCGCAGCTGCCGCACTAGAAGCGCGGTTCGGCGCCTCCAGTTCCAATGGATATTGTTAGTTATGGGCTATTACACTGTCCCTCATCTTGCAAGTCGCGTAGTGTGCCACACACACCACGCGACTTGCAAGATTGCAAGATGTGCGTGGCGTGTGCGGCGTGGCGGGCGATGGTCGCGGCACGGGCCGCAGCTGCCGCACTAGAAGCGCGGTTCTGCGCCTCCGGTTCCAACGGATATTGTTAGTTATGGGCTATTACACTGTTCCTCACCTTGCAAGTCGCGTGGTGTGTGTGGTGTGAGTGGCGTGTGCGGCGTAGCGGGCGATGGTCGCGGCACGGGCCGCAGCTGCCGCACTAGAAGCGCGATTCAGCGCCTCCAGTTCCAATGGATATTGTTATGTTAGTTATGGGCTATTACATTGTTCCTTACCTTGCAAGTCGCGTGGTGTGTGTGACGTGAGTGGCGTGTGCGGCGTGGCGGGCGAGGGTCGCGGCACAGCCCCAGCTGCCGCACTAGAAGCGCGATTCAGCGCCTCCAGTTCCAATGGATATTGTTATGTTAGTTATGGGCTATTACATTGTTCCTTACCTTGCAAGTCGCGTGGTGTGTGTGGCGTGAGTGGCGTGTGCGGCGTGGCGGGCGATGGTCGCGGCACGGGCCGCAGCTGCCGCACTAGAAGCGCGCTCAACGCGCGGTTCTGCGCCTCGAGTTCCCGCACGCGCGCTCGCGCACATCCCAGCTCCTCGCGGACACTCTGAAACGAAACTCTACGTTGTTTTGACTTGCACTTGTTGAATGTTTTCGAATTAGGCATCATAATAATCGTCATAAATTCGTCATTGGTTGACGTGATGCTTTGTATTGGCGATGGTTTACGCACAGTTAATAGAGTTAGTATAGCTACAAACAATAGATCCTTTACGCATGTCAGTGTAACACATAGAAGTAGTACAGTCACCAGCATTAATATCTGCCACAGCGGAGCATGCAAAAATATCTGACACGTCCTTCCGGCCCTAGAAATAGAGTCGTATCAGATATTTATGCACGTTTGTTGTGTCAGATATTGGTGCTGGTGACTATACCTAGCTACCCTTTACCTACATTTAGTAGTAGGCAAACACTATTTATAAAGACGAAAACAAACCTAGAAAAATCCCTGTTGAATAAATTTTATTTTATAGTCTGCCATGGTCCTCCAACCCAACGTTCCTCCTCATAATTATAATAATTTCAATAATAATAATGTTTGCTGAAGCCAAATAGGCCTTTTCGTGAATTTAAACAAAGCCTTAATCAGAATTTCGCAGTGAACGATATCAATTACGGAATCATTTTAAACCCTCACTCTCAAGGATCCCGAGCGTCTTCAAAATAAACGCGTATATTTTAATTACGCTTCATTAGTTAAATTAAATTCAAGTAGAAGTAATTGACAAGCGGTAATTAAAGGGGAGATGGAGATAGAGGGATGGCAACAAGACATTGCTCTCAGTGTTGCCAACTTTACAAAAACGAACATGGCCGCGACAGCGTTGCTTAAAGATTTGGCGGGAGTTTCTTAAATTAATTTAAATCTTTAATTAACGGCGTGTGAGCTTAATTAAGTCGGTTGAAATATTATGTTTTTGAAGCCATTAAACGCGGGAGATAATTATAATTAAGGAAGTCAGCAAGTTTTTGGACGGCTTCTGTTCATTAGCGTGTTGAAGTAAAGTGTTGCCCGGATATAAAATACTAAATTAGAGGAAGAAAAAAAAGTATATTTTAAGTTTTTAAGTAGTTTTATTACGACTAATGAACTGATTTTGAGTTGACGTTACTTTGCGGCTCTGCCACCAAAAGGCGATGTGGTAGGTATTGGAACGGTAGCAAAGTTGTAATAGGTAGGTAGTTAATAGTTACAGTTAAATTTTTCATTATTTTTAGGAATCGGTGCCTCAGTTGGCAATAACAGAACCCTCATAGGATCATTTTGCTGTTCGTCCGTCCGCCTGACCGTCCGTCCCTCTATCAAGTTTCAGGACTCTTCTTCTCACGAACACAGGGTAACTCAAATCTGAGAGCAAAATCAAACTTTAACTTCAAAATCAAACGTCAGCCCAATCAAAAGATACAAGCAATGTAAGTATTTCTATAGAAATTACCGGAGTACCAAAACCTATGGTACCAAGACCAAGTAGTAGGTACTTATTTCCGGTTTTCCGTAAAACTTGAAATTGAGTATGAAAGTAGCTCTGTCTATCTAAGTCAGTATCCTGTAGAAAGGTACTATAAATTGTTTTTTTATTTGTTGCAGGTAACTAGGCCACATAGATTATACAGGATGGAACCTAACGATGATCCTTTACTTACAGGATAGTGTTGTTTAAACAGAACAATTTTGTCCAAGGAACATAGGTCGGAAAACGATTTTTTTTCGCCTTTCCATAGTAAGTCAGTCAGCTAACCAATACATTTTGTATGGGAGTCTGAATTTTTTTTTTGTTTTACGACCTATGTTCCTTGGAGGAAGTTGTTCAGTTTAAGCAAACTATCACCTGTTTATGTAAGAGATCATCGTTAGATTCCATACTGTATACAATAAGATACAACAATAATCTCGCAATAATAATATTATTAGAGCTTGTAGTGTAATAATATTCATAGTTGCCAACATTATAATGCATTAGGTACTAGAACCAACTACTTGCTAACACTATCTGTGTATCCAGCCGTGAAATTGTAACCCGCATAGATGATGATTAACTACCAACTCCCATCTAAATATTATTTCATCATTTGACTACACCATTATAAAGTAATTAAAGTCCCCGAGCTTATGGCTTGATTGATCATCCCTTGACGAGTTTATTGATAATATAATGTTTTAGGTATGCACAAAATTGTGTATATATTTCATGTGCGATTTATTATTTTTATTTCTTTATTATTTTTTTGGTTCTTTTGTGTAAATTTTGCTGTATATGTGTGTCTTTTGTGTTAGTGAATAAATGTCTTCTTTCTTTCTTTCTTTCTTTCTATATAGGGGAGCCATGTGTGGAGCGTCTTGAGGAATTATCTTAAGTAATAATTAGAGGGTAGAGATGAAAGCCTGTCTCTCATAATATTGCGTTACAGATAAGTTAGGCGGAAATTCACATCAAACTGTAAAGGTGTTGATTACAGGTAAGAACAATTATTTTAATACACGTAAACGTCACAAATGGAGTTAGATTAAAGCGAAAAGCAGTAAAACGACAGCCATTAATACCGGCTCCTGTTAAAGTTACTTTATAAAGTTAAACGTATCCACAGAGAGCACCTGTTAAACTTTCAAAAACAATCAAATGAACGCAGCCGTTCCGAGCACGCGGCGCCATCTTTGCTAAGTTCGCGCTAAAACTAAAAACAACATGGCGGCCATTCACAAGCTGGATTTAAACGCAAACACTCGCATTATCGGCCAGATTATGTCCAGATTACTGCGGGCCAGGGCCTGGGAATTATTACGGTGCGGGCTAAAACCGGGACGTCCCATTTCAAGCGATTTATGTGCGAATGTAGCACCGCGTAATCCGCCGCGGGAAAACAGGTCGCCTATAATTATGAGAAAACAATTTCTGGGATGCATCTTAATGCTTTTAGTGGATTAAGAGATACAGAAATTGCGTCGTGTGAAATATTTGGGGGGCGGTGATTAGGCCGGTTTTGTTTTTAGGGATTTTGAAGGTATTTAAGCATTGTTACAGTTGAAGTGAATGCAGTCAGTACTTCGCTCAGCTTTTTTCATGCAAAAATTCAAGCTACCACTTGACAAACATTCATTATTCATAGTTGTCTATAAATTCTCTGCCATCAAATGCTTTCACTCGTGTATGCCAGCAGCTCGTTCATCAGTTCAGCAGCGCTGGCAATACCGCCTGCAACAGCGGCTGTACCTTTTACGACCACAGTAGACGCACTACTTACGGCACAACCACTGCTAACGGTGCTGTAGGTACCTTATATGACATTAGACAATAGATCTTCTGGGCGTCGCTAACCAGTCACCGCTCCCGTATTCGCAGGTAACGGCAGTCGAATCGGCACCAGCAGCGCTCATGATATGCCTGTTTGTTCGCAGGCAGCGGCTGCGGTGGCTTTGCATGCAATAGCTACTGCAAAAGCGGCTGTAGGTACCTGTCGTGCTGAAGCCACTGGTCTCGCGATCGCGGACAGCTGTAGTTACGCAGCCTGACAACAGCGGCAGTATATTTCGCGGCATCATAGCGTGGCAACAGCGTCAGTCACAGCAGTTATACCTTTTGCGACAGGAGCGCGCGCACGACCTGTTGCGCGACGTCGTCGAGCCGTCGCTCGTGCTCGCCGGGCAGCGCGCCGGCCAGCTGCGAGCAGAGCCGCTCGTTCTCTGCCGTCAACGCCGCCACCTGGCTCTGGTAGTGCGCCGCGGACGCCTGGAATGGAGGGGCACGCTCAGCGATACTATACTATTGGTTTTGACTATGACGCACAGTGAAAGCTCAAAGCTAAGGGTTCTCAAAAGGCGTAAGGCGTCGCGGTAAGTACGCAAAGGCGCCGCGTGAGGCTCTTGTTAATTTGAGGCTCTTGTAGGCAATTCATTGGAAATCGAGTCTGGGGGCTTCATCATTGCTAGCTATTTTATCCTATTTCAACTATTTGCAAACTACTCAACTAAACCCGTAGATGCTCCGCAAACTAAATAAGTTTGGGAATCGCTGCACTAAGCGATGAATGCGACTACGTCCTAAAAAAATGTTGCCATATAGTTTAAATCTTGTCAGTACCTAACATTATAAGACAGAAAACAAACAACATCTAAATTTAATTATGAGGTGAACCGGGGTTCTTGTAGCTGGGGGGATATTGTATCTGAGCCGTCTGATGGAGTCCTTACGGCGCCATGTTCTCGGCCATTTTACGTTGTGTTCGCCGGAAGACTGTCTTCACACAACACACATGAACATGGCGAACATGGCGTCGTAGGGACACCATCAGACGGCTCAGATACAATATCTCCCCAGCGACAATAGCCCCGGGTCACCTTGCTCTTTTTAAATATGACCTTTTCCATATTATTAAAATATATATTAAATTATAAAAGACTAGTTTTCAAAGACTGTCTAAATCGAAATCTATTTCGATCAAGAACTGCCCGCCGTGGAAGTTAGTTATCTCCCGGAAAGCAATTAAACATCCTATTTAAACGAAACGCTACGTTAATATTTAGGCGCAGTTCCGCGGCGTCACTCGTCACACGACTCCCATTATAAACTCTTCCAAAAAACTCCAAAAAGGGCCCATCATTCGCACTCTTAATTAAACCAGCTAAAAACCAGCGTACCCTGACCCCATGGCAACCACCCACTATGCCGCAAAACATACTAACCAAATTCCCCATTCATAGTCAGAGGTCTTCTGAAATTTGACACGAATTCAATTCCACCGCGTTAACTAGGCTGTTTATTTTAGGAATGTGGTCTTTAGAGGGTTGTGATAGAGTGGTGTTATGCGGTATATGTTATCTTTGTAGGGTTTTCATTAGTCGTCAACCGAGGGCGAGACACAAAGAGCGTGAATCCGTTTGTCTGTCCGTCTGTTGAAACAACACGCGGTTGATACGGCAAAGGGGGAAGCTTCAATAGGCATAGCCGCTAATTTGAACTTTTGTTTCTGTTTTCGGTAGAATACTTAATGGTTTATTTTTGAACCAAAAAATATTTTATTTTTGAATTTAAAATACGCCGTTTGTTTTACTTTTACAATACCTACAGGAATCGTTAACGTTTAAGGGGTGACATTTGCTTTTACTCAAAGAGTATTAGTACCTAAAGAGCTTTTACTACAGTAGATTAGCCTCTGAAAGAACATAATACACACATTACACATAAGCACTATATAGTATAGTGCTTCAGCACAAATTACAACTCAAAATCACTGATATTTCTTCATTAATAGGTACACGTATTAACCAACGCAACATACCAACGCAGTTTTACTTTATTACGCAAATTTGCATTAATTCCATAAGAATAAGTTTAATTTATTGAATGTTATTGTTTACCAAAACCAATGACGTTTATGACGGCTGAATAAAAATAAAAGTAAATATTTACGGCCTATATTATACGTGACATTGACGAAAAAAGTTTGGAGGTTGTAGGTTGAAATGACCATAGACAAAATTTAATTACAATTGCGGACACAAAAAGCAACCGCTAAATTCTCATCAATTTCACATTTTAAATTAATGCCGACGTTGCACCGTGAATTTATAAATTTAATTTATATTTGGAAACGTAACCGCAGCTGTAGCTAATTAAACATAATCGCACGACTGTAATTGCTTTTCCATCAATGACAAAGTGAAATAACTTGTGCTCAAAACACACCTACAAAACTCGAAATGTTGTAAGCGTTGTTATAAATCCATTCCAATTTCGATCTTGACACGACTTTATTAAGCCTGAAATTACGATTGATTGTAGCGACCTGATAAACCTTTAGTTTTTAAGTTGTGAAGGTGTTTGGGTCTTGATTTGACGGGTTTCCGTGAAACAGTTGTTTGTGTTTAGTGAAATGGGAAATACCTGCCATGTTTTGGAGAATTCTACGAAGCCATGCCCTATGGAGTTTATTACTTTAGGTTTATACAACTTTGCAAACTGTGAGATATATTTTAACAATATATTTAAGTGTAAAATTTAAAGCCAAGCTGGACTGTAGAATATTGTTGAAACGACTATATTTTAGAATGTTAATTACCTAAGAAGAGAGTATACCCAATGCAAGAATATTACTTTAAACAGTTTTACAACTATTATATATTGTGAAAATAACTGTTCTCACAGTTCTGGATGTACGTGTAAGTATGTCTTTTTCATAGTCAGATTTTGCTTTTATAAGTGGAACACTGTTTAACAAATAATCCTTTTACTTTTATTTATTGGAAATTAAACTTATTAGGGTCCATTAAATAAGACTTTCATCCGTTATTACTTGGTAACAATAAGACAGAAACAAATTCAAATATCAGAATGTATAATATCATTTATAATCAGTTTGAAAAACAAATGAAATAAAAAACTACATTAAAAAGATAAAACATTAATGTTCCTGTATAAAGTTTACGGAAAAGCGTACCGACGGCAGTTAACAAATTAAAATCCCTTTCGTACCACAAATATTTGTTTTATCAATTTCAGTTGCGACTGGTATGAAGAGTTTAATTAATTAAAAAGCCGCGTTGAATAAATATAGCAAATTTTTTATAAATAAATATAATACTGAATGCTCAAGTTTTTTGGGGTTATAGTAATTCTGTTGGACTGGCTTGAGGATGATAGTTGCTAAATATGCTGGGACTTGCTTGTGGGCATAACTTCGGCTTTGATGCCATGGAAAAATTAAGAAATAGGCTAGTTCTTTGTGGAAATCTTTTCTGCACCTGTATGATATTCAAAGCATAATAGTTCTGCCAAAATTCGTACCCCTAGCGGCTTGGGCTTAAATTAGTCAGTCAAGATTTCCTACGTAACGTACTAAAAAAAAAAGTTACTTTCTGATTTAAAATTACAGATTTAAAAATATTTTTTTAGTGCTTTGACTGCGATGTGGCTATTGTTTTTTCTGTAAGTAGACGAAGGATTAGAGACTGATTTGTTTGAACAAATGAATGCCTTATTTCACGCGACTTCTTCCAGCACACTGTTATAAAAGTACTCGACTGCATAACTTAGCATCTAAGACCATTTGCAATTCAACTTTACAAGAAGTCTAAGAATATTTAGTATATATAACGCATAACTTACAAGCGTAAAAATAATTGTTGAATTTTCAAGAATTATAAGTACTAAGTAGTCCTACTAAATTTGAAATGAGTAATGAACATGACCATTTTGTACTAACGCATTACCTGTCGTTAGCTTCACGCGACCAAGTAAGTAATGTTCGAGCCCTGCTCACTGATAAATCACAAGTAAAATCTTTCCGTCAATCAATCTTGAATATTGTTTTCAGTAGCACAAGGTTTAACTTCGATCTACCTAAAATAAAGCATGCGGGCTCTACGCTTTGCTTAACCAGTGAAAATGTTCTTTTGTCGTTAAGTATGAGGCACACAATTTGAATGCTGTATTATTCTTGTTAGAAATAAATTTGAAAAGGAAACGGCATGGCGTTGAATAAATAGTCCCTGAGTGCGACTTAGGCGGTTAATTTATGTGTTGGAATAATTCTTACAATAATTTCTAACACGTAAATGTAGAAATTTTAGAAATTAACTGCATTTAACTAAGACCAATAATGGATGGATTTCCTGAGCTCAAAACTGAAGCTAGTGTTATCATCATTTAGTTCTATGCTTTAACGGTCATACAAATAAGAACACAAAATCATTACATTTAATTAATTACGTACTATGTTTATACTTTTCTTACAACATAAACACGTACACGTCCACATAAATCCCTAATTGACTCAAACACTCATGACGTTGCAAAATCATCCCATCAAATCAACACAAATGGCTTAAGCTACGTCAAGAAGATTAATCCGAAAATAGTGATTGTTTCGTACAAAGGCCCTTTCACAGTGGCGCCGCGGCGCGCTGCGGCAATAACTGGAATTAAATGCGTACCATTAATCATGGCATGCAGTACATCATTAGTGTTGGTAGGCGCAGCATGTCAAAGGCTTTGATGTGCGTATTCGATTAGGCTCTGTGGACGTATATAAATAGTCTATGGATAGAGTACCTACTCGTTAAACCTTAAATTGGAGGCAACTTAATACTTAGTTATAATATATAACCTAATAAACAAAACGTTGGAAAACGTCACTTTAAAGTTCAATAGGCATCTCAAAAACGTCTGAACTTATTTTGATGAAACATGTCTAAGAGACATCGCTAGAAAACCTGGTGTCAAATAAAAAAAAACCGCATTCACATGGGTCCAGCCGTTTAAGAGATACAGTGCCACAGACACATAGCGGTCAAACTTATAACACCCCTTTTTTTGCGTCAGGGGTTAAAAATGGGATGAAACGTAAATAAAATATAAAAAGTTATTTGCAAGCCCGATGAAATTTGGTCATACATATACCTCAATGGTCATGGGAGAAAAAGACAAAATGTGTGTATGGGAGTCCTATTGCTGCATTTTAGGCATTTCTTCTTTTTTAATTACCGACGCAAAGAGGGGTGTTATGAGTTTGACGCCAATATCTGTCTGTTCGTCTGTGGCGTACCTATCTCTCAAATGGATGGACCGATTCCGATGCGTTTTTTTACTTAGAAGCTAGTTTCGTTACGATGGTTCTTAGCTATGTTTCTCTGGAATCAGTACTATAGACATAATTGAGATATTGAATTTCGAAATGATATTTTCGGGAGTTTTAACTTTTCCAAGCTGGTTAAGTTATTTGAAAATATGAGACATTTTTATTTATGAAATAAATAGCTTTTACCCGCGGCTTCGCCCGTGTGGAATCCGGCTATCGCGCGCTGTTCCCTCGGGACCTGTGCATTTTTCCGGGATAAAAAGTAGCCTATATCACTCTCTGGCCCATAAACTATCTCTATGGCTAAAACCACGTCAATCCGTTGCTAAGTTTCGATGTGAAAGACAGACAGACAAACAAACCTTCGCATTTGTAATATTAAGTATGGATTGAGAAACAGTCCTGACATTTCCGTTTTAACTAAGATACGAGATCTCAAGTAAGAACTATGTAATTAACGATTTGAGACCAATATTACGGCAGCAACTAGGAACAATGGAGAAGGTTCCAATTAAACCGAATCATCTAATCTCAGCCAATCGAAGAGGTTGTGAGTTGAGGTTATAGGTGCTGAGGCATGAGCGTCAGCGATTTTACCTACTATTAATTTGATATGCTATGCAAATTCAAATTCAAATAATTTATTAATAGGCCGCAATGGGCACTTTTACACGTCATTTTTTTAAACTACCAGCGCTTTCGGAACGACCAACATTGCCAAGAAGAACTTGGTAGAAACTTTTGCCATATTATAAAGGCAAAATTTTTATTATTTTATTATGGTTTGCATAGACACAGTACATTTCGTATTTATAATATTACTTTGGAAGTTTGGATGGCCATGTCACATTATAACATTGCAAGGAGGCTGACCTATTTCAACTAATGTCTCCTCTCTGCTTCATTTGTATAGGCGCAGCATTTCTTATATATATTCTTTCTTTCTTACTTGTCACCTTACTACTCTTTAAGTAGGTCTTACATTTTTAGATTTTATTACACTAAGATTACAATTGTTTCACGATATCACGAAGCTTGAGGCCGGGACAGATTTTTGTATGAATAATACGTATGTTTGTTCTGGGTTTTGGGTGTTTTATATGTATTTAAGTATGTATGTATTTATCTATATAAGTATGTTTATCCGTTGCCTAATGTCTATAGTACAAGCTTTGCTTAGTTTGGGACTAGGTCAATTGGTGTCAAGTGTCCCATGATATATTATTATTATTTTATTTGTATTATATTAATTACCAAGATAAAGATTCAAATAATTCGATTTATTTGAAATAAGATGGCGATGAAAATTAATAATAGTATATCGCTTTCGCTCATGTGCTTATATAAAGTACCTATAATAACGTAACGGGGGTATTATTAACCAAATAACCGAACTAGTGAAGTTTAGGCACATGGGCAGGAATCCGCGAGTTCGGATTATAAAGGGGAGACCCTCGTAGCTACAAGTAGCTATTAGCAAATACGACTCAATAGAGTTATTGCTTGATATATATGTTTAAATATGTTTACAACTTGATTTAACGCTCATTACATTTTGATCGACTATTACTTATTAATTAAAAAGTCTACTTAGCCGTGATACTTTTCTTATATCCACGGGCTGCAGTGAATGCTTTCTGTCATGTGATCAGCCTCCTCATTTGCGCCCTTTTCCTTTACCATTCAAAAACTCACAAACAAACTCACAACATTTATTGACAACAAAAACATACTACATCACATCAAAAACAGTAAAAACATAAATAGGAGAAGAGAGAACAATTAGAGACGTTGTGCTGTATTGTGTTGCCAAAAGGACTCAGCTCAGCATGTGCTGTAGCCCTGTAACCAGAGCTGCAGCGCTGGTTTTCAGCCGAACCCCGGTGAGTGTGCACCCATGTAACTGAACAAGTGCCATATTCAATAAGCTGCCTGATAAATTAAAAAAAATCATGTATAACCTGATAATATTTAAGACCTATTTTGTACACTATATTTTATGTAAACTAAAGCATTTGATTGATTGATTGAGTGGCAAAAAGTTGTGTGTAATTTGGAACACGAGTACTGTTTATTCAAGCTTCAGTTTTGCAACAAACAGGCAGAGCCTACTTTTTGAAAGTTTCCCTATTTTTTAATTATCTCCGGTAAACGTGCCATTTTGACACTGATGTGTATCAAAATGGCACACGAAGAAAAAAGTTGAACAAGTCCGAAAGTAAGCGAAGCTTGTATCATAGGCACAGGCAACGAACAAACACACTTAGATAGATAGACACCCAAGACTCGAAAACAAAATTTCTCATTTTTCATACAAATATTTGCCACGACCAGGGATCGATTATGTGTTCCCCTAGCCATTATAAATGGACATGAAACAAAGGCAACTTTCTCCTATGGTTGAATCGTATTGTGCCTCAGCGCTGGCATTTAATTGGTTTCGTTAGTCTAACTAAGCGGGCGAATAGAAAAGCGTACAAACCGCGCCAATACCGGTCCAGTTGGAATACAGTTCGCCTCTAAAAAGAATAAAACTATAAATTGATCTCACTTTACTTGATATTTATCAGCATCATAAGCAAAAGATGCACAGCTGAATAAAGGCCTCCCCCTTAGAACGCAACAATGATCGATAACTTGCCACTTGCATCCACCTTTTGCCTGCACTAAGAACTTGGAACGTAAACAAAAAAAGTTAAATGGCATTTTCTGTGTGTTGGCAACACTATTCTCTCTCACCTCTGACAAAGCCGATGGTACTAAACTTACTTTGTAACTAATATTAAGAATATTAAAATAAAGCACTGAAAACCGATAAAAAGTTATTTCTTTAACATTAATACATGGCGCAGTCGGTAGGATTTAAAGCAAGGCTGCCAACACTTCGTCTTCCGGTGATTATTTATGCGCGTGACTAAATCTTGTGGTCACAGACTCTTCATTATTCTCTTAATTTGATAAACAAGACTACGTCTCGACAAAAACGACTTTTCAAGACCAAATTTTAATTTTCTCCATGGACCTCGCCTGTACCGCCCGGGCAGTAACACAATTACCAACTACCCACAGATTGCGTAATGAACAGCTCGCCTTGTTCGCAGTTTAAAATAGAGTGAACTTTAATATCGCGATGAATGTTTTCAATTTGAGGTTGGAAGTGCAACCGCATTGCAAATTGAGGCATTAAAATAAAATATTGTTTCATTGCTGTTTTGTGGATTAATTGTATGTGTGGTTCAGTAAGTGTACTGTGTTGTTAACCCCCGATGCAAAAAGGAGGGTGTTACAAGTTTATCGCCAATGTTTGTCTTTGGCATCGTAGCTATTAAACGGATTGACTGATTTAAGCGTGTTTTTTATGTGAAAGCTAGATTGCTTCTATGGTTTTTAGCTATTTACTTATTTAAATTGCTCCAGCTGTTTCCCGTAACGCGTGGGAACTATGGCACAAGCCCTCTTGTTCTCAGCAGTAGGAAGTATATAGGCTGGGATGGATGGATGGAATAAATAATATTGGAATCGCATTTCATTAGGTATCGCACACACTGTCAATTGTGTCAAACACACTGACCATTGAGGTCAAAATTTGAATATAGTATCCACACGAGCGTAATCCTTAAATATCCGTTTACAAAATAGCATAACCGAGTAACTGGCAAACACAATTAGTGCGAGTGTAAATGTGGCGGAGGAGCAGTGATACGATGCACCCTAATAAGGATGGGATAGTCGATGGAATAGACACGGATCAGCGGCACTATCGATAGAGGGTAGAATGAAAGTTGTGACGTCTATAGTATATGTATAGTCTATTTTGATCCTTGTTTTTTTGAGAGACGTTGTCGGGTAGCTACATGTAAGTATTATAGTCAAAAGAGGAAAAGGAAGTATAACGATACGAAAGGATTGCAAAACATGATGTGCCTGTAAAATCATTAACTGAATTTTATTAGATACTAGCTGGTGCCCGCGGCTTCGCCCCCAATGTCGTTTTTTTTTAGTTTTCTTTTCATTTATAAGAACCTTCTCCTGACAATAGCAAACAAAAAAAAAAAGAAATAAGCGGAATCGGTCTAGCCGTTCACGGATGATGCCATGACCAAGAGAAATAGGGATTAATTTTTATATTTATGATAAGCAAAAAAAATAAAAAAGCGGCAAAAATCTGGCCCTCAAATGTATGCAGAATCGGTAATTTTGTATGAAAGTTGAGCTAAATTTTGTGCCGCTGAGGATATGTAAATGGTATAGAAAGCGCAGGTTTACGATGAGTGCAGGCCGTTTTTACCTAACCGACGCGACTGGAGGTCTATGAGGTAGGCCTAGGTCCAACAGTGGACGTCCTACAGGTGATATGATGATGATTTTCAAGAAAAAAACTGTGATGAAAAGAAACAGCCAATAAACTCAAAAGATATATATTTTGAAGTAAGTATCCATAAGGTTATTTCATTTATTAGTTCCAGTATCACTTACATATAACCAATTTACATATTTTTTTTTAACTTAAAATTTTTCCTTTTTAAGTTTGTTGAAATATTTTTAAAATTAATTCCATCGATACTCTCCAGCACTAAAGCCCTCCGTAACTGCGCCCTTGCACTTCGGAAGGGTGAAGCTGAATTATTGTTTAGCGGGGGGGACCTTTTAAACCGGGAAACCCCGGCCATTGTGCATACCCGATTTCCAGCCTTCCGCCATTTTAATGTCCGACCATAGACTAAGGTGTCTGGTGCGAGCATTAAGAAAAAGCGAGACTTTTTTTTGGAATAAAGAGCCAACGACCAATTAATCTGCACAACCAATTTACCTTGCTGCTCCGGAGACACGAACATATCTTTATACAAAACCCCATCTACATATTGCCCAAAATTACGAGTATGGTGCTAATTGGCACACCAGACAAGCAGACACTGGATTGGAGGAATTATGAAACGCGCTTGGCTTAGTCTGTTAGTCTGTTTTTAACCCCCGACGCAAAAAAAGGGGTGTTATAAGTTTGACCGCTCTGTGTGTCTGTATGTCTGTGTCGGTCTGTCTGCCTTTTTGTGGCACCGTAGCTTTTAAACGGGAGGACCAATTTGGATGCGTTTTTTTAAATTGAAAGCAGATTTTCTAGCGATGGTTCCTAAACATGTTTTATCAAAATTGGTTCAGCCATTTTTGAGATATTGAGCTTTGCAGTGACAAAGTCGGGGGTTTTCCAACTTTTTGTTGGTTAGGTTAGGTTATTAAGTCAAAGTCAAAGTCGAAATCTCTTTATTCAATTTAGGCTATGACAAGCACTTATGAACGTCAAAAAATCTACCACCGGTTCGGAAAAAACCTCTTTTGAGAAGAATCCGGCAAGAAACTCAACGAGATAATTAGTATAAACACACACACGGTAACAAGGTATTAGTATAAATAGTACCTACAGACAGATCTAGATTAGCATCGAGATAACTGCACGCTTTAAAGGATTTAGGCGTTACTTCACGACGATCAATTTCACTTTTTGATAAAAATAAACATAAAAAATATGTCTCCTCCAAACTCCTATGACTTCTACCATTTGTAAAAATTTGTATGTAGTGTCATTTGTACGACTGTTACATGTGTGAGTGACTATCAACGCCAACTACTTTTTTTCTGGTAAGTACCTGAGGGCGGATCCAGAGGGCGCTCGAGTGCACTAGCTGGGCTTTTAGGAAAATAGCTAGTTTTTAACCCCCGACGTAAAAAAGAGGGGATGTGTGTCTGTCTGTCTGTGGCACCGCAGCTCTTAAACGGGTGGACCGATTTGAATGCGGTTTTTTTTATTTGAAAGCAGGTTTTCTAGCGATGGTTCTTAGATGTTTATCAAAATCGGTATAGCCCTTTTTGAGATTTCAACTTTGAAGTGACAAAGTCGGGGGTTTCCAACTTTTTGTTGGTTAGGTTAGGTTATAGAACAAATAGAAGCAATAAACTAACCAACAAAAACCGTATTCAAATCGGTCCACCTGTTTAAGACCTACGGTGCCACAGACACACAGATAGACACACATAGCGGTCAAAATTATAACACACAAAAAGAGTGCGTCAGGGCTTAAAAATGAAATCGTGTACAACTAGGACTTCATTTTAATTGCTCATCAAATCACTATTTAGTAATCTTCCATCCAAATAACACTATCAAAAACAAAGTAGGTAGCCAAAATAGACCAAGAAAGACTATTAGAGATAATTAATCCTCGGTCATATGGCTCGTATTAAACTATCTGCAGGCTGTCAGACAGCTATTAGAGGGGGCAGCCATCTTAAGTATTTCTAATGTCACTGCATTACCAACTTATCACGTCAGTGTCAGTGGCGCTAGTGGCTAACGGTAGATGTCAAATTAGTATGGTGTTGTAGTTAGTTCCTGATTTGGCCGCGTGGTCAGATAAATTTGCAGGGTTTGTGTCTAAGCCTGAGATATTTGTTGTTATGGTAGACTTGGAATCGTTTAGAGTTAACTTTCGACGTACAGGGTAACCCATTTAGATGGGTCGTATGAGCTCTGAAAGACACAGAAAGATCTGTTCTATGGAAGGAGTGAAAAGAAAAAAGATCTTCTCGCCTTCCCACTTTCGGCTATCCGCTATCCTAAATTTGTGGCGCCAAGAGAATCTGCGCTACGTTGTTGGATCGGACAGTTTTTCTTCTAGGTAATATTAGTTTAAGTCATGCTGGCCCACCAGATAGTAGGTAGGAGGATGCTCTTTAACTTTTTAATTCTCTGGCAGTGCTTTTTGGATCACATGTGCCTCGTCTCTACGCATTATGCCGGACCACCAAAGGCGGCAACATACATTTAAAAAAAAAAAATTAAGTACCTAAATTTTAATACCAATGCAATCTCTTTTTGCTGGCTTTAGGCACTTTTTGTAGTTATTACGCGAGAAAAAACTAGTAGATTATAAGAGGCTGTTTCACCACCCATTGATAAGTGTTAACTAACGGTTAAATGTGATGCCGTCTTTATTTGTTTTGTTCGAATAGACGGAGATGGCATCCGATTAACCCGTCAGTTAACACTAATCAATGGATGGTGAAACAGCCCCTAAATCTTTTAACTAAAGCGATTTTGTCGGAATTTTCAACAATTTTACGAGTAAACTTCATTGCGATGCGATTCTTGTTTTAAAATAGGATGTTTAAAATATTATCGATTTAAATAAATGAAGGGGTAGCCCCATTCATCAACGGATGAGTCATTGGAAGCGGAATCCAACCCTACCCGTTTTAAGTATTCAATGTAGAGAATTAATATTAATAAACTACTTACCATCTACTAGCAGCTTCACTCTCGCTAACCATCAAATATTGAAATTATCGGATGTCACAAAACCGTGGGAGTTCCCAAAAACTATGCCGTGGTTTCTATTAAATAGCCAAATCAATGTATTTGTATTTATTTGTATTTTGTATTTGTATTTATTTGTACTTTACCGACACATCTTTAATATTATCTACCTACACATATATCGATCTATAGATTAGATTTGATACTATGATCGTACCTATAGATATTTACGTCCTCGACTGTACGAGCAAAAATTTTTAATATCTTTTTGTTATGCTATGCTACTTTGTCATGAATAAACGATTTCTATTCTATTCTAAAAATGTCTCTATGTCCGACATGAAAATTCATGACCAAGTTTTGTTTGCGCAAAAATCACTTAGACACGAGGTCTGTTCCTAACTTGTCCGGTCGTTTAGCGACATTAAAGCGCATTTATCGAGGGGGTTAGGGGAGAGGGGACAAGCGATCATTTTTGGATTATGGCTGCCCCAGTAGATAGGAATTAATTCATCTACCACTCTAGTCTGGTCCTCGTCACTTCAACAAATTCTTTATGTCACTTAGTTTTTGTTAGGGGAGAGGCAGTTCTATGTGAATTGGTTAGTCATAACTGGACGTTCTTTGAGGGATTGTGTGTTTGAAGGGATGAGATGTTTTTTGCGTAATTAGTGGTCCTTCGTTTGATAAGTATTTTCGTGCAATTAACTGCTTTGGAGTGTTGAAAGTGATTTTTGAGAAGTCTAATATCGTTTAAACCAACATTTTCTTTACTTACAGCAAATTAGCTTCTGCCCTCAATCCCGTCTGCGAAGGATTCGTTTATCGCTACCTCGCGGGAACTATGCAGTTTTCCGGGATAAAATGTCCTATATTCTTTCCCGGGGCTCAAACTAGTTTTACCAAATTTGACCTAAATTGGTTCAGCGGTTTAAGCATGAAGAGATGACAGACAGACTTTAGCATTTGTTATATTAGCTGTTCTGCGCGACTCCTTCTGTGAAGAATTAGTATTTCGCTATCTCATGGTAATTATTCCGGAATAAAAATATCCTATAAGTATCCTTCCCCGGGACTTAATTATCTCTATACCAAATTTTATTTAACTCGTTTCAGCGGTTCAAGTGTGAAGAGGTAACAGTGTGTATGTACACTTTCGCATTTGAATGAATGGTTCATTAATATAGACCCGCACAAATTAACGCCTGATTCAATAAATGACTACTTTTGTATGCATATAAATACGAAAAATATGTTTTTCTACTTGTAAGTAAATAAATAGGCACCCAATAAGATGGTTACCCGATAGACATCACAAAAAGACTCGTACAGCAAAAAAGTAAAATACAAAAAATGAGCAAGAGTTTCGCAAGACACCTAAGCGGCTGACGACGCGAAAAGTTAAGGGCCGATATTAAAATAGGGGTTCGTTCACAATGAAAAACGCAGGTAGATTCAAACGGGAAATGGAAAAATCAAAATTCGAGTACGCCATTCAAATTCGTAGATAACGGTGACGTTGACGAGGGGAGGGGGAACAATGACCGAACGGCACAATGACTTGACGGGAGCATACCTTATACTATTGTTAGGTTGGTAGCTTTGATGTGTCAGATTGGGCTGATACTGTATGTGATAGCGGCATGGTTTGGCGCAAATTTGTTTTGCTGTTGTAAACTTGAGGTTATTTAGGATGACTATTATTAGCAATCTAATCACATCATTATTAAAATTTTAATGCACGGTTCACAAATGTCCGATCCGATACGATATCGGGGCAAGTAATAAAATATGATCCGATATCGGATACGATAAACTGAAAACGCTCTCCCGGTAGTTTTAATTAAAATATGCACGTACTATAATGTGTATCACGTACTGTAATGTAATTATAGGACTGTAATGAGGTAGAAACCGAAACATCAATAAATAACTAGTAGTTGTAAATTTCGACTCTTTGATATAACATCAGCCATTTATTTAACAATAATTTTATCATTATTTCTTCTACAGAATATTTTCAGCAAAATACCTAACTCATATTCTGAAGGAAACTAAATTTAAATTGGCTACCAGCAGACGACAGAGTCTGAAATATTTTGTAGAACGCCCATTATACTTGAAGAGCAGATTCACCATCCGACCGAGACCTGTTACTTGCAAGTGTGGCAGTAAACTAGCACCAACCTTTGCCACGACAGTTGAAGTCAAAAATAAAAAAAAAGTTAATGACAAATTGGCGGTAAAGTAGACGTCAGAGTGATGGCTGGATGTCAGAATGGTTGTGATCTTTAATTTTATACCATTATTAATATAGGGAACACTGGCAATATTGGCATGAACATAGCAACATTTTTTCGTTTTGAGGTTCTAGCTTTTGCATATTTACTTGTGTACACTAGGACATATTGTACCTTATCTGTGTAGCAGAGAGATCAAACGTCGCTACGGTACAGCCCATTATTTTTAGGCTTGTTGGATCGAGTGATAGGTCGTTTAGTCCAAGAGTTTCTTTTTTTTGTAACTAGACTTGGGCTTTAGTTCCAAGAGTTTCAAAAGCCCGTTGCATGCGAACGAATGACAAATGTCTGAAATTGAATGGCTGAATGAATGAGCGGGTGTTATTAAATACATGTTACACCTGGGCGACCAAACTTTGTGCAGAGTTTTTTGTTAAATCGACTTTTTTTGAGAAGATATATAATAAGCTTCAAATGTAAAACGTAAACCTAATAAATATATAAATATTACTAAGCCGCATTGAAACTGAAGATGTTGAAATTTGTGATCATATTACGTGTGAAATTTTAATGAAAAACAATCATTCTAGACCGAAAACACGTGTTTTCACAGAGAGCCCCCACATAGTAAATTTCATGTAGGTATTTTTTTTTAAAGATCCCCGATCATAAATACAGAAAAAAGTCATCGTTTAAAGATATAAAATAATACTGATATCACTTGAACTGTGATCGAGTACTGATTGAGTGCTGTTATCATACATATTTAGGGACATCGCGTTATTTGCCAAGTGATTTTCTTTTGCAATTCACTGTGGTTTCGTTCCATGTTTCGATAATCTATGGAAATTATTAGTCTTTCAAAATATGAGCAAGATCATTTTTCGAAAAGGTTTTCGTATTCGTGAAAATTTGCAGCTCGTCTTACGGTGGTTGCTTGTGTGGAAATGTGCCCCGTCCTGAGTGAATTTTTAATATGACAAGTTGCAGTATTTAGGGAGCAATTTATGGTAAAGGGGGATCGATGTGTCGCAACATTTTTATTGATATTGTAATATTTACCCGTGGCTTTGAAGCCGTTTTTTTCTGTAAGCTGCGTGAGATAAAGAGCTCAAAAGTAGGCAGTTATTTAGGACTTTAAAACAGCACGTTGAAAAATTAAAGTACTTAAACAATTTTTCTTCTAAAAATCTGGCTCAATGTAGGCAATGTAGGCAGTTATAGGTAATCTCGTCTGTAGAATGGGCCAAATATTATTATTTTGAGACCTATGACTGTGTCTTGATCAACGTATGAATTTAATTAATTTATAGAATCAGGCGTTACTTTGCGGAGGTCCATATCAAAGAACTGAAACAATTACTTTGCTCGCCTGCGATCTTATGATAGCTACGTTTATGCAAGCTATGCGTGATCATGCAGTTCTTCCACCGCTGTAAGAACACACAATAACCCAAAATAATTTTGTTGCTCTGAAGATGAGCTCTGGTTGAGTTCGAAACGCGTCAGTATAGTGTGGTGGTGGTGATAGATGGGTTTGTGTGTGTTTTTACAGTGTGGAGGTGCAGGAACTGCGTGAACACGCGTAACTTGCATAAACAATAGCTGTCATTAAGGTCGCGAGTGAGTAAAGTAATTGTTTTCGTTCAACGTTTGATTTGAAAATAAGGATAGATACTTCATCTTACTCTTTTTTATTGGATGTGTCGAATGGTCCTTCGAACCGGATACATCTTTACAGTCTTATTACCTTAGATGTGATCCCGATATTTCAACGCAGTTACAGTTTTCATAGACAATAATTTTGGATTATTATTTTTTTATTTACCTCCAGGGCTGAAGACAGGGAAGCCTTCTCTTGCTTCAGAGTTTCCACGCGGCCCTTGTACTGCAGCAGCGATCGCACTGTCTCCTCCATCCTGGAACAAGGAGATAACCCGTTAATAGATATTCAAAACCTGGTTTTTTAGCATGTAATGCCCTCCCCTAAGTGAAGTCAGTAGCCTGGTAGTTGACCTGTGGCCATTCAAGCAGAGGGTCATGGGTTCGAGCTCAGCTCACCTCTGAGATTTTCGGGATTTAATGGTGTATTAGAAGTTCCCAATCGGCACTGGACTTGCGTGAGAACTACGGCACAGTCCTTCTCATTCTGAGGGAAGGCCTGTACCCTGGAGTGAGATTGTAAGGAATGCGATGATGAGATAATCTGGGTTGTAATTATAACATGCTAAATGCCTGTGACTAGGTCTGAATCCCGCGAAATATTTGCAGTTTACCGCAGCTATCCATTAGGCAAAATACTTTTTTAATCAATTTAGTAGTAGTTTCAGAAATTACGTTTTTCCATAATAAATAGAAACAATCAGAAATTACTTTATTAGTTTACAAAAGAAAAAAGACAGAAAATGTCCTTGAGTCTGAAGAAGTGAGGTCACCAAGTATTTTCCAAACTTGAATTGGTGCTCTCCTTGAAAAACATTTTTTTAAGTTAATTAAACCACGATTAATTAAAAGTCTTCGCTCACATTCTAATAATAAATCTCACGTCCTTCAAAATCCTTTCCCATTGGCAATGCGATCTCCGTACAATACGGTATAAGCCAGCCATCAGTTTCACGTCTGCCAACTTAAGCGGCGCGTGCCTCGCATAGACAAAGAAGATTTACTTAGTTTGTCATTTACTGTTCCAGTTGCTAACTGGTTTGCCAGAATTGGGTTTAAGAACACACTAGACTTCTTAATGGCAAGAGTTAGGATTTAATCATTTAGAATTAATGTCATGAACGCACGTGCTTCTGGCTGCTGAATTAAGGTAGAATTCACAATGTTCTCGATATCTATCTATCATATTGGATTCAATCCAATATTTTGAAATAATTCAGATTTTTGTACACTTGTCAGCGTAAATTGGATGTTTTTCCAATACGCAGATATGACGAAAACAGACAGAATTTTATGGCGTACACTGGCATAGTGGCACTGGCATCGTATCACAAGAGAGTCTTTCAATAAAGCCTCCCATTCTACACACTTTTTCATTTACCATAAGACCGGGGAAGGCACTGTGTCATTTCACGAAGAGCCTCAAAAAGGCAACAAAAGCCGAACGATCCTCAGCGTACTTCATTACGTAGATGGATCAAACTCGCCAACTGAGCATAATCTCCAGACTCCGGATTTGCATATTCTATGGGAGACAAGGATGACAGATAGGACTAACACGTATGTGAAAGAGAGATGATAAGGAAGTGCACTCGACGCCATCGCCACTTCATTAGCGGGCGACTTCCGTTCGCGACGTTGTCAAATGACGCGTTCGAATTTTGAATTGTTTTTTGTTTGTTTATAATTTCACGTTTAGGAAGTAGTTGTACTGGTTTTGTGTGTGGCCAATATCAAATTAATAAACAGCAGAATTGAAAAATAAATGAGCTAGGTACATAAGAGAGCACTTTTAATATTTTACAAGTACCTATACAAGAAGTCACAGACTGATATTAATTTAAATCGAAATCCGATCAGTAATTTAAATTCTTAATTCAGAAAAGCCGAGTTTACCCAAAACCTGGACCCCTTAAATCGGCTTACCAGATAAATTCTTTAAAACAAAAACCCCCGACCGGGAATAATCATTTCACCCTAAGTTTAATTATTAATACACCGTTGAGGGCGAGATTATGGTATTAAGAAAAACCTAATGGAGTTATTTGAGTACATTTATGTGAGGCAAAGAACGGATTCAAAGAGCTTTCCTAAATAACAATACAGTTGCTACTTAATTTTATTTATTTTCTTAAGTAACTTCTAAGCGGAGATGAAATTCCATGAACGTAAGCGTTGCAGTAAGACCCGCTGTATATAGTTCAACGTTCCGATGTCATTTAAAATATTCTTGAAAGGCTAAGTTGAATGACCGAACTTTTTCAATAAATCTCCGAAGACAACGACTTGGCACAAAAAGCGCGGTTCCTCCTCTTTCGATTCCGACAAGGCACGATTTGATTAGAATTTCAAAATTGGAATAGAACGCAACCGTTTCCGATATTCTAAATGAAATATTTGGTATTGAAATTCGAACCACCGCTGACCGCAGCGCTATGAAGAGAATTTAATACGCGTTATTGATATTCCGTGGCGTAGAGTTGCGCCGTAATCCATCTTTAAAATCCACCCTTTGGGGTAATTAAAAAAAAAATTCAACCATAAACAATTTGGTTTTTCGCAAATTTCCCATGTGGAAAATCTAGGGTACCACGGAGGTCGATCACCCGAGTTCGGGCGTCCGCGGGCTTATTACGGTATAATTTAATGTTTTGTTTTTTCCTACGTTGTTTTTTTTTTCCGTTGTTGTTACGGCGGGTTGTCACGGCAGAGACGTATATCGACCGGCCGGGGGAGGTTACTATTTCTAGTTAATACGCGTGTAGTTTGGCTATTTTTAACTTTTGTATTATGGAATGGAATGTAAGTAGGAAGCTATTGATGAGGTTTGATTGAGGCCAATTCTTGTTATTTTGACCGTTGTTACATAATCGCCGAGAATCGGGTTTTGTTATATGTTTTGCTATACCTATGTTAAGCGGTTTACTATATCGCAACATATCCACACACGTGCTTTGAATTTTGAGTTGAACTCTATTCATTAACAAAATAAGAGCATAAAACATATAATTAGTCTTCTACATCTCATATTTACTGTCTATTGTAGTATAGGCTTCTATCAGTCTTGCTGGCTCGAGCTGAGGTACCGAATTCAAATTGGTAGAAAAATATTTTCTTGATTTTTGGAGTCTGCTAAGTATTTGCTATTTATAATAATAAGTAGCTTATTTAGGATAACTCAAAACTTTTACTTATCCAAATCTTGATCAATTTTAAATGGGACCTCATGAGAAGCACCCGCTTTCAAACAAAGTTTTTTTTGAAGGCGGTAAAAAAAAACACAAAGCACAGACGTCACATCCGTCAAACCCAAGCGCATTCCATTTCAAAATTTTAAAATCGGACCGCGCCATTTTTCACAGCTGGCGACGGCGGCCGGCGCCCCCTGGCGACAAATTACCGCCAACCCTTGACCAGATGAGTGCTGTCGTAAATCTTATCTATTAAACCCGTGGCCGTGCGTTAGTGTGGGCCAAGTAGAAGCTTACGGCGGTAATTATTACAGTTTAGGCTTTGAAATGAGAAATAAAATCGTTAAATGGCTCAAAAAATTAAGTGAACTGGTCTATTACGCGTTATCGATCAATATAAAATTAATATCCACTTTTTTGGTAGCTTGTTATTGGCTGTTGAGGTATTAGAAATATGGTATCTTCCGTCCAGTCAGGTGCACGGTGTATGGAGCTGTAAACGTTTATTGGAAACTTCACGCTCCGATTAGCACCGCTTATCTTGAGGATATTATGTCTCAAATCTTGTCCGTCAGTTTATATATGTCGCTATTAACCCTAGTTAGGTTTTAAAAATACGTATAAGTACGTAACGTGTTGTCGAGGAGGTATTTTGGGAGGAGAGCGAGATTTGAACTTTTTTTGAAAAATTTGAAAACTAAGAAATGTAACTCATACATTACAACTTACTCGTTGCTAAAGATTGGCTGATGTTGCCAGAGTGCCAGACTAAGCGAACAATGTAGGTATTTTCTAAACCTAACTTGTATTTAGCTAAGTAAATTGCCGACAAAGGTAATTTAAGAACGATGAAGGTAATTTAAGAAAGCTGAAACACCAATGTTCAAAAAAGCAATTGTTTTTTTCTTTCTGTTGCCGTAGAGGATTTTACTGACCAGTAAATACTTGAGTTAAGATGGGTATTTAGATTTTTTTTAAATCTAAGCGTATTATACGAATACGTCTAATTCGCTACTCGCTTCATTTTGTACCGTACATCCCCCGCCCCGTATCAATGTCCCCTAATTGTATATCCAGGGATTGTATCCGCGCACCTGAACTGACGCGCGATATAGCTACCAACGTACAGGCGAACAGTTTGGACGCTTGTGTTGGCAGCGGTGGCTGACCGTCTGCTCTCTATGGTCTATTTAGTTAGTGTCGTACGAGAACGTGTAGAATCTTTTGAAACAAATTGAAATAGAAGGCATGTTTGCGGGAGCCAAAAAAAGATAGAAGTATTTTTTTCCTAACCTGCCAGTAACTTCTCGATAATGCAAAACGTAACTGACAGAACTGTCATAATGTTTAATGTTCCTATGTTACATTCAGTTAAAGTGTAGTTTATTTTTTTATTATTTAGGATTTAGAATATCGTAGTTAAAAAGCTAATCTATCATGCACAGGTCGAATACAAAAAATTAAAGCTCTGTTTATGTATGCATCACACATTGTGTAGTGTAGAATAAGCACAGATCTACCAGAGCACGAAAGCCACAAATCTCGGTATTTCTGTACTAATTTCTAAATAACATCTTAAGCAACTCACCATTAAGCGGGAACGTACACAAAGATAATCCACGGTAAATAGCGCACTCCATAAACCTCTCTGCGGGGTGAACTTCAAAATTCAAATTTAGAACGTTCGCTTGCCGCGTAATTTAGAGGCGCGTTCAGAGATACGACTTAGTTACACGAACGCGTACATTTTTAATATATTAGCAAAGTGGGTCAGGTCTACACCTGCGGCTGACTTACACGTGCACGTCATTTGGGTGTCGTTGTGTACGCGCCTTTATCAGTAGTCGTTTGTTTTGAGTATGTGGATGGCGTCATTGTCATTTGTCATTTTCGGCTGAACTTTCGTGGAAATTTGCGAGAGTATAGTCTGTGCTTGCTTGCACACTAGGGCTGTAAAAGTAACGAAAACCTTGGTACCCGTATGTATTCGTTACTTTATCAACCAGTACTCGTTACTATCGTATCGTTACTCGTATCGTTACTTTTGATGCGAGTATGAAGCAGAAACACCGCATCCCGTCACCATACTGTATGAACGAACGTACTTTGTACAAAGCAAAACCGAACTGTATCGTTATCGTATCGTCGGTCTGTGACGCACCGTAACTGATTTTTTTAATGTGGTTCGTAATGTGCTGTATATTTAAATAAATAAATAAATAAATATCACGGGACAATTCACACCAATTGACCTAGCCCCATTTGAAGTGATTTTTGTAATAAATCCAAACTAATATTTAATTTATAACAATATTATAAAGTTGAAGAGTTATTTTATTTGGTTGAACGCGCTTCTCTTATTAAAATACTTAATTAAATAATGACAGTCGAACTGTTGCAATTTAAAGTTATTTATTGTTAGTTTCTCTTAAATGATGGATCAGGTCAAATCTTACAAAAAATAAAACAACTGAATTTATCGCATATTATGCACATAAATTCTTAAGAACAATATCTAAGAATAAAAAAGAGAATAACATTGGGTCGTAAGAATAAAGAATTATTAATTTACTTCAAAATAGAGCGTTCAGTTGAAACATTCGAAATAAAAGCCTTTCTTTATTCAAACGGCCCAATATCAAATCTCTACTCATCTCATATTCAAATCAACAAAAAGGAAAATTATTTATTAATTATTATTATTATTTATAAAACCATAAAATACCAAAATATTTTTTTTCTACAGTAACAATAATAATAATAACGACACATCAGTCACCGAACTGTTTCAGTTCACGACTTAAACACTAGATTCGCCTCATACATTCTGCAGTTGTATCTGTTCGCATAGCATAATCTGTGGTAAGTATAAAGCCTTCCACAGACTACAGACGGAAGCGACGGAGCGTCTCCAGCAGGGCTACTACGAAACTAGAAGTTCGTATCATACTATCCCTCTCGCTCTCGTAATAAATAGTATAAGTGTCAGAGCGACCGCACGACACGAACTTCGAGTTTTGTAGTAGACCAGCAGAGCAGAGTACGACCGATACGAGTTATACGGGTAACGAGACGTATTCGTGAGTAACGATTCGTTACTTCAAATCAGATGAAGTACTCGTTACTCAGTAACGAATACATACGGTTTGCCACAGGCCTATTGCACACTTGCACAGGGAGTTTGTATAAAATTAAGGATAACGCGAATATACATACAAAGTATACGTTAAAGAGCATAATTCTAGAAAAGGCCTAACGAATGAGTTATTGTATTTTTCACCTAAGATGAGTTCTGTGACATTTGAAAATTTTCCGAATTACGCATACTATGTTCGCAAAATATATTTTAAAAATAATTTCTATTTTGAAACAAATTAATCAAAAAAATTTAAAACTGTTATTTTTTAAAATATATAGCAATATCAGTGTCTGTTAAATAGCCTCCATTGAATACGATACAAAAATATTTATTTTTTTATATAACGCAATGTGTGAAACGGAACAGAGTAGTGACGTGACACAACATTATCGGCAATTGCAGCGGTTCATTATTCGATAACAGTGAACTTAGATATTTTACATTTTTAAACAAAACTTGCAAAATTTTATAAACTATAAATTTTGAACTCCCAGAGTCGGGAGTTTGTAATTCGTTTGAGGGATTATTTCGAGCGAGAACGAGAGAGTGGCCCGGTGGGCGGAAAACTGGAAAATAAATATATATTTTTTAATAAAATGCAACTTTTTCAAAAATAAGTACTAATAACTCTTAGAATTCTTCTTATTCTTTTTTAAAATATGGCTTCTGTCCTAATTAATAAGACAATTTCGCCAATGTCAAAGTATTCTCTTTCGAGAGGCAACGTTGTACGGTGATTGTAGTTTTTGCAACTTGATAGCAAAATTCCAGAAACCACGTGGAGACAACTTGCGCATTAAAAAATGTCAGACACGAGAGCAATATTGAATATTGTGATCACTGTTCACTGTTAAGGTTAATCGCCGCATAAAACACTATCAAAATTATACTTCAACTAGCCAAAGAAACAGAAATAGCAAAATTAAATATTGTTCCACATCCTCCATGTTCGAATGCCACAAATCGAATCTAACTCTTAGAAAAATCTATGGTTCACTCGATCAATGATACATCTCTAAAACTGTCAAACTCGAAACGTCACAGAACTCATCATAGGTGAAAAATAATATAATTTGGAACAGTGCCAATTCTTAACCCGGCGAAGTTTGAGGCCACCATTGTAAGCACGGTTTGTAAGTCATTAGCCAATTGGAAAAGAGCAGTGAATTGAGAGCTTAGCTGAGATTTTTTGCAGTGTTGCCAGCATGAAATAAGATAGGCAAGTGAAAAAAAAATCTCCTTACTAGACTTTTTACTGAGGTAATCGGGTAAAAGTTAAATGCCTTCATTTTTTTTTGTAAAGTGGAAGTCAAGAGGAGCGGCCTTTGCCCAGCAGTGGGACACAATTATAGGCTAAATATAATAATGTATGTATGTAAATACTTTATTGCACATAAAACACAAAGTAATACAAAAAGAAAACAACAAACCAAAAGAGTACAAAGGCGAACTTATCCCTAAAAGGGATAATAATAATAATAATAATGTAAAGTGCTATCTATATAGAACTTCAGAACGGTTTTTTTTCTTGTCATCTAATCAAAAGTAGGTGTAAATAATGGTAGAGCACGAGAAAGCAGCTCTACTCGGATTTTGGTTTTTGTTCAAAACCAATGTCACAATTTGGAATAAATAAACTATATTACATAACTGACTTTTTTCTGGTTTTAGGCGTTACTTTGCGGGGGGGTCATATAATCATTGAAACCACCATTTACCTTGGTACTCTGGAAACACTCACAAGCATCGTTGTGGGTTGCAGAGTAGCTAGGTAAGTAAATGTGTAATTAAGCCACTATTTAAAATTAACTCGTTCCTTTTGAAACTTTCAGCTGGAAAAGGAGGATTATGAAATATTAATTAAATTACTATTCTACTCTAACTAAATAGAAAGATTAACTTTATCCATCCATACTAATATTATAAATGCGAAAGTGTGTTTGTGTGTTTGTCCGTCTTTCACGCCGTAACGGAGTGATGGATCGACGTGATTTTTGGCATAGAGATAGTTTATGGGCCCGAGAGTGACATAGGCTACTTTTTATCCCGGAACAATGCAAAGTTCCCGAGGGAACAGCGCGCGATAACCGAATACCACGCGGGCGGAGCCGCAGACAAAAGCTAGTTTAACAATAAAAGTGGGTATAAAAACAGGGACTAAGTATAGAATTAACATAACTGAAACTAACTCAAAATAGCTAAATAAAAATTAAAACTAAAAATTAATATCTAAAGGACCCTTAGGTCGGTGCCCATCACTAATGTTTTCATTAAAGCATGTACTAGCATACCTACCTATAACGCAACGACTCGAGACCTCTCCAATTACGAACCAGCCAATATACCTATAATATGGTATGTAACAGCTAGTCCATTTCATCGTATGTAATTTGACACGCACAAAGGGCTGCGATAGCACCCACAGCGGCCGAACTGTTATTGTTTGTGCAACAGATCAAATGGAAGCAGTTTGATTGGTTCTGAGCAAAACACGGAGGTTATTGGAATTACAATTGACAAGATTTCATTTTTTCAACACCTGGAAATGACTACAGGAATCGAAAGAGTTTTGCCTCCTGAACATGGGAAAATATTTATTATAATTTATTTATCCATATTTAAAAAAAATACAAAAAAAATAAAAAAATGTATCTGTATTTGCCAATACTACGACAGAATAGATATGTTTCCTTTGTCTTCTTCACTCGAAAAAGGAGCTGTCATAATTTTGACAACGTCTACGTCAGATTTACGCATGATTTAAGTGAAAGATGTGTTTTTCAGTATGAGAATTTTATCGCTAAATAAATAAGCTTCATTTAAAAATTTCATTTTTAATGCAAGATTTTCTGCTGACTGTCCTTTTTGTCACTGTACTTGCATTGTCATCCAAACTACATTTCCGTACCAAATTTCAAGTCGATGCCATTAACAGTTGAGGAGTTCCGTCCTTTTGAGACGCTCCTGGGTAGACTACCAGTACGTCACTGCCAGATTATTGAATTGTCACCAGATTTAAATAAATATGCCAAATTTAAAGTCAAAGTTGGTCAATATTAGTTTAAATTAGCTTCCAAGATTTGACCCAAACAATAAATAAACAAACAGGGCAAGCTAAAGAAAAACTTGTGAAAAAAGCCGTGGTGACTGGTTCGATCTGTGGCCTCTCAAGCCCCGGCTCACACCTCTGAATTTTTCGAAAATCATCGGTTTATGGTGAAGGAAAACATCGTGAGGAAACCTGCAAAATTTGCGAGGTTATTTTCAATGGCGTGCGTGAAGTTCCCAATCGAAGAACTACGGCCTAAGTCTTCTCATTCTGAGAGGAGGCCTGTACCTTATATATGATTCACGGTGGATGCAGCCGCTTCTAACCAAAAAGCAACTGGAGGTCTATGGGGAGGCATATGTCCTATCTATAAACAGAGGACGTCCTACGGGTGATATGATGATGATGATGCCGACGACGATTATCTCGTGTAACTTCGTCACCTGCTCATCGGACTCTTGTAATGAGCTACTTAGACGCTCCTATCGCCACATTACCTTTGTTTCCTCTATGCATCTTTCACATTAACGATCCCCCATCGTTAAGGTAGACCTCACATTAACAACATCTGCGTCCAACACGACCGGACAGTCCGATAGCCGATTACCAGTAATAACCGGTATAATAGCTTATCGGAATGGTGCTGAATTATGAGACAGTAAGGGAATCGTGGCTTGTACAGTCATCAGCACCAATATCTGACACAATAAAGCGTAAATATCTGACACGACTCTTTTTCTAAGGCTTCCAGGACGTGTCAGATTTATTTGCAAGCTCCGCTCGTTGGGCCAGATGTTCATGTAGGTACATGTGTCGATTGATATTATAGCGAGTCAAAAAACGAACCCTTAGGAGATATAGGCTGTGCCTGTCAATGGATATTCATTGACACTTACAAATTTGTATGGAATCCTCGGTGCGTTAGTCTGACATAGTATTTTATCCTGTTTTTGTGAGATTTTAAAATTGTATCAGACGATTTACAATATAGGTAGGTACAAAGGTTGTAACAAAATCCTATTATCCGCAAATCTAAAAGAGTTTCCTTTAGAGCCCTTCCAACAATCCCGTACCTTCAACTAATCCGTAGACTCATTGTCGGATCTACCACCAACTTCGAAGAAACAGCCAGTGTAAAGAGACCCGTCTCATCTAGAACTGTAAAAGAATCTGCTTGACGAAATTGATGTTGTATACAATGCCATGGGCCGTGGTTAGATGGTTTCTCGCCCGATCGGATTCCTGGCAGCTAAAGATAAAGTTATTTTACTTAAATATACTCAGCGGCACAAAATTTGGACCACTCTACATAGAAAATTACCGATTTTTTGCCGCTCAGTATAAATATATTGTAACTAGAACATATTGAAAAAAACCAGAAGAGAAATGCTGAAGTCAAATAAAAATATAGTAAAATCAAAGCTTGTCTGTGTAAGGGGGTTCTCTAATTTTTCGCCGAAAATTGTTTCGTCGAATGTTATTTCCCAACCAACTTTTCGCAGAATTTCATTTCGCCGAATGATCACTCGCCAACTTATTAAAATGTTTAGTTTTATTTCCCAACCTCACAGTTACCAACTGTACGTTTGGCCTAATTGTTATAAAGTCACTTTTCAAAATGCCGACTTTCGGTTAGCAGAATGTTTTGGTTGGCGTAATACTCATTTGGTTGTACAATGTTTCCCAATTTTTTTTTATTGATAAGGGTTTCATTTAGTACTTAACTATAATATAATAAGAAATGTGGGTAAGCGCAATATTTCCGTTGTTTTTGTTTGTGCACTAATAACCATATGACAATGTTTGACTTTTTGACACAATAGGGCAATTATCACGGTATCAATCTTGTACCAAATGTGTGTGTGTTAGATTTCGAAAAACCGGCATTTACCGAGTCTTCGGTCAAATTTTGAAAACATTTATTTACAAGGATACCATTTTCAGCTCAATATTATTTTTCATTAGACTCATGATTTGGATATTTAAAAAGAAATATATTAAAAAATAAAAATACGATTCTGGCACTCGCCGGCCGCTGCCGCGGCACGCTCGCTTTGCTCGCTCGGCTTCGTGCGCTGTTTGCTCACTGTTAACCTAACACGCTCCTCCTCGCTTCGCTCGTCGTCGCACCTAACTGGACTTTTCCACACATTAGATTTAACTAACACATTAAACTCTTATTTGTAATTAATATTGCCAATTGATGAAATGGTGTGTATCTCTTAAGTACTTACTTTTAGTAAAAAGTTGACTTATGTATAAAAAGAACACACACACTGACACTTATACTGACGAAACGTTCTTCCTTTAGTTGTTCGACCTAGTGAAAGATTTGACAAATGATAAGTTTTCCAAACGTTTTGAGTCATTATGATATTCTGCTATATAATAATTCGACCAAATGATACGTTGCCATACAAAAAGTTGGTAATAGTTAGTTGTCAAAGTGACTCTTCGGCGAAACGTTGGTTGGCAAGTGATATTCGGCCAAATGAAATTCTGCGAAAAGGCAGAAGACCGTGTAAGGGTGAATGAAATTCCGGGTTCGATTCCCGAGTCCAGCGTTTCTTTTTTTTTTTTTTTTATAAGCTGGTATGTAAGTAAGTCTATGACTGAATATACTAGTGTCTAAGAGTACCTTAGGAAATTTATTGCTTTGTAAAGTTCCTTTACATTGTCTAAAATAAATTAGTTTTATAATTAAAGTAAAAACTTACTTAAAATTAACCTGACTATCGTAATTATACTATAAGTGTAAACACTTTGCGTTAATTTTGTCTGTAAAAGAGTAGCTATAAAACTGGCGGTATACTTCTGTACAGTCAACGTCGGTTATGAAGTAAACCCGGACACATTGCTCGACCATGATTAAGTTTATGAATATTGGAAATGTGAACCATTGGAGAAAAAGCTATGTCGTAGGCAACAAGGAAGCATTGCACTTTTGTCTACGATTTACATTGTCATTATTCAGAAACTTTATAGTTGTGAAACGGCCGTTTACTCTAGATGTACTATCGAACCAATTGAGTGATCCACTGTGGAAAATTTTCGTACAAAATGTCATAGTGACATCGCATTGTTTGATATGGGAATTTAATATGACACTTAAACTCCATTTCAATAGAATCTGACAATCCCGTAGACACTTCCAGCCTACTAATATGGACTATTATTCTTTTTAGATTCCTTTTAGATGATAATCACAACAACAGGGACATATATAATCAAGTGTGCCCACGTTAGGGTATCCTAAATGTGTAGAAAATGGTCAGATTCAATTGAAATGTACTTTACTGTGATAATATTCTACCGTGGGTCAGGAATCAAAATCAAATGATCCGACTGCACAGTTCTTGTTCTGAAAAGGTACCTATTGCACCCTAACCCAGTCGGCGTGTCGCGAGCCAGCGAACGCCTTCTAAAAGCGTTCTCCACAGTCTACTCTGCACTTATTGTTCCATTGTGCTCCATTGTGCTGTACCAGTGGCTTTTATACAGCCACAAACCGGTTATGTAATGTGGCTTGAAATTAAAAAAAAAGGGCCAAGAGAACGGGAGCATTGAAACTCCCAGCCCGTGTTTTCGGTAGAATGTTACGTGATTTGTGGTTTTAAAGTAAGAGTTTGTGGCATAAGGGAAGTTTACTTGAGGAAATATAGATTACGTGTAAAAAGAAAAATTGTAAGTGTTTTGTTTTGAAAAATGTTTTTTTGTCAATATTCGTGTGGATTCTTCTTGGCAACGATGGTCTTCCCGAAAGCGCTGATAGTGTAATAAGTAGTCATACTTTTCATTTTTAATACGAACGTTTTTGCTGATTATTATTTTTGTTGACTGTACTTGCATTGACATCCAACATATATATGTATACCAAATTTCAAGTCAATCCGACCATTAGAAGTGGGTCAAAATGAACATGCAAAATTTGACCTAAAAAGAAAATAACGGTAATAAAAAGCAGCCAGTATTAAGCTTGTAAAAAAACCGCCCAAGTGCAAGTCAGACTCGCGCACGAAGGGTGAATGAATAAAAATATAGATATACTAGCTTTTGCCCGCGGAACATACAGTTCACTTCTATGAGATACAAAAATATCCTTAAAACTATAATAAACTCCGTCATGATCTTAATACTGTGAGGATGAGCGTAAAGGAGACAACCTTTAGGTTCGATATCTGACTTTATTCTAGAGCTTATGCTGACACTACATGTATTAATATATATATATGGGTGGAGAGTATGCATGTGTGGAGAGGCACACACTACACCTCCCCTTTTACAGAAAAAAAATATTTTTGACAAAAAAAATTTTTTTTTTTTATTCATAATTCCTTATAAATTAATATTGATGATAAAAGAAGGATGCATTTGGACAAAATTTTGAATAGTCATATAGGTACTGTAAAACATTGGTTGAAAATATGAGAAACATAAGTAATCCCAATTATAATAAATGCAGCAAAACAAAAAAAAAACACGTAGTTTGTACTTACTAAAATATCTTAATTAACTTAATAACATAACCATACGAGTTCATGCGCTTTGCTGACGAGACGAAATATAGGCATCATCTTGTTTGTCACAGACTAACAATACAGTCAGTGGATCGTAAATCGTAATTATCTTTTTTTTTAATTCATCTCTTTTACATTTTTAAAATTTGCTAACAATAACTGGTTAAAACATTATATACTTATTAGAAATCTTTATATTAACAATTTAAACAAAATAATCTTCAATAACAATGTTTAATTTCATTTTTTTTTGTCACTAAATATATTTAAAACATATTTGACTCTGATTGCGTAACTTTTCAGGAACTTACATAGGTATAATTTTCTTCTTAGACATATAACTCTTTTATCACAAATATAATTATAATGGTCGTACCTACTGTTCCTGTCATATACTGTGCAGTGTGCATGTTATTCGACATGTATTTGTACAAGTTAAATACTCCTAATTTTATTTATTAATTAATAAAATAAGTATAATATCAATGTTACTCAGAACATTGGCTTGCAAGTCTTTATGATTATGAATTACTTATTCATAATATGATTATCTATAATGACGTCAATCTACTTTTTTCTTATTAATAAACTTTTCGTGTGTGCAACTTTGGCATCATTTTTTTTTTATTCAATGCTACATGCAATGTAAAGCAAGATGCAATGCACAATGCAAGGTACGCAACACATTTTCACTTGTGGTCGGCCGACCTTATAACTTATTCACTTATTTACTGTTCAGGATACAGGATTTTTTTTTTATTTATTTTAGTGCGCGCACATTCATTAATCCTTTTACAACATAATATATACATACAGGCAGTTCATTTGACACTTCCTTACTTCTTTTGCATACCGTGTGCCCAAGTCTCTTCACGATTGATGCTCGATCGAATCATGATCAGAGAACAAGGGTTTCCTACCTGCCCTGTATCCTGGCGTACCTTGCTGTTTAACTTCCCAACATCGCTCAACAGCGCAACACGGGCTACTGTTGATAGCGAAGTCATTTTACCTTAAAGTACCTAAATTAAACCATTTCTAAAAATCAACATTCGAAACGTCTAAAATTTCAGCTTACAAGTATTGCAATAGACAATTAGAGTGGCCGTTCCAATCGTCAATTGTAAAACTTATTCACTTCCGTTTTCTCAAACACGCATAAAGCTTCCTTCTCGTTCAACACTTTGCACATGACACTATTTATTCAATACATATCTACCTTATAATAATCCTATAATTATAGGTACGTTACCTTTCCTCTTTATAAAAAAACGTATTAAAACCTTGAAATTGACCCATACAATTTAAAAAAAAAAGTGCGATTTAGAATACCTTTTTTTTTCAATTATTTTAATGGTTATGATGGCTATTTAATTTACGTCTATTAATAACTTGAAATAGCAGTAGGTGATCAGTCTAACAGCAATTACAAATTATTATTTAATCATCCCTCTTATGCCTCTGCAGCGGAATAAAAAGGAAAATTATATTTAAATAAATAATCATCATTCAACGTATTTCTTCTATTGATGATAAAAAAAACTCTTGTTGAAAGTTAGTTATAATTTGCTCATTCCTAAACGTACTTGCCTAAATATTAATTATTCTAATAACGACAAACGAATAACATGCACGAAAGCGACCAAAAGATTACTAAGTATGAAAATCCAAAATATTGAGGTAGGTATAGTCAACAAATCGAGTAAAAAGTTCCATTGCCTAACAAGGTTTAAGTTTAGATTCTACATTATATCATGTCATGCCTATCATCATGAAATTTGACCTGTAATAACAGACGTTGAATACCTGGATTCCGTTCCATATTTGATGACTCTAATGAGATCATCGTGAGCGGTACTTAAACTGTAAACATTGATGCTGATTAAGGTAATCGTAATTAGAATTTTTAAATGTGGTGATAATTTTTGGTCAAATGATGGAATCTCAAGCGCATTTTATACCTACTATGTGTTAATTTTTCATCTCGTCAGCAAGAGGTTATTTTATAGCATTAAGTACAATAATTGTCATGTATAATATTTGAAAATTATCAATTATAAATGTCTGCTAAATTGGTTACTAAAAATATAAAAAAAAAAAACATAATGTATATTAACTTCTATTCATGTAGTTCTATTATTATTAATAAAGTTTAAGTTTTTTTTTATGCTATATTAATAGTAGATAGAGGAACATGCTGGAAATTTAAAGCATTCTGTACATACCGAAATTTAAAATTATAATATTTTTTTCTAATTGCCTACGTCTCTTGTTTTCCATTAGTTTCACGCTGATATACCAGTGTCTTTCGTCATCCTTCTGCTGCTCCATCCTCCTTGACTCCTTAAACAACTCCCGGCACCATCCGACACCTCCACAGGAATCAACTTCACCCGGCACGGCTGCATCTGACTTCGATGTTCAAAATTTTCCAATTTGTCTCTTACCCGTTGAATAATAAAATCGTTTCTTCATTTTCTAATTATTTTTATTTTTGTATTGTATTCTTCGTCTTATGTCTTCTGCATTAATTTTGATAAAGTTTGCTTATTTTGATTTGTTTCTTCCTTCCACAGTTCATTTTCCTCTATATTCTTATTTGTTATATTTTATTGATTATATAGCCACTAATCTAAATATAGTTTTTTTTTCACATTCATAATGTTTATCTTATCATTGTTCTTTTTATTTCACTTCACTTATACTTAATGTCTTTTCATTATTTAATTAATCACTGTTCGGCGCGGCGCGCCGCCAGTGCAGCGGCAAGGCCGCACTGGCAGGATCGCCATGTGAGGATGAGCGTAAAGGAGACAACCTTTAGGTTCGATATCTGACTTTATTCTAGAGCTTATGCTAACACTACATGTATTAATATATATATGGGTGGAGAGTATGCATGTGTGGAGAGGCACACACTACAATACATATAATCATAGATTTTCGCTACGGAACCCTAAACATTATTAAAAGCCCTTTGCGAGCTTTGCAGTCTACTTACAGAATAAATTTTTTGATTCATTGGTGTTTCTAGTACTATCAAAATGTTAAAAGAACGCATAAAGTATAAACTTGTTATATTTCCCACGGAACTCCAAAAGACCGAATGCAACAATGAGGTCGGTATGCAGGCACATAGTAGCGCTCGAGACTGCAAGCTTTGTTGCGGAATGCATGTTTGCCTTCCAAATATAAAAGGACAATGCCGTTTCCTACGAGGACGTCCGCCATTTTGTAACGAAAATATCATCATATCATGTAATTTGAAATTTGCTATATACCGCATTTTTCTCAATTCCTGTTTACTTCGACAGACAGCTCAGTTCATAGAAACTACAGGTAAAATACTTCACAATCATTGTAAAAGGTCGTTTGTTGTTGTTTCTTTAAAAAAAATAGATCTGTCCATTGGAGGACAATTTTGTGTCTAGTAGGTTTAACCGTTGTATGGTAAAAAAAATCTAGAAAACGAAATATGAAAGGTAATAGTGGATGAAAGATTTCTTGTAAAAAGTCAACCTGTAAAATTTAGAAACTTGGCTAGTGGCAATGACATGGCATAAAACAGAGACAAAATAACTCATATTTTTAACATTCTTTTGTTAAAAATATAGATTAAGAGAAGTCTCTTCGTTCCATTCTCCATACAAACGTAGTTCCTTTCTCATTTGAAAACTAGGCAACAGAAGTGGATGAAATTTTGTAAGTATAGTTTGTAACTAGACGTAATTATCTATTTTGCGCTTCTATTTTTTATCTCAGTTTTACCGGTATGTCATAAAGTAATATTACTATAGTAAAACATTACAACAAAAACACATAGCTTTCAACGTATTACCATGTATTACTAACTACAAGTACCTACACATTATCGTACTAAGTTGACCTTTGCCATTTCCAGTTTGGCCAACATAAGGAAGTGGAAACAATAAACGGACGTGAAAAAATAAAGCCTCCGGTATCGTAATGCCTTTATACGTCCCAATAAAATAAAGCACAGTAGGTACCTACTTACACGATAAGCGTGAACTGGTTTTTTTTTTACTCAATCCGGCAATCCGGCAATAATTTTCTTGTAATTTTCTTTTAGGTTAGTGGAAGGGATCCTTTAGTAGGAATAAGTTGGTACTTCTTTCAATGTACTTGTAGCTGTATTTTTAATGTTATATCTCTCAACGAGCAGTTACTGTGTATTTTTTTATTTATATATTATGATTTATTTCTGGGGGTTAACATTCAATCTCCGCTGTCTGTCTGTCATGGGGCTCTATATCTTGAGTCGTACACATGAAATTTTCACAGATTATGTATTACTGTGGCCGCTATAACAACAAATATTAAAAAAAAGAATAAAATAATTATTTAAGGGGGGCTCCCATAGCAAACTTGATTTTTTGCCGTTTGTACAGATAACGGTACGGAACCCTTCGTGCGCGAGTCCGACTCGCACTTGGCCGGTTTTTTTACAATAAGATAGATAGATAGAAAAGTTTATTTTTGTTAAGAGTTACAATTTTAATTTACATTTGTTGTGCCAAACTACAGAGCAGTTTGTCGGCACTTTAGCTCTTGGTTTATAAAGTTACAAATCACAAATAAGTAGATTGGTAATTTCGATAGCTCTGTCATCATCGGTGTGAAGGTTAAATTTTAGGTGGGCTTTTGGATTGGAGATCTAGCCTTCAAACTTATTTAGGTCAGTCAGCTTTTGAAAATAAAATAACAAACGTTACCGACATTCGTCAAGGGTCTATATATCTATACTGGGTAATACCGGGGTCATGAGCAAGAGTGAAAGGGGTGATGGGGAGATTCACACTGATTAACTTCTACTATGGGATCAGCCACGAAATGGCAAAAAAATCTGCTATTCCATACATTTCGGATAGTTAGCGATCAATTATCTCCAAGGCTCGGATACCGGTTAAATTTCCAAACTGTTATCATGTACTTGGCACAAAACCTTTTCCTTTTTGTTTCGTTCGCGGAACCATTATTTATAACCCGGTTTTTAAGGGAAGATTTCCATAAAGTTCTTGTCAGATTAACCGGTTTAGAGCAATAAAAACCGGTTTATTCAAGCGCAGGATAAACGTCGCCGCCCGCCGCCGGCCGGCCATCTGTCACTCGTCGAATAAACCGGTTTATTTAGGTTATAGTTAAGTTCTTAAAAACTTTCGCGTTCTTATGAAAGTTCGGAGTTAAACCGAAATAAACCGGTATTTACCGCTATTTTATAAACCGGTTTCGAGCCTTGATTATCTTGATTAGATGGTTTTTTTTCGCGATTTCGGGGCTGGTCCCATAGTAAAAGTTGCTCACTGTGAATCTCCCATCACCCCTTTCACTCTTGCTCATGACCCCGGGAATCAACCCTGTATATGTTGTATGTTGTATTCGCGTAATATTCTACAGACACGTTTCTAAATTTTACTGCGTCCAGTTGTGACGGCGCCATAAAAAATTAATGTCGTTATGTCATACGTGAAGTGTTAACTGTATCATTTATTCTGTTGATTTAGTAGAAGGCGTCCTTTTTGTTACTGAAAAAATGCCCTTTTCGTGCGTATACTTAATTTAATAAAAATCTAATTCGGGCGGTCAGTCAGATATAAAGCTGCATTCACATTTTATTTGTCTCTCTCTCTATATATAGCTTTGATGCGACACAATACCAAGTCGTCACAACACACTGCATCAGATAAATGTGAATTCCTACGAATATTATAAATGCGAAAGTGTGTAATTTGTATGTTTGACCGTCTTTCGCGTCGAAATGGAGCGACGGATCGACGTGATTTCTGGCATAGTGATAGTTTATGGGCCAGAGAGTGACAGGCTACTTTTTATTCCGAAAAATGCACAGTTCCCGAGGGAACAGCGCGAGATAACCGGATTCCGCGCGGGCGGAGCCATATGCCCTATGATGATTGCACTAGCAATCATGTATAAAATGTATAAAACTGATACCGTTCTGATGCGTCACGACACAATACGACAGATAATGTGAATGCGGCCATGATGCGGCTTAAGAGTCGTGTAGTCGTATCGATAGAAATACCTTTATATTTCGTATCGAGCTCGTGTGCTGTCTATGTGTTAACTAGCTTTTGACCAAATTTCAAGTACGTAAATCAGACAAATCGGCGAAAATTCAATTGCAAGCAATACAAAACGAAATTAAGATATAACAAAAACAAACATGTATTTTTAGGAGCGTTTAAGTTGGGTGAATATCGCACACCTTTCGTAGCTTACTGTCCATTTACTGACAAAATGTTGTATAAAGGCCACATCAACAATCAACAGTAAGCAGGTTGCCTTGGCATGGCATTAGCCTTTCAGGCTCGTGTTCACGCAGCCTTCAGCCAGAATTATTAATCATGCTTTACGTCTTTTCGATTTACATGGAAAATACTCAAATAACCCTGATAATGTTCATTTCCCTCACTTAACAACGCAATCTGTGGTTGTAAATAACACAAATAGCACAATTACGTGAATATAGTAGAAAACAGCCTCTATTGGATACTTTTTCTAATATAAGTTTTCTCTTTCTTTTCCATGAAATGATATCGCAAATGGGTGAGTTTATTAATACACTGTTAGACTTAAAATAAAAGGACGAGCGAGACTACATATTTTGTGTAAGTGTTATTTCTTCACTATCACCTGTCACTATTGTGCCGTTTTTGTCAAACTTAAAACCTAAAATTGCTAAAAGTGTGCTTTCTTGTGCTCTGCCTACACTATTTGGAAATACAGGCGTGGCGTGATGTTTGCGTGCGTGCGCGTGTATGTGTGTGCGTGTGCGTGTGCGTGTTATGGGTTTGTGCGTTTTCTTCATAGAATATCCAGTTACATACTATTCAAAATTTAGACGATTGTCCCGTGATATTTATTTATTTATTTAATGTATGTATACAGGGGAGGCCTATGTCTAACAGTGGACGGCCTACGGTTGATATGAAGATGATGATACATTTACAGAACCCAGAAAATGTGTCTACGAGGAAACACCGCTCCTTTGTATGGAGTGACGCAGCACTACGAGTAACAACGGAAAATGTTCCTCATATTAAACTCTCGTCTTGAACATAATCGCGCTACATAAATACTCAGGTAACATTCGTCCTAATTGTACAACTTATGAACTTTGATCGTTATGCTTCCGTCTCTTTTTGTCTCTTACCTAACCGGATTAAAACACGAACCACGCTAACATTTGCTCACACCAACACTCTTCATATACCAACATAAGGTAACTTTTAGCTCAAATTTTCAATCCGTTGTCATTGTTTTTCGTTCCGTCCCGTTCCACTTATTAAATTTAGAAACACGTTCCGTTCCACGGATAATATGTTTTGCAGCGAGATTCTCGAGTTATTTGGCGGGAATTAAAATAAGACGCCATCTTGTGAACACTTTTCCTCATTGACTGTGATGGCGGATGTCATGAGAGTTAGCTAAAATTGATTTTTGGATTGCCTTTTAAATGGAGGGAAGGATATATGAGTACGTTTCTAGAAGAATTTAGTCTCGATTTGGGTAGAAGAATTTACTGGTTATTTTATCGTAGCCTATAGCGTAACGTAGTAGTTACGAGTATAGTGTAGTGTGTAGCGTTTATGTAATTAAATAAATGTAAACAAACTTCAGCTGCCAAATTTGGTACATTCAAGGATACCTATCCAAACCAAGTATAGTAATTTTTTTTTCTCATTACTGTTGGAAGATAGCAGAGTTACGTTGAGTGACGAAGAATGGTAGTTAGGAATCATTTAATGTGGAACAGTTATTGTATTTTTTTTCATTACTAGTGAGCGTCTGATCACAAGGAAGTACCAACGTCCAACACTCATAGATGTCCGCTACTCCAAAGCATTGCAAATGCGTCGTAATTCACCAGCATTGAGATATAAGACAGGCTACCTCATGCGCCTTACTCTCTATAGTGTATTTTTTTAAGTGTAGGTGGTAGCAATCCGGGCGGACCCTGCTTTAACTTCAGCCACACGCAAATAAAAACGGTACAATTAACCGTTTTCCTAACCTAAATATGTTATAATAATTCCACAACATTTTAATATAACCGCACCTATTTTTGTAAGGAAATTAAGGAAGCAATGAAAATAAAATAAAAATATAGTGCGCTAAAATCGCTTTTTATTGTGAATTTAAGCTTTTCACGCCAATAATAATTTCTGTTGCCTCGACTATTTGTCGCATAAAATAAATCGCACCAAAAGGCTATTGCTGAAAAATTCCCTTGAAGCTAACAAATGCTGAAATTAAACGTTGTAACACATGCGACTTTAAACGAAACTTGATTTTCAACCTTATAGTGAGACTGATGTGGTTTACATTGCTTTTTGTTGGGTATGTACAGGCTAGGTCTAAACTGGAGGCGATTTGTTTAGAGACTAGATAACGCTTTCGCGATTGTTTTTCAATGTGAGCAGAGCCTCTAGTAGAAGTTTGGACACAATAGAACGTCCTGGTAAGTAAGCAGCGTCTCTAGTGGCAGGTATTGGTAATAAACTAACACTTATGTCATTTGACACTTGAAATCGAACGCATTTGAGACGCTTATGCCAAAACTAACACTTGAGGTTTCTTAGTTAAAATTGCACTGTTCAACTCAAAAAAATTAAAACTAAAAATCAAGGACCCTAATGAGCACGACGGTATTATCATAAACATTAATGATTGTCTGTTGTCTAAGTTAATTTGTAAAAAAATATGTATTGTGTCTCCTTACCTGTTGACTATTGTGTTGACCTTACCTGCCAAACTGAGGCTGTATGTTCTGTGACTCAGTATATTGTCAGATATTTATTTTTATCTAGCACAGATAGATGCTCAGAGTAGTAGCGTTCACTACCCGCTAAGGACACCGCTCGCGCAATCGCCATAACCTTAATTATTAAGTAGAATGTATGACGTTGGAATTTCTTGGTATTAGTCAAAGTTTTAAGCACCCCAGCTAAAGTGACGGCAAGTGACGCGAGTAAAAGTTAAGAAACGTTCAGAGCGTTGTTTTAAACGTTGTTTTAATAGATGTAAATATGTTGCTTGTTTCACAAAAGCGTGTAAAAGCCACATGGCGCGGGCTAAGGGATTGTTTGTTGGTAGGTATGACCTAAATTAAAAATGTTGATATCAAGTAGAAGTTATTTTACTGCATTTGTTTTAAAATAGATACCTAAAAACAACTAAATTTAAGTGGTTGGTTTGACACATACTGTTAATACGAGAGCGAGAGGGATGGTACGATACGAACTTCGAGTTTCGAGTTTTGTCGTAGCCCTGCTGGCCTACTTGTGACCCACGGCTGCTGCAATGTGCACGGAACGTCGCTTGTATTAGTATTTTCGTTAGCATTATCAATCCTAGTATAAACAAACCAGTATTTGCTTTATTCCGTAGCCAGTTGTGAAACAGTGTAAAATACATTTTCGCAACCAGCTGCAAAACAGATTTATAAAAGCGTCGAAGATACCTTCATTATCAATCAATTCTCACCTTTCAAAGTTAATCCCTGTTTCACGAAAGTCGCTAATGTGTCCCGACGGGCGTTTACGCGTTTATGATAATAACCCCCCCTTGGAAGAGGGAGAGCCTTCATTTATCATTAGACGTCCGGTAGGCTTCAATTTTATAAAGTTTAGAAGAACTTTAAGGCGAGACTGCAGGTGCTTGTTTATATAGTTTTCATAGTATTTTTCTTCATTTATGTACCAGCTGCCAATCTGTGTGCTTTAACATAAATGTCGCACAGATATAGCTGTGGTGAAAAGTAGTTTCGTTCATAGATACGGACTTCCACAAAGTACATTCGAACCAATCAATTATGTGGCTCATACTAATAAGCCGCATGTTTGTACGAAACAGCCGAGATTAGTAAAAAAGTGACCCGAAGTAATTTAGTTTACTTACTTTAAAAACTCACTTTCCATCACAAAAATATGATAATAATAATGAGCGTCGTAAAACACCCGCCAATAAAATTTCCTTTTTGAGGCACTTCACATAATAAAGCCAACAATAACTTTTATCATCGACACAATAAAAGGTCAGAAGCTTGGAAGCTCTTCGAAGGCTTTTGTTCGCTCAAGATGCACGTCAAAAGCTTCATGTGCCTTTATTGAACAAAAAACATTTTTTTCCTCTTAAAATACGCGCAAATATATATATTTTTTAAATACTCTATTGCATGCAAAAGATGCTTTATCTTTACTTAACCTTTTCACCTATCATCATCATCATCATCATAGCCTATATACGTCCCACTGCTGTGCACAGGCCTCCTCTCAGCATAAGAGGGCTTGGGCCATAGTTCCCACGCAGGGCCAGTGCGGATTGAGAACTTTACACGCACCATGGAATTGCTTCGCAGGTTTGCAAATGTTTCCTCACGATGTTTTCTTTCACCGCAAAGCTCGTGGTAAATTTCAAATTTCACCTATAATATACTACAAATAAGTAACATAAATTTAAGTAGCAGTTTAATGTCTTCAGTAAGACTTGTGTATGTATGTAAAATCTTTACTTTACAAAAAAAAAGAAACAAAATAGATTCCTACCGTTCAAAAATAGCAATAGATTTTCAGATTAAAGTTCCGAACAATGTAATCATTATGTCCAACAACATGACAAGTAGGCGTAGCACTATTGCGTAGCGAATTCGTAGAAGTCTACGGCGTAGCAAGGTCTACGAGACGTAGTGCTACGAAAATAAATGTGTAATTTAGTATTAAGTGTGATTGTACTTACTGTAGCACTTAGTAAAGTAAGTACTTAATTCACGAGCATGTAGGAAGAAAAATCTTTTCCCGAAAACGTTACTGTCATGAATCATTTGCACGTACTTATAGTATCATTAGTCGCTACTCTTCTCCCTTCGGGTGATTGTGATGTGTTGATATATCGTTTATTTATTTCCAATGACATAATGTTGTATGGGTATGTAGCAGACCTGAGTTGAGTTTTTCATTTTTAGTTTCATATCTCCACGCACTTCTGAGACGGCTTTCTTGACAGTCGCAGTAGGCAAACAAACAGACCGAAAGACAGATAGATGGACAATAAAGTATTCTGCAAGAGTTATTTTTTTCTTTAAATCTTTTTTTTTCTTGAAATTATTATTCTACTTGTGTTTGAAATTCAATTAAATTTTTCATTATTTTGAATGAATTTTCGTAGGCAAAACTACAATACAAAATGGAACCATTTAACACTATCGTCGAGCAGTCAGCCAATTTAGTCCCAATGCTATCTAAAATAAGTTCCCAATCCGCACTGGGCCCTCGTGGGAACTATGGCCCAAGCCTTCTTGTTCTGAGAGGAGGCCTGTGCCCAGCAGTGGGACGCATATAGGCTGGGACGGATGAATGGTTATCTAAAATGCATAGTACTCTTTTATTACTTCAAATATAATCATTTACTAAACGAAACTTCATAGGTTTTGAACAAAATTATATAATTTTAAATTAGCTAAAGTAAAATGTGTAACATCTCAGACAATCATCTTTTTCGTAGGTATCTACACTTAAAAACAGTCAAATAAACGTGTCTCTCGTACGTCGACATTCAAGTGTTTGAGGGGAGATTTGACAGTAGACATACATAATAATATGTTTATGGAAAATATTTATGTGTAAGTATGTTAGTAAACTAGAAAAAACCTACCGGCATTGTAGGGAAGGAAATATATTAGTGAGTGAAATAAGTTTTGTCCATATTCTTTAAGAAAGTAGGCATGGGTCAATAGACACACACACATTATTCCTACAATTAACTATTGCATTGTCTTTACTCTTAAATTTGAGAAGTAAATACTTCGATCAAACAAAGGGTAAATCATTCAAATTCGCTTTTAAGTTTCTTCCTTTTTAAGTAAGTGATGGTTTTTATTATTAGTCAAAATAGTTAATTTACGAAAAAAAGTTACGTATAGGTATTTAAATGAGTACATAATATATTTTAACTAAAACCAATTTTTTTCGAGTTGAATCATCATCATCATCCCAGCCTATCTACGTCCCACTGTTGGGCACAGGCCTCCTCTCAGAACAAGAGGGCTTGGGCCATAGTTCCCACGCGGGCCCAGTGCGGATTGGGAACTTCACACGCACCATTGAATTGCTTCGCAGGTTTGTGCAGGTTTCCTCACGATGTTTTCCTTCACCGCAAAGCTCGTGGTAAATTTCAAATGTAATTCCGCACATGAATTTCGAAATACTCAGAGGTGCGAGCCGAGATTCGAACCCACGACCCTCTGCTTGAGAGGCAATAGGTCAAACCACTAGGCCACCACGGCTAACTAGGCCACCACGGCTCGAGTTTCGAGTTGAATAATTCTTCGAAATTACTAAATCATTTTTACCTCAGTCTTAGCTACCTCAAATCAAATAACTCTTGAGCAAACCAAACGGCCTAATAAAGTGCCATTTATTAAGCGATAACTCAGAAACCATACTGACTCGTCGAAATAAAACGACACGTAAACCCACACCTCCATAAAACATACCTCACATACATAATTCGCACATACACACACTCAGCAACATATATTTACACACATTAAAATCCTAGAAACATCTACTTAAGTTCTAACGCACTTAACAATAGAGTCGCTGGTGAATTTGTAAGATTTTTGTTGTGTAAAAATACCTGTCGCCGACTGTACAAATTACACCAAAAGCTTTTGCTGTCTCGTAAACACGAGCGAGGTCTTAATAACAAGGATTAAAGTCGAAAATAGGCGCATTCACGCTTAAAGACGGCAGTTGGAACGCGGTATTTCACTTTCGTGAGCAAAATACGAGAAAGCCTACGTCACGGGTTTAAACGGTTTGATGACGTCATAAAACGTTGCCTTTATCAAAATGCCTTATATAAATCAGTAAAGCTATATTTCACACAAAATTAGACTTAAAACTGAACCATTCAAGGTAACTTTTTGTTAGTAAATAAGTTAAAAAAGCACGTTTAAATTCAAGTGAGAATTGCTTCCAAAACCCAGCAAATCTACGAAGAACTTTGTCGCAAGAAGCCATTGCTGTGACTGCTAAGAAAATCACTTACACTTTGAACGTGAAAAGGTTCCACGCGCTTAAGATATTTTAGTCTTCTGGAGCGTTCGGGAATGTTTCGCTGTACCTGTCCCTATTTAACTGTAATGGTGTAAAAGAGACGCACAGGTTGTTATATCGTTAAGTTGCTGAATCACATCTTTCGTATATGCTACCTATTAAGACCCGTATGCAAATTTAAGGCGTAACACACGTTGACGGCGTTAAAAGTCGTAAATGCGAACCCATCTTAATAAAAGCAGTTGTAATAATAATAAAATTTTACTTTAGGGGTGTCTTAAGGGTGCATTGGTTACTGCTGGGTATTTTAATGGAAAAACATACCAGGTGAGGCCTTTAATAGGAAGAAATAATTAAAATATAGATCGTACTCGTCAAAGTGAACGACATCAGTTCAGCGACTTTTACACAGAACAGAACCGTAAGAGAACCGTGAAAGCAACTAACTACATCTCACTAATATAATAAATGCGAAAGTTTGTAAGTTTGTCTGTTTGTTACTTCATCACGTCTAAACCACCGAACCGATTTAGATGAAATTCGGTACACTGATAGTTTGAGTCCCGGGGAAGGACACAGGATAGTTTTTATCCCGGAAAATCGCATAGTTCCCACGGGATAGTGAAAACCGAAATTAACCCGGACGGAGTCTCAGGTAACGGCTAGTCCAATATAAGACGACAATGATCATTTTGCTCAGTGAGAGAAAGCCAAACACGATCTTTTGATATAAAAATGAATCCCTATTTCCCTTGGTCACGCCATCTTGCGTGAACGGCTGGACCGAGATCGGGTTCTCATAAAAAAAGATTTAGAAAATTAAAAAAAAAACTACACCGCAGGCAAAGTACTGAATATATAAAGATGTACCTACAAATTTTTACGGAGCGCGATTCCAACTAGCACTTGTCCGGTTTTTCATTCATTCATTGTATTTATTCATTCACTAGATCTCAAAGCGACTGCCTCAAACGCTAGTCCTGTGAAGCCTTATAGTTTATGGCGTCGGACACGTAAGTGCGGGTTCCTTTTATTCTTTATGCGGATATAAATCGGCATCGTTTTCATGTGGTCGGCGATCGGGTGGGGTCCGACTGACAGCGGGTGGTAGTAAACGTAACGCTCAAGAATTAAGCCTGAAAGGTATAGACTCACATAAGGTATAGATACGTGACATAACATCGGTAGCGAAGCGACGAGGGCAACTTTTAATTCAATCTTTTCAGCGCATTGGTGTTTTGATTTCAGACGTTTGTCTTATAAATAACAAAATAGTGAATGCCATGGAATGCTCTTTATTCAAGGTCGCATGAGCTTCAAAGCATTAGAATTTGAATAAAGATATATATGTACAGTATAATTTATTCCGAACGAACGAGTCGTAGTATAGCGTGAAAAGCGGTTATAATTAAAGGCACTTGCACTTATAAGTTAGAGTATTCAAATAAAAATATACGCAGCAAAATTTTATATTTGTAATTGATATTAATTAGCCTCAAAATAAATAATATGTCAAATAGGTTAAAAAAATTATGTAGTTTTATGTAGTAATAAAACTGTGTAGTATATCTTTGTAGTGGTTCAAGGGACACCACGGTACTGGCTGAAAATCAGCGCTGGGGTGCTTATTAGCATTATGCTGAGCCAGCATTCGACTCATAACCGTAGTGACACATACTTTCTTACTTGTTGTCTATAATGTACTTAAATACTATTGTTGTGTCTCGTATCGTAAATAAATGTATTTTCTTTCTTTCTTTTTAATTAAGTGTTAAATGTCACAAATCAAGTTTACCAAGCGTTATTCGCAATACGCTCCGCTTATTCGCGACTCTGCTTGTTCCCTTATTCGCAACCCGCTCCGCTTATGAACCCGCTAGCACATGCTCACACAGACACTTTACGAGTCAATCCGTGCGTTCTTCGTGATGTTATTATGCGTTCCGTTTTATGTCGCATTTATGCGCAAACGCACGGCATCGACGCATTGAATTTTACGATAAATAACTTATTACGCACGTGTCTTTATGGCAAGGGATGGCTATAAGGCTTTATTTATATCGGTAGCTGTTATTTTTAGGACGTATGTGATTTTATACTTTGTTTTTGTGACTGTCACTTTGGTGTTTGAGGGTTAAAAAAGTCGACTGTAAAAAAATACTCATTGAGTTCTTTCACGAGAAAAATTGGGAGTACGATGTTTTTACGTGAATTAAATCGATACAAAATGGATACAAAATTCAGATGTATTGTCAAGAAGACATTAATATCTAAAGCGTATTATAAAGTTAATGATCATATCATGGACAGGGATATTTGGAAATAATTTCGATCCGCATTAGCGATCTCTTTAAATAGCGAACCTACTGTGTTAGAAATAAAGTTGTGTTAAATACTTGCGATGTATCGATATCATTTGACAAAACTAATTTAATAATTTAAGCATCCTTTACACAGAGCCACAAGTAACTATCAACAAAAGTTTATTGAACTGAAGTATCACAGCGTCTGACAAGTCCCAACCGCCACTCTAGCGTTTAGTGCTTTTAGCAACTTAGTAGACACGAGGCAGTAGACGAGTCAGCGATTTAGTTGACAAGAGGCAAGGCGAGCCAGCGACTATAACACTACTCGCTGAACTCATATAAATTGCTGTTTACTGGGCACTTGACACTTGAATGCTGAACGTGATACTCTTACTTTATTTTCACTGTCACTGTGCAGTTGCAGGTGAAACCATTTATTTGCACGGGAACCTGACAAAATACATAGTAAGAGGTTGAAGGATATTGACTGGGCATTGCCAAAAGCTATAGTTATATTTTTGCCGAAACGTTTGGAGCTACGTTTAGACTCAAGGAAAAGATATCATCAGCATCAGCTTATAGCAGTCCACTGTCTGGTCGTAGGCCTCCCCAATGAGTGCCATTGCAGCCTGCCCTTAGCTCGACGCATCCAGCTTTTACTAGCTGCCTTTCACAAATCGTCACTCAACCTCAAAATCCATACTAATATTATAAATGCGAAAGTGTTTGTGTGTTTGTCCGTCTTTCACGCCGTAACGGAGCGACGGATCGACGTGATTTTTGGCATAGAGATAGTTTATGAGCCCGAGTGTGACATAAGCTACTTTTATCCCGAAAAAATGCACAGTTCCCGAGGAAACAGCGCCCGATAAATAACCGAATACCACGTGGGCGGAGCCGCGGGCAAAAGCTAGTATAAAATTTAAAAATTAAAATCTAGATGTAAAATTAAAAAAAAACAGTCCGTGTTATGTGTATTAATATCACTTAATATTTGAAATGAAAACGATATCATAACGAAAGAGCTTCCGTGCTAAAACGGCAATTAAAACGCCTGATCTGATCTCTCAAACGTAAATTAGTCATTATAAAATCCTCGCTCCAACAAATCAGCTGAACACAATCCAAGCCAATCTTACAATGCCTTAGCGTGTCGTGATCGAAGCAATAAATATATCCCATTCGTCAAACTTCAAAGGTAGTGATTAACTCATAAAACCTGCTATGCCTCTGCCGCGTATACCATTTTTTAATAATAATAATAATAATAATGCTTTTATTGATATAACTGTTGGGTTACAATAGTTAAGGTTGGGACCTCCTAGTAGGTACCGTAAGGCACCTGTGTCAGGAGACCCCGCTCCTCCAAGAATAGATAAATTTGACCAGCGTACAGTCTACATAGCAAAATTTTTTATTTTTTTATCTAAATTTAGGAGGCACTGTTAGGGCTGGCCCGCACGCCATGGACACCCTCTGTTTTAGAGTTCTCTAGATATAGTTATATGTACTTAATAGTGGCGTCGTATTGTTTATAATTTGGAAGATCAATTTGTCTATATCCAACTCTTCTTATAACCTATTTTTGTTTCCGGATTATTTTATTTAGGTACTAAATGTTGGCCCTGTTCCAGTTTTTTTTATATTGTTTAACACCATAATTGTTTTGACAATAACAAATACCAAAAAAACTTAATTTGCTCAAATTCAAATTGGTGCTTTTTTTGGACATAATTTTTTTGGTGCTATTGTTCGGAAGTTATGCGTGTAAATATATTTCGGCGATTCAGTTTTCTTGACATTCATAAGCAGCAATTTGATTATTTCTTGACACTAATAATAATTAGATAAGTACTATTAAAATAAATAACCAGTCATCAATTCAAATTTAACTAACTCAAATTTCAGAGCGAATACTTTTAACGGCTCTCCTTCAAAACGGTTAAAATTTTAACAAAGAGACAAAACTGTCGTCTTCATACATTTAAACTAGGTAACTATAAGCCTCCTATGAACTTAAATTTTAATACTATTATTTCAACGTCAAAGTTAACCATGAAGTTTCAATCTCTTTAGGCTTTCAACCGAACTTAAACCTTATACCAAAGTCCACAGAAATCCATTTCGATCACACGAATCATAGAACCTTGTGCTATACTTGGCACATTAAGCAGATAAGAACAGAAAAATGCCCCTCGCAAGATTAATTAATGCAATCAGTCAAGGGTTAGACTCGACGTAACTTAGTCAAGTTCGTTAGTGCTCATGCGATTACGGCTCAGGCTGGAGATGTCTTTGTCTACGAGACTACGTTGTAGTAAAAGTTAGGGAACTTAAACTGGAAATAATTTTAATTTAAGGTAATTTTGTGGGTATTTTGCTATATTTTGGTGCGCAATAAAGAGTTATTGTATTGTATTGTATTGTATTTTTTTTTATTCGACTGGATGGCAAACGAGCAAGTGAGTCTCTTGATGGTAAGATATCACCACCGCCTATAAACATCTGCGACACCAGGGGTATTGCAGATGCATTGCCAATTTAGAGGCCTAAGATGGGATACCTCAAGTGTCAGTAATTTCAACATTCCTTTTTTTATTAATTTTTGTGGTGATTATACTCTTGTTTACTGTACCTGCTTTATCTATTTACTTATTTATCTTCATTATATCTGCCAAATTTCAATGCAATCCGACTAGTAGAAGTGAGTTAAATTTCACCAGAGACTTTACCCACACATGTCAACACGGCAGGCTATATAAAAACTTGGTGAGTTTGGTGAAAAAGTTAGGATTTCGACTAGACAAAGTCAAAAGAAATATTATAACATAATCATGTTCCTTAGTTTACCCAAAAATAATTTTTACGGTCGTGTAAAATAGCTTACTAATAGTTTCCAAGCAAACAACTACTTTAAACACAGTAATTAATACGGCACTATGATAAAATTCCAATTATCCTATCCAAGGGATCGTAAAATTAATAACGTGAATTATTCATAACACAATAATTTCAATTACTAACCCTTGCACAAGTACGACTTAAAAAAAAATTGGTACCGGATTCAATTAAAAAAAATCAGGATTAATTTGATATTTTCACCTAAATAGTCACCGAGGGGGCTTTAAGGAAGGGTAAAAAAAGGCAGATTGGAGGCTTAATAAACAAGGAGCCGGGTTGGGTGAAATATTGAGCTCCTTATGAATTATTATTGTCGGTCCAAGCGAGGAGAGAGTGCGGCTTAAAGTTACTTAGGCAAGACACCTCCATGCACTAAGCGTCATCGCTGTTTACGATGTCAACTGTTAGCAAGTTAAAATTTATTACTGTCACACTCATAAACATTGCGAGTTTGGAGGCATCGTGGGCTGAGGAAGCGCAGAGTAACTTTAAGACGCGCCCGAACTTCCTTTATATCTGGCACTCGTACAGTACGTGCCCGTGTTAAGGTGACGCATTGCTAAACAATTAATCGAAAACAGAGCGTTTGTACCCCGCAACCCGCTCACACCCCTCTACTTTTTACGCGGCCTGCGTGTCACAGTCGACCGTATGTTACACTGACAGCGCCTAGACAGCGCGCTAAAACAGACAGAGACGTCTTAGAGTTGCCCTTACAACTTTTTTTTACTTTTTTGTAAATAGTTGGTATATTGGTTGGTTGGTTGGTAATAGTTGGTAATGCTTACAAGTATTTCTAACCAACTTCAAAAAAAAAGGTGGAGGTTATCAATTCGGATGTATTTTCTTTTTTTTATGTTTGTTACCTCAGAACTCCATTATTTATGAACCGATTTTTAAAAATTTTTTTTAGTTCGTCTAGGAATGCTCTCAATTAGGTCCCATAAGCACCAAATCAGGATCCGATGATTAGATTCTAAGGAAATCGAGGGAAGTATTCAAATATTGTAGGGACACGACATGGTAATTTCGATATATTTAGTAGTAACTTGTGCATTTGCTCTTGAAAATCATCATTTCATGAAATGGAACTGATGATGAAGACCACATTTGACCAACCGAGCTACTACTCAATAAGAAATACTTCACGGGTTGGACTTCAATTACTTTAACACAGTTGCTAAGCAATTTAAATTCATCGTAATGCATATAGTAAATTTTATTAACTTGCAGTGTTTGTATGTATGTTGGTGTAAAATCTTGCAAGTGAATTTTTACTCACTTCTAGTGGTCTGATTGACGTGAAATTTGGGATAGGTAATATGTCGGGTGGATGACAGTGCAAGTACTTTTGCAACACAGTCAGCAAAATAGATTGTATTACAAATTAAATTTATAGATTTCGCCTGCCACCATTATATTGTCCATTTGATAGTAAGTAGATTGAGACCCATTAGACATAAGAAATCTCAGGGCCGTAAATGTAGGGAAGTACTGCAGAGCGAAAAGTAAATAATACAAACATACTGTTTTACAGGTAATTTTTTATATTTATCTTTTTTAATATTAATATTTTACTTATTTACACTTTACGCAGTTATTTATTTACCAATTTACATAATTTATATTTTAAGTTTCACTTATTTATATTTAAAAAAATATTATTTAAACAAAAATTATTAACAGATCACACAAGCATTTATAGCCGTTTGTTAAATTTATTTATTTAACGATTTACATAAGCAGGGCCATCTAATCAAACCTGATGGTACTACTTTCCTTTTAGATCTACGACGAGATCTGCGAATGGCTTTATTTAATCAATAAGTTCTATAAGCAACCCAAAGAGGGCGTTGTTAAACTAGTATACAAGATTGTCTCTTAGAAATAAAATACTTTTTTTTCGCCATCACCGCCGGCAACGGTCGGCACCAAAAAATGAATCTGTATTTTATTATTCCCAGAATTAATTATTATTATTTATTATTAATTACCCAAATTTAACACCGTTATTATTCGGAAACTGGCATAACATAATTTGAGTTGTCAACGTTAGCTACACACCGGTAACTCAGATTGCAATCATACTTTATTTTCAGAAACTAATTTCATTATAGCTAATCTGCAATCCTCAAACACTTATGCTGAGAAAGTTTTACAAGTTCCATTATAAAATGATTAAAAACAATTATTTGATGCTCCAAATCTTGATTTTTGGTCTCAATCTGCAACAAACGTTTATTTTACTCTAGATATTATAGGGGTCAACTTTGTATTTAAGGTTCAACTGTATAATTTGAGTACAAAACAATAGAAATATTCGTAACACCACAGATCAGTACGGTCAGCATCACAGTAAAAAAGGCAAACTAGAAAAAAAGCGGCCTATCTTTAAAACGAACCTTTTTAGAACCTATGTACAATACAATACTCTTAACTCTTTATTGTAAACCAAAGTATAAGAACATTAGTTCACTGGCTTTAAGTTAACACAAAACGTACTGATACTTGAGATACGTATTCTAATACTAAGTCGAGAGATGAGTTATTTTTCTCACATTCTTTTTCTATCCGAATTAAAAAAAAAAACATTTTTACAAGTTTCAATCCATAAAATAAGAACTTTATTTTTCAGCTCACGTAAAAATTGTCAATAAAAAAAATACTGTAGCTGTAGACCTACATGGTTTCTTAAGGAGGTCCTTATTATTTTTATCTGCAGTCCTAAAATAAATTTTCTTATTTATAAACTTGAATTTGTTATTAATTATACTATATAACTATGTAGGTAGGTAGGCGTTTAAAAAAAAACGTAAGTATACCTTTTCTTTCAAAATGGATTTAATTTTTTCATATAAATTTTATAACTCAGTTTTGTGACGCCCATACCGAGTGTATGGTAAATTATGCATAAATTTGACTTAGATTTAAGTATACTCTTGTTTTGATTTAAATTATTATTATTGAATTGAACTCTAATTTGACATTTTCAATTCTATTTTTTTATTTTATTTGGCTGACAATTTATTGTAATAATATTTATTTTTTGTATACTTTTGACGATCCTTTTGTGAATTTCTTATAATTAACTGACATGTATTTATAATGTATTTTTTCAACAGGTAATAAATAAATCTATCCATCTAATCTATAAAAAAACGTAACAAAACTGACATTTGCTTCTGATTCTGAGTAGGAAAAACGATATTTTTTCCTAAATTGAAAAAAAAGAATGAGTACACTTTTTTTGTGAAAACGCCCAGGTACATTTTGTAACTCTGCATACATTGATAAACTTTCTCGTTTTCTAGAGATAAAAACTAAAATGAAAAGATTTTAACTTAAAACATTACTGAGGAGTTGGATATTCAAAATAAGTTTAAATTATCTAATAGAAACTCTTCCATAAGACACAGTTGTAACAATAATTACTTATCAACAATTATGTAATAAGATTACATTATTTTATATTCTAATAGAGACTGTATCCTGCAGACAAACTGCAAACAGTTTTGCAGGGCTATGTATAAAAAAAAAGTATGTAAGATTGATGACAAATAAATAATTTCATTCGTTCATTCAAGTAAATACCTAGATCTTTAAAATTAATACGGATACATACCCTTGCATAAAATCGATTGACATTGTTTCATTTCCACCTAAATCTGAAGACGGCTCCATGACTTTATTTTCAGAACTTTGTTCTAACGATAATTTAACTTCCTGAAAGATAACAATGTACTTTATTATTTGTGAACTGCTTATTGAAATGTGAATAGTTTTCTAAGTATAGTCAATGGCTTTTTGTAAAGACACTGAATTGCAATAATAATAAGTTAATGTTTCCGCGTACTTAGGTACTTGCAGTTCATTATTGGTTCAGTACGTGTATACTTTAGAGTATTTTTAACTATTAAGTACCTACCTACTTATCTATCTAAAAAGTAGGTTAGTACCTAGGTATCACACAATATTATAAAACTAGAAGCAAATAGGGATTATTACTGCAATGTTCTGCCGTCAGAATGCAGCACTAACACGAACCGTAATCGAATGCCTTTTAAAAGTCCGTAGGATGCCAAATATCACATTATATCAATAAAATTATTGGAAATAGGTATCGCTCTATCGTTACTTTCGATGTAAATATCATATTATTTTGCTAGTGTGTCATATGTCATGACATGAACCGTCATGGCGTGGCGACAAACAAGAACTGAAGTTGTCATGGCGGTTTGTTTACGGTTTGTGCCAGTGAACTGTAGAAATATAATGATTACTCACCTTTTCTGAGTCATAATCTTACATTGATCAATTAAACAAGCTTTCTTTTTTCCTTTTGGAAAATCCGACACTTATTTCCCATTTTTTGCTCGGTATTATTTTATATGCGATCGATAGTGCGTGGCAGTTCAACTAGCATAGGTCCGTCGCTGACAACGCCGGCGGCGGACTGAGCCTTGCGCTGAGGGGGGACTGATTTCATACAAAATACGAGCGCGCACTAGCTTATAATAAAATATCGTAAGCGACAAAACAGTTTTTCTTGCTTCAACTACAAATTACAATTAATAGAAAAATATCCAACCATCATGTTGAAGTATGGGTTAAAACTAATTTAATATGAAAATTTGGAATCTTAATTTGATCTAGGTTGCCTGTAACAAGCAAATCTCTGTCATACAAGAGGTATCTTTGATATTTTTTTCTATGCTATAAAGTTTTACTAATCGTGTTTCGGCAACCATGAAAATGAAGTCATTGAAATGAAGAATCAGGTTTTCAAATATCACTTCGATATGTTTTGTAATTGCTGAGAAAACTCTATTTCCCTGGGACCAAAATTCCCAATTCGTCGTCTTAATATTGAGGAAATCAAGGATCTTACCTATTTTTTTCCCCAATGACTAATTCGATACTTTCCTCCTATCACTTGAACCCCCAAAGGGTTGAGTGGTCCGGGACAGCCGCAGTGTTAGTCCCGGTAATGAAATATCTCAGCTGATTAACTGCGCAAAGGACACGGAAGAGCTTTACGTCCTCAAGGGCGGAATTACTTCTCATCCCCGGTGCAGGTTTGCGAGTGACGTTTGGAATTAATATCCGGGATTTTTTGTAAAAGGCCGTTTTTACAGGATGCTTTGATTTGTGCTAGCAGCTTTATTTTCACCTACGTACAGTCATTAAAGATTTACGGACCAACATAATTTTATCATAGTAGTAAATCATAATATTTGTTCAGTTAAATAGTTTGTCCCGGCACTCTGAGAAACGACAAAGTACCGGCTCCCGGCCGTGCTTATTAAATGGCGTCGCAATAGGGATGTTGACGCCATTAAAAAATAATTCGAAGGCACGACTCTAGTAAAAAAAAAACGCTTTATTTTTGCCCTGAAAACCAGATTAATTTTCGATTTACTGTAAAATTCGATTTTTTGTTGCTTTAAAACAAATAAATAGTTAGTTGATTGAGTTGGCAAACTACTTATGACGTCATAAGTCGCTATTGCCATTAAAACTCTATGGGAGAGTTGTTTTACAGCTCATAAAAAGTACGTCAGTTGATTGGTGGTGTCAACATCCCTATTGCTGCATCTCTTACTTAGGTGTACTAATTTTAAGATAATATAAATTGACCTGTGCTTTATGCTAGTTTTATTAAAATTAGAAAGCCGTAGCATAAATTAAACTCAAATTGACTTTAACATAAAAACCGTCCGTCAAAGCGTTAAGTTAAATTTAAAACAGACAAAGAAACCTTTTTAAAGCAACAGAGTTCCTTCTAAAGGCCAAATCTCTTAATCCGCAGTTCACAAAAAGAAAACTCATCAACAAACTTTGTACTAAATAAAGGATTTCGTTGGAAACAAGCGTTCAGGAATTCTTGGGGATTCTTGGGGAACGACCGGTCCTAGAAGTTTAATTGCAAGACTTCTAGGACAAATGTAGGAGGGGAGATAATTTCTAACAGCCTATTCGCCTTTCAGGGGGAACTCAGTTGGTAATTCTCCCTTTAGGGTGTTTAGATTATTTACATTGTTGATAAGATTTTGCTTACAATTCATCTGTGAATATATACATTTATTTCTAATAGAAGGGCTGAAGCTGAATCGTAGTTGTAAATTAAACAACGTCGTCGTTTGTGCAGGATTTCTGGCAACGTTTTTCTTCACCGTAATGCTCGTGGTAAATTTCATATGTAATTTCGCAAATGAATCTCAGAAAACACAGAGGTTCGAGTTCAGATTTAAATCCAAAATATTCTGCGTGAGAGGCTATAGGACAAATCATTTGGCGACCACGGAGACATGAACAGGACTAGCGCTACCGGAGTCAGTTAGTCAAAGCTACTATATCTTAATACGTTTTTTTTTCAAAATGTTGCATACAAAAATATTTACCAAGTGCATGGTCTTTCTGCAATTAAAAGTGCGGGAGTTTTACTTAAATACGAGATTGTGAACGATCCGTTACCAATTCTGAGGATGTAGAGTTGGTCCTACATACGTCTTCTAAATCACCTTGTACAAGTAAATAATATGCAAACTTTAATTTCCATGCTTCACCTTTGCTTTGTCTGTTGAACTTTCCTCCGCCGCGTTTTTAAACACATACCTGGAACAAAAGACAAACAAATGAGCGCGAGAACTCAGTTGCAGAAAGCTTTACGAAAATGTAATTCAAAATGGCTTTTTCAATGCTATCGCCGATGTGAATGAGCTTTATGGAAAATTTAATTTCCTGCTCGCTTTCATCGAAGTTCTGGAAAGCTGGGATTTTATCAAAAGCCGTTGGAAGCGGGCGGACCCACTGGAACTTTCATATGTGACTTTTATGAAGTCAAGTCGGTACTAAATATAATTAGCATGTAAGTATAGAATTGTAAAAAAAATGTTATGTAAAAACTTTTGATAGTTATGAATTTTATCTATTGGTTAATTACTACTCGTGGTTTACTCACACTTATTTGAATATTTCCATAAAGTTTGTTCATTTATTTATAAATACGGGATACTTAAGCCCAGAGTGAACTACGTAGCTGTTTATATGCATCATACCATCAGAGGAGTCAGAGATCAAACTTTGGTAACTTAAAAAAAAACAAAAAAAAAATTGAATGAAATAGAAGAAAGAAATCAGCTTTAGTAATCAAAATTGATTTGTGTTAGTAGCGTAGAAGTAAAATAACTCTATACCTACACTCAAAATTCATCAATTCACCAACAAAACCTCTGCCCCAAAAATCGAACGATTTAATTCTCCCCAGGGCATATTTTAACGACCATCATCCATATAAACAAATAAAGTATCGAAGAGCATCCATGATTAAATTACTTTATATAAAAACAGCTTTCATCCAAGGCCTCCTGGGGACGTTTCCTAAGTCGAGTAGGAGCATCTTAAAATTCAGTTTATATTGCCATTAAGGCATTTGAGGAGGTATACATTTTAAATTTTGTCTAAATATTTACGCTGTCGGTGTGTTTAAGGTTTAGATTTATGCAGCGGTTTGGGTGTTAAGCGACGAGCGTGGAACAGATATAAGGTTTTTTTGAAAAAGTTCTATATTATGATCAAAGACTGCAGTATATTTACATAGGGAAAATTATGATTCTAGGGCAGGCGAAAAAATGAACAATCAATTTTATGTTCGTCGCAGCGATTACCAACCTTTTTTGTTGAGGTTCAAATAGAAAAAAGAAATAAAAAAATGCTTTATTCGGTAACACAAACAGTTTAACAATATGCAGGTTGGTGCTTCTTTTTAAGTACCGAGATACCTATGTCACGAGACACCACTCTTCCATTAAAAATGTAACTTTAATGGCACAAGGTGATTTTGAATTAGAATAGGATCCAAATGATGACAAATTTAGGGAGCTTATAAAAAAAAACTCCCAAATTAAAACTAAAATAATCTAGAAGGCTTATAAAGGTAGATAGGAGAAGAACACTTCCTGACTCCTGCGCTTGTGCTTCTAGCATTAATTGCAGAAGTAAACAGCTTTTAGCAGGCGTTAAGTAATTGAGGTGTTTGCACCACAGACTGACTTCTCCGAGAGATTAGTGGATATTCCTTCAATATTGATACTTGTAGGGGAAAAAGGAGGTTTCTACAGACTTCGGGAGCAAACTTTCGGCCCAAGATGGATTTATTTAGATTCTTGCAAAGTTTGCAAGTGGATTAAATGTAAAAGTTGATATTAATTGATTTGCTTAAGACTGATGGCTTTAACCAAGAAGTGTGGAAAAGACAAGGTAAACGAGACTGACGTCTCAAGATTATTTTAAAATAGCTAAAGCTTTAACAAGCTCTGCAAAATTTTGTTGCGGTACTTACACATACTTATAGGTATTTTGCTTCTCATCCATATGTCTTACGTTGAACATATTGTGCTTATGACAGTGGAAAATCATGTAAATTTTTACGCAAACGTATGATCATGTCAAATACTGCGCCCACTGTTTGAAAAATCTTCGAGAATTAATAAAAAGACGAAAACTTTTCTTTATCCAATACATCACCTGAAGCTCAAAATTTAACAATGAACGACGAATATTGAATGTAATAAAAACACCGCAATGTTTGCTAAATGAATAAGAAGTCCGCATGCGTGAAGCTTTCATATTCCCGAAATCTCAACCTTTGAAACCCGTTGGTCGAATCGTTGCTTCCCAAAATGTTCTTTTCATCGAAATCATTTCAGAGCACTCCAACCAAAGTAATACAAATTTAATAATCCAATCTTCATACAAATTGGATTTATAGAAACCAAGAACCCGCGGATACAAGGGTCGAACAAATATCCCGAAGGATAATATAATATCCAGGAGCGGACAAACAAACATACGGACCCAATTAAAGGGCCTCTGTGTGCATAGGACCGGCCTTTGATACTGACATCTATTTGATAAGATGTAATTTTACGGAGTCTATATTTATCATCTACTTATATGGGTATGTAAATGTTGGATAAGCTACCGTTGAAAGTGTACGTAAATACTGAAACGCGACGCTAGATCGCTTTAAAATCAGCCAAGTGGGAGTTGGACCCAAACATGAAAGGTTCCATGTCTACGAAGTCTAATGCCAGTATTATTAATTTTCCTATCCAAGGACTCATGGGTTTATGAGTGTTTTGGTATAAGTTCAGGGTCTTCTTTTTCTAATTTTGAACATTAAACTACCGTGAGACTCACTCATATTAAATATATTTTCCGGACAACTCACGTCTTAAATTGAGTTTAGCTCGACATGTTTCGGGCTAATCCGTAGCCCTTTTTCTTCGGAGCAACGCGACTCGGCGGCTGCTGCAACACACGCACTACGCGCCGCCGCCCTGCTCAAGCGACTACCCGCGCGCGTGTTCTTTTTCCTTCTTATTTAGGAGTTACACTCTATTCGGTGAAGGAATGGCTCTCCACATCTCTTTTTACTTTCTTCAGCGTCTTATGTGATTGATTGTTGAATGAAAGTTATAACTCATATTTTTACTACAAAAAATTATACCTAACATAACGGGTGAAAGTGGGGTTGTTCAAAAATGCATTATATGGGGACGTGGGAATAAGACCAAACTTAATAAAGTAACCATTAGTACACACTGAAAAAACTATATAATTGCGGTTTGGAAGATATAACAACTTACTAGGTATATGGCCGTAGAAAGCATACAATTATTTTTATTACCTCATCGTTTCGGCGCTGCTGCTTAACATTTTAAGGTGTGCACTATTTATCTAGAGGTATGTATGCATGATTGCCTAGAATCGACAGTAACCAGGGCTACCCGCCGTCCGGGGCTACTCGACTCTCCCCTATACTTTCGTTACCAAATATTTCGTATAGGTAGAGTCATTCACGATGACACGTGCCGTGGTTCTTATTACAATGTCATTAATATTTAATTTTTACAAAAGCACGCGTCTTCGTGGATGGCACTAAGTATACCTTAGTTATGTAGAACTTTTTTTAAAAACGTATCGAAACATGTATTTATTCCATTATTACAAAAAATAAACACAAAATGAAGCGAATGAGCATATCAGGGATGCAACAGACAAAATTAAAAATGTTTCAAAGTCAATAAGTACGTAAATATTTGCACACAAGCGAGCAGCGAGCAGAATGACTGCCGTACATGTTTGCAGCGGGATCTCTCGATGGAGTTAATAAAAACCTTTAGCATTTTAACAAAAAAACAATGGATATTTAAAGAGATTTGCTTACACGCCTGGAGATTTTTAATTAACCCAACAATAACGGTGATCGCTGCGATTTGAATTTTAAATTAAGTGCGTATAAATTACAGAGTTCTTCTTCAACACATGAAATGGAATAGAAAATTGATGATATACTTTTACCTTGCTACACTGAAATCAAAATATCGTTGCTAAGTGCATTACAAAGTGCCACTGCTGTCTGAATAAGACTCGAAATCTTGAATGGGCCATTTTTTAGGTTTACCATAGTCAGAACAAGCAACTTTACCAATTCACCAAATTGCATTGAAATCTGACGAAAAAAATATCGATAACATAATAAAAAAAATGGCCCGAACACAGCTTCTTTTCAGGAATGTTCTAATATTGTAGGAAAATATTTTATTAGATAAATAAAAAATAATATTTTTCAAAATAAAATTAGCGTAGGTATGCTCCACGGTATTAAATCGTAAATCGTAATTTCCCCGTTAGTTATGAGGCTTTCTTTGATCACCCAAGGTGATCAAAAATATCGATATTTTTGACCTTGGCCACTCCGAAATATCTGGTGGCAACTGTACATATGTTGGAAATACACTACCTTCATTTTGATTTTTGAACAGACTTGCGTTTGGTTTCTGCATATTTAATCACGGATTATGAGCTCTTCGTGAATCTATAAATTTATTATATTAAGTATTTTGTTGTACGCTTTTCCGACACAAACTTATTTGTGCTGATTCCGGTCCAACATTAGGTGCAAATATATGAAGGTGTTGGCTGAAAATCAGCGCTGTAGTAGGCAGCATATACTTACTGCAGCATATGCTGAGTCAATTCCTTTTCGACATCACAAAATATTTATCTTTTCTGTAAATTATGTATTATTGTAAGTTTGATGTCGAAATAAAGTTATGTCTATGTCTATGTCTAAATACCCAAAAAAATAAACACGTTATGTCTAAAGGTTGGTATGGGTGTCTCAAAACTTTACTTAAACAGTTCTCAATTGAAGTTCTCTATTGAATCAAAGCTATTAAAATCCAGCGAAACATTAAGACTCCATCTCCGAAAATTAAATAACGCTATTGAAGCTCACTGAAAATTGTGCATACACAAAATCTAATTAGCCAATGAAACCTTCAAAAGGAAAACATGCAAAAAGGGCCAGACAAATATGAAGAAATTAGGGTCCTAAATACGTATACAGAGCCCCTCCATGAAGACACTTTGCAGATTAATGTATGGAATCCCCATTTTAACATTCGCCTCTTTTCTGTTTGGTTCAAATTTAATATTACTGCAGGAGATGGGCTGAATCTCCGGCATTTTGTCGATTTAGATGTGTAGCAGTTTAGGTATTGAGGGATTTATGAGAAAAACGGGAAATATACAAAGTAAAATATCTCAATAATGTTTTTTCTTACGAAAGTTTGAGTTAGAGTGTTACTTTAATTCTATTTTAAATACACTTTTAATTATACTAAGTATTTATATTTTAGTATAGTTCCATTTATTATCGTTATTGGGCCAATCAACTTTTTTACCGACACTAATCTGCCCGCGAAATTTTTCAAACAATTGCAGATTTTTGTAAGTAAATATGTTTTTTCTGTAATTTATTAGATGGTGTACATGAATACATGCCATCCTAAGCAAGTTCAACCTATTAAACCGTGAAATATCTTGTTGGAAGTACGATTTTTTGGCAACGCCAGAGACAATTTTGGTACCGCAGGAGACGCCCAAAGTGTCGGTAAAAAAGTTGATTGGCCCTATGTGTAAAGTGGTCGCAGAGTAGCGTGTTATGGCAGGTTGCTTCCAATCGAAGCAACTGGATGTCTATGGGAGAGGCCTACATTACGTTCAACAGTGGACATCTTACGGCTGATGAATACGTACAAAAATCCGCAAAGTAACTAAGGCCTCTTCAATAAATTGTTTATAAACTGTAATTGTTCTCGTCAAAATGATGAATACCCAAGAGCCACCTGCTCATCAATGAATGAAACGAATCCACACTAACTCAGTTAGGTCACGACGTGGATCCGAACGAATGAATCGATCAGCGACTATAGAAAATGCATTTTCGAATCAGTTACTGAACCTTCTTAGGCCCGCAAGGTTGTAAAAACCATTTGGCACATAATGAACTTTCTCTACTCACTTAGAAACGTCATGGAATTTTAAAACAATTTTTTTTTTCATTACCAGAAAATATTTTTTTGGTAATTTAAAATTTTTGTTCTTTTTGCAAACCGAATCACGTATCTAATGAATTAGCAGCGTCATACGAGCAAGGGCGGTAATTGTGACAGACAGGCAGACGGAAAGGGTTGCACTAATCGTATTCTAAACGTCATTCAAAGTAATAAAATTAATGCTTGTGGGGTTTTTCTGCAATTTGTGCTAATGATCTTGGTTTGTTCAGTTAGTGACATTACGGCTGGTTTTACTTTTGTTCATGCGTTTGCAGAAATATAGATACTAATATCTGCAATATCTAACTACTTAGCCTAATTTAATTTATTTTATGTGGGTTTTTAACAGTACCGAGTAAAGCGATAATAATAACAAATAATTTCTTTCAAGTCACTATCACTAGTAATCATAGCTTTAATGCTTTCAAACAGGCTGAGATCATGGTACCACGACATTTGAATTTGAACACTATTCTTCCATGTTTTTTTTAGGTTCGTTTAATTCACTAGCCAGTACTATCACAGCTTCCTTTGTCCAATAGTGTTGATCTATTTTCACATTTCATTTTGAAAATTAATCAGAAATCTCTTAGACCCCGGGAATCTTTCCAGCCAGTCTTTTAAATGTAGGAAAAAGTACAAACTTATAAGGATTAAGAATGAATCAATGTATAGACAATAAGACAAATAAATTTCACGGCTAATTACGTATCGGTGTAGCCTGAGGGCGGCAATATCCTGGGCAGGGCAAACAGACGCGTCCGGCGTGGGATAACACTGCACACTGGATGGGAGGAGAGTGGATCTAAACATATGAAATTATACTCGTACAGACCAGACGTCTTTACATGTCTGATAAGACTGTGATAGAAATGTTCTATTAATTGTAATATTGTGAAACATTTCGTGATATGTGCCACATTGTTCCAGGTTGTCATGAATATATTTTTTAATTTATTCCTTTTCTTTCATCTTTCTATTTTTTATTCATGCCTGAAATATAAAGACAAATAGCACTTGAAGCTGTACAATTAGTACTAAAACGTTTCAACAGCTTCCTGTTGACTATTTAAGTTACTGTGTAGTATTATTAGGCTAAAAATGTACGCGATTTTTATATGTGGCTTTTTTTGCGCTCTGCCTCTGTCGTGCATCAGTCCCTAATCAAACCAATAGGTATACGTATACCATAGGTTTATCTGTGATTAAGTACCATCGACAGTGCGTCTCTGACAGCTTTGATCGGTTGGGCTCAAACGTTTCGGGCATTGCGTTTAATGAGTTTGTACAACTACAAACACAACATTCGTAACGTTTTGGGCGAACATTTATAAGAGATTATATCTATTCTACGAAACATCAACGTAGATATGAACTTTTTTTGTAGGAACCTACTTAGATTTAAATGTGTCTGATATAAAAAAAAGATAAATAAATAAATGTCTATGTGTTTACTTAATTTCAGCCACTATGACGTAGTGACTACGTTGATAGTCGAACTTTTTATTATATACTCAGCGGCACAAAATTTGGCCCACCCTTCATACAAAATTACCGATTCTGCATACATTTGATGGCCAAATTTTTTGCCGCTCAGTATACATAATAAATGAGAAATTTATATATTTACAGTCAACGGCCGTTATGATATGAAGTAAATCTGACACATTGCACAACTACTCCTATGAAGTTTCTGAAATTGACCATATGAACCTAGAAAAAAATGTTTTTGGTACATAGCGCAGCAGTTTTAATTACATTCTTCAGCTTCAGAGACTTAATTTTATTTACAGGATATTGTTAACATTATTTTTCCACTTTGCTAAATACTTCACTGCGATGCCTAAATCGCAAATTGAATTTTAAGTAATAAAAAAGTACTGCCGTCTTGATTCGTTCGTAACAAATTAAGGCGGGAATTGCGATGACGTCTTCGGCCGTCGACAAGAGCCATATTTTTTTTAATTTTCCTAAACAACTTCACGAGGCACGGGCTATTAGATTATACTGCCTAGCGTCTTAATATAATTTAATTTGTTTACCAGGGGACTCTGAAGGCATTGGTAAAGAGGGATGATGACTGTTGAATGTATTTTACATAGGTATATATGATGTATATGTCATGGGGTGGTTTGTAAACGGGTCGCTATGTATGAACGGCTTATTGTTTCTTTTTCGTTATTCTTTCGTGCGTGTATGTCTCTACATAGGCATAGGTACCTCCTCTACCTACTTATATGAAGGTGCTAATGATATTGATGGATCTCGAATTATTATGAGTACTAGTGAAGGGAGAACACTACACCTATAATGTACGTTTGCTCAAAGAAAAATAAGAGTATTTCTTTTTGTTTTTCTTTTTTTATACAGTACAATACACCACTAAAAAGTATATTCCTAGACACGGCAGCAAAAATTGTCTTCTGCGGTTAACTTTCTTTTGATTTTTTAACACCTGATATTCTCAGTTAATAATCATGCGCAACCTACGAGTAAATGGGTCGAAACTAAAACTGACCATATAACTATATAATTAGATACACTTTAAGTTAACCAAAAACACGAAGCTAAAGTCAATACTCGGCAATGTCTTTATAGGTTGACAGACACGATCCTAACGAGCCGAACCGGTGATCCGTCCTTCCAAACTTTTTAATGATGCAGGAAAGTCCACAGACAAAGTAACGGTTGAACCTACAGTCACAACCGCCCCTACAACGGGCAACATTAATAAGAATATCTTTTGTTCCCCCAAATTCTTTTAATTTTTATTTTCCCCCAACTTTATGAAATAAGTTTTTTCCTTTAACAAGATTACGTTTTATGAGGAAGAAATTGGTGGATAACGAATTTAGAAGTGCGAGTGTAGTCTATGGTGTCGTCGCTTTGATGAAATTCACTTTTTTGGGGAATTGTTTTAAATTCTCGCAGGGTAAGCTACTTAACTTCATATTTGTTTGGAGGAAGATATTAAAATTAGGATAGCTATTTGACGAGGGGCTGTTTTATCCGCCAAAGGGCGTGTCTTGACGTATTACGGTGTGTGCTTTATGATGGCTACAAGTAATATCTCGTGTTTTTATACTTTATAAGTGAGTTAATAAAAGTCTTGGCGTGATATTAAACTTTTGGCTGCAAAATTACTCATGAATTTTAGGAAAATACGTTGTAAATCTGAAAACTGAAAATTTTATGTCTGAAGCGTTGCATGTTGCAACTATACTTGGTTTGGATAGGTATTTAACTAAATGTAAACAAACTTCAGCTGCCATATTTGGCTAAGTATTTCAATACAGCTTGATGGGGTAATTTCGATATTTAAGACACCAGTTGACATTGTTTTAATTACATTTAGTTAAATACCTTTCCAAACCAAGTATAGTGATTGGGTAGATTCACTTACGAGTCCGTGTAACATACAATACAATACAATACACCACACACACTATACACCAGCACTGATACTGACACTGACAATGACTGATACTGACTGATACTGTTTTGGATGTAAAATTTTTGTTACTGAATAAAAAAAAATATATTTTTTTTAATACAAATATTCTTTATTGATCACCAAAAACAGTACAGACATCACAAAAAAAAAAAAATCAGGTAGACAATAGGCGGTCAACATAGTAGTTTTTTTCTGATGGTACACAGTCTGTCATAAAAAAAGTTAAAGCGCAAATTATGACCTATAAAAGAGTGATTGACTGACAGACAACGCAAAGCCTGCACTACTAAAGCTATAAATAAATTTAACATTTGTCAAGCATTTATCATAAACTTATGAATTAAATTCGGGTTTCCTTCCGCGTAACTTGATTTAAAATCCGAATTTAATTCATAAAATTAGTAATGACCGCAATAGTCTAAAATGTTACATTTAGCATGATTATTTTAGATATGCACTAAGAAGGGATCATCCAAAATTCTATCGGCAAGAGAGCCAGTTTTATTTGCACGAGAGCAAAGAAGCGGGCTAAAGCTAGTTACACATTGTATTTTTTGTCAATAAGGGTTTTCACGGAGGCAAAATCTCGCTAGATGTCGTTAGTATCGTGAGGTCCGTTTGACGTTTGCTTGCGATTGGCTCATTTAGTTTTTTAACCAATCACGAGCAAACGTCAAACGGACCTCACAATACTAACGCCATCTAGCGATTTGTCGCCTCTGTGAAAACACTCATTGTATTTTTTCTCGTCCCTTTTACAATAAAGAACTTAAATCCTCACCGACTAGATATAGTTACTAAGGCAGTCAGTGCTCTTAACCTCGTCAACCGCACTGTGAATCCGTTGACGGATCGCGGTGGATTACCATACATGAATATTTTATAAGACGCAGATTCAATTAGACTGAATGTGGCAGCACGAACTAACGGTATAATGCAAATGGGGGGTACTTCAAGTATTAAAAGGTTTGAAATATTCTCTGAGATTGTAATAGAGCAGGAGTTTTCAACCTTTTGGTTGTAACGGCACACTTTTCGTTCATCAAAGTTTCACGGCACATCAGTAAAAAATAGTCAAGTGCGAGTCGGCCTCATGCGACGAGAGTTCCGTACAGTATACCCATAATATGTGTAACATAACGGACAGTGCAGGCTTATTAATCGCACACGCCAGTCGTCAGTTGTTTTCCTACTATTTTCTCATTAAAATATCTTTTTCAGATTTCAATGCAGCATACACTTCGCCGCTATCGCGGCACACACGTTGAAAACATCCGAGAGTAGCAGTTGGCAGGGGTACGATTTGCAGTGGCGAATCGTCGCATGACGTGAAACAACGTAATTGTAGCGCTGATCTTTAATTTCTGCGCAAGTGACAGCACCTCCCGCCCCGTGCAATGCTTCGCCCCCATGATATTACATTCAGTACTTCTGTGCATTAACGGATACCGCTACATTTACGTTTTGCGGGCTTTATGTGGATACCTTCAGCGACAAGAACCCGACAATCTGAATTTTAGGCACTCGTTCACTTTATTCATGCAAATCTTGCACTTTGTATGACGATGCGTGACGTTGGAAGCCTGATTGATCTGTTTAATACCTAGTTGCTACTATTTTGTTGCGCTTTCAATTTACCTGCGACATCTTTCTCCATATGTTTAGCTTAGTCTAGCTTTATAATGTCTGTTGTATTCTTGGTTGAACTGAAAACCAGCGCCATGACGGAAGAAATTCAGACATCGAAATTTCCTGAGTGGCATCCATTTTGGTGCTTTGTTAACTAATGTTATATGTATTTAGATTAAATTTCATGTACAAACTTTTTTAATATAAAATAAATAAATTATATTCTAAAATTCAAAACTATCCAAATATAATTGGTAAATTTACATAATTAGCCAGTGGTTATACCTAATTAACCTGCTAAAATGCTGGTTCAAAACCGTGTCCCAGTAAATCAGCTGGTCCGTCCGCCCGTCCGCCATTTTGTTATGTTTATTCATTTAATGGCGTCTAAGAGGTTCTTTGTTTGGGACACAACGAATGGTTCCAACGCTTGTTTTAAGAATATAGAATTACTGCGGTGCGGAGGTCAATGTGTGGGATACTTGTTTTAATGCTGTCTGAACGGGATATCCACTTACTTTGTCAAGGCTCCTAGATTCATGTCTGTTAATAATATTTTATCTTAGTAACCCATCAGACTAAACTTTTTACACAATTTTTTTAAGACAAGTGAAAAAATTAATTGAAAAACCTTTGTGTGTCCCACAAGATCACTGATCATGATCATGATTATGATTAGATTACTAAAGCCCCGTTCACATTATTCCAATAAAACCGTTCCAGCAGGGCTACCACGAAACTCGAAGTTCGTGTCGTGCGGTCCCTCTGACACTTATACTATTTAATACGAGAGCGAGAGGGACCGCACGACACGAACTTCGAGTTTCGAGTTACGTAGTAGCCCTGCAGTAGCATGACACTGCGGTGCTCGATCGATCTTGTGTAATTCGTTTAGATTGTGACTCCGCAATGTATCGCTACTGGCACGATTTTACTGGATTAAGGTAAACAGGCTCTAAACTTGTTTGGCGACATCCTAAAAAGCCTTTCCCAAGAGCGCGAAACTACAACAACAAAAAAAAGCCCTTCCAATAGCTTTCAATCTAAACAGAAACACGCTTTTTATCTCTAACTGTCATCGTTGCTTAGCTCACCTCACCTCACCTCGTAACCACGAAATGCAGTACTACGCAGAAACGATACAGAAGTGAATGGAGAGCGCTACGTACGTTTTTGTTTCTACGCTAACAATACAATACCTAATAGTTATTAGTGTCATTTTCAGTATAAGAATACTGAGGCACTTATTGAAGCTACGTACCTAGACCTAGGCATTAATAATAATATGTACTACTGGTACGTTCAAAATTTCACCTACTGATGAGACTTGTCACAATAATAACAAAAAGTAACATATTAAAAACATTTACCTTTTTAAAACTATCTGAAACGAAGACTCTACATAAAAGAATTCCTCAGAGCGGTATTTTTAGGGTTCCGGAGCCAAAATGGCGAAAACGGAACTCTTATAGTTTCGCCATGTCTGTCTGTCTGTCTGTCTGTCCGTCTGTCTGTCTGTCTGTCTGTCCGTCCGCGGCTTTGCTCAGGGACTATCAATGCTAGAAAGCTGTAATTTTGCACGGATATAAAGGTAAACTATGCCGACAAAACAAAACAATTAAAAATTCAAAAACATTTTTTTTTAGGGTACCTCCCATAGACGTAAAGTGGCGGTGATTTTTTTTTTCTCATCCAACCCTATAGTGTGGGGTATCGTTGGATAGGTATTTTAAAACCATTAGGGGTTTACTAAAACGATTTTTCGATTCAGTCATTTGTTTGCGAAATATTCAACTTTAAAGTGCAAATTTTCATTAAAATCGAGCGTCCCCCCCCCTCTAAAATCTAAACCGGTGGGTGGAAAAATTTGAAAAAATTCAGGATGGTAGGCAGTACATCAAACTTCCAAGGAAAACTATAACGGCTAAGTTTGCTTGAGAAATATTAGTAGTTTATGAGTAAATAGCAGAGTAAGGTATAAAATATACCTAAACTTGGCAGATTCCTTATAAAATACGAAATCCTTTGAAAAATATTACTTAAATTTTTCGTAATGGCTACGGAACCCTATTTTGGGCGTGTCCGACACGCTCTTGGCCGGTTTTTGTACCTTGATTTGCACGGCAATCGAATCGGATCGCTAGGTCGTTTGCTACGTCACTTTCCAATCGTTCAAGTATGAAAGGGATGTAGCGACAAAAGAGTAACACATCATGCTTAGCTGTTTAGGTGTCTGAAAACCACAAAGAAAACGGTCTCTTTGATACAAGGGGTTACTTAAAAGACTTCTCGGCGCCAAGATTCCACTTAACCTACTTTTACAAAATGCTAGTCGCCCGTTTCAGTGAAAAATGCCCGTTTTAGATCCGCCAAGGAATGCTTATGCAAAGTGTTATTATTATTTTTTTGAGTCGAACGCTGTGTGGCGAGAGTTTTTGTTGTGGGGGTTGAGTGCTAGTTTCAGCGATTATATTACAGAGTATATTATAAATACAGTACAAGATAATATTTTTTTGTTGATTACCAAAAATAAATTTAAGTTTGCGTTAGGTCTAATCTCCACTTAACTTTTAGTTTGTGTTAGGAATGTCTGAAATTCCGGAGTCTTCAACGATACACCACCGCCCCTGCCGCGCCTGCCGGTGCCCCACGGCCCTACCTATTTATTTGGAGTAAATATTTTGTTTAATAATAATAATAAGTATCATGGGACACTTGACACCAATTGATCTAGTACCGAACTTAGTTATGTTACAAGGAAAAAAGAAAATGAAATAATTAATTTAATGACCCATTATATCAAAGTTGAAGAGAAATTGAGTGTTCTAAAATATTAAAAAAAATCATGAAAATTATGAGCATTTTATGATTGAATTATGTTATGTGTGAAATACGATTAAGCAACCGTAGAAAATTGTAGTTCACGTTCGAATGCAGGAAGACAACTAAACCTAAATATTATGTATCATGGAGTAAGCTCGTATAGCTCGTGGATTATAGTCTAGTACGCACTACAATTAAACGCGAGCGGTTTTATTGCACCGTCTTTTTTTCAAGTGATACTCTGAAGAAGGACCGCGAACGTTTAATCGCTCGCTGACGGCTGGCGTTTAAACTCAGTGCGTGCTAAGCCTGAGTGTTTCGTTATGCGTGTGGGTTCCCGCTGTAACCAGGGCTCGACCTTGCCGGAAGTGCGTCGGCATTACGCGCCTCCAGCGGAAATGGGTCAGGCCAGGATTTGGTGGAACAGCCTGATTTAAATATAAGAGATGAAAGGATGCCGAGTTATTCGCTGGATGCTGGGGCGTTGACCCCGCACTGATCCACCACGGAGTATCTTGTGCGGTATAAATCTAGTTTTTTTTTAATGATGTTGGACTATGGTCGTTCACGCGTACCGTACTGGCTATAGAATACCTAATTCCTTAATTGTTATATCTCGGATGTTTAAGTAAGTTTTATTAAGTGGAGTACGTTTCGGCAAGGACGAAGAAGGACGTTTAACAACGTGACTTGGTTAAAGCTGTGGTTTGGCGGTGGATGCGCGCCAACACCGAACCAACTAGAGGTTTCCAACCGAAGCAACTAGAGGTTTATGGGAGTTGCCATGTCTTTTTGGAATAAATACCGAACAGTGAGCAAAAAAAAGAAACAATACAAAACTCTTCCAACGCAATGTCTTTTTCGAATAAGTACCGAATAGTGAGCAAAAACCGGCCAAGAGCGTGTCGGACACGCCCAAAATAGGGTTCCGTAGCCATTACGAAAAAATTAAGTAATATTTTTCTAAGGATTTCGTATTTTATACGGAATCTTCCAAGTTTAGGTATATTTTATACCCTACGCTGCTATTTACTCATAAACTACTAATAGTTCTCAAGCAAACTTAGCCGTTATAGTTTTCCTTGAAAGTTTGATATACTGACTACCATTCTGAATTTTTTCAAATTTTTCGACCCACCGGTTTAGATTTTAGAGGGGGGGGACGCTCGATTTTTATGAAAATTTGAACTTTAAAGTTGAATATTTCGCAAACAAATGACTGGATCGAAAAATCGTTTTAGCAAACCCCTAATGGTTTTACAATACCTATCCAACGATACCCCACACCATAGGGTTGGATGAGAAAAAAAAAATCACCGCCACTTTACGTCTATGGGAGGTACCCTAAAAAAAATTGTTTTTGAATTTTTAATTGTACTATTTTGTCGGCATAATTTACCTATATATCCGTGCAAAATTACAACTTTCTATCATTGATAGTCTCTGAGCAAAGCCGCGGACGGACAGACAGACAGACAGACAGACAGACAGACAGACAGACATGGCGAAACTATAAGGGTTCCGTTTTTGCCATTTTGGCTCCGGAACCCTAAAAATAGCGAAACAAAACGCTTCCAACGCGCACGAAGCGGCAACATCGATTGTCGACTGCGTAAAATCTGACAGTTGAATCGTTTATAACGGAGAGAATTTTATCAGAAAAAAAACTGAACCGCCCATGCTATGCATGCATGTTTAGTAAGTAAGTGACTATATTTTTGCAAGCCGGAAACGGCAGAACATGATGCACCAATTTATTTCGTAAGACCTGATAATACTTAACACATGTTTGGCAATAAATTATTTCATTTCATTTCATTTCATTTCATTTCGATATTTTTGTTATACCGAACACCGAACGCAATGCTAAAATACAGAACACCTGGCAACACTGTCTATGGGGGAGTTTGATATGATGATGATGATGATGAGGATTCAATGTTTTTGCCCTAACTGAAATAAAGTGAGGTTAAGTCAAATATTCCTGCTTGCTTTCATATTTCTAAGCAAACAGCGATGATTATAAAATGAAATCGTTATTTTAGGAACAATTTATATTTAAAATTAAAACGACGCTGGTCTTCCACAGATCATAAATCAGAATCATTCTATCATTGCGAATCCCATTAGAGCTCCAACAATATGCTCTCAAAATTAACAATAAGCGAAACAACCGTCAAAACATAATTAATAGGGCTATCATTGTATCATTATACCCTTTCAGAATGAATAATTATGAATATTCAAATTGTTTGAATATTGTTTTTCGTTCGGGAAAAACAGAATCTTAATGGTTTCCGCTGTATTGTTTACCGTAGCTTTGTTTTTGAGATGAACGCTTCTGAGGATTCTGTTTTGAGTAATTTCCACAAACGCGGAAAGTAAGGTAGAGTTTCGTAACATAAACAAAACATTGTTTTATTTATGAAAATTAACGTGAATTCAAAATATTTGAGCACACATATGTTTGTTTATTTGATTTTCAAAGGTTGAAATCGCAAATTACCACAGCTACAACTTGCTTTGTGAAATTCAATGGAAATTAACCTGGGAAGCAATTGAATGGTGTAAGTAAGTATTGCTGTACTATTAGTTATCTATTCTGTGGTATTGCTTTCTGTCGCTCGACATAATAAGGGTAGAAAGAGAGAGAGACAATGCGACCGTGAACGTCAACGCATTAGACAATATGACCTCAGCTCTGAAACGTGTCTCCATACTCATACTCATATTCAAACATGTAGTGAGTGATCTATACATAGCGAGCATACCCCTCTACTGGATCCTCTCAAACGGTGTCATTAAATCGGCATTGAGTGCGCGAATCAATCCCGATCAAATCCTCGGGGCAATCAAAGGAATGAGGCGCCGGCCCTCAGCTCGGTGCTTTTGTCTCTTTTATACAGCTTGGTTTAGGGATCCGCGTGAGCTCACATTTAGTAGTAAAGGTTCTAGGACGTGTATTTAGATGGAAAGATGAAAACGAACGGCCGACGTATAGGGCGATTCGCTAAAGCTGGCTTGAATGGATTGAATGAGTGAATGTGAACGATAATGTCTACGTGTGTACGATAAAATTACTGAGTCATTGACTCAAAATATAAGGAGGCAAAAAATTACTAGGAAAAAGAATGGCTCCCACACAATGGGGAATGTCTGAAAAATTTAGAAACGCTTGAAATTTTTTTATCGATAAATAAACTTTCTAATTAACAGAAAAAAATATCAGATTTTTAAGTAGCATCAATTAATTTAAAAAAATGTTACAAATTACGACAGTCCCGTCGTTTACGGGTTGTTCCATAGTGCAGAATAAAAACCTTAAAAAAGATTTTATTCGTCTTTGACTCGATCTTTTTGATAGGTGACACTCTTTACTGGCTCGGATAGCCAACCCTGTTTTTCATCTACACACCCATAGAAGCTCATGTCAGTTTATTTTGTTCTATTCAATTATTCTTTATTTTCAAGATGACAGTTTTAGTAATTAAAAGTTTCAAACGCCCCAGACACAGCTATTCACACGTTTTCCCACTTTATAGTAACAAGTAACAACAACGCAAAATTACAAACTTTCAAGCTGCAGAACCTCCGGAGTTTCAAACAACTCCCGTTTGGTTCCATCTCAAACGCGACAATTTACGACGCCGCCCGACCTCGCCCGAAGACACCCGAAGTCTAATTCTGCCTCTCATTACTGAATGCATTCACTTCTAGGCCTTTTTGCCCCAATTCGGACTTGTTTATGATTCTTTTGTGCGTAGTTTCTCGTAGTTACGACGGTTTAGAGTCCGGAATGAGAGTTTCCAAACAATTTATCGGCAGTGATTGGGAATAAATTGTAGTTGAATGAATTTTATTATTTACATCAAGACTGGGAAATGGAAAACAGCTATTTTTTGTTTTTTCTCGGTCACAATTTGGGATTGTTGTTTTGAAAATATTTTGCTACAATTTCAATGTAAATTAGGTGGACGTACCTAATTGAGGCGTATGTTATTAATTGCGTTAGATATCTATTAGTATTTTTAATAAACAAGTTCTAATACGTTCCCGGTTTCCGGTGACGGCGTAGAAATCTATTTTCGACTTTGAAAACTCCCTGAAACTTTAAAAAAAAAACAAATTAAAACGCGTTAATTTCTAAATGATTTTATGCTTTTAAAAGCTCGCCTCACGAATTTTCTGTCCCATAAATCAAAAAACGAATTAAAAATGCACACTTTTATTGATATAAACAAGTTTAATACCCTGTTTATAACATGCGGTGCGTAAAACCGACACACAGTCGTTTACCCGCCGTCTATAAACTTTATGCGCATGATCATTCACTAGATAAATTCGTAAATTAAATTAACATGGCGGCAAGCTGTTCTGGATTCCGTGTGTAGGATGTATGGTTTGAATTCCTTTGGCCGAGTGGTGTGAATTTCGGGTTCGCCTTAAAATAATGCTGGCTGGCACAGGGTTGCCAGTTCCGTTTTTAATAAAAATGTTGTCTTTGAACTAGGTAGTACTGTTTTTTATGAAATAGAGCGGCCAATGAGCAAATATAGGTGGAGTCATTCACGATGACGCGTCCGTGTTTCTTATTACAATGTTAGTAATGTCTAATTTTGCCAAAATCACGCGTCTTCGTGGATGGCACTAGGTTGCTTAGGCCAAGAATTGTTAGCGAACACTCCGCTCGGGTATATTGGCAACACTAGAGGATTGTAGACGGAGTGTCTAAAGTACCGGTAAGAAGCTAGAGTATGGCTAATGAAAGACGAAGCTGCAAAAACGCGGCATGAAATTTGGGGCTGGTGTCTCATCATGTCAGCTGAAAGACGTCCACTGCTGGACATAGGCCTCCCCCAAGGCTCTCCACTCAGACCGGTCTTGTGCTTTTCGCATCCACCGCGATCCCGCGATCTTAGCCAGGTCATCGCTCCATCTTGTTGGAGGCCTACCGACAGCTCGTCTCCCGGTCCGCGGACGCCATTCGAGAACCTTCTGACCCCATCAGCCATCAGTCTTGCGTGCAATGTGCCCCGCCCACTGCCACTTCAGTTTCGCAATTCTTCGGGGGCGGGTGTCTATGCAAACACTACTGAAATTCGTAATGTAACCTTTGACAATTCCCTTGGGAATGTTAACCCTGAAATTTCAATTCATCATCCGGATCTATGGGTGGAGGGATGGGGGAGGCCTATGTATGGGGGAGGCCTATGTCCAGCAGTGGACGTCCTACGACTGAGATGATGATGATGGTGATGATGATCCGGATCATTTCATTTTAGGGTGCAAAGCCGCACGTATAGTCTCATCTTAGCTTATATACCTCCGACTGCTGCACAGTCCTCCTCTCAGAACGCGAGGGCTTGGGCCAAGCTCCAACGCGCGTCCAGTGCGGATTCAGAGCTCGAATGGGTGAAGTTTAGTGAAATATAAATTTAATTCTTCAGTGTGGCAACCCTGTGGCAGGGTCGTTGCGCCGGAAAGTAGGTCAGATAGTGGCGACATTTTTCTGGGTCGTGGATTTCTTTTTCCTTACAAATGAGTAATGCTTCCTTAGCTTTGTTGGATTCCTAATTGGCAGTTAGGATAATTGGGGTACAGGATATACTAACTCTGGAAACACTGCAAGCGTAAGCACCAAGATACTAATTAAAAAAGTGTTGATTGGCATCTTGGAAATTATAGTGCGTTAATGAAGTGGTAAGTTACTTTTGAGATTATTTTGTTCAATGCAAAATAAGATTACTAAAACAGTCTGTTGCATCAAAAATTTAAATTTATATAATTTGTAAATTTAATTCAATCTTATTTCATTTTATCCATAATCAAATTTTGACATTTTGCTACTAGTGTTTTCCCCCAGATTCGCACGCATACAACATAAGAACCAACCGTTGAATTAACATAGTTTTCCTAAATAAAAAAGTAATCCTTAAATCAGTATCAAAATTTACGATCGACAAGACAAATTTCAGCGAAAACAAAATAAGAAGACCAAAACAAATGAGCAAGAGTTGTATTTAACAGATATATTCAGTTTGGACTGTTATCTGAGAGCAAGCAAGCTTTGCCGCAGTAGTACTGAAGTTGGACTTAGTTTTGGACAAAGTTTTAGAGGAGATTAAAGGAAATTTCGCAACACGGAATAAAACGAGTACGACAATAAAAACTAGATGAAGGTTTTCTTTTATTTCACCTGTAAGTGGTTTCATGCTGCGTTTTTAACCCCCGACGCAAAAAGAGAGGTGTTATAAGTTTAACCGCTATGTGTCTGTCTGTCTGTATCACCATAGCTCTTAAACGGATAGACCGATTTAAATGCGGTTTTTTTATTTGAAACAAATTTTCTAGCGATGGTTTAGACATGTCGAGCTTTGAAGTGACAAAGTCGAGGATTTTCCAATTTTTGTTGGTTATGGTTAGGTTAGATTACATGCCGAATTCGAATGAAAATATTAGCAGAAATCGATGTCTTTTCCCGCTTTCTTAGCGCCAATGTGACGTAAATTAAGAGCTTTTTCATTCACAATAAGGTTTTATAAAAAAAAACACAAGCTTCTTTTTTCTGACTGTACATTTTGTTGACTGTTCTTGCATTGTCTACGTGTCCGTATCAAGTTTTAAGTCCATACCATCAAACGGCTGAAGAATTCCTTGCTGCGGTAAAGAATCTGCGGAGAAGGTCTAAAAAAAGTCTCTTGCTCATACCACAGTACATAATATAAGTTAAAGCAGTATGGAAGCTATGAACAATTAATGATCAAATGAATGATGACGATGGTGCTTCAGTATCGCGAGATCCCCTTAGAGGCCGTGTAGGGCGCGCCTCTGTGTGAGTGCGTTCGTTTCGATCATTTGTTCGTAGCTTCCATACTGCTTTAACTTAGCTTAGCTTATATATTATATTCTGTGCTCACAACGTATCTTCCTCTTTACTGTTCACTAAGGAAAATGATGCGATTTCTTTAATCTTTTGATACGACACGCATTATAATCCATTCAAATTGAAATAGGTAAGTAGTTAATTTCCTCGCAAGATTTATAGAGTTTATTCCCAAAAGCAAGATAAGCTTCATGACTTCAATTTGTACAATCTCCGCCAGCTAATGCCAGACCTAACTCGAAATCTTCAGTCCTTAACTAAGATTCCATTCCTAAGCAGGAATGTCTTTGCTAACCGCTCGTGCAGTTAGAGTAACTCGGAGTAAGTACTATTAATTTCACTATAGTTTTAGTTAAAATGAGTTAGAACCTAGAAACTAGTGTTTCTATTCATTATTATTTTATAGAGTAAACTGGGATTATTTATCCTTGAAACGTAAGATTTTAATTAAAACGTTGATTTCATTAATCATTTTAGGTACTTTATTTTCCATCATTATTCAGTCATACTCCTGACACCTAGTCCTTTACAAAGGACTTATTGTAATTTTAAATCATACTCTATCATAAATGACATAAAGTTTGATGTCCATAAATCGGAAATATGACTTGAGCGTTAGGAGGTTAATAAAATAATTTAACTTTCATAAGTCCTAAAATTTTAAGAAAATACATTAATGAAATTAATTTGTTTGAATAGGTTTACTGATTAGAGGAAATAAGTAGGTAGCTACTATTAATATTATGTTACTGTTAAAGTAAGGATACATAATTTTTATATTTAACGTTTTTTTTAAATTTACGAAAAGATAGATAGTCCAAAAGTCATGAATTTATCATACGCCAAAAACGGCCGACGCCCACAAATAAAATTCAATTGGGTTCCCGCAGTACGAAGTTCTTAATAGCGATCCAATATGCACATAAATTTGTCGGCGAACTTCTGCAATAGACGAGGAACTCGGTTTTGTGCCAGTTCTTTATATTATCTGTATTGTCTGTGGATTGGAATAAAATTGATACAGGAGTTTATGCTAAGAAATGCCAGTTATTTTAGATGTATAATCAGAATCTAAACGAATTAGTACCTATTGTTAGTCATAAAAATTATTATACCTGTGAAATCAGGAAAATAAGTGAAGCGGGTATTCCAACTTAGGCCTCTAGGTTGGCAACGCATCTGCAATACCCCTGGTGTTGCAGATGTTTATGGGCGGTGGTGATCTCTTACCACCAGGAGACCCACTTGCTCGTTTGCCTTCCAGTGGAATAAAAATAAAAAAGTAAAGCGCGGGTGAAGGAAAAGTCTAAATCCTTGGGCCAACAGTGTGAAATTGTATATACCTACCTAAAAATAACCTTAAAGTTTGTCCTTTTATTTTTTTATTATTTTACGTGTTGATAGAAGCTTAGGAAGTGCATGCAGCATACAAACAAAAGAATGACAGCTTTAGTAACAGTTTCATTCCTTTTAAAACTAAAAGAGCTACGCGGACTGGAAAAATATTCGCGCCATGATTATAAAACTATTTTATCTCTTAAATTTTTGCTAAAATAAAAGCAACACGGTAAAATCCCATTTCATTTCAACACATCCTACATTAAAACTCTAAAGCTTAAATCACGAAAACGTACAGCGCTGAGAGATTGCACATTTGAGCGTTTGAAATGGCTCGAATAGCCCGAGCGATATTTTCCGTAGCTCAAACGGAAATAGCCTTTCGCTGTTCGAACTTTATCTAGCTGGTGTCAGTACGACTTCAGCGCTTCTTAAATTTCAGTTATGTGCTGAATTTTAGCGGGAAAATTTGTAAGTTTGAAAGTTTGAAGAATGGAGTTTAGATAGTGTCTTTTCAAGTGTGTCTTAGAAATTTGAATGAGTTAAACAGCGTCTTTATGTTAAAATTTGTGATGCCTGTTCACTTTGTATATCAGATGGTTTAGCTCAATGTTATATACAATTTTTTCAGTCTTAAAAATCTATCACGGAGTTTTAAAATTTCAAGACTGTATAACCTAGCAGATTTTATTGGTACTTGAACTAAATTTGGGTAATATTATTTGCTTAAATCTGTGAACTCTACATTCGCATTAAAACGTTGATCATAATTCATATAAAGTTTGTTTTTAAGCTTTGAACTTCTTTTTACAGGCACAGAATTGTAAATATTAATGCCCATTACATTGCACGCTTTAATGACAGCCTGCCAAAATCAGGAAAACTCAACTAAACAAATGAATAACGCTCCAATAACCGCCTCGCCTTCATTCCGAATTCAAAACAAATTCATAATTGGAACGTTCCACGAAATTCAAAATTCGAAATTCGAGACGCGTTTCGTAGGATTCCACGGTTCGGAATAGACCGGAAATCGGTGATCGGACGTAGGCGGGCCGGACATTGTCTACCGGAAACGGACGTGCGAGGGACGGACCCGACCGGAAATGGCGTGTGTTACCAATAAGAGCATTAGGATTTGCACGGATGATTAAAAATTAGTACCTGATCTAAAGGTGCATTTAGTACAAAGGGGCATTCTTCTTTGCATGATCTATTAATTTGGTTTGATTTAAACAGAGAAGAACCATGTTCAAGATCAATAGCAAATTTTTCTTACTTGGCGTGGTTCATTTATTGATTTTGTACTAATTTTTGTCGTCCTAAGTCCGAAAAGAATGAATAAATTGTGTTCCTGCCTTTGATTGTACAAACTTAGCACTTAAGTCTATAAGAAACTCAATTGTGGCAAAGTTGCAAACTTAGCTAACTAAAACAGACTGTGTAATATATCGATGTCTTTAGTAATACTACGAATCACGCTATCGTTGACAACTCTTAGGTTTAAGATTTCCTCTAGTACCACAAACGCACAAGTGCGTTCGAATTCCCAAAACATTCTAACTCTGTGATAAATGGACTAATAATGTCAACATTTTTGTGCAGTAAATCCCACTTTATTTGGCTTTTACTACGATCCTTTTGCAAAAATTGCGTTTCCCAAGTCATAAAATAAAGAGGCCAGTGATTAAAACGCACTAAAACCAATCTAATATGAATGCAAATCGCGTTAGCATTTAACAGCTTTTTTACAGCCCTAGCGCTTTTGTATTCGTCACTGTCGTTCTTGAAAGAAATGAGTGAGAGGTATGTACACCCTCTTATTAACGCGTCGAACTTCTTGAAATAGTCAAAAAGTTACAAATACAGAAGATCTGCTTCATACAGCCTTATACAAAGTACACATTTCAAATCAAGTCCTTGCACGAGATGGGCCTTCTGCATTTATCTATTCTGTGTAATTAGGGTTGCAACTTACGCTATAAAATACTTTCTTCATCAAGTTAATGGGGCGTCTTGATTCGAACGTTACTGGCTGTTTTTGTGCGTAGTCATGGGGCTTTTGTTTTTAGGTGTTGGTGTTTTTCGAATTTGGAATTGCGGGCGATAAGTTTGAGTTCGGAAGGTATTTTTGAGATAGGCTATTAAAAATAATGATAGTAATAGTAAAATTAGGAAAACGGTCGAGCCCGCTTTTGAGATTTTTGTTCTTTATTTAATTTTTATCCACTCAGTAGGTAGTAATTAAAAGTAAAAGTTATAGGTATTGCAATGTCAAATTAAATTGGTCTTACTATGTGTGTAAGTACAGTCAACAAAAAGTAACTTTAAAATGGTTTTTTTCGACAAAAAAAGATTGCACAAACTCTAGGCGCTTAGCTATTTACCTGTACTCTTAGATCGGAGCACAAGAATGTAAAGCAAAAACTCCAAACATTTCATCTTTCTTTTCGCACGCTTTGCTTGAGTCAAAGACACTGTCTTAGCAAGCCTGAAGCATTTTTGCCAGCGCAGAGCGGCGTGTAACTGATGGCGGCCACTCAAGCCGGGTCTATTACCGACAGACTTGGCTAATGGTCTATCATTTCCAGTTTTGGGCCACTGGTTTTTTTTTGAGGTCAGGTTTGTTGCACGTTCAAGAAGTTTAATAAGGGTCCATATCGGCTCGCCTACTTATTGCAAGTCCGAATGTAATGATCGTTTGTAATAACTCTTTTTTCCCTGAATCCAATAATTGTTCAGAATTATTATAAAACACTGGAAGAGATCCCGTTTAGGGATCAACAAGGGAGTTGACAAGTTAACCGTAATTTTCATACGTTTTATGTACAATAAAGAGTTACAATACAATACAAAAAAAAAAACAAACCTAACCTATAGTTTTCTATAGGATGACCGTTTAAAAAATTCAGAAGAACGTAAGGTTTCAGTGGGAAAAAATTATGACAAACGATGATTCGTACAAAAAATACGGTATGACTAGCGAAGACTATGCGAGCTTTGGCGCTCCCGCTTATTATAAAGGTACTGTGGGGGTAGGAAAACCTTCGTCAGTTATTAAATTGATTCCTTTAAAAAGTCATAGACTCTTAGTACATTTTGAAACCAAAGTACTAAGTAGACAAGTGCATATCAAATTATAATTACTTGACATGATAACAAGAGTCAAAATAGTATACACCTCTGAAATATATGTAGAGTTTTACTTTAGAGAAACACTTTAGTTGGCGAGATAAAATATAATTCTTAAGAAACTCAAAATAAACACAATCTTAATTAAAATAATAAAATCATCTACGTCCTTTCGCGCACACGTCTTACGTCTTTCTCCCGACACTCATTCACTCCATCTCCCTCATTCGATCATCACATTCAATCAGTCATTCAGTATACCACTCATTCCTACAGCTCGGCCGTCCTGCTTGTGCCTGTCCTCAGGCACCGTACCTAAAGTTACACAATACCAAATATCTTTAAACTAACTTACCTATACTGAAAACAAAACTAAACCGTCATTCATAAACAATAAAAACAAAATCTTAATAGTAACACCTAAATAGTCCTTCAACATAACATCAAACCATCATAAAATCTCATCGTAAACATCTCATATCATTTTACAAAGTCAAATCATAAAAAAAATTGTTAGTGGGACAGTCAGTCGAATACTTTTTGCAAAACCAAAAGAACATAAGAAATAAAACTGTACCTTATGTGTAGTGCATCATAACGTCTTTTGACTGACCCGCAGTTCATTGACCCCTAGGCCACGGCTTCATGTAATCAGCTGACGTGGAAGTACGAGTAGGCCCTTCTGTCGAACTGTCTGCCTTCTCTACGTCGTAGCGGTCCTTGCCCGTCACGGCTGTCACGCGGTAAGGTCCTAGAAACTTAGGTTTCAACTTCAAACATGTACCAAACTGCGTCCTCATGATAGCCACACGATCTCCAACATGATACAATGTGCTAACTTTGCGTCGTTTATTGTAGTTACGTCTATTTTCTTCTTGCACCTTTAATATCTGCGCCTTCGCGGAACTTCGTAGCTGTTCTCGGTTGCAGATATAAGCATCTCGTTCCTCTTGCAATAACATATCGTATATTTCAATATCTTCTTTTGTTCGCATTTTTGTTCCAAACATCAATTCAAAAGGTGTCGTATCGATACTTCTTTGATACGTGCTATTAAGAGCTGTCTGCAGTCTCGCAACGTGCTTATACCACAGTCCTGGATCTGAAATGCACAGTTTCGTCAATACTGATACTAAAATGCGATGGATTCTTTCAACTTGTCCGTTTCCTCTTGGAATTCCAGTCGTAATAAGCGTATGCTGAATATTCTCCGTCTGACAATATTCCTTAAACTCATTGCTAGTAAACGCAGCTCCTCGATCTGTAATAAGTCTATAAGGATTACCAAAAGCCTGTTGATGTATCCTTAGCTTGTCCAATGTCTCTTTCGCGGTTGTACTCTTAGTTGGGAATACCCAAACAAACTTCGTGAATGCGTCAACAATCGTAAGTATATAGTTATACTGCTTCTTTGTTTCAGATAAAGGTCCAATATGATCACAATGTAGTGTATGCAATGGAATACTGCCCTTATCAATGCAATGAAGAAAACCTTCTTGTTTTCCACTCTTCTTAGTCGCCAGCAGACACGGAATACACGTGACCATAAACTCGTCTATCTTTTTATGTAAATCTTGTATATGATAATCTCTATTAATTAATTCCACCATCTTCTTTTTTCCAAAATGTCCATTCTCATGTACTCTTTTTATGATATCACCTTCCATTCCCTGTGGAATGACTAATTGTAGTCCTTTGTACAGTATATCATTCTGCATACAGTAATCCATGTATGGTTTTTCTCTCAAAATCTCTCGAATCGCCCTTAAACCACAATCTAGTTCTTGAGCTTTCTTGATCTGCTCATGAAATTCTCTGGTAACTACTCCGACATATCTGCTCAAAGCATCAACATCATCTGTTACTAACTTAAGTCGTTCAACTGCTTGTGTCTCGTCCTCTGTAATTATAATGACGTCAGCAATGAAAATCAGAACAATTCCTATCGCAATTAAATCGAAAATCGCGTTAATAAATCTTGCGAACACCTTCGGACATACCAATAAACCAAACGGAGCCTTTAAAAATTCGTATTGCCCGTTAAGTGTCACAAACGCAGTATATTTGATAGAATCTTCGTGAACTGTCAAATGAAAATACCCATTCTTCAAATCAATTGTACTAAACACCCTTCCCTTTGCCAGCTTATCGATATGATCTCCTATGACTGGCAACGGATATTCGTCTTTCACCATCTTTTTGTTTATCTGTCGGTAATCAACACAAATTCTAGTGCTACCATCCTTCTTTTTGACAAGCACTAATGGGCTAGCATATTCGGAATAACTTACCCGAACCACCCCGTCTTCTAGCCATTGCTTCACCTGACGCTCAACCTCTTGTTGCTCGGCCAAAGCCAGCCGTCGTGGTCGTTGCGCAACCGGGACGTCATCCTTCAATGTAATGCGCAACTGAACTGGAGCCTCTTTCGTCTTGTTGGGCCGATACGTCTCAACAGCTTGTCTTACCTCCTCTTGTAACTCTGGATCCTTCATGTAACCTATAACATCGGAAACGCAAAAACTACACATAAAGTTACGGTACCAATCATTACTAGACTTTAATAAAAGTATTCGACTGCCTTCCATAACAAACGTTACATTACTAATAAATCCAGCTGTGGCATAGACGAAATCCCCTCTTTCTTACTGAAAGCTTGTATTGATGAATTCACTCCACCTATTACAAAACTAATAAACCAATCCTTTGACGAATCTTGTTTTCCGGACAGTTTGAAAGTAGCTAAGATAAAGCCAATTCCAAAAAAAAATGGAAAATTAGATGATCCAAGCACATATAGGCCGATTGCATTACTTTCAGTAATCTCAAAAATATTTGAAAAATGTATGGCAAATCGAATCTATAGCTTCCTGGAGAAATATAAACTACTTGATGAAAACCAACATGGATTCCGAAAGAAACACTCCACAACTCTCGCTATATACAATTATATCCAAGAAGCTTTAGAATACATTAAGGATAAAAAATATGCTATAGGACTCCTGCTAGATATGTCGAAAGCATATGACAGAGTTTCACATCCCATCCTACTCAATAAACTAAACTCAATAGGTATTCGGGGTAAAGCACTAGGCTGGATGAAATCATATCTTTGTCAACGAAAACAGTACGTAGAAATTGAACACCTTAACGATATAACCGGACATATAAAAACATTTACGTCAGACATTCACACAGTTGACAGTTCAATCCCACAGGGCAGCGTTTTAGGATGTGTGCTTTTCCTCATTTACATAAATGACCTACCACAGATCACTGAACACAAATGTGTTCTGTTTGCTGACGATATATCAATCCTATTTAAATGCAGCAATGAACAAGATAGTAACACTTTAATTCCAAATACTTACCATACCATAGCTCATTGGCTTCAAGACCACAATCTTACAATTAATAATAGCAAAACAAAAATCATCCAGTTCCGACCAAGACAAAAACAACAAATTAATTTAAACTCAATTTTAAAGATAATCAATGTAGAAGAAGTTGGCGAATGCACATTGTTAGGGGTAACAATTGATAACCATTTAAATTGGAAAAAACACATCGAAAACTGTAAAGTCAAAATGTCACAATTCATATATGCGCTGAGCGTTCTCAAGGCAAATACCAGCACGGCTTGTGCGTTGGCAGCGTACCATGCGCACGCGGCCGCCTGGCTGCGCTACGGGCTGCTGCTGTGGGGGCACAGCTCCGACGCGCACCAGCTCTTTGTAATGCAGAAAAAATGTCTGAGGATCCTAGCCAATATTCACCAACCAAACAGTTGCAAACCACATTTCAAAACTTTTAATATATTAACCCTACCATCACTATATATCTTAGAAACAGCTATATTTGTCAGAAAAAACCTACATTTGTACCAATTTTCAAAAAGTGCCCGTCGTACTCATAAATTAGCCCTTCCTGAACCCATACTAGAAATCTACAAAAACAGCCCGTATTATAGATCAATTAACATTTACAATAAATTGCCTTTAAATATAAAAAATATCAAAAATAATGCTCTATTTATAGCCAAGTTAAAAACAGACCTTTTACAAAAATGTTATTATTCTATCACAGACTTTATGAATGAATAAAAAATATTAAATTAATATCTATTTAGCTAGAAACAAATTATTATCGTGCCATACCTAAAAATTTAAGTTTGTGCAATTTAAATTTAAATAATAGAAATATTATTTTTTTAAGTCTAGTATTTTTAAGTAGTTTTTAGGCAGGTATGTAGGATACCTAATTTTAGTTGTATAATAGAATTAGATTATAATTTCATAGATACATAAAAATTGTGGCAATACCCTACCGGGGTGCATAATTTCTGTAAGTTCCTACTAGTGTAAGTCTTATGTTTTATGTTTTTGCCAAATAAATGAATACTGAAAATACTGAATACATCCTTCAAAAAATCTTGGCCTAAAATAATAGAAAACGGCATTACGTTCCTAGGCACAACATGTAAAATTACGTCTTCGAAACATTGACCGTCTATAAAAATGTTTGTTTTGATAAAACCTAACGAATGAATACCCGTCGAACCAAGTCCACTCAAAGAAATCACGCTCTGCTCATATCTTGGCGCGTTCAAAGCTTGAAAACAGTCAATCGAAATTAAATTAATGTCACTTCCTGAGTCTATCAATGCACTAATACTTTTTCCAAATAAAATAATTTCTTTCATCGGTTTACGATACGTCGGCCGTCCGCCATCATCCTTGACATTGTCGTTGTCATTAGTTACGGTCGTCTCGTGTGGCGCCGTCATTGCCGCCATCTTGACCGAACTGAATGAAGTTTCGATCTCGTTCTGTCGTTCGCTCTTGTTCCCGTTCGGAATGTTGTTATTTTCCGTTGTATTTGAATTCTTCTGAACACACATGTGATTCGCCGCTGATCCGCCATTTTGCCTTTGATGACTTTTACTTGTTCCCGCCATCGATGTACATTGCGATGAAATGTGACCGAATTCATTGCACCGGAAACATTTTAGTCCTTTTGGCTTGTGCGGGCACTCATTGGACATGTGGTTATTCTCTCCGCAACTGTAACACTTACTTTTCGGCTTGTTCCTAAATTCTTGGTTAGGCAAATTTGGGGTCTTCTTAGTTTTCGAATCTTCTTTAATGGTCTCGTAAATTTTGAATTTTTCCTTCAATTCTGAATAAGTCGTCACTCCATACAACATCATTTTCTTCATTGGGTCGTCTCTTATACCGTCGATGATATATTTAATCGCGACATAATCGGGCATCTTTCCACGCTTACCCAGTTCTTTCATGATGAGCATATAATCAATGCACGATTCGTCAGATTTCTTCACTCGAGAACTCATCATTTCGTGGATAGTCTTACTGTCAATCGTATCCGGGAATTCTTTTAAAAGACTAGTTTTTAACTCATCCCACGTCTTGTACATCTTCTCAGCGCGTAACCATAGTGCTGCAGTACCTGTCAACGACCGCCTTGCCATGAGTAACTGCTGTACTGGTGTCCATCCAAACACCTCGGCATTGTCTTCCACATCTTGGATCCACTTGGTCGCAGGATACGTCTTATCCTGGCCGGAGAACTTTGGAACCAGTTCCTCTGTCAGATGCAACATGGCACCGCCCCCTCGTCCAGTTTAATATCAATACAAAACCAAACAAATTCGTAAAAGTTTCAATCAAATAATGTTCCATTTAATTGTCAGTGCCAAGGTGTAGTTGTAGGGTGTCTATGGTCACCTGATTATGTTTAGCAGGTTGACAGGTTGACGCAGTATGTCCTACTCAGTCGGTAAAGCAGATTGGCGCTCATACTGAGCAAAGGAAAATAGATCTTAGGGTGACGAACCTTTTTTTACTCCGACTGTACTTATGGTACCTTAGATGTTTTTCCAATCCGCGCTGGGCCCTCATGAGCGCTTCGTCTCACTCATTCTGAAAGGAGACCTGCAGTGGGTCAAATCATGGTACTCTACCTTGTCAACAGACACCCTATGAAGAGTTTCTGTGAGAGGCTAGTTGGCGCTATTATCGTGAGGTCAATTTAACAACTTTGACATTTGTGTTAAATTATATTGTAACGGATAACTCGCATCTTAAATCGAGTTTAGCTCTACATGTTTCGGGATATTTCGTAGCCCTTCTTCACAGGAGCACGCGACTCGGCGGCTGCCGCAACACGCGCTCCTGTCCTTTGCCGTTACAATGTCATTTAATATGTGTGAGTCTCATGGTAGTTTCATATTCAAAATTTGACATTTGTGTCAGTTTTGTGATTGGTTAAATAATTAAACGAACTAATCAAAAGTAAAACGGTAATATCAAATGGAACTCTCATTACTAACGCCATCTAAAGCGATATTTCGACATTTCGACATTCTTAGCGACATTTCGAAAAAAAACATCGAATAGTAAATACTCGTATAAGTTGGCAATTGGTAGCGGAAAGCTCATGGTATATCATATTGCTTAAATGCCGAAAAATACAAAGGTGCGAGCCCGGGTTTGAACCCTCAACTTGCACTGAGAGTTCACCTGATCAAACCTCAAGGCTACCTTGGCTAGATACATCACAAAACCCAACTAAATTACAATCATACTAACCATAACACATGCCATAAACACGTGTCGCGTGTAGCCAAACTAAAACTTAATTAATTCGTAATTACGGATAACCGCCGCCGATGACACTCGCGGGACGAATAATGCGCGGGTAATAATTACCTTTTGAGTACCTAAGGCTTTTTGGAGGTAATTAAAAGCTTGAAATAATAAGGAAATAAATATCCTATATCGTAGAATTCGAGTATGCAGAAGTGGCATCCAAAACTTTAGGGATTCATTAAAAAAAATAGCAAATAATTAGACAGATCCTGGGCTATGGCTATGGATGTCAGTTTTAAGGAGTCAGAATTAGAAAAACTTTTACAGTGTGAATGGATTCTTGAAATGAGCCATATTAATCTATAGTTACAAATATAATGAGTTAAGGATCCGCTATAGTTATGGTTAAAACTTCTCTGCGTCCGCAATTTCTCTGTTCTATTTAATATTCGAATGAGGATTACGAGACATTTTATTCTACTACGAAATAAAAACAGCCAGCATTCTTATCATGCCACATAACAGCATAACTCAGGGTAGCCAACATTGCGGTATGAACAGAATGGCCAATAAAGACGTTCGCTCGTCAGTGGCGCCAACCACGCGGAATGGCGATAAGCGGCAACGTTCGGGGATGTCAGGGAAATTAATAGGGAGGAGATATTGTTAATTTGTTTATGGTTATATTTTTCGGGTGGCAACATCGCTTATTTAAAGTTTAGATAGGCTTAGTAACGAGACCTTTTGGCCAGTTTTTGTAGAAAGAGTCAATTATTTCTTAACTTTTTTGTTAGAATCATAGGCGCCCTAATTTTTTTGGCCTAGTTATGTCCTTGCAGCTCGTCGCACCTTTTTATACGATAGTTTTTACGGTAGTTCTAAGGGAGTCACAAAACTGAAGTATGACGCGTTTTCAACAATAAACCAAATCAAACAATATTAAATACGGCTAAAATAAAAATTCATCATATCGACTCTACTCGTATACACTCTCGCCTGCTTTTGCCAAGCACCTCTTACATTATGTATTCTTACCCGGAAGATGGACGGTGAAAGTAAATAATCTTGACGATAAATTACCTGTAACAAAATTAAATACTATTAAATACAGTCACAACAACAGATAAATACAATGAAAATCGAAATCGTGAAATCCTGTTTTTAACCCCCGACGCAAAAAAGGGGTGTTATAAGTTTGACCGCTATGTGTGTCTGTGTGTCTGTCTGTGTGTCTGTCTGTGTGTCTGTCTGTGGCACCGTAGCTCTTAAGCGGGTGGACCGATTTGAATGCGGTTTTTTTTATTTGAAAGCTGGTTTTCTAGCGATGGTTCTTAGACATGTTTCATCAAAATCGGTTCAGCCGTTTCAAGATCATCAGCTCTTTTGTTCGCTGCGGTAGGAATCTTAGACGCATAATGGGTATTTACTTTACTTTCAAGCATATTTGGGACCTAAAACTTGAAACACCCATGTATGCTATGTAACTATGCAAGATTATGCAGTTCTCGGTCTGATGCTGCAGCCAGGATATCCAGAACACTAGTAGATACACTCTTGATAAAACCATAGCAGATATATCGTGTTTGGATTCGTTTCGATCAGTATTTGATTCTACATACAATGAAAAAGTGGCAACAGGATGAGCTGATGCTGCAGCCAAGATATCCAGCACATTGGTACCTACACTATAAAAAATAATAGCACATATGTCGTGTTTGGATTCGTTTTGATCAGTAATTGATTCTACATACAATGCAGTGATAGCAACACGACGAGCTGTTTAAAAAACATGAAATAAAAAAAATTAAATTAAAAAATTTAAAAACCCCCGACAAAAAAAGCCGCCAAAAAACGACAACTAAAAAGTAAAAAATAATTATGCACTACCTAGCTGTTGCCCACGACTTCATCTGCGAACAATTCGTTTATCCCTATCCCGCTGGGACTATGCTGATTTCCCGCAAAATTAGCCTAAGTTAATTTAGTATAAGTACCTAGTAATATTCTTTTTATCTAAGCGTCGTCGATGTCGGGGGACCGCTAAGGTTAATATTTACTTTAAAAAATACAACATATGTACTTTAGTTTCCTGTTAACCTTAGCGGTCCCCGACACCGACGACGCTTAGATAAAAAGAATATTACTAGGTACTTATACTAAATTAACTTAGGCTAATTTTGCGGGAAATCAGCATAGTCCCAGCGGGATAGGGATAAACGAATTGTTCGCAGATGAAGTCGTGGGCAACAGCTAGGTAGTGCATAATTATTTTTTACTTTTTAGTTGTCGTTTTTTGGCGGCTTTTTTTGTCGGGGGTTTTTAATTTTTTTAATTTAATTTTTTGGTTTGTTTGTTAGTTAGTTAGTAAAGTCTTCCTAGAAAATTTAAAACAAAATATTTTGCTTTATCTCTACTTAGAGAGATACTTTTATTATTTTATGAACTGTACATAAAGTAAAAAAAAACACCCAAGTTATAATATCTTCCGTTTTTATTACATTCTAACTCTAATAAAAACATCTAACGAGTAAACACCTCGGGCGATTTGTTCCCAAGTATTAAAAAGGCAAAAGAACGAAATTGAGGGAAGCTTGCCTGGGGGCAAGAATGTTGCCATATTACAGTTATCTAATTCCCATAATACACGTTACACGTCAAACTTCACAGATAGGACATTTATGGCAGCTTCTGTTGCCAGTATTTGGACAGTTTACTTACATAACCTCGCGTCTTATACAATGCAAGAAATCCAAAAACAACCTTAAGTAGTATTATGTAGGTTTTAAATTTCAAGTGTGACGCAAGTTTGTGTAGATAGCGAGTCGATTTTTAGCAACAGACAGCCTGTTGGAACTTGTTCGCCTTAGGCCTCGCAGTGGGATTAGCGATAAAAAAACTCTTCAGGCCTGTGGTGTTATTGTTTGCGGTCTTCTAGTTTTAATAGGCTAAGACGATAAGATTTAAAGAGCAGGTCATAAAACTTGGAGGTTTAAGTTATATTTTTTTTATCAATAGTTTATGTTGTCTATGTCATCCTTCTTAGAAAACCTAATTAATTTGAAGTGTATTTTTGCAGATAAGCTCCGAAAAACTAAGAGATGGGTCAATTTGTGGCATTCGAAGATGGCGGATGTGGGCCATGTCCTATTTTGGTATTTCTGCTTCTTTGGCTAGTTGAAGTATAATTTTGATAGTGTTTTATGCGGCGATTAACCTAACAGTGAACAGTGATCACAAAATTCGATATTGCTCTCGTGTCTGACATTTTTTAATGCGCAAGTTGTTTCCGCGTGGTTTTTGGAATTTTGCTATCAAGTTGCAAAAACTACAATCACCGTACTACGTGAAGAAGAATATATTTATCTTTTTTTAACTGACATTGGCCCAAGCCTTAAAGGCCGCCATTAAGGAGAATAATAATAATAACTAAGAGATGGAAGTTAGGATTCGAGTCCACGATCTTTTTACTTATGAAACCATTGTTCAAACCAGTAGCTTACCAAGGTTCTAAGCTACTTAGAACGAAATAATATGAAACGCAAATGCGTAAGATATTCATGTCTTCCTTCCGCGAAGCTACAGACAACGAAAAACTTCATTGTTAAAATACCACCAACTTAAAGCCGTATTCGAACCGATAAAAATAGGCCTTGTCCCTTCGCAATAGAAGTTATTCCAAGTGAAAATTAAGTTGGCTAAGCTAGAACGCTTCTCGAAGTATTTCAAAATTATTTTTTAAAGTATTCCTTTAAGCATTCTTTCAGACAATGCTTTCTATATCTCCAAAAACAATGTTTGATATCTACTGGCTGACGGAAGGGCGTTCTATTATTAAAATTGAAGAACTTTAGGGATTTCCTTTTCCTTTTTTACTGAGTGAAAATCTTTTACGTTTTATTTTGGAGCGCTCTTTTGTTTCGGGTATCACTCACTTCGACAAAGCTGCAGAGACAAGTAGAGATGTTCAGTTAAAACAGTTGTTTTTTTTCTGACAGTTGGAGATGGCGTTGGTATCATTATTGTGAGGTCCATTTGACGTTCCTGTATTGATTGAGATTGCCTCATTAAGTTTTGAACTAGACTCAAACGTGACACAAATTTCAAAGTAAAACGAAGTAAAGTAGTCAAAATCTGCGTACTGCTGCAAAATAGCACTGATAAATATTTTGACGGCTTGTGAAAATAATTGCTCTATTATTTGTCCTTGCTTCACCACGTTTTTAATTTGTCAACATCATTATTATTCCTCTTAGAAATGTAGGATGATTTGAAACCACCACGACAATAAACCACTACGATGTATTTTGATGTTTTTTATAGCTGTATTGTTAACTTAAGTTAAATTAAGTGTTTGGTGGAGGTACTGTTGGAGCCGTAAATAAACCATTTTTCTTTCTTTCTTTCAAACCTTCCCCAAACCTTTAAATACTCCGTTATAAACGGCTTCTTTCACTTACCTATCGAGTAAAAAAGCAAGTATTTAATTTAAAATTGTATTTACAGTCCGCACTTGAGTGGCCGTCATACATTGGCCGCTCTGGGATCAAATTGAGTCAGGATAGGATCTTGCCTCATTCAATCTTCTGCCTATTGAATATTGGGATAAGCATTTGATTAGGGGCTTAGGGTCAAAGCGTGCGATATAAATGGAAATATATTGGAGTTTTGAAGTATGAATTACAAGTAAAAATGAATAAAATATTAGAATTAAGTATCAAAACAATTAATTTCTGACCGCACAGTGGAACATAATGTTTTCAACTTTTCCGATTCTCATAAAATCAAATTTTTCTTGGGATTTACTCACGAACTATTTATTGTTAAAAGTACCTACTTCGACATTTCAACCACATTAGGTAGGTACAGTGGTCGTGGTCACGAGTAGACTTATGATCCTGGCTACTGTAATTTTAGCAATAAGTTTGTAAGATTGTTTTTTTGGAATCGTTTGTATTTTTTATTTAAATTCAATTTTTTTTACTTTTACGGTCATCCCGTAAAACCTAAATTAACAAAACAAACTGAAATATAGACGCACAAAAAAACCTGGACCTGGTCCTGAGGACCTGGGTTCGATTTCCAGCGCTGGTCTTATTTTTCTGGTTTTTCTGTGCATCTATATTTCAGTTTGTATTTTCAAGAAATATTAGCCACGTAGAACATTTTCACAGTAAGTTTTGTTTGATTCGCTTGACAAAGCGATGACACTATGATTTTTCTCTGAAAAGTTTCCACAATGTGTTTAAGTTGATTCGATGTACGTAAACACCCCTACTTTAACTTACAACGAATTAAAAAACTTATTTTTTTTTAATCCTTTTTACCACAGCCTAAACTAAAGCAGACAGCTAAATCACATCAGCGCTCAGTGGGATGATTTAATTTGCAAGCATTGTTTCCGCGACACATGTCGCAGCAAAAAGGTTAATCCGGTTTCCTCGTGCAGTTTTTATTTCGAGATGAATAGGATTAATTTATTCGTGATGGTACTGTTTTTATTCGCGCTTTGATAAAGTGGCTGGCTTTGTGGAGTTTTATGTCGCAGTGAACTAAAAAAGTACGAAATTTAAGGACTAAAGAAAAAAAAATGCGACAGATTGTAGTCACGAAACAAAGTGTCTACAAATACTGATATTTTATGATGAGATTCTACACTGGTGCTACTTTTGTAATTTTTGCTTTCTTAATAAAAAATAATTTGACGATAGCAAAATACTACCTTGATGGTTTTAGTTATGAATTATTACAACTCAACATATGTAGGTAATTTATGTAAATTGCAATGTGTAATATTAAGAAATTAATAAACTAATGTAGATATCAGTAACTGTTAAAAAAATAGTTGAGCCACGTATGAACATTATTAATAAGGGACAGCCTAGCTATTGAGTCTTTTGTTATGATTAAGTATGAAATCCTGAGTAGCTAGAAACAAAAAATGTCATAACCATTTAGCATTAGCGTCTAGTCCTAACTGGTCATGCACTGAACAAAACAAACAATTTCCCTTACAACCCATCGGACATTAGGCAGTAATGGCCCCTGACTTAAGCCATGAGTGGCTCTTAAGATGGATCTTAAGACCCGTCCAACTCATCCGTGCATTAAACGCGAAGTAATTCACGGTCCGAATACAGGGAAGAGGCGGGGATGGGGGAAAAATGCTTTTTGTTTGGTACATAGGGATCGTCAGTTTATGTGAAAAGTGAGCTAGCTGTTTGTGTAGTTTATGAGCCTACAAGAGTCGCTTATAAAATTCTTAAGTAAGAACAGTTTTTTTTGACAATAGGATTGACAATTGATTCGATAATAAGCAACCAACGACGTTCTTAAACACTTACAGTACCAAGAGATCGATTCCTAATGTTTTGCCAGTCGGAGGGCTGACGAAAGGTTCGTTAAAATCCCCACTCATCATTTCCTCCACCCATAATTTTGCGAATTATTCGCAGTAAAATAAAAGGAAAACTATTAGTATGAAAAACAGAAAATAAAGGAACTATCGCGAGTAATTAAATTTTCCTTATACCAAATTCGGAAAAATAATTGAAAGATAGTAAATTGCAAAAAAATGTTTTGAAATTATATGGATTAGCAGTGCGTAATTTGTCAAGTTATAATTCATGTATTATCATAAGACCTAAAAACTCATCAAATCCGTATGTTAAATCCTTCAGCAAACTAATTACTTTTATACGAAGGCATCCCCTTTTACCGAGCTGTATACTTTACCTCAGAACATAAGTGAAGTGAACACTCCTAAGACGCTGAGTGAGGCTGCGGTAGGGACGCATCCTTTCTTGAAAGCCCTCTACACCGACCAGTTAAGATAGACCCAACTTAAAGCAACCAGACCCCCTGGACGCTAACTAAATTAACTTACCGAGAAGAGCGGGGTAGATCACGCTACAATGGACTTAACATAGACATGACCACTTCAGCACGCCTTATTTGAAGCTCAAGTACTGTCCATTGAACGAAGACACGTGAGCTCATTTCTTTTGCACGCGCTCATGTTTCTTGTGATAATGGACGGTGCTGCTCTATTCGCCAATTAGTTTAGGCCTCTGTTTTAATTGTAATCGGCTGGGTGGAGGGGCCGTGTTAGCTGGCCAGTGTGTAATGGATTACCCTCAATAAATAAACAGCATTAGCATTACGTCTGAATGATGGTGGGCCTCGTTTGAGCCGATTGTGGCTGGATTGTGGTTTCGCGAAATGCGTTTTGAGTAAAGGGTTATTTAATAATTAGTCAGGCAGTTAATGCATTGGGATTGTTTATGGTGGTGATTAAAATGTTAATACTTAAACGCTGGAACTGGCTGTATTTTGACTGAATAAAGAAGACCACAGTCCACAATGTGCTTAATATTAAAATTTATTTCCTGTAAAACATTCTGTTATTTGATGCTGTTGAGAAAGCGATGACCACGCAAATGTGTCAGCGCAGGTTGTGGTTGGATTTGCTCGACAAATAAACTCTGAAATGTTTTGTGATGACCACTGTTTATTTACCATAAATAATGGTGGCAATCTGCCTTAAAGATTACACGTATAAAACTAGATTTATTTCTATAATAACAACGGAGAGAGAGGTGTTTTGCAGCCATTGCAACGGACGGAAGAAGAAAAGAACAGTGTTGTCATACGTTACAGATGTCAAACGTCTATCAGTGTTGCAAGCATACAAATTCCAATAGATACTGTAGGTATAACTAGGTAGCATTTACCTAGCTATGTACGGAAGTGGGTTGGTTTATTGATAGAAAATCACGCAAGGCATCTACGGAGATATTAATTCTAATATCATAAATCCAAAATTATTAAGTAACTGTCTCCCTTCATTCTTTTAACCAACCAAACAAAACAAACTTATTTGGTTTGTTTAAAAAGAGTAAAAGAAGCATTGCGTGAATTCCCGTGAGGCACCGGAATTACAAAGACATAGCTAAACTCAGTTTTACTGCACAACTCAGCGACCCAGTTGGCTCGCAATAATATGTATATCAAACCAATAAAAAACTTGCCTCGTAAACGAACGACGCTTACTTCTGTGGTAATGAAAAAAGGCGCGAGTGCGTTTACGGTGAAGGAGGCACCTTATTTTATTGTAAATTACGTAAAGTGGAGCCAATTTTTCGAAACTATAAGGGTACCGTTTTTGCCATTTTGGATCCGGAACCCTAAAAAACACATACGAGTACCCTATTCATAAAGTTAGATTACAAAATAAACGATAAGTGTAATAAATTCCCTAACACTATTCATACCCAAAATTCAAGTAAAAAAAAAAACACTTTTTCTAACACTTTTATTATTTCCCCTTTTCTTTGGCAGCCATGAAACGTGCCCGCTAAAACCAGCTGTTCACGGTCGGACGTCACGTGCGAGGAAATGAATTAATTCGCGCGCTGATTTATCGCACGAATGTGATACGACTTACGTGTGTGGCAGGTTTTAGTAGCGCTTAGGTGAATCGTAGAATTTAATTTAACTTTTTGATAATAAAAATATCACTATACCACGCGCCATATAAATCTGTCTAAAAGTTCATTACTTAATACTCAGTTTTGACGCATTTTTGAGATACATTTTTCATGCAACGTCTTTACTCTAAGTCTTTACGTTACTCCCGGATTGTGTTCGAATCGCTTAACGGTATAGTGCCTGTTCAATTGTTAGAATTATACTTTTCTGGTTTTTGTGGTATTAGTCGTGCCAATGACCCTTTAGGCAAAGTTAGGCGGCGGAAGGTATAGTTCTTTGGCTGATTGTACTTGATTATTGTATCGTCACCGAAGTTTGGTGTAGGTACACACCAAATTAGAAGTCAATTCGACCACTGGCAGGCAGGTAGTTGAAATTCACGTGCAAGATTTAAAGCAAATGCACAAAGAATAGTTATTTGATGTGGTGAAAAATACCTACTTAACGTAGTAAAGGGGGGTTCATATTAACGTTTTATTTGCGCGCATATGAGCTCGTTTTTGGAAGCGCGTGTACGTACGCGCGGGCGGTGCGGTATTGTTTTCTTCGATCGTAGAACACGCAGCGACGCAACGCAACTCAAGGACACGCTTGATCGAACGCGCGTATAAAGTGTGTATGCGTGTACGCGTACAATACATCTAGTCTGAAACCGTCTTAAATTGCTCTTTGAATTTGCAAAGTTACAGGGCCAAAGAGAATGCCGTAGAGAAGATGGAGAATGTGAGAGTTACGTTAAAATATTAAATACTAGCTTTTGCAAGCGGCTCCGCCCGCGTGGTATTCGGTTATTGCACGCTGTCCCTCGGGAACTGTGCATTTTTCCAGGATTAAAAGTAGCCTATGTCACTTTCGGGCCCATAAACTATCATCATCATCATCATCATCAGCCGGAAGACGTCCACTGCTGGACAAAGGCCTCCCCCTTAGAACGCCATAATGAACGACAACTCGCCACTTGCATCAACCGGTTTCCCGCAACTCTCACGATAAACTATCCCTATGTCAGAAATCACGTCGATCCGTCGCTCCGTTACGGCGTGAAAGACGGACAAACACACAAACACACTTTCGAATTTATAATATTAAGTATGGATTTTTATTAGTCAACGGTACAATCGCACTCGCGCCACAAATCCGTAACTTCCAGCTTTTGCATGCGAGTCCGTGCCGCGTGCAACAGTTTACACACTAATTAGTGCAGTTTGCTAATTGCCAAAGAAATATGCGGTTGATGTTACCGGCTTGATATGTGTTCATTTGTGGATGTTCAAATTACGCGTCTCTTGAGTTTCCCGGTTTCGAGGAAAGTTTTGAGATTAATAGCTCTCGGGAAATTTTATTTAAAATGAAGTTAATAAACTAGGTCTACAAACAACAGCATTTTCGCGAAAAATCGCACCTCATCTCAACAGGTGTACAGTCAAGGGCAAAAATATGTAAATATATATTACTTTGTCTATTTTCATCATATTTGAACTGCCATTATATGAACTGTCACAGTGGTTAAAGTGACAAGGCACTAAAGTGTATACATATTTTTGCCCTTGACTGTACCTAATGTGTAGTAGATCTTCCGAAAAGATCTGCGGGGCTACTACGAAATTCGAAAATCGAAGTTCGTATCTGGCGGTTCCGCTGACGCTTATATCATATAATACGAGAGTGAGAGGGACCGTACGATACAAACTTCGATTTTCGAACTTCGAAGTAGACCCCCTGAGAGTTTTTTTAAAGTCGCGATTTCATCCGTTTAGTTATAGTTTTGATAAATTTTTATGGACAAAAAATGACTCGAGTTTTCAGTTATGTATTAGCGTTATAAAAGCTCGTAACTTGTAGTCTACGTTGTTGTTTTATATCATGCAATACAAACTAAAGAAACTTTAAAATAACTAGTCGACATAAAACGTAAAGTATTTAGCAAGCAGATTTAATTACTGCTCGCAAGTACCGACTAGCCGGCTAGAATCTAGATGCGCCCGGAGTTAGTGCCCAACTCTGCGGTTTCAATTATAAACTTGTACAGCATTTATTCCGTTATCGTAGAGAGCTTTTAGAGCACACTTCAGTGCTGTACCAGTGGGGTTAAATTTACGCCGTTGCGTATGTACTTGCCTTTAAAATCACATATCATTAGTTGGACATTAAAAATCAAATGGGATCGAGGTGTTTAATTTTGCACATTTCCATTCCATTCCAGTCGTTCCCTCATAACTGAGGATCGTGGGATAGGATTATTTGTTTCCATCGGCTTCTGTCCATGGCAGCTCTGATGACGGAGCCAAACCTCGGCCTTGGAGTCCTTAATTTGATCGGTCCATCTGGTAGGAGATCTTCCCCGGGCTCGTTTACCATTCGTATTCCCAACTACGATCAGCTTTGCACATTTAAGTACCTAATTATTAGAGAATATTTGTACAATGATTTTTTAAACGCACCGTCAACGCGCGTTTGTACAGTCAGCTGCAGAGAAAAGGTACCCCCCTGTAACGGCGGTATCCATACTACCGCCATTACAGGGGGGTACCCTTTCTCTGCAGCTGACTGTACCTATCGATACAAACGCGATACGCATGCGAGTTGTATAGCTGCAGGACTACTATGAAACTCGAAGTTCGCATCGTACCGTCCCTCTCGCTCTCGTATTAAATAGTATAAGTGTCAAAAGGACCGCACGATGCGAACTTCGAGTTTCGTTGTAACCCTGTTCTTTGGAAAGACACGGTTTCTAAAACGCGCGTCGATGACGTGATTAAATGTTGTGCTAAAAGCTCTTAGCGGAAAATAAGAAGATTAGGGGAAAATGAAGACAAATCAGCTTGACGGGAAAGGCTGCAAATGTTAAATTAGAAGGTTTATGAACTTAGTGCGAAAAGTATCATAACAAATGATAACAAGACGGACGGACTCGGTAGTAATGTGGGAATAAACAGCTTATTATGATACTACGTCATTTTAGTGTAAAAGAGTATACACATTTACAAATTCAAATTCGTTCTTTATATTCGCAAATCGCGGATGCAACTGGAGGTCTATGCGGTAGGCCTATGTCCAACAGTGGACGTCCTACGGGTAAGATGATGATGATGACAACGTCTGTGGTCTATGGATGGTTAGTGTTACTGTTTTGTTGTTTAATTTAGTTGCATTGTGTTTTGGTTGCATGTTGGTTGTTTTTTTTTTAGTTTGAATTTTGATTTTATTGCTGTTTGTTTGTTGTTACAAATAAACGATTTTGATTTTGATTTTTTGATTTTGTTTTTGGCAAACTAATTTTTGTCGCCTTCCGTGAAGTCGCCAAGCGGTCACAGCGGAAGCTCAGCATCGGTCTACACGGTTTACACTATGCTGAGCTGGGACATAATTATATATACTTACCCCCTTATTCATAAACGACAATCAAACCTATTTTAGTTAAAATGCCGCTAAAATTCGTTTGTCCTTATTTGTCACTTCGACATTTGTATTTATTAGAAAGAGACAAAGCATTTGTTAGTTAACATAGGCTTGTTAAGTTTTATGAGTAAGGGGGTTAGTCTACGGGACCAATCACTCTAACTCACGCGAGTTATATTTACTTCGACGTTTCGGCAACATTACAACGGCCGTGGTCACTAGTAGATTTAAAACGTTATACATAATACGTGTTTTTGTTTTTTTTAATGTATTTTTATTACGATTTACGTAATGTGCAAGGAGCGAATAAAATAGTCAAAATATCACAAACGGGACTTATCACGCTATTTTTAAACAAGTAATATTTACCTCGACGTTTCGGTGACGTTACAGTTGCCGTGGTCACTGTAACGTTGCCGAAACGTCGAGGTAAATATTACTTTTAAAAATAGCGTGATAAGTCCCGTTTGCGGTATTTTGACTATGAGTGAGCATCACGAAAGTTCAAAGCGAATAAAATATTTCTATTTACCTATATGGTGAAAATTCGTACAAAAAATGTAATAGTTTTATATTAGTAGGATAATTATGTAAGTAAGTACACAAAAGACACAAAAGTATAGTAGAAAGTAAAGTATTTCTTACATATTTGTGCAAGTTAATAACACATCAATTTCAGATGGTAAGTATGGATAACTGAATGCTGGCTCTGAAGGAAATTGTTACGTCGTCTGCAGAAAAATGGAAAAAGAATTTATTTCAGCTGTTAATATAGCTTAGTTAGGTAGATGTGTTGAAAATTAGGAGGAGAACGAAATTAAAAAACTTACAAGCGTTATGGTCTGCGAAGCAATTAAATGGTGCGTGTGAAGTTCCCAATCCGCACTGGACCCGCATGAGAACTATGGCCCAAGCCCTCTCATTCTGAGAGGAGGCTTGTGCCCAGCCGTGGGACTTATATAGGCTGGGATGATAAAGACAATATTCTTCAGCAAGTCATAAAGTATACCATAAACGGCTGGCCGCGTAAAATAATAGATAATCAGATAAAGCCATACTATTTGTGTCGAACACAATTATCATGGGAAAATGAATGCTTAATGAGAGGACATAAGGTAATTATTCCCGAAACGTTACGTAAAAGGGTTTTAGTAGAATTACATACATCACATTTAGGTATTGTAAAAACCAAGGCGGAAGCGCGTTCGCGATTTTGGTTCCCAGGCATAGACGAATCTATAGAGAAAATGATAGGCGCGTGCGAGGTGTGTATACAGCTGCGGCCGGCGCCGGCGCGCGCGCCGCCCGCGCACTGGCCGCTGCCGCCGCGCCCCTTCCACAGGGTACACATCGACTTTCTCGGCCCAATAAACAATCGCACGTATTTAATCGTTGTCGATGCTTACACTAAGTGGGTGGAGGTCTATGATATGGGGGGGTCAGTGACTTCCGCTGCGGTTTTGGATAAAATGTATAATTATGTATCAAGATTTGGGTTGCCACAAGTGATCGTTAGTGATAACGGTACAGCTTTTTGTTCGCAAGAATTTAATAGGTTTTGCGAATTAAATGGTATAGAACATGTCACATCACCGGCTTATCATCCGGCTAGTAATGGCCAAGCGGAGGCCCTTGTCAAAGTAATTAAGAAAGGAATAAAATCCAGCTTAATAACAGGTCGCAATACCCGAGAAAGTAACAATAATTTGTTACAGTACATGTTCAATTACCGAAATTCTATCCATTCTACCATAGGGGCATCGCCGGCAGAACTGGTGTACGGCAGAAAGTTGAGGTCTCGTTTAGACCTACTCCACCCCGTCTTGTCACCGCCCTCTGACTCGGCAACCGCCTTAGCTAATGATGTCAAAAATAAACAGTGTTCGCAGAATGCTAAACTTAATAGACGCAACACGCAGGTGTTCACACCGGGTGAACTGGTATTATATAAAAAACATTGTAACAACAACAAGTTCATTTGGTGTAAAGGAACAGTTGAAAAAAGAATTGGGAATGTGTTTTACTTAATCAAAAATATGTCAAGCTTATTATTAGTAAAAAAACATAAGAATCACATAGTAAAATATAAAGGTACCGCTAACATTACTAGGCGTTGGGGCCATTTAGAAATGCCAAAGACAAATCGATCAGCAGCACTAACATTACCGCCGCCACCGCCGCCGCCATCGCCGCCGCCGCCGCTGCCGCCGCTGTCACCGCTGCCGGAACAATCCCAAACTTCCTCTCCAATACCGCCGCAATCAGCGACGTCAAATCCCATTGTCGCCGAGGGAGAAAGTAAAGAGGGAGTCCCCTCAACTGAGGCGGATGAGAATTTGCCAGCTCGAGGACTATCTGGTGCATCATCATCAAAGTCAAATGACGAGGACGAATTTCATGAGGCAGTAGATGTACAGCCTACGCAAAACGAGCAGACAAATGAACGCCAAACGCCACCAAAAAAGATAATGTTGCGGAAGCGTACCAATCTTAGTTATAAGAAATATTTTTAAGGAACTTAGAAATTGTAAATGTATCGTATTTGTTTGTAAGAGATGCATGCAACTAAGAGGGAGGAAGTGTTACATATGTGTGCGTGGCTGCGCCCACCACCGTCCTTTACTTTTGGAATAAAGTCAGTGCGCTAACAGCGGACCGTAGTTTCACTCGCTCCCTTCGTATATTTATCAATGATGATGATGATGTTATGGTCATTGGTAAAACTGCTTAACCACCACGATTTTTAAATTGGAGGGGTAGGTTTGATACTAACCCCCTATTTCGCAATCCAATGATTAAATTAATTTGACGGATAAAATTAAATAATATTTATAATTGTCATATTATGATGCCGTCTCTGTTAGTTTTGTTCGAATAGACGGAGACGGCATCACATTTATCCGTCAAATAAAATTAATATATGGGTTGTGAAATAGCCCTTAAATGTTGTTTCCTAAATATTATGTATGTATCTAATTACATTTTCTCTTAATTAGGTACCACATAAATAATATATGCTTAGTACCTGCGTTTTGCAGTTACTCTTACAATTGTTTTGTAATTTATAAAGTACACAAGGACTAAACAGGATAGAAGAATGCGTGACAAAAATAACAATGTCATCTACATAACTCATTACTACTAACTCTCATTAAAACAAACACGATTACTGGTTATAATTTTTCTCGTCTAATTTGTCGGTAACGCTCAGCGGAAGCCAGCCAGCCTAGGGACTTGGGGGTTTGGGGGTTCGGGGGCAGATTAGCGACCCCCGGGGGGTTCCGCTCGATCGCGCCGCTTATCCAGTATCGCTTACCCGGCATCTTGAGCGTTAAATCTCAGGACGTTGTTTCTGACGGATTAGACGTGAGATGGCCATGGGAAACAAAAGACTGTGGTTTGATTGAAACTAATTTATAATGAGTCGTCTTGCCGGTTAAATTCTAAAACCAAAAATTTAGTTTATCATTGGTTTACGTATGGGGACGTAAAATAAACGATTTATTGGTTATGACTCTAGCCAGGATGAGATTTGAGGAGCTAACTGCCAACTTTCAATGTTGAACTGGCACTATATCCCCTTAGCTGTATGCTGCCGCCCATAAAGAGACTTTAAAATATTTTTTGACAATTTATATGGCTTTAGGTTAACAAGATATGGTTATACTGTTAAAATTAGAACACTAAACGTGAGTGCCAGCATGCCCTATGGCTCCGTTTGGACCCTTCGGATACGAAACCCTAATAATAGCCATTGAGCTCGATGGCATGCCTCAAAAAAGTATCGACAACAGAAAAGGCTTCTAAAAAGAGTAGAGGCACACGTATCTCATAGCATCGTTACATAACCTATCGGATTCTCTATGTGGACCTTATCTCTCGGTCGTGGAGAACGTGGAATGACCGAAATGGCCGACGACCGACCGGTGCAATTTACAACCGCGCGTGGACACCTATGACCTCGTAACTTTCGCAGGCTGCGATAACTGCTGCTTAGGTAGTATTTACGACATTAACGGCGACATTTAGGTTTGTTCCTATTATTGAGGTTCGTGATTGCACTTGTGTAACTCACGATCTATATGTGCAATTCTGAAGCCATCTTGAGATATGTTGAGATTGTAGATGAATAAATTGGAGGTTCTAAGCAAAACTAGATATAGTTTCACCGAAGATGTTGTATTCTCGGTAGATTAAGAATAATACTAGTGCATGCTTACTACTTCTGGTGTGAATTAATAGAAATAGTATTTGTATTGTATTGTATTGTATTGTATTGTACTTGTTGCTAATATTGCAATGCCCTTAAACAGGGTTTGTACTTAGACCTAAGGTGACTGTACAAAGTGCAATGATGAAATAAATAAATAAATAAATAAATAAATAAGCACATTGGTTTAGCTAAACATACAGTACTTATAGATAAATATTGCTTACTTGCTATTTACTCAATTACTTACGTCACATTCATGACATGTCGCAGGGCGTAACGATTATTTGCTTTGTTCGATTGATCTGTTATTTGATTCAAATGTAACTCAAGTAGATAGGTTCTTTTGTTTGAACCAAATGTGATACAAGTAGGTAGGCACACTTAAGTAGAATATTTTTTTAAATAATTTGTTTGGAAATTTAATGAACTGCCAAAGAAAAGTGTTGGACTAGAAGTATTTGACTCTTAATTGCTTATAATGAACACTGACAAATGGAAATTGCTATATGACTCAGGATGAAAAAAAAACATTGTGTGAATTCTCGCGATTAGGCCTTCTGAGATGGCTATAGAAATTTAGAAAATTTAAGAAAAAAATATTATAATATACTTAGTATTCTTTTCATTAAAAACGTAATTAATGTCATATCTTTATGTTACTGAGAATCTAGATATTATTTAAGTTTGTATGTATTATATATGTACAATAAAGAGTTTATACAATGTACGTAAAGCATTCACGCTAGCACAAGACATGTGAATAATTCGCCGAAGCGCTCAGTTTCCGCAGCCTAGTGCGGTTAGAGCGTTGTATGTAGGTACAAATGATGCGTGCACACACTGTGTAGTGTACAATGAATACACAATTCACACTGCCTGCTTTGTATAGTGTATACATGTTACGTTTGCGGAGTCGCGGTTGACGCAGGGCTGGCTGCATCAAGAAGGCCGTTTCGTAGAATTCAATTGTTTCTCCGACAGTGGAAACTACGCCAACCCGGTGACGCAAAGAATGTTCGAGTTTGTATGAGATTTCAAGTACGTTCCTAGTCATATAAAAAAATCACGCAGCAGGAAATGGTTTAAAAAGCTGGGGTATTGACAAAATAATATAATACCGGGTCAAACAAACCCTGCTAATAAAATCTTGATCAATTAAGTATACTCGTAAGTGATCGGTATATACAAAGTCAACGTACAATTCGCGAGAGAAGTAATATATAGATAGAGCTGTTAAACATTTATTGGTTAACAATACTGATCGATGATTTTCAGAATCCCCAGATTGGGTGGTATTAACAACTCCATATTATTGGTTCTTACAAAATTGTAGCTAAACTGACTGCATTTCGGAAACTGTAAATTTTAAACTGGAAGACATCGAAATCACTTTTGTTCATCGTTCATTACTGTAACTAGATCCTTAAATGTACCTACTTACTACTTACCTGTACAAGTTAACTAAGCGTAAACGAACTAATAACAAACAGTCGACCGTTGTGTACATAATCAGCTACAGTTGTTAATCCGACCAATATTTGCTCCGACACTGCACACTCATCGACGAAGATATTATTCGTCAACACAAGCACTTGCACATTAATTACTGCTAAAGACCAAAATACAAAGACCTTTCACTATTTGCCGCTGTCTCCCAATCAGGTTTCAAATTACGTTGGTCGATAAGGTTATCCAACTAAACTGCGTTGGCCTCTGTGTTGTATGAAGCTGTTTGAGTGTGGTGTGTACCCGATTTGGCTGTGTTGATGAGACGGTTGGGTGATTGTAGTGCTTGCTGTCTAGACGCGTGAAACATGTGTTGTTGTGTAATTTGTAACATCGCAAGGTGCATAATTTGTCGTATTAACATTAGTAATGCACATGAAAAGGTGTGGTATTAATCCCTCTCGCTGGGAAGAGCAGGCAAGGCGCCGCCCTAAATGGAAGCGCGTTGTGAGGGATAAAGTGACTGAATTCGAGTTGCAGAGGCGGTCTGATCTGGACATGAAACGTGACGCCTTCAAGGCTAAGCCACCCACAGCCATCTCTTACCACTTCGTTGACGGTGTCCTTACCTGCTGCCACTGCCACGTTTTCTAATAAAATTGGCTATTGCAGTCATTTAAGGGCACATGAACGGGCGAACAACCTTAGCCCTCTCGTCCAATAGGCAGTTTTAGTAGTCGCTGTAGCCGAAATCGGCCAGGAGCTATATATAGTAATGCATTAAGGATGGGTTCATGAAATAATAGTAAATATGCAATGTGGATGGTAAACATAGAGTCATGTGGAAAACCTATAAGATGTACAGTCCAGGAAACTGAAACGCATACTAGTGTGGAACTTTTGCGCTACTAATGCCATAGAAATCATAGTGAAATTGTTTATGAAAAGGTTCCATACTGGTATACAAATCAGTTTCCTTCACTGTACCAACTGGTATCGGAATTGTAGAGCCAAAAATGGAAAGGAACAGGTTTGTATATTGTAAAGCAGGATTGTAAAAACGTAAAGAAATCTAGATTTTTTAAACAAATTTGGCCGAGTTAACTTGGAAGATTCTCTAAAAACCCGTTTTATGCTTTAGATAGTTATTTATATAATTAGCAAATTAATGTCAAATCTATGTCTGAAATAAATACAAGGTCTCCCGAAATATATTTAATTGTCTTTCAGGACCAAAAAAATCTACAATACGAAAGTTTCCCAAAATAAAAATCAAAGAGACTCAACAAGCAATAAATTTAAAAGAAAACGCGAGTGCTACCCAAGGCCTTTCAAGCCTGAACGCGTTCAGAATTCTTCTCAAAGGAACAAATCTAGACGGCGAAAGTTCTAGAATCGATCGGTTCGACTTAGCAGAATTGTTAGCTTGTTGTTGCTGTCACTTTCACACGGAGCTGGCTAGTAAGGGATGAACGTAGCGATGGTAAGTCGTAGTTTGTCGGGTTAGTTGTACTTAAGTGTTGGGTTGGCCACTAAGTGTTCTACATCACTGATTCCAATCCAAGGCTTTGAGTTTAAAATAAAAGAGAACGATAAACTTTTCGATGAAATCGATTTTCGAACGATAAAAAGCCGTGGTGGCTTAGTGGTTTGACCTATCGCCTCTTAAGCTGAGGGTCGTGGGTTCAAATCCCGGCTCGCACCTCTGAGTTTTTCGAAATTCATGTGCGCAATTTACCACGAGCTTTGCGGTGAAGGAAAACATCGTGAGGAAACCTGCACAAACCTGCGAAGCAATTCAATGGTGCGTGTGAAGTTCCCAATCCGCACTGGGCCCGCGTGGGAACTATGGCCCAAGCCCTCTCATTCCGAGAGGAGGCCTGTGCCCAGCAGTGGGACGTATATAGGGTGAGATGATGAGATGATGATAAACTTTTCAATTGTTTTGATAATTATACTTTGAGACACATACGAAACGAACAGAGCCTTAATAGGCATAGGAAATCAAAGTACGGATTACATAAAATAAATAAAAGTTACTACCTACGTACCGGATCCGTCATCGTGTTTAAAAAATGCAACATTTATTTCACCTTCCAGCCGCCTTACTTACCCATAAACTCCAAAAAAAAAAAACTATCCACTATTACGCGTCTGTGGCAAATACACAAGCCGCGTGAGCCAAAAAAAGTAACTGCTAAAAAGAATAGAGTCAAATACGTGTCAATGATAGCGGTGGGGATTTTTTTTTTTGAAAACTGCAACCAGTATACCAGATGTGTTTACTAAAGTATTTGAAACTTTTTTCAGTAACCTTAATACCATAATAAGGTGCTTTAAATTTATTTGAAAGCGTATAATAACATCATTACATTACCTACGCTATAAAGAACCGATAACTATTTCTATAGCGAGCTTATATCTGACAGCTTTGCTTCAATAAACAAACCGACATAAAGAGCTCTTACCCGAGGCCATAAATATGGAAATGTTTAAAATGGAGAATATTTTAAAATAGAGGACTTGAAAATGAATCTCGCAGGCGATAGTAGAATCTTCGACAAAACTCAGAAAGTCGGAACAAATTGAAGATTTGCAGGATTTCAGCGCTCGTCTGCGGAGTTTATATTTTTGTGCAGAATTTGAATGTCATTTTAGTCTCTATGGAAAGCGAGTAAATCATGGAAATAATAAACGGTTTACACTATTTTGCTTTATTGTTATTGATGATATACATACTTAACAATTTATTTGAGTATATACTATGTATTATGTAGCGTCCCTTGTGACGGCAAAACAGTATATAAAATTAGCTGACAGTAGGTACCCACATAAAAAGTTTATTCAAGAAACTATAAAAGACAATTTCAAAATCACGCAAATTCCACAATATTCCATTTTCAAATTGTTATAGGCAAAATAAAAACGGACGATTGTTAATTATTCGTATACCTAAATTTATAAATTCAGACTGGCTGAAAACAAAGGGAAATTTTCAAAATGCACTGGCTGGAACACTCAAAGACTCCATATAGCATGGAAAAAAAGAAATCCATTACCGTTTTATTCATCGACACCGGAGGCGTGGACAATAAAATTGGAATCATCGAATTACGGGGGCCGAGGACGATAAGCCAAATCGTAAATTCGGCGTTCGGCGTTCGGCTTTCGGCGTTTGGCCGACGGTTCATTGGTCGTACATTGTCGGAAATGTCAGCGTTCGCGCTTGGTAGGAGGTATTGTTTTTCTAAATGACACCGTTCATTGTTAAGGGAAAATGTGAATGATTTATTCAGTGGGTCCGTGTGAAAGGACAAAGTTGGATAACGCGTGATGTTTACATTGGTTTATGAAAAAACTTCTTTGGTATTTTTATTTTTTGGCACACATTAAATCGACTTTTAATTATATTTTAATTTTTAAGCGATGCGGGTGTCTATGGACAGTGGTGATCACTTCAGGTGACCCACTAGTTCGTTTGTCTGGCCTCTCTAAAATAAAAAAAAACGAATTTATACGGAAGTTTTTCTTTGAAATCAATTACTAAAGCTAGTCCTAATTATACATATAAAAAAAAAAAACTAAAAGTAACTCTGTCTATCTGTACCTTTAGATAAAATAAACAGAGAAGTCACCAGAGGAACGAGGAGGAAAAGGTCCTAAGAGTCACATAAAAGCCCTCTTTTCAGCTCTCTGCTGAGTGTATGACCGCGCTGTAGCGCCACAATAACTCAGCGCATGTCATTGACAGGTGCGGACAGCTCGACCGGCGCATTGTGTAATAATTTATTGAATCAGGCGTTACTTTGCGGAGGTCCATATCAATGAACTAAAAGAAATTCCCTTGCTCACCCGCGACCATACGATAGCTAAGCTTATGCAAAATATGCGTGTTCATGCAGTTCCTCCACCTCTACACTGTAAGAACACACACAAATTACACAAACCCATCTATCACCCAAGCTCTCTCTTTGTAAGCGGACGCCTGTGTCAAACAACATAGCCTTCATAGGCTAGAGATCATCTGCTCATGCATGATGATTAAAGGTAGTTCAATATTTTCTGGTGCTAAAGCCTGAACGAAACACAAAGCTGCGTAACAGCAAGTTAAACCACCATTTAGAAACCTAATTATTTTACAACATGGACGAAATAATAATATTAAGTTTCTACATAAAACACTTTGGGCTATTTCGTTAATTATGCAGAAAATACCTTGCGGATAAAAATTCTCCACAATTTCAAAGTGCGAAACTGCTCGCCGCGTCTTAAACGACTGTTAAACGACTTGAGTGTCGCCACTCCGCTCTCATACCGGTTTTTTACCTTTTTCTCCATTGAATACCGGTATTATACGGATACTTTTTAATATTTCGGTACGCCGGGAAAAATTAACGGAGTGCGATGTAATGAGAATGCGAGCAATGTTTTTAGTTTATTCATTTACTGCAGCGTTCAGAAACAATTTTCTTCAATCGTATTTAATAGCTTGAGTTTAATGAATTGGATTAAAGAATATGACGGAGAATTCAAAATATTTACTAATGGAAATAAACGACTTATTATTTTGTTTTATTTGTGTATATTATATAGATGTTTATACTACTAGATGATAAGTAAAATAAAAGTAAGTTAAGTTTGTAAGATAAGTTTGTAAAGAGACAGTTCGTTGGATGTAAGTTTGACAAATAAGGAACGAAGAAAATGTCATTTTCTTTCAAGTTAATGCGTCCAACTACATTTAACTTTACGCTAAGGTACAGATCATGAAAACTGCATTAAATAATGCACTATTTTACCGCTCAGAGGTCGCATCAAATAAGTCAAGTGCTAGACTTCGCTGAAATTATTCGTTTTCCATCTCGCTTGTACTTATTTCTGATTCATGTTCTTTCTCCTTCTTGCTTGGGGTGAGTTGTGGAGTGAGCAGAAATTGTGTTTATGGTTATTGGATGGTGAAAAATTGCTTATGTTGTGATAGAACGTTTTTTATGCTAAGCCAGTCGCTGGAGAGTTGGTATTGATAGTTGCTTCCTTCGTTACTTTTGTGTAGGTTTTTTTCTGTGGTGTGTAAGTAAGTACTTACTCAATCCAATGTTATCGATTTATATTGAGCAGATGTCTCGCAGAGACAATGAGTGCCATAAAAATATCAATGAAACTTAATAATATTTAGTTACGTTTATATTAGCCACTAGCTTTTGCCCGCGGCTCCGCCCGCGTGGTATTCGGTTATCGCGCGCTGTTCCCTCGGGATCTGTGCATTTTTCCGGGATAAAAAGTAGCCTATATCACTCTCGGGCCCATAAACTATCTCGATGCCAAAAATCACGTCGATCCGTCGCTCCGTTACGGCATGAAAGACGGACAAACATACAAACACACTTTGACATTTATAATATAAGTATGGATATGAATAGTATATTAAATGCCTAAATGCCAAGTTTCATAGTTTTATCTTCGACAGCGACGAACTTCCACCATATAAACTTTCACCCCCTATTTTAACCCCTTAAAGCCTCTTTTTCGCGATAAAAGATAGCCTATGTCCTTTCCCAAGGTCTATTCTATCTCTGTACCAAATTTCATCCAAATCGGTTCAGCGGTTTTGGCGTGAAAGCGTAACAGACAGACAGACAGACAGACAGAGTTACTTTCGCATTTATAATATTAGTATGGATGATGTTTCAAGGCGTATAAAAAATTAACGTCTGTGATTAGCAGTCTTGCTTCTTAGTCAGTTTTTCTTAACTTGAAGTTCGCCACCCCTGGTCATATTGCCAGTCCGCAAAACCATCCCATGAGGCCGACATGATGAACTGAAGTGTTCAAACCTCAAAAAAAAAAATTGGATGAAAATAGTCCGCAAACAAAAAAAAATAGTTTTGTTGCATGAATATCAGAATTAAAATTTTTTTTTGGGTGTACGCATCATGGTAAAAAGTGGCCCGCCCTTGAAAAAGGTCTGGAAATGCTGATCTAAGTCTACGCACGTAAATCTAAGGGCTATATGGCTGCTACCCACAGCGATAAAAGACGAATCGACCTCGCTTTTGCGCTGGACGCGATTTTATCGCCGACTGGACATATTACGGGTAGTTTTGAGGTGTTTTATGGGTTTAAAGATTTTAGAGTTTAGCCAGGGCGTATGGGAGAAGGGGAGATTACCCAATAGTAGGAGAAAGGAAATCCCATGTGTTTTTTTTTTCGCTACATCTCGTTTTAAATGCCAGTTTGTCGCTCGTATTCACAATATCGTACGCTTATATTTTTGCGACTGTTGCCAGTACTCAAAACACGCCTCAAATAGAATACAATTCAAATTCGAAATCTTAGTTCTTAATTCAAATTATACTTTTAAATTTTGAGCGCGATACGTCACGTCCACGTCAATCTCTACTCCAGACAATATAAAAAAGGGATAAAAGAGTTCCTGAAACCAGCCAGTAGGTATGTTTTCGTAAACAATTTATGCGTAAACACGCAACAATTGTACGTATTCAAATGAGTTACTCTTTAAGCTTTCCGCTGAGTCAACTGGTCTCATTAAGCGCATGAAAATGTAAAAACTCCGAACTGGGTTTCCGTGTTTGTTATGACTTTTGTTTTTAACTGTAACAATGAGTTTGGGTGTTTTATTGAATCGTTCGGAATTAAGGTATCAAATCGTGAATGAATTCTACTGGGGGTTTCGTGAGCAACCTTTTTTGATTGGCAATTTTTTTAAACTCCGATTACCACGTCAATATGCAACGGACAATCAACGCCGCTAAAAACGGCTGAACGGGCGAAATATTCAAAATTTCATGCAAAGTCACGTTCATTTGGGTTCTCCAATATTTTTGCTTGTATCTGTGACACTGAGTGTTGCCAGGACCCGTCGCACAGAATTGTTTGTTTGGGATTTAGAAGCGCTGACGTGGCAACACTGTTCAGGTGATAATACGAATATGCAAGGGGTTAAAATAATGAGCCAAATTTACGCGGGGTCGCTCTAAAATTTAATTTTTGGTCTTTGCTAAGGACAACGGATTTTAATAAGGTCGAGGTAAATTGGGTCCGAATATTCAGTAGCACACCTTGAACCCTGATTAGTTCTATTTATGATTTTACAAAAGTTATTTAGGTGCGCAGGTACTCAAGCGTAAATCAAGGTTTTCTTAAAGCTGACCTTGAAAATAAAAGGTTTTAGTCCGGCTCGGAGGACCACAAAATGTTAAGGAAATAATAAGGATAGCAAAGCGCACATTGACAAATCCGAGTTCCTCACACAACTAACTTTCTGTATTGTTATACTTACAGTGCTTTTTGAAAATACATAATACCAAAAAGTAAAAAAAGGATTCATTATTTACAACTCATTATCCTCTCAGCTTTTAAAGTCACACCATTTTGTAAAAAAAAACTTTTTTTACAAATTTTCCATAGGTAAAATAAATGTAGCAAGTACAAAATACAAATCAGGCTACGTATTAACAAACAATGTAAAACGTAAATCTACATTTAAGCAACCACGCTTCACACTTCCAACTTCCCAAACAGACCCTTTCTGTTCCACATAATTTAGGGTATTCAATTCATCCGCTACAGAGCGCGCATGTAACGTACACGGTATGCAAATGGCCTGAGGCGTCGTGTGAGCCTAACGAAGGCAAAGATAACGGCGACACACTTCCACTGGATTTGGGGCAAGGGAGGAGCGGCTGTTGGGAACGTTAGAATACTGGCCGGATAGAAAATGAGTTTTATATTGCACGTTAAAACACTGGCTGAATAGAAAATTGGATGCCTAATTTGTTTAGTACAAAAAAAGAAAAACAAATTAACAGAAAGTCAGTGTGCCTGATGTTTGGTAAAATTTACCAAGTAAAAATAAAGTTACTTATACCAATAACAATTAATAACTAAAATATGATTATTTGGTGTAACTTTTTACATTGAACAAAAAACAAACAATCTATGTCATGGGTATAGATGGAAACTAACGGTAGACTACGGTTATTTAACAAAATTTGTCGTTAGCTACCAATACTTAACCGGTTAACTATGGTTATTTAACCGCAGGTCGTATTGAAGCTTGGTGGTAAGTGGATAGCTTTTTCTGTTTTTTTGTTAGTGTTTGACATTTATTTTAGATTGCTTAGGTACATAATCCATAAATCGGAATCGGAACTAATTTGAGATGCATACCTACCTATGATATGGCACTGGTACCTACTATAAATACTTAATTTCATAAACGTCATTCAAACAAAGTCATAAACGCCACTATGCAATACTAACAATCACCGCAATCACATAATAAATTTAATATTTTTTATCAATAAAATTAAATAATTACTTAGTTTATTTTAATTAAGTATAAACACAGTACAAAAATTTCCGTAATGTACCAAAGTAACCCGCTCAAAATGGTTATTAACCGTTTTTAACCAAAAAATCCGTTAAAAACCCGACGGTTAAAAACGTTAAAAACCGGCTTCCCATCTATAGTCATGGGCTGCTGCAAGGTTTTATTAGGCTCAGTTTATAATAATGCTGAAATTTTTGGTTTAAAATACGATCATTCGCTCGAACACGAGAGAACAAAATTATCCAACCATTCGATATAGATCCTGTATACCTGAACTTGTTCTATTTGTAACATACTTACTTGGCGTTAATCACCTATAACACCAACCTACTACGGGAAATTTCACTGTGACATTACCTACTAAAAAACTAAACACGTATGTCACGTATCTACGGTTATTTAATACACTTAGGTAGAGAAGTCATTTACCAAATTGGTCTAAAAAAACAAAATTGACTTGAATAAGCAACTAAAAGTTACATAACAGCATGGAGCTTGACATAAAAGCGCTAAAAGAAATCACCATACGCAATATTGTGTTCACGCTGAGTCAAGTAAAATCAGCTAAGATGGCGCTCATGCTGTAATCTCGTCACTTAAAATGTAAATGCACGTATGATAATGCAGATACTGAGCGTAACGAGCCAAGAGATAGGGGTTTATTAAAAATATTTGGGAAAATATCTGGAATGAGTTTTTCACGTGTCATTTGCTAGAGAATTCTTACTGCGTTGATTACTTATGAGGTAGCGTTACGTTGAGTCACAAAGAGTTTAAGACACAATGTTTCAGATTATCGTGGTCTTTACTAATTTTATGATTTAAATTTAGATCCCTAGTGGCGGAAAGAAGGGGAGGCCTTTGCCCAGCAGTGGAACACTTTAACTGGCTAATAAAAAAATAAAAAAATTAGGTCATCTCGTGATCATGGCGCATGCAAACTGTGCCGAAATATCGAGTTTCTATAAAATCAAGGTATGTACGCGGTACACAACCCGAATTTAAATCATAAAAAGAGTTAAGACTTGATGATTATGATGATTGATCAATAAAAGATCGAAGCAAAGCAGAACAGAGTATAAATCACTATCGAATTCCCTTGGGGCCAATTTAAATTACACATCGTTATGTATATAGATTGTATTCCATAATTACGTGTAGGTAAACTCCAATCAGGTGTGAATCGGTTTCGGACCGTTAATTATTGGAATAAATTAATCGATCACATCTGCCAATGACGTGCATTGACCTTTTAATTAAGTTTCGAAATGTTACGATTAAAACAATCTAATATCATGTAATTTTTAACTCAATAGCAAAAAATTAATCTAATATCTTCATCTTCGTCTTTGGTCTAACTTCTCGGTAAACGGTTGTGTTGCTCTGAGGATGAACTTTGGTCGAGTTCGAAACGTGTCATTGTAGTGTGTACAGTTGGGTTCGTGTGATTTTTGAACATAGATTTGTTGCTTAAACGGAACTATCGTAAATTCACGAGTGAGCAAAGTAATACATAATTGTTTGTAGTTAATTGATTGATTAATGGACTTCCGCAAAGTAACTTACCTATTAAAAAAAAATTTTTTTCGTCTGGATGGTAAACGAGTAAGTGGGTCTCCTGATGGTAAGAGACTACCACCGCCCACAAACATCTGGAACACCCTAAGATGGGATACCTTAAGTGCCAGTAATTTCACCGGCTGTCTTACTCTCCACGCCGAAACACAACAGCGCCAGCACTGCTGCTTCAAGGCAGGATTAGCGAGCAAGATGGTGGTGGTAATCCGGGCGGACCTTGCACAAGGTCCTACCACCTGCAATAATTCTTGAAGCTCTTATGAAATTTAACTAGAAACGTAACAGAGATGCCATCTTAAAACCCTGTGTTAATAACGTCATTAAAATAAACTCCAAAAGCTACATATATGCGATTAAAGTAATCGAAAGTATCACTGTTAGGTAGGATTAAAACGTCATAGAGTCAGTCAACTCAAAGCAGTGTACACACAGTGTGCAAACACGGCTGTCGAAGCGTTAATTAAGCCATCCGTGCGTGTGCCAGCGACCTATTAATAAATATTATTGAACGCTGACCGGCGGATAATTGATATTAAGTATACCATAAACAATTTCATAAACCAAACCTTAACCTACATTTTGCGCTTTGTCGTTTACCGAGTTTAGACTTGCTAGAAAAATCGTGCAAGTTGCATTACATTGCAGCGCTCAATTGACCACTACAAACTCTTTGGCTTTACGGCCTCGCAATGTAATGCAACTCAAAGAGCTATGGAGAGGTTGCTCGGGATTTCTTTGCGGGATAGAGTCAGAAATGATGATATCCACAGTAGAACTAAGGTTACCGATATAGCCCGAAGAACTGCGAAACTGAAGTGGCAGTGAGCGGGGCACATTGCCAGAAGGTTCTTGAATAGCGTCCGTGGACTGGGAGACGAGCTATCGTGTCGGTAGGCCTCCAACAAGATGGAGCGACGACCAGACAAAATACGTCTCGATCGCGTTCGCGTTAAAATCTCAATTTGTATGGAAACACGAACCTATGTGTTTAACTTCTTTCCTTGTCCCGCAAACTTAAAAAAGCTGCTGCAAAATCAATTATAGTAGTTTTATCATGTTTTATATTGTTTACCTATGCTGATTTAAACCAAAAATATTTTTAAAACCATCAATTTTTTTTACATTATTGTACATTGTACCTACAGTGTCACGCCTAATTTTTTTAAGCAGCCACTTTACAAGCGGCTTAAAAACAAAACAATTTTTCGAAACAAACTGTTTAACGTAGCTTAAAATAACAAATGCACGAAACAAAACGAACTTGCTCAAAGACTGCGTAAAATCTCATTTTCTCAAAGAAACTAACAGATTTAAAAATGGCTGCAGTCAAAAAATAATTTACCATTTCTGTTTCTGACGGCCGGTATAAATCTGCGCTTGCGATAGCACATTAAGAATAAATAAGGGGACAGGGACGTTTATTCAGCTTTTAGTACTGTTTACTACTGTATCTGACAGATACATAGAGTGCTCTCGACGGAACTATGCTTGCTGTCTAAGTAGGAGGAAACCCGGGTTGAGATTGTTTATGGCACAGAAGCAAGAGTAGAATATTTTTGAACATCGATACGCGGTTTGGATTGCTGTCTTTTTAGGGTTCGGTAAGGTGTTCTTGTATTAACTAATCTGTAATAGAAACAAGTACATTGCGTACCTCCGACATTGCCCGCGACCTTCATGATAGCTATCTATGCAACAATCTAGTAAAGGAAATACGTCAGTGTCTTGTGGTTTTTTTTAATATTATCATTATCATTTTTTTTCTCCCTTTTTGGGCATTGTGTAGTTCTACTAATTACTTGTAATCTTTGAACCACATTGTAAATGTGTAAAAAAAAAATCCTCGCTGGGTTTTTTGCTGGATTTTTTTTCAACAGAGGTTTTTTCCGAACCGGTGGTAGATTTTTTTGACATTCATAAATCTTGATATAGCCTAAATTGAATAAAGATATTTTATAATTTATAATTTAAAAACGTTAGTGGCATTTAAGTAATTTCAACAGTTTGGCTATAAAATACTTGATATGACCAGAGGCCTTATTGCCTAACGTTTCTGACACTCGCGATCGCAATAAAATGACAGCTTTTGTATGCGAAATATGTCATTTGATTGCGATCGCGAGTGTCAAAAACATTAGGCAATACGGCCTCTGGCTATTACAATGAACTAACAAGAAACGCCTCTTCGCCCTTCACCTACACGATCTAAAGTTTACCTTTTGCACAAACCACAGAGACAATATCATTTTCACCGTGGGAAGGAATACACCCATAACAGCCTACGCTGGGGGCAAAATTTGCATGGATATGGCGCCATCCTAATCCAAAATGCGTCCTAAACTGATTTAAATTTTCACGTCGCTGCAGTGTAATGGAAGCCGGAATTCAAGGTGCCAATAGCAAATTTAGGGTGCGCTTCTATTAAAGCAAAGCGGATGCGTGTTGAACAATTAAATTAAAAAATTCATTGTAATCTGCACCTATCAATTTTTATATTTTTGTTGTTAACATTGCATTTTTACCTTAAATAAATAAAATAAATAAATAAATATCACGAGAATATCGCGAGCGGTGGCGCGTAGTGCGCGTGTTGCGGCAGCCACCGAGTCGCGTGCTCCTTAGAAGAAGGGTTTCGGAATAACCCGAAACATGTCGAGCTAAACTCGATTTAAGACGTGAGTTATCCGTTACCATATCTTTTAATATCACGAGACAATTCACACCAATTGAGCTGGTCCCAAAGTAAGCTTAGCAAAGCTTGTTTATACTACTACTACTAAGCAACAGATAAACATAATTATACAGATAGATAGGTACATACTTAAATACATATTTAAATACCCAAGACACGAGAACAAACATTCGTATTTTTCATATTACAAAAATCTGTCCCGACATGGGAATCGAACTCGGGACCTCAAAGCTTCGTAGTCAGGTTATCTAACCACTAGGCCATCTGGTCGTCTAACTCTAGTCACCTTAATTCTTGGTTATCTTTTAAATAGAAAGAGTTAGGCCACTAGTGTCTGGAAGAAACTTTGAAGAAATTAATTTCATTTGACTTATATAAATTTTACACGAAAACACAAGCCGAAACTCATTTGACTTGTTGAAACTTAACTAAAAGTGAAAGGAAATCAAAAACAAGATATGTTCTTTTTTTATTTATTTCTGTTAATCATTGTATTGTATTGTTTGTTTGTTTATAAATAAATATTTTAATTTATTAAAATAAAATAAATATTTAAAGGGGTTCCCCCGTACAACAAACAAGATATAATATTTAATTAAGCATTTGGCTATCGACTCTTCATTTCCTAAAGGTTTTTAACAGTAAAATGTTATTAAGTTTTCAAGCAGTGAGTACTAACGTTCTTTTGCGACTTTACCTTTGAGCTCTTTGAAGCAACTTTTTCATCGTTTCTCTTTTTATTTGATTTCTAAAATCACAAGAAGCCCAGCGCAAATTACAGAGCTAAAGTAACAGTCTTGGGAACTTTAATAAAAACAGTGGAGGCAATAATTAAAAGAAGTATTGAAGTTTGATTAAAGTACCAGTAGGTACTGTAGGGATTAGGCTGTATACCGCTGGCAGGTGGTAAAAATGACCGCCTGGCAGGCTAGACTGAATGTATTTTGTATAATTATAGTATTTTTGTATTTTATAATTCTGGAATTCGATTTAAAATGGGATTGACAGCGGTATACATGCCGGAACACAGATTGCTTCCGACAGCCTGAGAGGCTTGACCTATGTTTGTAAAGTTAAGTTCTATGTCTTTGAATATATGAAGCAAGTATTGAAGAAACATCTTTTTATTGAACTGAGTTTAGCATCACGCGCGTAGATCCCCTATACCTTAGCTCTACCAGCTACAGTCCCCACAGTACGTTACTAGAATAGATAGAAAAACAATCCAATAAATAATTAAGTGTTGGATGGAACATGGAAAAATACTTTCAAGTCTTGCAAGTATATCGGGTCGGTACCTGGTTGCTATACTTGCTAGGAAATACCTGGTATCAAAACCTTGTAACGTAAATACGCACCATCTCCACTGTAGGAGTCCGTAACCAACGATAGTAAAGGCCACGAACTAAACGCCAGCGGCTACCGGGGCGGCTAGTGGTGCAACGATCGCTGTTTTCAATTCCCGACGCAAGAAGGGGTATTTTAAGCAGGTTATAAGTTGTAAGTTTGTCGCAAAAGTCTATCTATGGCATCGTGGTATCCTAGCAATGGTTCTTAGCTATGTTTGAAAACAATCGGCTTAGCCAATTTTGAGATATTTGACTTTGAAATGACAATTTCGGTTTTCAGCTTTTTTTACAAAGTTGGTTGGGTTAGGTTATTGTTCATTACGTGTGCTGACAGATAACCACTGTGTGACGAGCTTCTCGGTCGCGCAATGAACAAGGAAGTCTATAATACCCAATCCGCGGCCTTAAAAAAGATAAGCAATATGTTTGGTGAAATAAATGCCGCATATCATAGGTACAAAATCTTCGCTTATCGTCATTTAAATGTATTTCTTATTCCACTAGAGCTTTTTAACCCTTTAACGCCCAGGACATTTTTTTTCTGTTTTTCTTTGACTTATGCCGATATACGGGTTCTTTGACGTTTAAATGTCCCAAAAAAAATACTAAAAAAAATCCTATATCTTTATATACATAGAAAACATATGTTGAAAATGCTCAACATTGCCCAACATTAAACGAAGAGGCTGTGAAGACGTATGTTGAATATACTCAACATTGTCCAACATTGTACGTACAACGTATGTTGAATATACTTAACATTGCTCGCGGTGAGGTAAGTATTCAATAACATATATTGTAAACAAATTCATATAATTAGACACATGTAAAGAAAAAATACAATTTCTTTTTACTCCTGAAGAGAGCCGCATGTCAAATTTTGTGTACTTCATACTTATGTAGCCGCTATTGCAGTACTTACACCTTCCGTATGTCGTGAACTCCAGAACAGCCAGGCATTATTGACACATATTATATCATTCCTTAACAAAAATACCTGAACAATGATCGCTAAACTGTACAATTTCATTTGGCGGTCTAGTTTTTGGCCCAAAGAATGGACAATCAGTATTTATACCACTTTATAAGGAAGATTCGACAAAGGACGGCGGGAACCACTATACTTCTAATCTCCATACCATAGCTCTACTCTCATGCAGGCAAGGAAAAAGCAAGCAAAGTAAGTGTCCTTCACATAATCAACAGTCATCTGAAGCATTTTTTAGACTGATAAGTTCTTGACGAAGAAGCAGGATTTGTCAAGAGGTTTTGATACCAGGCAAATTGTTGAAAGGAGTAGAGAGTTCAATAATCCAGTAGTCCTTCCCTTTATTTACTATACAAAGTCATTTGACTGCATGCGTCCAGAGTGGAGCAAGCTATGGTTCATATCACAAGATATAAGAGCACCTGAACATATTGTAGGTTTAATTCAAGACTTGTACACTACCATCAAGAGTGCAGATCGGTGCAGATCCTTTCAAACTAGAAAAGGAGTCCGACAGGGCTGCATGCTGCCACCCATGTTATTTAATAAATATGGAGAATACATCTTTAAAACCCTGCAAAGATGGAGCAAAGTGTTTGTTGAAAATTAACAATATGCTGACGACATTGTGCTATTGACCTCGTCAGTATCGGGCATGCAAGAACTCGTGCATAGACTTGAAGCTGAGAAAGAAGAACATGGTCTTGCAATCAACCGTAGCACGACCAAGTTGATGGTGGTAGATCACGCCGGCCTCCTCTGTGATACACAGACCATTCATGGCATAAGCACTGCAGACAAATGTATACATTTGGGGTCGAAAATATGTGAAGATGGAATGAAGGACGGATTAGAAGGTGCATTGGGATGGGTAAATTTCCCATGACACGGCTCAAGAAATTATGGCATGTTTCCAGAAACACAAAAATTTAAAAATAATGTAAATAAATGACTTGCAGTATAAATATAATGTAAATATATGTCTATAAATTTGTTAGTCATAGTTGGACGATGTTGAGAATACTCAACATGCATATCGAGTAGTTGATCTGTAGAAGTCTCGCAACGTTGAAAATACTCAACATGCATATTTAAAGTCTTATAGCAGGATATTTTAAGCTTTAAATTATTAGAAATATATTTATAAACAAAGCACATATCTTTAAATATATATTAACGCACAAGTGAAGTTAGTTGAACACCGTAAAATATTTTTAAATAATTAATTCTTACTTGAGGTCCGCCGATGTTTTTCTGCATCGGTGTTATTTTGTCGCTAATTTTTAAAATTGATGCGCTAGAGCATTAAATCCAGGTTCTAAGATGCATTATAAAATGAAGACTCAGATTTAAAAATGAACTTTTGAAAATTAGTTACCAATACTCTATAATATTTTTTTGATTTCAATGTTGAGTATTCTCATCACTGCGAATTAAAGGGTTAAAAGCATCAATGTCAAGAAGAAACTTGGTAATAGAAGATACACAGATCTATACATTGCATGTTAGGTATAAGTGGCACAACTCTACATCTACGAGACTCAACTTTTATCTAACATAATCGTTGGATAAAACTCAATCGTAATATCGCTTTTACTCAACAAATCCTGTCTCTGAAAACATACATTTTCTCCGTAAAAATATTCCAGCTTCGGAAGCATTTTATATGAAATATTTATTTTTTCCGGCACTAATGGGGCATTAATCTTTGAGTGGGACTGGAACGTTTGACATTTCGCCAAGCAGTTAGATGCAGAACTCTCTCCCTTATGTAATAACTAGATATAAATATTGTTGACAGATATTATCATGCTTTATATACGAAATATTTACGAAATTCTAACCTAAAATTCCAGTTTACGCTACTGAAATCATGTTTACGCACGCGATTCCTTTTATTGTGACAAAGTATGCTCTTTTTTATTCGACTGGATGGCAAACGAGCAAGTGGGTCTCCTGATGGTAAAAGATCACCACCGCCCATAAACATCTGCAACACCAGGGGTATTTCAGATGTGTTGCCAACCTAGAGGCCTAAGATGGGATACCTCAAGTGCCAGGAATTTCACTGGCTATCTTACTCTCCACGCCGAAACACAACAGTGCAAGCACTGCTGCTTCACGGCAGGATGGTGGTAGCAATTCGGGCGGACCTTGCGCAAGGTCCTACCACCTGCGAATTTTATTGGCGAATAGGGACTAATTTAATTCAGGTTTTATAAATTATGTCCAACAATTTTACGGTAAATCATGTAATTCTATGAACATTAAAATGAGTATAGATACCAACGTGCTTTTGTATTGTAGCCTTTCGTTGCATTTGTTGAATTACGTACCTGTAACAAAAATAATAAATTAGTAAGTACATGTTATAAACATTCCTTCTAATTCTTCTATGCTAGGCTAGCGCAACACATATTTTCCATTTTTTTTAAATACCACTGGCATACAATAATATGGTCAAAGCCTTGCACCAAAAAAAGTGACATGTCAAACTATTAAAAACAATAACAGGCACACGCTCCACACTCATACAGCCGCGGTTTTATCGCCGCGCGGTAAATCAGTGATATCGCGCCGCAGCCGCGCGTTGTCGCGCGATTTATGACGCGGCGTGTGACGCGGCATAACGTCAAACGCACATTGATTGTTATTGGTGAATTATTATTATGAGTGGTTGAAATAAAATACGATAGTTGTTCGAATTTGAAAGTTGAATTTTGATCCATTGAAAATTGTTATTATTTCCATCTGTTCTGACGTTTGTGTGCTTCTTGATAATCAAATATAGTGAGTCGAATATATTGATCCAATACTGGTGGTTGGACTGACTTGAAATTTGGCGTAAGTACATTTTATATAAAGTTTGAATAACAATGCAAGTATAGGTGAAAATGAAAATGAAAAATATTTTATTAGTAATTTATTTTATTAGTATTTTATTTTATTAGGTAATCGACAAATAAGATTTTTTATAACGTATGACTTTAATACGAAAACAAGTCAGCTATAAGCTTTAAGGAAACAGTTTTGCTAAGTAGTTAGTTCCATAACAAAACTTACTGCGGTGCCACACCACGTGAACGCTAATATTGTAAACTCTTTTGACAATTTTTTTACTTTATTTCTGCAAAAAGAACTAACGAACGCTTAATACCAATTTCTTCATTACGCGAGCTTCATTACGGCCCGGTGTCACTAAACCTTTTAACCGTTAATCGAATGGCTCTAACTGCACCAGGCGCTAAACGCAGCTTCAACAAACGTGCTACCGGCCTCACTGATTACATCCAGTTGCATCCAGCAGAGCTACTCCGAAATTCGAAACTCGAAGTTCGTGTCGTGCGATCCCTCTCGCTCTCGTATTAAATACTATAAGTGTCAGAGAGACCGCACGACACGAACTTCGAATTTTTCGGAGTAGCCCTTCAGTAGGTACGTTCCAGTTTGATCGTTGACTTTTTAAATTTAGCTTTGGAAGAGACAGATAAACGAATTGGGCTTTTTGGGAGAATGAGCGACGAATGGTAATTGAGTAGGAAAGCTAGAACATTAATTTAAGGCTAGATTTGATTATGTCCAGCGTTTTTAAGCATGTTACGAGTACGAAATTTATAAATCCGTTTAGTCTTCACTGCCAAAGATGGACAGACTCTCTAAACTTTGTCAGTGAAGACTATATAAAACGAATTTATGAATTTAATCCAATTATTGATATTCGATGCACACATATCTTAATTATATTGGTTTTTTCATCTCCGGGAGAAGAATCTTATGTTGTTTTTAACACGCATTTAGCTTATCCTTCACTTATAAAAAGAAATTCAAAGATTCCATTACATATTAATGTAATGTGTGTTGTTTTTCACCCATTTCTTATTATGGTATTGACAAAACTTAGTAACTGAGCAATTATTAATGTGTAGTTCTGATGATTAACATTGAATAAAAATAACCTAAGGGGCTGTTTCACCATCCATTGATTGTTAACTGGCGGTTAAATGTGATGCCGTCTTTATTTGTTTTATTCGAATAGACGGAGACGACATCACATTTAACCGTCACTTAACACTAATCAATGGATGGTGAAATAGCCTTTAAGACTTACATGAAACTTTACTTCTTTAATATATTATTTTTTAAACATCACTACACAGTGCAGTCATAAAATTGCATGTATATATACTTTTAACAAAACTGCACATTAAACTTTTGCAGAAACAAGCTCAGAGTAAAACCTTTTATTATCAGTAACCTTTGAAATGCGTCAAAACGTCAAAGTAAGATTTACGAGGCACTAAATCAAATGATCGTCTTACAGCAGTTTACGAAGAACAATGGCACTAGGAATAAAAACGTTTTATTTGTACAAAAATAGTTAGAATGAGTTTTTGTAAAAATATTTCATTTTTAGCTCAAGTAATATTAAAAGTGAAATATCACACTGTTGCGTAATGTTATGTAATATAATCCATACTAATATTATAAATGAGAAAGTGTGTGTAACGGAGCGACGGATCGACGTGATTTTTAGCACAGCGATAGTTTATGGGCCAGAGAGTGAAATAGGCTACTTTTTATCCCGGAAAAATGTACAGTTCCCGCGAGAACAGCGCGCGATAACCAAATAGCACGCGGGCGGAGCCGCGGGCAAAAGCTAACTATATTCCTATAAAATTGCTCGTTTATATACACACACAAAAATCACGCCTATATTATTATTCCCAAATGGGGTAGGCAGAGCACACGAAACGTTAGCGCTTCGGAGCCACTTTTAGCAATTTTACGTTTTAAATTTGGCAAAAACGGTACAATAGTGAAAGGTGAATGTCGCCTGCGGTATACCCTAATCTATATCCTCAGTCGTTTATATATGAGATAAGCTAGTGCCTACTGGTCCCCCGAGTATTTCTGTAATCCGTGCTAGAACGAGTGGAAACTAGGCTAAGCTGTCGGCTTTTCACGTCAATTCGGTGTCCGATTAGCTCGACCTGTGCTACACGCATCCTTGCTAACACGAGAATCGATAATATTTAATTATTATCGTTAACAACGTTACCACGAATTAATAAAGCGCTTATAAGCTCGTATACCTATAGATATACTTATCACTTTATTATCTTTAAATAAGTTTTTGGTGAAAAAAACATTTTTAACGGAAGCTGTTTTTGTTGAATGTACTTGTATTGTCCCACAGACTCCATTTGTATACCGAATTTCAAGTCGATGCCATTAACCGTTGAAGAATTCCGTCCTGCGGAGACGACCCTGGCCGGACTACTAGGATATCACTACCAGATTATTGTATTGTCATGCAAGTTACATAAGTATTATCAAATTTCAAGTCAATCCAACTACTGGAAGTTGGTCGAATTTAACTTGCAAGATTTGATTACAGACAGATAGACAACGGGACAGATGAAACTTAATAAAAGCTTGTTAAATGGCGCAAAATTTTTCTAACACATAAATATGCTAGTTTTTTTTTATTGAGAGACGAACTGGAAGCAGCCCCTACTTTAATAATCGTTCGATATCAAGAAACACGTGAAAGTCATTCAGTCAAAACATTTCATTTCGAATAAAATATCATCTCAACTGATATCAGAATTTTAGAGAGATGTCCGAAATTATATTATAATTAAAAATTCAAAAAATTGACATCGATATATTTACACAATAAGAAAGTTCTGAAAAAAGCTTATTATGATGGTCATAATTTCAGGGTTTTCAACGCAATAGAGGTTTATGATATATGTATAGATAAACCGTTCAATAAGTAAGCCAAGGTTCTAGAACTATTTTCTCTAATCACGCTCAATTACCGTAATTATTCGCATTTATAGGGTCAGAGCTTTTAACGCCCAATTAGCCATGAAAGCTTAAAGGTCACTTTATCGCATGCCACATTATAAACGAGCTTACTAAAAAAGTTTGCTACTAATTACTGGCTAGTTTAAAAAATAAACACCAAAACCTAATGAGTTAATAGCGTAGTTTTTTTTAAATAAGGCATTATCTACACACCTCTCAGCCAAAACGAAATAATAAAAAATAACTTAACACGTTGAATGCGGCTCTAAACATTAAAAACTATCCACAAATGCGGTACGTATCAAATTTGACTCATTGCTGACTTGCCGTTCCTACGTTACGAATCACTTTCAATACGTAACTAGACCTACCTTCACCGGTCGGTATTCTTTGGAAAACGTAATTAAATAAGTATTTATAGCCAAAATCGAATGGTATCGAACCAAACTACACCCTACTCTCATAGCACAAGGGTCTTAAGCATGGTTTCTGAATTATTAGGTATCAAAGTTATGTATTGAATTTGATTCGTATAGCACAGGAGTATCTAAATTTGCTAATTCTACGAGTTAAAATTGATTCGTACCGCACCTATTTAAATTTAGTCGATAAACAAATAGGGAAGTGAAATGAACCAGATATATATCGACTGTCGATAGCAAGCGTTTTGGTGAAATTTATTAAAACTTTGTTAATTTATTAAGACAATAATTTGTGGGTTCGGTTGATTTTTCGAAGTACCGGGAATATGGACAGGGACACTGACGGCGTTCATTACCTTATTTTCCAAGATTATCACTTTTAAATTTTCAGAACATAATGTTCAACTTGAAACTGTATTTTGGTTTTCTTGCAAAACTCGGTCTATAATATCCTACATGATAATTTTATATTGATGGCGGAAGAAAGTAGCTCTCAATATATCACAACTAATTATCTCAAGGTGCAAGGTACTTCACTATTTTCTCAAATGGCGGTACGTGTTATAAATAATACGTATAGCACTGAAGTAAGACCATAAAAGATGATACGTTCAGCACTGAAGTGAAATTATTACGATACAGTGCGTTAGTATTAAAAATAATTCGTACTTTCAACATAGTATTCTCGAGTAGTACTTGATAAATCATGCCCAAACGTATATTTGTCTCTTTCAAGTTGTAAGATTTGTGGTTTTTATGGCTCCCGCAAGTTGGGACAGGTAGAGGTTATCGGCTGCCGCACCGACGCAAACTACGCGATCGCTTATTTTTTAACCCCCGACGCAAAAAAAAGGGGTGTTATAAGTTTGACCGCTATGTGTGTCTGTGTGTCTGTCTGTGTGTCTGTCTGTGTGTCTGTCTGTCTGTGTGTCTGTCTGTGGCACCGTAGCTCTTAAGCGGGTGGACTGATTTGAATGCGGTTTTTTTTATTTGAAAGCTGGTTTCTTGGCGATGGTTCTTAGACATGTTTTATTAAAATCGGTTCAGCCATTTCAAGATCATCAGCTCTTTTGTTCGCTGCGGTAGGAATTTTATATGCATAATGGGTATTTACTTTACTTTCAAGCATATTTGGGACGTAAAATTTGAAACACCCATGTATGCTGTATAACTATGCAAGATTATGCAATTTTCGACCTGATGCTGCAGCCAGGATATCCAGAACACCAGTAGGTACACTCTTGATAAAACCATAGCAGATATATCGTGTTTGGATTCGTTTCGATCGGTTTTTGATTCTATATACAATGCAATGGTGGCAATAAGATGAGCTGATGCTGCAGCCAAGATATCCAGCACACTTGAACACTATAAAAAATAATAGCACATTTGTCGTGTTTGGATTCGTTTTGATCAGTAATTGATTCTACATACAATGCAGTGGTGGCAACACGGCGAGCTGATGCTGCAGCCAGGATATATCCAGCACACCCAGTATACCTACTCTTCAAAAAAAATAGCAGACATGTCGTGCTTGATTCCTTTTGATCAGTATTTCATTCTACATTACAATGCAATGATGGCAACACGAGCTGAGCTGCAGCCAGGATATTCAATACACTAGTACACTTTAAAAAAAATATATATAATAAAGTTTAAAAAGCATGAAATAAAAAAACTAAAATTAAAAATTTTAAAAACCCCCGACAAAAAAACGCCCGCAAAAATAAAAAATAAAAAAAACGCAAGCAAAAAAAAAACCTCCAAAAAAAGACAACTAAAAATTAAAAAATAATTATGCACTACCTAGCTGTTATCCGCGACTTCATCTGCGAACAATTCGTTTATCCCTATCCCGCTGGGACTATGCTCATTTCCCGCAAAATTAGCCTAAGTTAATTTAGTATAAATACCTAGTAATATTTTTTGTATCTAAGCGTCGTCGGTGTCGGGGGACCGCTAAGGTTTAACAGTAAACTAAAGTATACATGTTGTACTTTTCAAAGTATTAACCTTAGCGGTCCCCCGACATCGACGACGCTTAGATACAAAAAATATTACTAGGTATTTATACTAAATTAACTTAGGCTAATTTTGCGGGAAATGAGCATAGTCCCAGCGGGATAGGGATAAACGAATTGTTCGCAGATGAAGTCGCGGATAACAGCTAGGTAGTGCATAATTATTTTTTAATTTTTAGTTGTCTTTTTTTGGAGGTTTTTTTTGATACGTATAGCACTCAACGTGTTAAATTCCGGGTCCCAAGATAGAGGCTCAGCCTAGTTTGGGATCCACTCTATTTAACTAATAATTGATTGTAATTATCCTGGTGTTATAACAAATATATATTTTTTTAATTTTAATTTTTCATCTTATTTCAAAAATGTATCAATTTGTTATTTTTTTTTGTGTACGTTCTTTAATTACTCGATGAGTAGGTACTGATTTCGAAAATAATGATTTTCTATTGTTTTGAGTGGGAGCTCGTGTCGAGCCTCTTTGATGGATATAAGTTTCTTAGTGTCATGTTTTTACATCGTTAAAGTAAGTTTTAAAATATCTTTTTAAAAAGCCTGAAACTATGTGGCTATGGCCAACCCATTAAAAGCTTAAACTAAAGACTGTTGAAGATTTAATAGTTTTCCTCTCGCTTAATCCCTTGCTGACAACAAAGGACGACACTAATTTGAGCTCACAGAAAAGCTTTGAGAAACTCAATACTGAAGAAACTTTCTGCTTCAGTCGAGATTTTTAAAACACGCCATTTTATTTGAAGACGCGTTCAAACTTATTATTTCGGCTTACTGTTTTTATATACTTGATGAAATAATGTAATTGTTTTATAACAGTTTTAATGACTGACGGTGAATTACAGGATGAAGTTTAAATCGTGATACAAAAGTGTTTCAAGCTCCGTTAATGCTGGACAATGGTTTACTGTCTTTTCTTCGAACTTTGTTGTCCGAATTTCACTTGCCAATCAACTTAATTCGCTTAAGCCGAAGTTTATCAAGCAAAGACAGTCAATAAATCTCAATGTAAAATGGCGGACATTTTTCCGAACTTTGTCTACGATCGCAGTAAGGGTTCAAGTTCAATCACTTACTGAGGTCAAGATTGGTTTTGGAATCTTTTTGTATTTTTATTTCAATTCAAAATTTTTACTTTTACGGTCATCCCGTGAAACCTAAATTGAAAATACAAACCGAAACATAGATCAACGAACCAATCACCAACCAATCTTAATTTGATTGCTTAATAGCGACATCTCTTGTCCGGGTGAACGGTTAGTTCCGATGGAGGTATTGAAGGCTTCTCGTTGAGAGCTAAACAATATAGATGGCGCTAGGTTAGTGCTTAATTGGCGAAGTAAACAGACTGAGATATGTGATGCATAGGGAAATTCGTGTCTGTGCCGTTGACCATCAGTGGTGTAGCGGTATAGCACGCGGCACGGAATGCCGAGGACCTGGGTTTGATTCCCAGTGTTGGTCTTATTTTTCTGGTTTTTCTGTGCATTTAAGTTTCGGTTTGTATTTTCAATTTACTGAGGTCAATTGGAACATACGTAGAGCTCGCCATTTAACACTACTCTAAACCATTGATAGCTACAGACGTAAAATTGGCGCTAACTTGAAATTTTATTGCCCGACCATCGACAAGCGCGCAATAGACTGAAATTTATCGATGCATTTTTGTCGAGCGTAAGGCCGGGCGCACACTGTCAGTTGGTAATTGTCCAATAATCGCTGTCTAGACGGAGTAATGTTGTGGGCGAGGTTTAATATCTATTACATTCCTTGGACTATTCGATAAGGCACGATCTGATTTCTATTTACACTCGATCAATAAGATATTAGAAATATTTTGTCTTTTTAAGGTTTTTCCGCCTATAATATTCGGTGTTTATGGAACAAACGGACTATGTATAAATAATTATAATAAAAGTTTTTGCATTATAGTTTAATTTAAATTAACTCTGACCTTAGTGTTATCTTTATGGTTTTAATGTCCCATTTGCGTTATCAAAAGACGCTTATTAAAAAAAAACTAATACATGTTGAATAGGTATGATTTTTGCTTTAATTAAATTATTTCAATTGCGCAAATTATTACAATATAATCAATATTCAATCAATCAATTAAATACAGGGTGAAATCTAGGACGTGATACAAAATTAGTGTTTCGTGCTAATATAATGCATTAACTATTTTGTTGAAATAAGTCTGAAAAAATTGTGGTTTCTATACATTATTGAAATAAGAATATATTGATGATGATGATGATGATTAGCCAGCATTAACTGAGCACGAAACACTAATTTTGTATCACGTCCTAGATTTCACCCTGTATTTTAACACCGCTGTCCAACATATGGGTGCATGACTCTACCTACTTACCAAAACGTAGGGCATGACTCTACATTTAAACTTACCTGCCTTAATTCATGTACAGATATTTTTGAACACTTTGGCGAGTGTGGCCATACTGACAATTAAGTTTTTTGAACAACCTAATATTAAACTACTTAACATGATTTAACCCCTCGTCGTCTATCAATCCAGACATTTATTGCCTTTTTAGGGGAAAACCTTTTTCCAAAACCATTAACTTTGGAATCGAAATATTCATCTAAATTAGGTGTCTACAGTAATTAATGTGACGCAAACACGATTTCGACGTAAAATTCATTAAGTTTAAAATTTATTGGGTGCTGAGTTTACATAACGGTCGTTATTGGTTTGAAGTAAACATACAAATTATATAAATAAATATAATATATATAAATAAATAAATATCACGGGACAATAATATATAGTAATAATATTTAGCACGTTTTTTGAAATGGTTTATGAAATGAAATGAAATGGAATGAAAAATTAAATATTTATTTATTCACAATGAACATATCACACACTCGAAATATAATAATGTATCAATAAGACCATCGTAAATGCGTTTCTTTTATTTTATAACTTCATTTCTGCGCAAGCTCTTTCATTTATTGCTTTCCGATCCGACTCTCACACATTCAGCCACCTTTTTAAATGAATTGTTATTTTTTTTATAGATAAGCACAATTCCAATCTCCAACCACCGTTGCAAATGCTGATGATAAGAATATTTTTAGAGATATTTTAAGTATTTTAATAATACGTGGTTATATTTCACAAAATACTTCTATTTCAATGTTTTTCTTGAAATATTCACAACTATACATTAAAAGAAACGCATTTTAATTGCCACAAACCCATTATCGTTTCCAACAGTGTCATCATTCTCAATCTTAACTCATAAAGCTCCCCTCACACTCGCGTGACCAAATTAATAATCGGTGTTCAAATAACGGGTGTGTTCTAATTGTATAAATCATTGAGACCGTGCGTCATTCTGTGGCTTAGTAAGTTCTTTTTCTATTAGGAAACGAAAGAAAACAAGCATGAGGTTCACCTGACAATAAATAATCATCGCTGTCTATACACAGCCGTAACATCAGAGTAGATAATAATTGTAAGGTATCTACTATAATAGTTCCGTTGCGACTAATAACTTAAAAATGATATTTTCTTAATACAAACATACACATTCTTCATGACTATAAGTTTCATATTTTGTGACGTTTGCATTTTTAATTATTTCTGGTAAAATTTACAAAACGTCTATTTACAGAACACATCACACAAAATGTCCCTATAAAAACATACCCATTTTCATTTAAAATCAAAATCTCCTAATACCCTGCATTCGACGTTTCTAATAAGTCCGTGCGCGAACTTTCGACAGTTACAAATTAAAGCGATGGCCAGTCGTGCGAGCACGGCTGAAGCGCCGCGCTATGTTGGTAGCGCGTGACGCGAATCCATAGAGGCTGCAGATGACATGCCAATGCCTTCTACAAAAAAAAAAGTTATACGGCCAGCAATGTTTGGCGCGGAATATGATTTGCGAATGTCGAACGAAAAATTTGTGTCAGTGGTTCTGTGGTCAAATTGATTTTTAGGTAATCGCTAAGAATCAACATGTGACTTGTTTGAAAATATAATTTGAAGGATAAGGGAGACTTAGGTTATGTTCTTACTTAGGTTATGTTATGTTGCATATTATTTTCAGTATTTTATTTTAAGGCTAAGGATTCAAAGAGTGCATGTTTCAAGTTGATTGATTTCTGAAACCGTTTATTTTACAAAATTGTTGTCATAATAGAATTGAAAATTGAGGACGGAAATGAAAGAATAGCCTTTTCATGGTGTTCTAATTATGAATGATTTTCTTCAAATTCTTATTCAATTTCTAGATGATATCTTTAAAATAAGAGAGAGAGAGAGAGAGAGAGAGAGAGAGAGAGAGAGAGAGAGAGAGAGAGAGAGAGAGAAAAATTTATTTATACATATTCGATAGACACAAAAAATACATTAACTATTAAATTAAATAACATGATCAAGTTTAGTTTTCTTACTTATGGCGTCACAAAAGCCAACATCACAAACGTTGGCCGAACATTGGGCCAACACCAAAACGTGTCACAATACACGTCCCAATAACCCGTGTAGCGCGCAATCGGAACCCTAAGTGATTGTTTAGCGGAGTGTTATTTACTGTGAGATCGCTGCTCCGGCCGCGGCACGAATACTAAGTAGGGTAACAGGGAAAAATACTCGAACTTTTACTTGTGGCAGATTAAATACGCGTTTGGAAGTATGCACGGCTAGGTTTAAATTGTTTTGTGGTGCAGTTGGGGAGGCGGTGAAGAAGTTTTTTCGTTGTAGAAAGTGTTCGACAAATATTAAGTATATTTAATTTCTCCTAAAGATAAATTATAAAATGGAAATGCTTATCTACAAATATTCAATAGGCTTGTTCTTGTGGCACGATATGAAATTAAATTGGTATTTATGTTAAGTGAACGTTAAGAGCAACACCACAAGTCACATCCAATCCAATCCAATCCAACGATACCCTATGCTACGGGGCGTATAGGGGAGGTACTTACTTTTTTTAAAGATCTATTTTACCGCAATCTTACACTAATTACAGCATTCTAGTATTGACTGTCTTTGAGCAATGTCTTTGATTTTATCTATACGAGATAAATACGCGTATGAGTAAAAAATTCTAAAAATAATCTGCTACGTCAAACGCTGCAGTTTATTTAAAACTATGTAATATACAGGTATGGGAGTTGTAAGCCAGAAGCTGTAATATAATAAAAATAATAAATAGATAATGTAACAAATCACTAAGTCCTCCTAATTTAAAACAGTTACAAAAAGACAATAACAACGCTCTTTTTCTTCCTTGGTCCACCAACTTGTCAACTTAAAAAATATTTCCACGAAAATTAACAGGGCACTGTTAAAAATTAAAGTCGTTAAAAGGACCACAAGCCAATTAATACTCGGGTCCCAAAAGGGTTAATTTTAATGAGCCACCTCCATCTAATGCGGGACGCAAACATTGTACCGACCACTGTTCTGTGACCCCGCGAAAGGTAAACAAAAGTAAGAAAAGAAATAAGAAGGTAAAGGACAAGAGCTACACAATTAAACTTTCTATTTTAAGCTTTAGCGTGACACCTAGTGTTGTTTTTGGGAAAGGAAGGGGGAGGGGGTTATTGTTGTTAGTTTTAATATTGAATGGTACCTATAATGGTACCTTATACTTAATGTTCGTGGCATCGTTACAAAATAAGTAACAGTAGCGTTGCTCAAATAGTTGTAGGTTTGTATTTAAATTTGAGTCTCACTATATACACCTTGTTTTTGTTAATTTCCGTTAAATTCGACACGTTGCTCGGTACATTAACAGAAACTACCTGGTATAATGATTTTTGTTAAAATCGAAAAAAAATATATTTTTTGTTATTCATACATAATAAATAAATATTACAGTGTAAAAGGTCCCTTAGAGTTACACAAAAGTTAGTGTCAGTTATGACAAAGTTTAAATTCCATTCATGACAGCACATGCCAACCCATACCTAATAATCTCCTTGTAGCGAATAGCTATGAACGAAAACCTCTTTACTGACGAAATTTAAAAGATAAACAATAATATGACGTAATAAAGGACCTTTTACACTGGTTCAGCTATTAAATTTAATTATTGAATATCACAAAAATAGTAAGAGTTAAGACACTAGTTTCTTGTAGAAATTAACTCTATTTGACCTGAATAACCTTCCCTTAAAGTTAACGGAAATCAACACAAACACGGTGTATATTAACTGTAAAACAGAGCTGCTTGCAATATCACTAGAGAAGAGCATATCATATAATTTACTACGTGTGTAATTTTGCACATGAAACTACCGCGAGACTGACTTGTTAAATATATTGACCCGGATAACTCACGTCTTAAAATCGAGTTTAGCTCGACATGTTTCAGGCTAATCCGTAGCCCTTCCTCTTAGGAGCAACGCGACTCGGCGGCTGCTGCAAGTGCTGCAACACGCGCACTCACGGGTCATTCGCGCGGGTGCGGTTGCAGCAGCTGCCGAGTCGCGTTGCTCCTAAGAGAAAGGGCTTAGCCCGAAACATGTCGGGCTAAACTCGATCTTAAGACGTGAGTTATCCGGGTCAATATATTTACTACTTGAGTGAGTTACTTGAGTTTACTACTTGATATTTACTAATTGGAGTCCAATGCAAATCAGAGATTACGATGACATTTGTGTTTCTTTATTCGTAAAAAATAATGATAGATTATGAACCACACACACATTTTATAGTGAATCAATTCTATAAATTGCATTGAAATGGTTCAATTTCAAAACTGCATCTTTATAATTTTATAAGAAAATCTTATAACATCAAACAGCAAGTGTTACAACACTAAAATATCCTTATTATTTTGTTACTAAACGAAAATGCTGAGAGTTCTAGCAACACTGGTAGCTCAGTGTTACCAGCTTATTGTTACTTAAGTAAACATTGTGCTTTGAGACGCAATTAGAAGGTTTACTTTGGTAGATTTTGTTTGACTTGAGAAGGTATGTTGATATTAGCTATTAGAATTCATACAGCTTTTGTTTCAGGTACCTGTACTTTGGCAAACTGTTTTGGCAAGTAATTAACTAATTACTTTGAATACCATATGATTTTGTGTCTGCGCAGATTAAATGTAAGTATTTAAAAAGTTAGTTAGTACAAAAATAAACGAAAGTTACCTACCGATAAGGCTTATTCATGGCTTACCATGTATTGTATTGTATAAGTGCAGCGGCTCTCGAGTTTTATGTTTAGCAACACATTTTAATTTTAATAGATAAGATATTCTGTTGTTTTTTTTTTAACAGCATCCTGCACAGTCTGTCATCATCATCATCATCATCATCAGCCGGAAGACGTCCACTGCTGGACAAAGGCCTCCCCCTTAGAACGCCATAATGAACGACAACTCGCCACTTGCATCCACCGGTTTCCCGCAACTCTCACGATATCGTCAGTCCACCTGGTGGGAGGTCTGCCAACGCTTCGTCTTCCGGTTCGTGGTCGCCACTCGAGAAATTTTCTCCCCCAACGGTTATCTGTTCTTCGAGCGATGTGGCCCGCCCATTGCCACTTCAACCTGCATATTTTCCAGCTATGTCAGTGACTTTAGTTCTTCGACGAATTTCCGTATTCCGGATTCTATCGCGCAAAGAAACTCCAAGCATAGCTCTCTCCATAGCTCGTTGCGTGACTCTGAGCTTCTCTAAGAGGCCAACAGTCAAGGACCACGTCTCAGCGCCATAAGTCATCACTGGCAACACACACTGGTCGAAGACTCTAGTCTTCAGGCACTGCGGATTATTGGACGAGAAGACATCACGAAGCTTCCCAAACGCCGCCCATCCGAGTTGGATTCTTCGGGCGAACTCTTTTTCGAAGTTGGACCTACCCAATTGGACAACTTGTCCGAGGTAAACATAGTGGTCAACAACTTCGAGTGTATGTGTATGTGTACACCTTGATGGCGGCCTCAACTTCGAGTGCATCGTTCCCAACGATAACCGGCACGGGTGTGACATGGACATTTGACATGAATAATATTTGTCTGTGTAATTAAGTTTTTACTCTATAGTCTGTGCAAGTTGACAGCTGACGTTCATCCTTTTTAAAGACCAAAGAGCGTCAATAAAACAGAAATCACTCTCCATAAACCGACTTCGACTTAATGAAACCGTATATCTCTCCAGCTGTAATTCAATTATACGCAACAATCACACTCGCCCACTGAAGGCAGGTGCATTTTATACTGCCGAAGGAACCCTACAGCCATAGTTACATGAGGTCCAAGGTGCGAACGATAGGCGGGGATTCATTTACGATATTTGTGTCACTCTGAGTTGTACAAGTTATCTTTAATAAGGTGTTTGTTGCTTTACAATAAATAAACCGTGACCGTGGGAAATGACACCAAGTAGACAACGCTTGCGCTGTGCGTATTAGTCTAGATAACCTCATCTTATAGATAAAACATTATCATCATTTCAACTTGTAGAACGTCCACTGTTGGACATATAAGCCTCCCCCATTGACTTCCAGTTGCTTCGATTGAAAGCGCTGTGGCGGCTTTAACCAGGTCATCCGTGCATCTCATTAGTGGGGGTCCATCCAATGCTTGCCGATCTGATTGATAAATATGTAAATAATCCGAGTTTAGACTTCCAAGAAAAATCGTGCAAGTTGCATTACATTGCGGCGTTCGATTGACCACTACAAACTCGTTGGCTTTACGGCCTCGCAATGTAATGCAACTTGCACGATTTTTCTTGCAAGTCTAAACTCGGCTTTAAAATAAATTAAACATTCTAAATTAGAGAACAAAACGTTCGTATTCTTCAGTCATAACATTTGCATCTACTAGTAGAATCTTTGTGGCATGAAGACAGTAAGAAAGAAAAGTAAGCGCCATTTTTTACCATTCGTGATGGTCCTACCTTCTAAATTTCTTAAGTAATTGTCAAGAGATTATTATTAAGAGTGTACCTACCTTTATGACAATTTTAACAGATCAAATATCAACTATGGTGGACACTTTCAACTATTCCTCAAAAAGTTAGACTAACCACCAAAACGCCACTCTCAATGGCAACTTCTTAGCAACGCCCGTGCCGCAACCGCCCGCTTCCGCTTCATCTCCCGCGCCCGCTCGCGCCCATCCCGCACACATGTGCGTGGCCATCCATAAATCGCGGAACCCTCCAGACTTCACCGCGCCCATTAACACGGCCCGAGTTAGATTTTACGCGGCCAGGAATAGAGTAAACACGAATTCGGGAACGGCCAGGGACTAGCGCTCCTGGCTTTTTCAGGGAGCTAAAGATTATATCGTCTTTATACGTGGTGTAGAATAAAAGAGATATTTCAAGGATTTTTTGTTTCTTTTCTTCGCATTCCTAGAATTATTTTTTGAGCTCTAATTAGAAGTACACTTGATTTTGGAGTCATTTCAAAGATGTTATCTGCGCAACTTCTTTGTATTAAAATAAGATTTTACTTATCTCGCTCGTTTATTTACCAAGAGGGTTTTGTGTTTACTTCATAAGGGGGCCTTATGGTAACCGAAAAATATTTCCATTTAGTACTGAATCTACAATCTTGTTTTATCTGTATCCTCACTAATATCATAGATGTGAAAGCAACTCTTGTCTGTCTGTCTGTTTAATGTTGATAGTTTGAGATACTGGGAAAGACATATCATAGTTTTGTTATGGAAAATTGCACAATTCCCGCGGGATAGCGATAGACTAATTCTTGGTAGACGAAGTTACGGGCAAAAGCTATATTCTGGCTTTATTAAGGTACTATTAACTTAATAAACTTTTTCAACTTCAACTTTTTTTTTTTTTTTTTTAGTTTCCTTGATAAAGTCACATGCATAAATCTATTCCGAATGCTTTAGTGTTATATTCAGATTTTTCTATAAATCACATATAAGGAATCCCGGATCCCAAAGCAATAGTCAAACAAAATGACTCTATACAAAAAACAAGGCAATGGCCCTCGAGCCACCTGATCCCGGATTTATTACTGGGGGCCAATGATACAGGGCCCCTGAGACGTCAACTTGACACCTGCACTGGCTGTTTTAATTTGCAATAAACAAAAAAAAAACGGCGCGACACTGGCGGGTTTTTTAGTCTGCTTCGAATTTTGAATGTACAGAGATGCCAGTAATGAGCTAGTTTCCTAATAAATTTTAATTGTCAGTTAGATTATCAGAAAATATTGAACAAGCATTTATTCTTTTGCTAATTATACAAAAAAATATGAAGAGATTATAGCCAGATATATTTTTTATTTTTTTATTAATTAATAATTTTGTTATTTGATTGATGGAAGAAAAAATACGTATCCAATATTTTCTGATAATCCAACTGACGAAATAAATAAAACCACATTTTTTAAACCCAGGAAACTAACTACCCAATCAGACGACCATATGTACGACGAGCCGAGTAGATTATAAGGAAGTAGAATATTTTTAAATCATTAAGTACTTTATTATAACCATTATTTTATCATCATCGTAGCATTGGAATACTGGTCAGATATAAAATCTCTAGTCTGTTCAAACAAAACAAAAGAATAAAAAAGAAAACAAATGCAGTATACATTTGTATTTCGAATGGAATTTTAATATAATGCGGTTGACGGCATTTCGAGACGTCTGCGAAGTTGCTTGACAATGAGGTTTCATCACTATAACTTCCATAGAGTCAAACCATTGTTCGGAAAGCGGCTCTAAAGTAATATAAAAGTCAGATGTAAAAGAGAAGAGGATGCGATAAACGTATTACACCCGCTGACTGACTTTTACATTAAACGTAGAATGAGATTTTTAACTTTATGATATGAAGAAAGCATTGTGATTGAAATTATGATAACATTCAGCTATTTGATCGGGTCGCTAGTAGAATGACAGAACGCAAAATGACCACAAGGCTCTAGTCCATATCGCAAAATGACAGTGTCACAAATGTTTTCTCGTCTAGTCCACATCTTATAATAATAGCTATATCGATGCCAGACAACATTAATTATGAAAAAACTGCGGAGTTATTCGTCGAGTCAGTTTTTCCGATTTCAGTTTCATACGATGCTAAAAACCTGCCTGTACACTAAAATAGAATTCATAATAAAAAAAACTTTTTATACACCTAACCCGTTATCGCTCCGAGCACACACCAAAAAAACGGTAAAACCTATCGTTTACCGGTAAATTCATTCAGGCTGTAGCCACAAATCGATTCGTGCCTACAAAAGGTGATAATCCGTAAATGCTAATACTCCTTTGAGCTTCAACAAAGCGGCCAATACCGTACCTATGGGTGAGTTCGTTCAAAGTTATTGCGGGTATATTTACGCCGTTCACTACTTTTGAACCGCAACGTTATTGGCATAGTGTTGGTTACGAACAAATTGCGAGTTGTAATAAGGTTCATTGAGTTTTGGAATACAGATGATGATGTTGATGAATATTGTGTTGTATATTTTTAATTAGTTCGTCAGTTCCGATTATCAAAAAATATTAAAAAAGTATTTTCTCATGTGTCACTTAAAAAAAAAACCGGCCAAGAGCATGTCAGACACGCCCAAAATAGGGTTCCGTAGCCATTACGAATAAATTAAGTCATATTTTTCCAAGGATTTAATTTTGTACGGAATATTTCAAGTTAATGATAATGACAATTTTATGATAATCTATGTAACGGACTAAATAGCAATAATTACTTAATATTTTTTTCAAGCAGGAAAGAACACAATGTAGTGTTTTTAATATCGAAGGCTATTTTCACTTACAATAAAATTCAAGGTGACAATCTGCCTTATGTTATTATTCTGACATAGAAACAGTCATAAAAATGGTAAAGCACTTTCTTGTCTGTTTATATTGTAGTAGTTTATATAATGAAGAAGTGAAAATGTAACGTTTTAAACTTTCGTGATGCTCACTCATAGTCAAAATACCACAAACGGGATAACGGGACTTCAGTCTACTCGTGACCACGGCAACTGCAATGTTGCCGAAACGTCGAGGTAAATATTACTTGTTAAAAATAGCGTGATAAGTCCCGTTTGTGGTATTTTGACTATAAGTGAAAATGTGTTGGATTTAAATTGCATGTTTTTTTCTGTCGACATTTAAAAGTGGACACTTTACCTATACAAACAATTTTAACAAATTCTTAACAACTGTCGTCACTTGTGCTCTCGTGCGTAAAATCCCTTACTACCCAAGCATTTAAAGGGTGTAACAGCGTGTTTATTTTGCACCTTACACTCCGCGGCACAATGTTTGTAGAGACATGCCATTCGAACGGAAATTTGGGTCGTTCAAAGCCTTTACACGTTACATTTGGACAGGTGAAATTCGAGAGAAGTTCACAACAATTTCCACGTCTCTAGTGGACGTAGATCGAAGTTTTTTCACCTATTATTTGACTTGTGTTTCTATCTCAATTACGATGCAGACTTAAGAAATATCATCGACATAAATCGTAATGTAATATGGATGGTGAAACAGAGGGTTAAAGCAGTTAAAGTGTCTCACAGCGTGACGTCACGCGGAATATCAACTGACTTTTTTTTTTATTTACAGGTAGCTTTAATTTTACCCTATAATCTCTTTATTCAATATATAATTTAAAATTATAACTAAAAGTATAATAAAAGTAACTAATAACTAAACTATAACCTAGAAAAAAAATAGTAAATGGAACTCCCGCGCGGCATGGACCTAAAGATGCTGGCAGCATTTCCTCGCTGTATACGAGTAGGTATGCTAAAACGTTGTCCGAGGAAACTGCCAGCTCTTCTTTATTTATTTATATATTCAAATTACAACTTAGGTACTACACATTATATATTCTCGCCAAACTGCTACGTTTGATGGCGACTACTATCGCCTATCTTTGAGTTTTCCTTTCTAGTTTAGGTGAGCTTGAAAAGATGCATTTTAGGGATAAGTTCGCCTTTGTACTCTTTTTGTTTTGTTGTTTTTTTTTGTATTATTTTGTGTTTTATGTACAATAAAGTATTTACATACTTACATACCGGTGGTAGATTTTTTCCGACATTCATAAGTGCTTGTTATAGTCTAAATTGAATAAAGACATTTTGTCTTGACTTGACTAAATACATACTATAATCTTCATAATATTTTTTTGTTTCATTGACGAAAAAATACGTGTTCAATATTTTATGATAATTTAGTAACGGAAAAATTAGTTATTTTGAGGAAACTTGCCCATTATTAAGAACTTCTTTATATCAAAAATTTGTAACAACACAATAGGGATGTTGACACCACCAATCAACTGACGTACTTTTTATGAGCTGTCAAAGCACAATTCTCCCATAGAGTTTCAATGGCAATAGCGACTTATGACGTCATAAGTCGCTATTTCTTCGACAACTCAATTAACTAACTATTTAAAATAACTAACTATCTAAAATCTAAGCTTCCGAGTTACATTTATAACAAACTTAAATGGTCACCTTCATATCACAGGGTCAGAGCTACGCGCGCCCAGGTGCTATGCGTCCATGCCCACAAAACCTGTGCTTTTCGGGGTAGTTTCAGATACCAGGCAACCAAGTGCTGGAATAATATACCGCCACCCATTCGTAATTTAGGATCGAGACCCAATTTTCGCAGCAAATATAAAGAGCACTTGTTATCCATCCAGATACAAACGTCCTGAATCTGAATCTGCCCCCTAACCTGGTTTCTTTTTCTTTTATTTTTTATTTTTTCGATTAGACACTGCCATAATTTTTCACAGATGTTTTCATTGTTGGCCGGTTCGATGCTTAACTTTATAATTTTTTTGGCACACAAACATTGTTTTTTTGATTTTTAATATGTAATGGGTTGGTTCTATTATTGTTTGTCTCTTTAAATAAAGTAAATCCTTTATATCGAATAATTAAAGAGGCACAGACTGATTGCCTTGTACAGCAAACACTACGGGTTTCTGACAGAATACCAGCACTGCAGGTTACTGCAGTATATGCTGAGTCAGCGCCCATTCAAGACATCGTCGCAGGGCTCTCAATTTAAAGAATAACACGTGAACTTTATTTTGGCACTAGTTTTAAGTTAAAAGGTATTATTGTATATTTTCTATTGTACTTTGAGCTTTGTATGCTGTTTTGAATAAAGATTCTATCTATCTATCTATCTATCTATCTATCTATTTATTTGTTTTAAAGCAACAAAAAATCTAATTTTACAGTAAATCCAAAATTAATCTGGTTTTCAGGGCTAAAATAAAGCGTTTTTAGGGTTCCGGAGCCAAAATGGCAAAAACGGAACCCTTGTCTGTCCGTCCGCGGCTTTGCTCAGGGACTATCAATGCTAGAAAGCTGTAATTATGCACGGATATATAGGTAAACTATACCGACAAAATAGCACGCTTAAAAATTCAAAAACAATTTTTTTTAGGGTACCTCCCATAGACGTAAAGTGGCGGGTATTTTTTTTTCTCATCCAACCCTATAGTGTGGGTTATCGTTGGATAGGTATTTTAAAACCATTAGGGGTTTGATAAAACGATTTTTCGATTCAGTCATTTGTTTGCGAAATATTCAACTTTAAAGTGCAAATTTTCATTAAAATCGAGCGTCCCCCCCCCCCCTCTAAAATCTAAACCGGTGGGTGGAAAAATTTCAAAAAATTCAGGATGGTAGTCAGTATATCAAACTTCCAAGGAAAACTATAGCGGCTAAGTTTGCTTGAGAATTATTAGTAGTTTATGAGTAAATAGCAGCGTAAGGTATAAAATATACCTAAACTTGGAAGATTCTCCGTATAAAATTCGAAATCCTTAGAAAAATATTACTTAATTTTTTCGTAATGGCTACGGAACCCTATTTTGGGCGTGTCCGACACGCTCTTGGCCGGTTTTTTTTTACTGTAGTCATGCCTTCGAATTATTTTTTAATGGCGTCAACATCCTCGTTAACTAATGACATCTCCCACACTGCGGCACCGTAACAAACATCGCAACCTGATACTAAACCATCATTATTTACGTTTCCTCTCACAACTTCACCATAACTTCAAAGGATACCTTCAATATTTGAGTAGCGGATTCCCTTCGCAAATAATTACCCAAATTAGGGGAAGGGAGTTTTACGCACGCTTTAATAAATGATGACGTAAGTTACCTGTAGTCAGATGTACTCCGGCTGGGGTTACCATTTCAAAATTAGATGAAAATTGCGAAGATTATGTTTCTTGTAATGTAACCAATAGGTACAGTACGATAAGTAGGTTGAAAACAGATTAAATAGTTATTAAAACCTTACATATGAATTTGTTTTTGTCCGACTTAAAAAAACCGGCCAAGAGCGTGTCGGACACCCCCGAAATAGGGTTCCGTAGGAACCCTAAAAAGGAGGAGGTTCAAACATTGTATATTAAAAATATGTGTTACGAAGAAAGTTGTCCTCTAATTAGATTTGTACTATTTTATGTAATCCATTTTAATTAAATGTAAAAAAAAAGAGGCGGAGCGTGCATATTAGTTAAAACCGGCCAAGAGCGTGTCGGACACGCCCAAAATAGGGTTCCGGAGCCATTACGAAAAACTTAAGTAATATTTTTCTAAGGATTTCGTACTTTATACGGAATCTTCGAAGTATAGGTATATTTTATACCTTACGCTGCTATTTACTCATAAACTACTAATAATTCTCAAGCAAACTTAACCGCTATAGTTTTCCTTGGAAGTTTAATATACTGACTACCATCTTGAATTTTTTCAAATTTTTCCACCCACCGGTTTAGATTTTAGAGGGGGGGGGACGCTCGATTTTAATGAAAATTTGCACTTTAAAGTTGAATATTTCGCAAACAAATGACTGAATCGAAAAATCGTCTTAGCGAACCCCTAATGGTTTTAAAATACCTATCCAACGATACCCCACACTATAGGGTTGGATGAGAAAAAAAAAATCACCGCCACTTTACGTCTATGGGAGGTACCCTAAAAAAAATTGTTTTTGAATTTTTAATTGTACTGTTTTGTCGGCATAGTTTACTTACATATTCGTGCAAAATTACAGCTTTCTAACATTGATAGTCTCTGAGCAAAGCCGCGGACGGACAGACAGACAGACAGACAGACAGACAGACAGACAGACAGACAGACGGACAGACAGACAGACAGACAGACAGACATGGCGAAACTATAAGGGTTCCGTTTTTGCCATTTTGGCTCCGGAACCCTAAAAATACGGATGAATTGGAAATTCTGAATATTTTCGGACATATCCGGATATGTAAACTCTACTTAGGATCCATTAAGTTTGGTTGAATCGTGAAACATACTAAACTTTTATGATTATTTATTATCCAGGGTGATCAATCCAAATGGGTCAGTATGGAGAAGTCAAAAACAATTAGAGATATCGAAATCTGTTTTTAGGAACCACGGCGACACGAGGACAGACGCTATTTTTATGAAAACAAAAAACTCTTCTGTCACAAAAATCTCATTAAATATAATTCAATTAAATAAAATGCTTCAAAATTACTTCTTAAGCCTAATAAACTGTAAACTTTTACCCGATTAAAATGCAAATTGCAACAAAATTATTCAGTATTTCGGGAAATACGTTTTAGGGCTAACTCAGGTACCTAAATGCGTTAGGGGGTGCTCCACTTAATCTGCATACGATAATCGGAGGGTGAAGCGACATCTGTCGTGAATCTGCATACAACTTTGAATTTTGCCCAATTTGAGGCATCGGGCCTTTTGAATTTATAGAATATCTACTCTGTACAGGATGATGCGTTTTAAAGACAAGTTTCCACGGGCCCATATTGAAGCAGATACAATTCTTAAGCCGAGTTTAGTTTTGCAAGAAAAATCGTGCAAGTTGCATTACATTGCGAGGCCGGTAAAGCCAACTAGTTTGTAGTGGTCGATCGAGCGCCGCAATGCAGAGCCGGATTAAGCCAGCGCGGGGCCTGTAGCAAATTTTATCATGGGGCCCTTGATTTGCTTCAAGTTTATAGTATAAGTAAAATATTATATTTAAGTCGATCATATTGATACCATCTCTTTCTTTGGCGGTGTTTTGTGTTGGTTTTGTTCTATTTAATTAATTTAGAAAAAAAACATGCTTCTATCTGAATTGACGTTTTTTACGATCAGAAAGCATTGGTCAGCGGGGCCCCTAGATGCGCGGGGCCCGTAGCATTTGCTACTCTTGCTATGTGCCTAATCCGCCACTGCCGCAATGTAATGAAACTTGCACGATTTTCTTGCTTGCGATTTTATTTAAATAAATTGCACAGCTTAACAATAATAACTAAAGCACTGTGAGACTAAGATAGATGGGCCATAGGACAAAAGCAACGGAGCTCCGTGTCTAGTCATTTCGGAACTACCCAATTCGTTCTTATGTAAATGCAACACGTCAGTTGAGGGAGGCCTACGAGTATATTCAGTGGACATCCTATGGCTGATACGATGATGATGATGACCTTGAGTACATACCTAATACCATAAGCTCGAAAAAGACGCACGTTCTAATTCCGCTCCAGTCTCTACCGACCAGTGTCAAGTCTAGACTTTTTCAAAACACCATGTATTTTGATACCATCAACGCACCCTCTATTATTTTCAGTTTTCCCGAATTTTCCCCAGGTTTTCATTAGAAGGGGTGCGTTTAGTGACTTATGCAAACAAAGGGAAGGGGTGCCAATGGTAACAAGTTGCATTCTGCACCGCTGTCTGCTTTTATTAAAATTTGTGTTCGGAAAATTTTGGTGCGTCCGATTTTGAGAAAAACGGATATGGGTTTTGGCTTAAGGGAACACTAATGGGGAGGAGTAAATTATGGTTTAGATACTTAAATCACGACGCATGAGCTAGTATCTGCACGGCACTGCACTTGATTTTAGTAGATCTTAGTAAAAATTTGTGCCACTACCATTTGGCAAGTTAAGCGCTCCAGCATTTTCATTTTTATTTCGCACTTCGCTTTCTGAATATAAGTTAGCAACAACGATTCTTACGAACATTTACGAAATAAAAAAATACAAACCGAAGCAGTTCTTAAATAATCTAAACAGTATTTGTAGACCATTAGCAAGCTTGCCACGCAAAAAGACGGTCCCCTCAATTCACGGAAGTAGCTATAGGAGGGTATTTTAATGGTTAAAAGGCAGCCCCAGAGAATTCAACACCTGAAGTCTAGACGAACATTTGCTAAGTTTAAAGTGCGCTTGTTATTTGTTGAAGACCAGTTTTGTTCTTATTTTGTTTTTATTTTAGAGCTTGATTGTTTTTTTAGACAAAGGTTTTGTTAGAATCTTCGTATGTAAGTTATGGCGGTTTGTTAAGTGTTAGTACTTAGTTCTAGCTTAGCTTATTCACACGGATTCACCTTCGTAAAATAACGAATAAAAGTCTAATAGTTCCCTATTTCGATTTGAAATATCCAAGCACCTCCACCCAAATCTGTCAAATTTCTGGTTTCTGGCTCCAGAAACTTAAGCTGTAAGTTATCTCTCAGTCAGTCAGTCTGGCTGTCAATACATATACGAGAAGTGCTGTTTTACTCGTAAATGTAATTTGAAAGAGCGAATAAACAGGTCTTACATAACACACTTACAGCTTGAAGAACGTATAAAGTAACATCCTTGTTTAGTTTACCTGAAAAGAAAATAACCTAATTAGTAAATGTTTTCTCCTACAACATTGAAATTTTGATATTTAAAGGATCAAATGAGGTCAATGTTGCCAAAACAATAGAAATTAGTGTTCCTAATCATACACGGGGTCCAATTTAAGACCATAACTGTTCGCACTGTTACGTCTTATAATAGAACATTTTAGCATATTTTAGTCCCCTTAAATTTAAACATATATATTATTTATCAAGCCAGCACTCCTGCTCACTTTATCTTTCAACAGTATACCATACACCCTGCGAAGCAACCACTTTCTCTTATACCCTGTGTATGGTACAGTGACACCGCAGGAAGCAAGGGTCTTGATAAGTAAATTTGTTTAACGTGGTCACTATGATGGGCAAATGGGGTATTAAGTGGACTATTGGCCGCCGCGGGTGGCCCGCAAACCGTTGTCAATTCGATGCCCAGCCCTTGCAGGAAGTCGTAATGAAGAGAATTGGAGATCGACGATTAGTTTTGTTTGGAGGCTATGGTATTGAGAAAACAGCAAGCATGACGAAATAAAAGCAGTTTTTTTTTGTTTTATGATACGTACGTTGACGACATCATCACCATAAATCAATACTGAAACATCGAACAAATTTACGTCGTATTAAAGAAATACCATGTTGTATCTTAGACATACAAGGCTCAAATACAAAAAAACTGCCTCTTCTTTGGGTATGTTGTTGACTGAACAGCCACATTATATAAGTAAAAGTTGTCTTGCACACCACAGTACTGAAGTTCGGAGTTGGTAATGCGAGCGCTGCTACTCAGTCTCATAGGTATTAGGTCCAGGAATATTACCGAATTACCAGGAATTACCAGGAATATTACCGAAAATGTAATAAAGCATTATATTCAAAAACACAGCTTTTCCTAATCTCTCATTACCAGCACCTTCTCCCAATCACCTGCCTGATTTCCGTCAAAATTACTAATAACCGAAACTGATTTACGCCAAACCCAATTGAAACAAAAGACGAATTGACATTTGAAATGATTCCAGAAATTTCTAAAAAGAATTCTCTAAAAATAGGGTACGTTATTACGTTGGTAGGCAGATGCAAATCAAGTGGGGTTCCGTCTTGCAGGGGTGCTGAAATATGGACGTAATAAACAGCAATACGGTGAGCGGGCCGCAGTTATGCACACCTGACTGGCATGGTCACCCTATCGGCGATGATATGAATTAGTATTAGGATAAAAAGTGGTTTGGGGATGAAAATTTAAAAGATGAGGTGAGGATGGAATTTTGTATGGTTTTGTTTACAATGTTTTGAATGATTTCATCTAATTAGATTGAAGCACGTAGATTTTACATAAAACCCATAGAAATACATACAAAATTCCTGCCGTGAAGCAGCAGTGCTTCCACTGTTGTGTTTCGGCGTGGAGAGTAAGACAGCCGGTGAAATTACTGGCACTTGAGGTATTCCATCTTTGGCCTCTAGGTTGGCAAAGCATCTGCAATAACCATTGGTGTTGCAGATGTTTATGGGCGGTGGTGATCTCTTACCACCAGGAGACCCACTTGTTCGTTTGCCTTGCAGTCGAAAAAAAAAGATACAAAGTAGTGAGTGTCGTCAAATAAAGATTCAGTTATTTACAAATCGAATTTTATACAAGCCCGTCCATCCGTTTTAATTCGAAGGAGTAACAAACACACACATACTCACTAACTTTCGCTTTTTAATATTGAGCAGGATAGTAGAATTCAGATCTTCGAATATGAAATGTAAGATGCATAAGTAAGAAGTTTATTTAACGACAATATTTACAAAACAAACAGCGCCATCTGTGTTCAAATAGAGTAAACCACATTTTAAATCCCACTTCCGCGCTGCGATAGAGAACGTAAAACTGGGTACTGCAATTAATTCAAGGGATTTGCATGACAATTGCATTAAAACAATCCCGGGTTCCGTTTGTACTTTAAACTGCAGTTTAACTATTTTGGGGTGCATTTGTTGCACACATTGTTAAACAGTGGTACCATTAAAATTGGTTTCATGCTAGTTATTTACTTATAATGACAATCTGATAGTTTGTATAATTATAATGCGTAAAAAAATAGAGGTAAGTACCTACTTTATTCGAGAATGTTGATTTGTTTTGATATTTGAGAAATAACTTAATCAACTTAAATTGAAAATACAAACCGAAACATAGATGCACAGAAAAACCAGAAAAGGTTTTTCTGTGCATCTATGTTTCGGTTTGTATTTTCAATTTAGGTTTCACGGGACGACCGTAAAAGTAAAAAATTTGGAATTGAAATAAAAAATACAAAAAGATTCCAAAAAAAAAAACAATCTTAATCAACTTAGTAAATTTAAAAATTTCCGACATTGTTATTTCAAAGTTCAATATCTCAAAAACGGCTGAACCGATTTTTTTATCAATAGTTTAGAACCAACGCAAGGAAACTCGGTTTCATGTAACGAAACAACATTGCAATCGATCCATCTATCAAACTTATAACTGCCCTCATTTTTGCATTAAGGGTTAACACAACATTGAACATCATCTCTTTCTAATGTTTGCCGAAATGGTAATGAAATGAAGATGAAATGAATGAACCGAGATGGTAATGAATGACAAAAACCGCCGTAAATCTTCTGTGTTTTCGTGGACCCACTGAAAATCAGCATCGTTGCACTATGCGCTCCGACAAATCGTCAGTACTTTGAAAAAATCTCGTATCTAAAATCAATATGTCAACAAAATTGAACCTTGACGTAATGTTCATAGTTCACTCGGAAAAGTTATCTATTTTGAGGTACGAGATTTTTTTTAAGTAGTGACGAAATACTGTGTGATATCCTTTTTGGAACGGGTATTCCAACACTAACCTTTTTCTTTGTGTAGATTTAAGTAAAAACCTCTACATGATGTGATGAATATTATTTCAAAATAAACTGTTCTTTATTTTTTCTAAATGTGAAATACTCACTTCAAAACACAAGTGTTACAATAAAATAGCTACACTAACAACAAGCTACATATAAAATTTCAACAGCTAATAATTGCATGTATTTCCTGGCTGCAGTTAGTGTTCTGCAAACAATCTCAAAGTACGATGTTAAGTCGAGACTGGGCAAAGTTCTGAACCGTTCATAACCAAGCACTGTCTCGAGAGTGCATCCCTACTAGAAAAGGATAAAAATTGTAAATACATTGTTGAATAGGGTATTTCAAGAAATAAGCAATTTTAATTATAACGAAATCAAGATCAATTTTTAACCCCCGACGCAAAAAGAGGGGTGTTATAAGTTTGACCGCTATGTGTGTCTGTCTGTGTGTTTGTGTGTCTGTCTGTGGCACCGTAGCTCTTAAACGGGTAGATTGATTTTAGTGCAGTTTTTTTTTTGATAGCAGGTTTTCTAGCAATGGTTCTTAGACATGTTTCATTAAAAACGGTTCAGCCGTTTTTGAGATATTGAACTTTAAAGTGACAAAGTCGGGGTTTTCCAACTTTTTGTTGGTTAGGTTAGTTCTAAACGCTAATTGTAAGATTTACGGCTGAAATATTTTATTTTTATTTCATACAGTCAGAATCAAAAGTAGCGGATTACTTTTTTTGCTTAGTCATGTAATCATGTAACACTGTCTTTTTGTATGGTGTTAAGTACGTTGCTGTAAAACGATGCTGTCCCTACATGAAAGTTACGTTCTACATTCGAAAAAACATCAGAACTAAGCTCTAAATCATCAAGTTGAAATAACAGTGCATTTTCGTCACTAATAAAGCTAAACCACACCGCACAATACGTCAGCAAAGCGTTCAGCAAAGTGCCATTTGCGGTCTTTTATAGTCCCAGAAAAACGATATTCACAAAGCTTTGTTAGCAACAGCCGCGGGCGATATTGACGTAAAAGCTGTATGCAATAATTTGTCACATAGGGTGGGCAGAGGGTCCGTGGCAATTCCAGTGTATGATAGAATAGCACTGCTTTGTATTGTACCTTTGATCGAACTGCACAAAAGCTAATGAGAAATCATGAATTGGGATGCGCATTAGATATATCCGTGCACTAGGTACTACAAGTTACCTATTACATTAAAAATATATCTGGATTTTCAAAACATAATTTAACAAAAAAAAAAACTCCAGGCTAAGCTCGGTCGCCCTGGTACTTTATTAAACACTATAAAAACTATCGATTTTTTCATAATCTAGTATCTGTTGCCCGCGGCTTCGCCCCCGTTGTAATTTTTCTTTCATAAAAACCTTCTATTGATAATAACAAACACAACAATAAAAGAAGTAGCGAAATTAGTCTAGCCGTTTCCGAGTTTTGCGCTTAGCAACACATTTTACAATTTATTTTTATTTATAGAATAGAAGAATAGATTTCCTTATCACCAATCAATTTACACAAAATATTCACATTTACAGGGAGGAGATGTGCGCAGAGCCAACCCTCAGTAATTTGATAAATGATCAATTAAATAGTTTATGCTTGCAACATTAAAAAAGTTAATCTCACTGATACTGCTACGATTTTCTAGCAGTAGGGATTATCCTGCTCGTGTATCTCATTTCAAAGTAAATACAAGCTTCAATTTACCCATTAGAAAATGGTGATGCCGAGAGAATGTATCTGGCAATTGCGAAGATATATAATAACCTTTAGTGATCCCAAGCCACAGTCTGGACATTGTCATGACGCTGCACTTTCCAGTTACATTACTGTACGCCCGGAACACGTGATAATTTAATAATGCCCACCAGTGCTCGCAGACTTCTCTAATTGGTCGGTTTGCTTATGCTACCTCGTGCTATCTCTCCATAAGTGTGCTTGTTTTGTTTATAATTAAGGTAAGATATAGTAAAACTAGACTGTGAAAATCACTCGGAATTCGTTGGTTATTTTCGTTTTCCTGAAGATTCAAATGAGAAAGAAATAGAAAACCAATCTTTTGTTTCAAGTGCGGAAAGACAAACGACAAAGATTTATTGAGGGGCCACATAAGTAAGAAAATAGTTGAAAAATGACTAAACTAGAAGAAAAATCAAGAGAATTTGATGTAATGATTAGAACACTATTACTTACAACACCGTGCTTGTTTCCCCAAATTCAAAACGTAATAAACTTACTCGTTAACTAAAACTTCTCGTATAATGAACAAGGAGCTATAAATATAAATAGTTCTACAATATGTTTATCTAGCTGAAATTATAGCTCGTCTGGCGCTAGGCGACATTTAATTAGATATCCTCATACGGCTGTAAACGTTTGCGGAAATTCTCTATTTGTCCCGAGCAACGTTCATTTTCTTTTTGTGGGACAATTTCATCTCTGAAATTAGTTAAACGAATTTTTGTGATGTTTTAATTTCATCTCGTTTTCTCCTTAGTTCATTTGAAGCATTCGTTGTTTGTAAATTATAGACCTACTTGCGTTACAGTAAAAGGTAGCTTAGGTATTTTTATGCATGATACATACTCAAAGACCCAACAAAAAAAATAGGGATAAAATATTTGATTCAAGATTTAAGAAGATTGAATATAGTTGAAACTGCAAACTTCCTTTTAAACAAGAACATAAGGGTAGCCTTAGTTGTCTTATAAAACTACCAACTGACTGGAGATAGTTCTGGTGTGACGCAAAAATTATCCATGCCAACCACTTGATTGCCTTACTAATTTCTGTACATCAACTTGGTAACCAAAAGAAGAATCGTCTCACATACAAAGTTTGTTGTTTAAACTCCTAAACCAAAAATCAATCTCCGTCACTACAAACCGTGAAGTAACAACCTGTCTCAAACCGCGTTCAAAATTAGACAAAGACGGGTTGAACTAATAACTCCGGTTATTAGGAAACCGCATCCGTCGGCCGTCTCAACGACTTGTCACTCCGCGGTTGTCGCAAGATGGTGGTGTTATTGAAACGCGCGGAGGAATGACAAAGGAAAATACACAGAGTGTACAATGCAGACATGCAAATGAAAGAGATGAAAGAGGCCTAGTGGCAGTAAAACACGTTGCGCTATACTGAAGAAATTAAATAAAAAAAAATCCAGAATCAACTCTCGGACGTCGGTACACAGTAAAAAAAAAGTAATTTCAGGAAATTGGGTTCAAAAAGTAGTAAATAAAACATGAAATGCCAATGTTATTATATGATATGACCAGGAACTAGACGATTGAATGGTCTTGCAGTTAGAGAACTTGATTTATAAAGCTTGAGGTCTCAGGTTCGATGCCCTTTAAGACACACTGTTTGCCCACGAGTTTTGGATGTTTAATATGTATTTTTCTATTCGCATGTAGGTATGTTCATCTGTTGCCTAGTTATAGCACAACCTTTGCATGCTTTGGGGTTAGGTTTGGCGCAAATTGTCCCTTCCTGACACCACTACAATATGAAATAGTTTTGTGTACAAAATTAACAAAGTGTACGCTTTGATCCAAGAAAACAGTAGAAATATGCGTACCTAAGCTCACCCCCAGTCTCCAGGCGATCCTTAAGTCGCTGGCCAAATAAAAGGAATTCCTTAACTGAAAAGGTTTCTTTGAATACAAGGACTTGGCATATATCAAGTGCCCTCACAAATGAAATAGCTCGAGGACGATTTCTCAGGACAGGCAGCGCCTTGTTCCCATCTGATACATTCATTTGGGCACGTTAAGTTTAAAAAGAAAAGGAACATGTTTATTAGAAACTGAAGAAGCTTTAGGCTTTCTAGTTATTTGGTGTGCTTAAACAAGTTTAATTTTGAAAGTCTCATACTATGAGATACGTCATGTCAAGAAAGAAGGAAAGGAAGACAATACATTTATTATGATATTATTAATAATCAAAGACTACTTGGAATGGAGTTGAGTATATGTAGGTTTTTACGGTTGTCAGCAAACGTAAAGTATGTAAAATAATTTCATTAGCTTTTTTGGATCAAAATTTCAGGGCTGAAACAACTAAGGTTCTTCAAACAATAAGTTTACTCTTTGATCGAAGAGCTGGCCACGAACACGTAATTTTGCATATATTAATACAATTAATTGTCAGCTGCAATATTTTCTTTTAGGTAATCTACTTGCTCGTTGACCTTTATCATATACAAAGCTACTGGTACTGTTTACCCATTTTTTTAATATGAACCTGTGAGTGAGATGTAAATATGAGCAAGAGAATGAGTGCCACAACTATATTAAAAGTAAAAACAGGAATACAAAATACATTTTACGATTAGACAGAAAATAACACAAGCAATCACATCACAGTTGAGAGTTGTATAAAGATATTAAATTAATTTACACGCTTGAAAAACATAACGTTCTTTCGGGTAGTTACGTGAAAAACTAAAACTTGAGATCTTATAGCATAGATGCCGAATCGCATTCCGCCGTAAGGGGAACAGAACCTAACATGATTCTCCAAGGGACACTCGAAAAGAATCCGTCGGGTCCCTCCTTACTGTAATCTTGGCGATTATTAAAATCATATATCTTGGGCTCGGGTATGCTAGGGATGCACCCTGATTTCTTGAGGGCGGGGGTGCATTCCCGCGTCAAGTTCTTATGCATGGCTTTCGATGTACTTACTTATTTACGAAAAAGGTTCAGGAATAAGATTTAGGAAATTTATTTTGAGGTTTAAGATTATAGTCTGATACACTCCACATTTTTTTCCAATGTTACTCAACATCGTTTAATAAAAAAACAGTACCTAAAATAGAAGTTTGTAACTGACATTTTATTTTATTTAACTTGACAGACGATAAGTAAAACCGCTTAAAAATATGTACGGTCACCAGCACCAATATCTGAAACAAAAATGTGTGTATAAATATCTGATAGGACTCTATTTCTAAGGCCGGTAGGACGTGTTAGATATTTTTGCACGCTCCGCTGTGGCAGATATTAATGCAGGTGACTGTACCTACAAATTGAAAAAATCCAAATCAGTACCATTTTAAAATACAAGACGTCGAGAGCGACGAAATAAAAAAAATATGCCTTATTTCTCTTAACTTACTTGGAATTCAAGACGCTTACTTTGAAAAAAAAAAACTTCCGACAAATAAAACATCGCTGTGCAATAAGCACCAAGAAATTCCCAAGGCGCATTGTTCTGAAATGCTGCATTACAGCATAATGCCGTCCCGGGAATGTCACGTGCCGTCAAAGGCGACGGCACGGCACGGCATGCGACCCATCACAATATTATTCTTACTCATGCCTTTCTTGCCTCTTGCTTTTCATTTCTTGCCTCTCATTATGATTCACTCATTCGTAGATAAGCAACGTCGTGCCGTAGAAATATAATGTTTTCCTTCCATTGTGTTTAATTAAAATATAAGGGCGTTACCACGATTAATGAAATCAAATAAATATAACAATATCACACAGGCCAAAGAATTTATGGGGTCGACACGCCAACGTGAAGAGGCCTTTGGTTCCATTTTATATACCAGGGTAAAAAAAAGTGTCGTACAGCAGTCATGAAGCTCGATCTAATGCCATCATCTCCTGACATTCATTATTAAAAATAAACACTATTGCTATAGAAAAAAAAAATCAAAGAAAAACAAGCGCACTACAAGCAGCCTATCAATCCTAGCCTAGTCTGGTTGTTTAGCTTGGAGAAGTCTCTGAATGGTCCAAATATTTTCATTAACAAAAACTTGATGGTTACAAGCACAACCAAAAAAAATCCAAATAATTGCAGCTGTTTTTAAGCGTGCTTACTGCGCGATTTAAATGTATTAATTTAAAAGATTCTTCTACTAAGCGTAAAAACAAACTAACAAATAAATAGACCTAACAAGCATAGCATTAAAAAAACCCGAAGACTAAATTGCATTCCATCACACCGACAAATTGAAACCGCATTTCAACCTTTCAAAAAGCAAGGCCCAGACAAACAACTGATTCGCAGACGTTCGAGAAGATTCGCCAATTCTCGCCTCGCGCTGGTTTGTGGGGATCCACTTGGCTATATGTGAGGATTCGCTTGGTTATATGGGATCCAGTGGAGGTAATATGTCTGAGCTCTCTAATACCGCGGTCCCGGGATTACTCGTTATTGGTTTATGTTTGGATTTTGTGAATGGCTGTGAGGTATTCTGTCATAGAAATGAACGTCGCATTTTAAAAGGAATACATTACAACGACTCTACATACAATTTTGCTGGTGTCCCTAATTAAATGTCCAGCTGTATAATGCGGGACTGAAACATTTCATTGTTATTTTTGATTAAATATTTTATTTCCTACACTTGCCAGTTTTCATGTCCATATTTTTCTATGGCATATAAAATCTAAGTAAGCGCTGTAAATAAATTAAGACAGGAAATTAATTGGTTTCGTAATTATAAGAGCATAATCAGACGTTTGCTCATTTTGCCACACATGTCGCTAATTAGTTGTCCACAGCTGTATATTTTTTATTTGTTTATTTATTTCTTGAGATTTATGGGCTGTTTCACAATCCATTGATTAGTGTTAACTGACGGTTTAGTGTGACGCCGTCTCCGTCTATTCGAACAAAACAAATAGAGACGGCATCACATTTAATCGTCAGTTAACACTAATCAATGGATGATGAAACAGCCCTTTACACAGATTGCATGATGAAGCGCAACATAAAATGTCTATCAACAAGAGAACCAGGTCCTGGTTAAAGCCGCGGGTTCACGGTGGCGGTGGTGGTTGGTGGTGGTGGATGCAGGCCGCTCCTAACCGAAGCAACTAGACTAGAGGTCTATGGGGGAAGCCTATGTCCATCAGTGGACGTCCTATGGCTGAGATGATGATGGTATAATGATTACCTACTAAATAACAGAAGCAACATAATAGAATCTATAGTCAACGGCGGCTATGAAGTAAATCCTGACAAACACCTATGAAGTAAGCGAATCACACTCACACTTGGCCTTGTTTTTTTCTCAGTTTCAATAACTTTGAAACGGAACTACGACTATTTCAATCATGTACCCATCAGCAAGTCTATCACTCATACTTCATACTTCCCAGCCACTAATATTTCCCGACAAGTTAGCAAATAACTAAAACGGCTGACGCGCAACAGCTGTGGCTTTATGAACTCCTGGTACTCGCTCTGCAAACTTTTATACTCTTTGTATGAGATGATTGATTTTGTTAATTTGAGAAATATTGGATTTAAAGTAAAAAAAGTCCTTCCGGCGTCTTACGAGTACGTCAAAGTCGTAAAATGTCCAGGTGCCCAGGTTGTAGAATAACCAGGTTCACAGGTAAAAGCTAATACATAAATAAACATAAATGACGCACGAAAAAATTAAACCAAAAGAATATTTAAAAATCGTATTCCTGTAGCTTTACAGCCCAAATATGCTTTATTCTTAAAGGATGAAAATCGAAAGATACTATAAGACAGCTGTACGTGTGGATAGTCAACCGTAGGTCGCGGTCGCCCGTGACTGGAGTACAAAGTGCGGCCCGCGGGCCCCGTATACCTATCAGTCTGCTCACTTTCGTTCGACCAAGCTCGGGAAAGTCCCTTGAATGGATATTGGCTGGACTTGTAAATGTGTAGAGGTTTATTGAGACAGTATTCACTATTGAAAAGTCGTTTGAAATTTTGGAATGCTGGTATAATTTATAAAGGTATATAAGCAGGTATTATGAGAAGAAAAATGATTACCTATACAATCTTTTCATTAAATAACTGAAAATCTGATAGTAGTTTATTCAGAATCGTAAACGGATTAGAGAGTTAGAAAGGTTATATGACAAAAAACAAACAAAAGAGATTGCATTAAAAAATATTCTTTATCAAAAACTAGTTATATTATACCTGAACGGTACTAATTAAGGGATACATAACCTCCTAGCTTGTTGCCCACGACTCCGTCCGCGCAGAATTCATTTATCGCTATCCCGCGGGAACTGTGCAATATTCCGGGATAAAAACTTCATAATGCCCTAAGACTCAAACTAATCGTAACTGTATACCAAATTTCATCTTAATCAGTTCAGTGGTTTAGACGTCATGAAGTAACAAACAGACTTACAAAATTTCATATTTATATATTTGTGGGATTTGTAGGTGCTGAGTTTAATCATGGGGGAGGCCTATGTGAAACAGTGGACGTCCTACGGCTGAGATGATGATGATGATGATGAGTATAATCATGGAGGTAGTCTGAACCTTAATTAAACCTACCTTACTTTAATTATCAAAACAAGACGTTACATCTTAGCCCGCCGAGTTAATCTTAACTCTATTATTTATGTTAAACTTAAATCCATTTAAATTTAAATGGCAAATACGTGCATTGTATGCAAATGGCCCCTCCCCTGCAGGTTGTAAAATTGGGGATGTTTATAGTGTTTACCCCATGTTTATGGGTTTCGTAACGTTGGTTCTCGATCGACAGTAGTCGAAGGGAACTCGCTCAACCATTACGGTGACTTACCACATAGATGTGGTGGGAACGGGTTCAAGTAAGCTATGTTCTTTATATGGAAAGATGTGTCTATCGGCTATGGATGCTGTCTGTCAGTATGGATGTCTACTACTCAATCTGCACGAAAATCAAGCGTGAAACTTTTTTATATCTACTGTGACGTCTCAAGAGCGAATTAGCGATGTGAATTCCCCGATGTCCGCGCAAAATCATTTCAAATGCGCCGTCCGCCCGCGCCGTGGGGCTCGAGTTAGTCACTATAATTAGTTAGTTAGCGGTCAGTCTTTGTATTATAGGGCCAACCCCGGCGTTTGGTCGGGGTTCGGACACGCGAAGTAGATGCATTTGCGTAATCTAGTGTAATTTATATCTGTGGTTCTATCCTATTCTAAGGCGCGGGAGTATGGTAACCCTGGAGGTCCCAGTGATAGTTCAACTTGGTTTCTCCTAATTCTTATTTTATCCGATATAGGCGGTGCCACCGGTCACACACACATGAACAAGACATGTCATGTCATTCATTCTCTTTATATACGATAAGTTCCTCATGAAGCAGTGTGTGTAGTCATTAAATTTGCGTGCCAATCTACCTGCTATGTAAGCCATTCTAGCTAGCCTGAGTCAACGGGGGTATGCTGACAACCAGCGCTGGCAGCTTCTGAGCAAGCGCAGCAATAAGCTGAGCCTTTTGTCACACAGTGCCGGGACTGGCAAATACATAGTTACTGTATTAGTTTATTGTTTATTTGTATTCTGTGTGCCTATCCTGTATTGTTTATGTTGGCAAATTCAATCTTCTTCTTCTTCAATTTAACTATAACAGTTCACTTCTAGTTTCCACGAGTGTAGCAAATGGTAAGCCGTGAAGGAGATGCATTCACGGGATTTATCTTACCACGGCCGCCCCCGTAAAGCGTCTCAATTTTATACTCTGCTCAAGCAACGAATCGCCAAGCGGGGCTACTGATCGGAAGTAATCGATTAGTAGGTTGTCGCAGTCTAATTGAACTTTGTGTGCGTGTGTGTAAAGAAGGTAAAATAGAGTCCATACTAAAACTATAAATGCGAAAGTGTGTTTGTGTGTTTGTCCGTCTTTCACGCCGTAACGAAGCGACGGATCGACGCGATTTTTGGCATAGAGATAGTTTATGGGCCCGAAAGTGACATGGGCTACTTTTTATCCCGCAAAAATGCACAGTTCCTAAGGGAACAGCGTGCGATAACCGAATATCACGCAGGCGGAGCCGCGGGCAAATGCTAGTAGGTATATAATAGTAAAACAGATATTAAGTACAATGTTTTTATTCGATTTAAAATTCACTTAAACGGCTCTCCGAAGGGATCTTTTGTACTGTTTTCTAGCAGTCACTAGTTGAAAAAATATTATTCTCTTGAAATTCCGATATTTTTACTTATTTCTTACCTATTTTTACAGAAACAAATAGGAGTCACGTTTTAAACTTTCGTGATTCTCACTCATAGTCAAAATACCATAACGGGACTTATGCTATTTTACACAAGTAATATTTACCATTATTTTTTGTTTTATTTTGTGCGGGTAGTTCGAAGAACTCGCGCTGCTAGGCGGACTTGACACCCCACACTTCAGTCTACTCGTGACCACGAGTGAAACGTCGAGGTAAATATTACTTGTGTAAAATAGCGTGATAAGTCCCGTTATGGTATTTTGACTATAAATAAGAGTAATTTCCATCCCATGTCATTGCAAGCTTTATTGTGGCATCCGGCTTGTTTTACACCCGTAGAGAAAAGAACCCGTTAAGAAAATGGTGACTATGACTTGGCTAAGAAATCTAACATTTGACAGTTCAATTTTCAAGCCAAAGCTCAACTATAGAATAAAAATCGTTACTTGAGTAATTACTCTTACTCAAGTAATGGCCTTTACTTCTCTATAAATATGGGTGTTAGTACTAAAGAAACTAGAGAATTTAAAGGTGATACAATTGTAGTAGGACTAGCATAATGCGTCATTCTGAACAATACATGATAAATACCCACTAATCACCAACTTAACAACCACTCACAAATCACAATAAAATGTTGTAACTTATAACATTTAATCGGAACAAGCAACATCTCTCATTATGAACGCAGCTAAGAACTAATTGCAAAGCACGTCGCAAACACTGAAATGTTTTACCATACGCTTTACAACTTTACATTTACATCTTGACAGCAAAACCATTCAAATACTCAGCTTTATCGTCTTTGCAGTAAAGTTCAAAATATTCCATCCAACGATGAAACTAAACTCCTTGCATAGTGAACTTTAAAGCCCTTATTATAAGGTCGCGGTTGAAAGCTATAAGTTGTGTGAATGGCATGTGTTATGTATGATCTTCTGAGCTTGTGACAAAGAGGGCGGCTATGTTTAATTTTCATTGACAAGCTTGCGGATGTTTACCGGTGACGGTCTTAAAGCCTCATATACGATACGAGTAATATTGTTCAAGTCTCGTTACACTGCTGGGGCATACGGCTATGTATTTATAATTGATCGACCATTGCCGGCAATGTACTTTAACCCGCACGACATTTTCAAAATATCTAAATGAGGTAAAAATTATGGTGTACCAGCAGCATAGTAAAAGTCTAGCGGTGTCTTTGAAAGAGTAGGCGGTTATTCAGACTAGGATAAGAATAATCACAATGTTTACACAATGCGGCTGTTGAAACCATTAAAAAATAATTCGAAGACACGAATCCAGTAAAAAAACGCTTTATTGTAGCCCTGAAAACCAGATTAATTTTCAATTAACTGCAAAATTAGATTTTTTGTTGCTTTAAAACAAATAGTTGATTGAGTGTGCGAACAAGTGACGTCATAAGTAGCTATTTCCATTCAAATTCTACGGGAGCGTTGTGTATTGACAACTCATAAAAAGTACGTCAATTGATTGCTGGTATCAAAATCCCTATTGTGAGAATGTTAACATGTTCGATTTGCTACCAGATGGTAGGCCATTTCTAAAATCTAACATCTAGCGTGGTGAACGGTTGTGATGCTACAGGATAAGCTCAGGTTGTGTTCGAAACGCGTCAGCGTGTGTGGTGGTGGTGATAGTTGAGTTTATGTGATTTTTGTAGCTCAGCTCAATCTGTAAATCAGTTGATCAACTTTTTATTCTTTGTTATTCTGTCCCGTTGCCCAACAGACAACAGTGACAGAGTTTCTTAAAAAAATTGTTATGTTATATGCTAATAATGTGCTTAGGAGATTGTTCATTAAATAATGGTCTTGTAACTCAAGTCAAGTCAAGTCAAAATCTCTTTATTCAATTTAGGCTATGATAAGCACTTATGAACGTCAAAAAATCTACCACCGGTTCGGAAAAAACCTCTGTTGAGAAGAATCCGGCAAGAAACTCAACGAGGTATTTTTTCTTTTAAAAACAGATTCACAATATTTATAAATGATATCTATATACTATACATTACAAATATTTAACACAATTGGGGATGTCTAAAAAAAATTACCCATGGTTTTTATATTTTTTTTGTATAGAATATTCAATTATAAGAAACTAATTTCAATATTTTTTCATTTAGTTCACTACTTTTATCAAAATTAATTATTGAAACTAAAATAGTTGAATGGTTGATGACGTCACAGTTCGATAAAGTGCTACCACATAGTTGATTGGTGCCATGTGGCACACGCTTTTTAATTATTTTTTTATCTGTGGGCAAACTTAGTGTCAACCAACTTTCACTATCTATTGTCAATGTCAATCCGTCCGTTCCATCATCGTAATTTTTTATCGTTTAACGCGCTGAACTGCTTTTCCCCGGATTCCGATTACCCTAATATTATATTCGTCGACCTGTGCTAGTACCTTGGACTGAAACTACTTATCCGTTGTAGTTTGCTTGCCTCTGGATACCGAGATGAATAACACTAGTCGTAATAGCAAAAAAGTTTTTGTGCACGTAAACAAGAACTTGAAAAGGCTATTGTGTTTTATATTAGATATCGATGTCGATTCAAAACGCCAGTATTATTGCTGTGAAGATCATCTAAATGTAAGTATTTTATTTTATACACTTACTAACCTTCAAATATGTATAACTATTGTCGTATTTCATTGTCCATGCCACAGGGGTGGTTTATAATTAATTGTTTTAGATTGGGTTCAGTTTACATTTCTATACTAATATTATAAAGAGGTAAAATAAAAATAATGCAGTTTTTTATGTACCCATGTAATTTAGTTTTCATCCTATTAACCTTCTGTACCATGAATCTACTCATAATTAAATTTTTATTTTTTTTAGCTGGAAGATTTAGAAAATTACCAATACTGGAAGTTAATGAAAGGACGGCCCAAACTAAAATCTACAGCAAGCCTCCTGGCATTTGGGTCAAGCAGTATTAGTAATATACCTGCAACAGTTATTGAAATCCCTGGATCATCACAGGTATGATTTTGAAATTGTTATCTTAGCCAAGTGCTAACTACAGACCTTTTTGTTGTAGGTAGTTGTATCCTCAATCTCAGTTAATTTAAATTTCTAAAAACATCTCTATCAATACTCGGGTGAAGACCAAAAAGTTGCACACCGTTAAAGCTGCGTTAGCACCTAGTTTTAATTTCCATTAACTTTTTCCATTGCGACACGAAAATTATCCATACAAATGTATGATTAATTTTCGTGTCACAATGGAAAAAGTTAACCAGAAATTAATACTAGGTGCTAACGCAGCTTTAACGGTGAGCAACTTTTTGGTCTTCACCCACTCTCTCCCAAGATCTTCAAAACATGTTGACCATTCTTTACCTATTTTAATTACAAATTATTTTTACAGCATGAAACATCAGAACTCCGAAGACTTTTTCTGCAAGATAATGTACTCTCAAAACCACCTGAAGTTCGCTGTCGCAAAATAGTTCCTAGTCAGATAAATACAATAAAGGAAAAAAGTGAAATAATAAAAAGTGAATAACAGCCAAAATAGTTTTATTGCACATACATACTTTCAATCTTGAAACTACTTACATTATATTTTCTTCAGTATCACCTTGTCTTGTTAACTTTTTTCAGGCATAGCATTTTGACAACCAGATAAGAGGCTTATAAGTGGTTAGAGACCCTGATTATGAAGCTTGGGGTCCCGGGTTCGATTACCGTGTCGGGGCAAGAGAAACAAATTCGACACACCCTAAGAAAAAGTGTGTATCTACAAAAACCAAATTTTACAGGAGAGCGTTTTAAAGTTTCTATAAATTTAAAATCGCAATTGCGTGGTAACTTTATATGCCAGAAGATTGAAATTTGGCATGGAGTACAATATTGTAACAATGTATTTTTATGATTTTTTATCGATTTTTAAATACGTTAGTTTCTTAATTATGACAGTTATACACTTTTACGTGATAATATGTTGTTATTTTCACGTTATTTTCGACGTGTAAGTGGCAGATACATACTTGTTATACGTATATTTAACTTCGACGAAACTGTTTATGCCAGATAGACATATATTATGAGTTACATATTTTACACTAGATTAGTCAAGTGACAGATATTGTACAGCCTTTCTAAAGATAAAGACTGGTAGTGGTAGATACACGTTTATCTTAATGACTGCCTTAATATTAAGTCATCTGTATATGGCAAATGCACACGTGTTACGCTCGGTGCGTTCCCGCGTAATATTGAATAAGAGGCAAATATTAAGTTTTGCTCTGGATTTTTTTTTAGCAATTTATGCAAATAGTTAGTTATACGTTTGGGAAAAAATATGTTCTAACCACTTTTTTGTTGTTTTTATTAATGTAAACGATAAAGTCGATACCGTAGAGTACGAAAATGCAATAGTCGCATAACTAAGTATCGGGCAGATACACACTTTTTCTTAGGGCGTGTCGAAATGTACAATCAATCGCTTAAGGGAGTGGAACCTTATTGTTGCAAATGTCATGTTGACATTCCACACATCTGTGTTAAAAAAAAATAGGGATCCCTTTGTTTCCCATACATTTTTTGTTCCGAATTTCGATGGTCAGAAATTGATATCCATATAATTTATAAATATAAACATCACTAGTCTTAATTTTTGTGCAGTATAATGCTTATTAGCTCTAATATTTATGGCACATAATATTAAATTGTATAATCACAAAAGTCATACATCCCTACTAATATTATAAATGCGAAAGTAGCTTTGTCTGTCTGTCTGTCTATCTGTTAGGCTTTCACATCGAAACCACTTGACCGATTTTGATGAAATTTGGTATATAGGTAGTTTGAACCCCAAGGATCAACATAGGATACTTTTTATTTTGGTAGAGGGCGGCACCGCGCGATAACCTTGAATCGCGCTGACGAAGTCGCAGGCATAAAGCTAGTTTTTAACTATAACGTTCAAAGATCTAACGATAATACAAGTGAGCAATATGGTTCGGAACAGAAGCGACTCAGATAGGTTAGGTTTAGAAGGCTAGGGCGGGACATAATTCAGTTTCCCTGTCTACAGTCGAACCTTTTGTAGTCTGGCCCATCATAGAACATTTTCAAAGTAAGAGTCATGTTGATTTTTCTTTGTCAAGTAATGCTATGTCACTGATATTTTCAGTGAAAAGGTTCCTTTCACAGTAGGTTACGATACAGTGGATTTGACTGTAGAAGGGTGAAATTGTCCCTTAATAGGATCGCTTTCAGTTAAGCTATGAAAAAAGTAATATTACAACTTTTGAAGAGGCTATTTATTCTAGCAAAATGAAAATAGAACATACTTTTTAGGATACTTTGTCCCTGTTTTATTAATATAACAGAACAGGCTTTCACTTAATCTAGGATAGAGCACTTGCCAATAGTTTTGGAAATATGTATTTCTCCCAGAAGCCTATGGACTTTTTGACAAGCTCATCTAATATATAGTTCTGTTCATAATTAACAAGAGCATATGTATTTTCTTATTTGTTTTCAAAGGGAAGCACAGGGTGTCGTAAGTGCAGAAAGATCGGTGTCCGGGGCCAAGCCAAGTAGTTTTCAAAGGGAAGCGTAGGTTGTCGTAAGTGCAGAAAGATCGGTGTCCGGGGCCAAGCCAAGTAGTTTTCAAAGGGAAGCGTAGGTTATCGTATGTGCAGAAAGATCGGTATCCTTGGCCAAGCCAAGTTGTTTTCAAAGGGATGCGTAGGTTGTTGTAAGTGCAGAATGATCGACGTCCGGGACAGTCCGGGTTAAAGAAAGGTACAATTTTCATTCAGAGAAGCTTATCGGAATCCGGTATAAACACAGCCAGGGTATTTTACTTGATTCATCTCAATACCTATATTCGTCGCAAAACAAGCAAGAATGACAATTGACAGTAATGACACTTTACCGGCACTGTCAGTGCCAGATGTCAAGATTGCCGGCCGGTCTAAATCAAACTCCGTAGTACAAATCCATGCGTAAATTGTGAAGAATTCTAACCACACATAATAAAGTACGATTTGGACCGGTCACGTAATTTACACCAATGTCAAATGAAGGTCATTGCTTATTTGTTAAATAATAAATTCATTACGTTATATTAAAATAAAATAACTACAGAAACCGAGTTAAAAAGCATTTATCTCGAAATGGTTTTCGATTTACTGTACATTGCAAAAAAATAGACATCCCCAATTTTTTAATACGACAAAAATATACGCTCTATGAATTATAACCTCAGAAAACATGGAAAACCCCTGGTTTTAAAGAGTTGTACAGGGGACGTAACCATGGCAACGCCGTACAGGGTAAAGTTGATTGTCCCAAATATTAGAAAAACAGTTTTATTTTTATTTTAAAATGCATGAAATAATATTCCTCTAGAACAATCTTTTTTCCAAGCACTATACCGGGTGTGACCTGTAATGCGAGCAAAAATTAAAATATAGATCGTCCTCGTCAAACTGAAAAACATTAGTACCTACAGCGACTTTTAAAGATAATGGAATCTTTGAATTTTCCTTTCTTCATACAAATTAAATACTGCTATCAATGTACGCCATCCTTGAACACAATTGAGGTCGCCTGTCTTTGATGAAATAACGGATTTGTCGCCTGTCATGCTACAAAGATCACGCATGTTACTTTACAATAAAAAACTAATTATTTTTAAAAGTCGCCGAACAAAAGTTGTTTAGTTTGAGGAGAATGATCTATGTTAAAACATATATTATTTGCTTATATTACAAGCCACACCCGGTATATAATTCAGATAAAAACAAATAACTATTATTAAGTAACTCATATTAAATGAACACAACGCTGAAAGAAGCATGCAGCGAGCGGATGTTTTTTGTTTCATCAAAACTCTCTCCAATAATCAAGGAAAATTAAATCGTATCCTTTCTCCCTTAAGAGTTGATTCAACTTTCTGTATCAACTTCTTGCATAGGCTAGCATGTTTAGAAGAATTTGAACCATAACGCTATTAGTTTAAAGTTATTTTTCTATGACTTTTTGAAAACATATGGTGACCATTACTCGTAAGCATGAGATACTAGCTTATTCACTATGCATTATTATAAATCACACTTTATCTTAATGGTAATTACTCTGTTAATAAATGGATGCAATGTGAACACAAAATGGAAACGACTAATTCACTTGGGAATTAAAAATCTGAGAAGAGCGAGTTGAGCTTACGCACTTCGGGTTCTGCGAAATTTTAAAAGTCAGCCATAAATAAATAGTTGAACAAACTGAATCGCATGCCAGGGTGGGACATTCTCATGATTAATTTCGCCATGATTTCTTCGGCAGATGTATGGAATGTAAATATAATATTATAGGTTCTAAGCTGGCAATTAATTTTCTTTGATTGTACGTTTGTATTATCTATGAAAAAAAAAATTTGCAGATCGGATTTTTTTTTTATTCGACTGGAAGGCAAACGAGCCAGTGGGTCTCCTGGTGGTAAGAGATCACCACCGCGCATAAACATCTGCAACACCAGGGGTATTGCAGATGCGTTGCCAACCTAGAGGCCTAAGTTGGAATACCTCAAGTGCCAGTATTTTTGGATTCAGTGATTTACGGATTTTTTTGTTTAAGTACTTGTATTGTGAGGACAACAATAATTAAGGAATTGTTACCAAGTTCCATACTTGTAGGTATGTCAAAGGGATGTTATGACTGGTAATTTGATGTATTCCTCGAAAGGGGTTATTCTTTAGCTTATTTGCAATTTTTTTTTTAAACTTACAAAAGAATAATTATTATTTGTCATTTATAAACCTTTCATTTTCAAAAAATATTTTTTTTGTCTTTTTTTTTGTTGAAGGAATCTTTAGCTCACTGGGTACTTATAAATAAGAAATTAACTGTCTCAATGCATGTAATTTTTTTACAATTTTTTACAAAACTCGCTTAACTCGAAAACTACTAAATTTGGACCCCCGGTTGACTGAGCAAAAACATTGCAAATAAGCCTAAGAATAAATCCATTCAAGGAATACCAATAATCCTGTATACATATAACTTTCAATTCCAATAGTTGATGTACCCATGAAAACATGTACTTTCAACAAATTTCCGTTTTGATTGCAATTAATCAATCAATCCAATCAAGCCACATCCATTTTTAAGTTAAGCTTCGACATAATACAATAGGGTGCCTTAAATTGTCCTTCCAGCCCACTTCTAACAACGCCATCAAGTTCGCATCGCAGTTTCAAATGTCAGTGAAATTAAAAAAAAGTCTTTGAAGTCAGTGTCAACTTACAGACAAACACACAATAAAATTACAGTAGGGGCGAAGTCATTACAGCGACGGGTCCGGTTACGAAGTCTCAATTTAGACGTTTCATAATCATTATGATACACTTGTTAGCATGAGGGTGTACTTTTGACGCTATAGGAAACTTTACACAGTTACGAATTATGCCTGGATACAAAATGGAGATTGAAAAAATGTTGTTATATTCAGAACTGCAGTCATAGTAGTACAATAATAATAATCATTCATGATTTCATCCATACTAATATTATAAATGCGAAAGTGTGTGTGTTTGTACGTTTGTCCGTGAAAGACTTAACGTCGAAACGGAGCGATGGATCGACGTGATTTTTGGCATAGACGGAGTAACAATTCCCAAGGGAACAGCGCGCGATTACCAAATTCCACGTGGATGATAAGCCGCAGGCAAAAGCTAGTAATACTATAATGTTTATGATGTACTAGCTTTTGCTCGCGACTCCGCCCGCGTGGTATTCGGTTATCGCGCGCTGTTCCCTCGGGAACTGTGCATTTTTCCGGGATAAAAAGTAGCCTATGTCACTATCGGGCCCATAAACTATCTCTATGCCAAAAATCACGTCAATCCGTCGCTCCGTTACGGCGTGAAAGACGGACAAACACACAAACATACAAACACGCTTTCGCATGTATAATATTACAAAATAAATAGTACAAAAATTGTTGAATTAGGGATGGTTGGTTTCCTGAATAAATAAATAGTAAAAAACATGATTTTCTGCGACAGACTCGATACTTAGCTCTAGTATCGGGACGTGAGGTTCGTTAGACTTACTTTGACATTTGTATCACATTTGCGATTGGTTAACTTAACGCAATGAGCCAATCACAAGCGAGACTGGTCAAACGTAACGTCAAACGGACTTCGTGACACTAACGCCATCTACCGATATTTTATCTGTCAAAAAATCGTAAATTTTTAGGAGCAATGAATTTTGTTGTACTACACGAGGACAATACTTAAAAAATAACCCTAATTAGTTTTTTTTGTACTTATGTAATTTTTGTGTTTTTTATGTCTTTTTGTTTTGTATAATTTGAATTTTACATCGCATTGGTGTTTTAACTGTAATGGTGTAATTTTTTGCTGACATATAAATAATAATGTGTGGTTACTAGTTTTCAAATTTAAAATAGTAAAAATAGAAATAAATTACTGTACGGTTTTTTGAAACCTATTTTTAACCCCCGACGCAAAAAGAGGGGTGTTATAAGTTCGACCGCTATGTGTGTCTGTGTACCGTAGCTCTTAAACGGGTGGAACAATTTGAATGCAGTTTTTTATTTGATAGCGAGTTTTCTAGCAATGGTTCTTAGACATGTTTCATCAAAATCGGTGCAGCCGTTTTTGAGATATTGAACTTTAAAATGGCAAAGTCGGGTGTTTCCAACTTTTTGTTGGTTAGGTTACTATCCACCCATAGTTCTGTTGTTATGTTTATTTTTTGAAAAATGCGGATGTATTTATAGTTAACGCGATTAGTGATTACATGTTAAGTATCACTAAATTAATATATATCAAAGAATTATAACAAACATAACCGTCATGTTTACAGTCGTCGAGTGAAAAATCACATTCAACAGCGATTGTACTACGTTGGCGAGAAAAAATCTCGAAAGTGTTTGTTTTCGTTATAAACTTGAATAACCGATTAAATTTTGTCTCAGAACAAAATGACGAGGCATAAAAATGATGACACAGGGAGGCATTAAGTCCTCCTCCGAGGGTGTGACAACGGAGGGGTATATCGGATGTCTTATTATTTTTACTTCGCTACCCAAACGCGTCTTATCTCTAAAAATGTGTCCATGTGTGTATATATAAATACAACTAGCTTTTGCCCGCGGCTTCGCTCGCGTTAAATTTGAGGTACACAGATTTACTTTCTACGATCTTTATTTTTGCGTTTTAATTGATTTTTCGGAGGATTGTATAATTTTTTTAATTTTTCGAATCTAAAAATCATTTTTGAATCCCTGTTTCACATCTTCAGGTCAGGGGTGTAATTCTTTTATCAATCTCAAACTCTCAACATTTATTTACAACAAAAACACATTACATTAGAACAAAAACACAGTATAAACATAAATAATATGCGCCCTTATACTCCCCAAAGAACCTAAATGCAAAATTTCAGTTTTCTACAACCGGTAAAACGAAAAATCCCGTTTTATCCCGTTACCATAGGAATTTTGAAAACTCCACCCTTAATGCTCGTCTACACTCCCCAAGAAACCTACATGCCGAATTTCAGTTTTCTATGACCAGTAAAACGAAAAATCCCGTTTTTTCCCGTTCCTGTGGGAATTTTCTCTCAATGCTCCTCTACACTCCCCAAACAATCTACATGCCGATTTTCAGCTTTCTACGTCCAGTAAAATGAAAAATCCCGTGTTTTCTCTTTCCCGTGGGAATTTCGGGAACTTATCTCTTTAATTTTTTTCCTACACTCCTCAAGCAACCTACATACCGAGTTTAAGCCTTCTACGACCAGTAAAACGAAAAATCCCGTTTTTTCCCGTTTCCGTCAGAATTTCGGGAAATCCTTTTGTATTGCTCCCCTACACTCCTCAAGGAACCTAAATGCTAAATTTCAGTTTTCTACGACCAGTAAAACAAAAAATCCATCCCGTTGAACTGAATATAAATCCTGTTTTTTCCTTATCCCGTGGGAATTTCTAAAAATCCTTTAAAATCGTTTTTTACTATTGTAATCACCAACTTTTATGCCAATTTTAAAGAGTCTAGTAATTATTGTTCGTGGGATTCCGTTGAACTGAATATATAAATCCCGTTATTTCCTTATCTCGCGGGAATTTCTAAAAATCCTGAAATATATATTTTATTTAATGTAATACCTACTTGTGTATCAAATTTGAAGAGTCTAGTTTTTATAGTTACTGAGATAGGGTCATTTGGAATCGAAGATATAAATCCCGATTTTTCCCGTTCCCGTGGGAATTTCCAAAAATCCTTTCTTAGCGGATGCCTATGTCATAACATCTACCTGCATGCCAAATTTCAGCCCGATCCGTCCAGTGGTTTGGGCTGTGCGTTGATAGATCACTATGTCAGTCAGTCAGTCAGTCAGTCACCTTTGAGTTTTATATATTTAGAAGATATACAAACTAGAACAGTGTCGACCGGTCTAATTCTACTTAAACATCACAAAGTGTCTTATAAGTTAACTTATTATAAAACAGTCTTATAACAATAATACGTTGGTTTTTTTTGTGAGTTAGTCATCGGCGATAAATTCGAAGCATTGATTTCAGATGTATGAGATTTTTTTCAAAATAGTGATGATTTCTAAACAATATAATAATCTATACTACTGTAATATTATAAATGCCAAAGTGTGTGTGTTTATATGTTTGTCCGTCTTTCACGTCGAAACGGAGTGACGGATCGACTGATTTTTGGCATAGAGATAGTTTAAACGGACCCAAGAGTGACATAGGCTACTTTTATCCCGGAAAAATGCACAGTTCCCGAGGGACCATGGCGCGATAACCGAATCTTAACGAACTATAGTCAACGGCCGTTATTAAGTAAATCCCGACAAATTGCAAAACTGTGAAGTTTCTGAATATTAACAATATGAATCGTACACAAAAATGCAATGTTTACTTGTTGCGTGCGAGAGAGTAGTACCTAAGTATAGCATTTTTTTTCAACGGTTAATATTAACAATTATCAGGAAGTTTATAGTTGTGCAATGTGCCAGGCATGACTTTTTAGTGGCCGCACGGAAAAAAAAATCATAGTCCCAGGAATATTGTTTAATTACAAGTTTTTATTGTCTTTAAGTAAGATAATAGTTTTAAACCCAAGACAATATTTGTCTTCATCCAATATCCATATGGCTATGTACGAAATATTATTGTCTTGACCAAGGGGATATTGTCTTCAATCAAGACATCTTTTTTTCCGTGCGGGCACTATAGCTACCAATACTTACAGAGCTTATAGTACTCGTCTCTAGAGTAGACTTAAGTGCAAAATATTTACAAGTTGTTACTTTTTGGAGATAATTAGAGAATTAACTTTGCTGCATAACAACAGCCTGTTAATGAGGTACCTAATTAGGTAATAGTCAGTGATTAAAGCTCAGGATTAGCTTCTTTTATTTATTATCTTGACGTCACGAGTAACTGGCCACTTCACTTAGATGAATAAATATCAGAGCCCACTAATACTTTTCCCGCCAGTCGTTGACGTTTATAATTATGACAAATGACGGTTTCATTTGACAGAAAGAGTTAAGTCTTCCCAGTCAAATGCACAAGCTTATTATGTTTGGGCGGATTAATTTTCTTTTGTTTAACTTCTTTTATAATATTGGTAATACTTACTTTTCTAATACTTACCTACTCCGAGCACGAGAAATGTAACAATTAAAAATACCTACTTACAATTTTATAGTACCTACTTAAACAGCACATTGAATAAACACCTGTCTTAACGCCAGCATTCCGCCATTAGTTTTCCAACTGTTATTGGACAAAGCTATCATTTCATACAAAATAGCACCCTCTCCCACCTCCGATCGCATTCTCGTGTTACCCTGAGCGTTTATTATTTATAAGTTTTACGATCGGGGGGGCCGTAAATAGATGAGGATTAGGTCGGGGCCGCATGCGCCGCTGAAGTTCATGGCTAGATAACGTAATGCAGGCTGCAAACTGCAGGGGTACAATGAAAAATAAAAAAAGGTTCGATGTTCTTTTTTTAACACGCTTTTATTAGCTTGGGTTGTAACTAACTATGTATGTAACGGAATCTTTGAACTTAATTTTCACCAGTTTCCAGAAGTCTGATTAATTTGAAACTTTGCATACGTATCAAGGACCGATGACAATGCAATAATTCGAACTAAAAAATGGAAAATAAATAATAGTTAAAAAAAATTAAAAAAACACGCTTTTATAGCTAACCGAACTAAAAAATAGAAAATAATTTTAATTTCAAGTTATTAACAAAAGAATTCAATTCAGAGTTAAAAGCGTGGGGTGCTTGATAAAGTAAATGTAACAATCATTCTATTGGCAACTATCTATGAAAAGTAGTAAAATGCACCCCACGCTTTTTACTCTGAATTGAATTCTTTTGTTAATAACTTGAAATTAAAATTATTTTCTATTTTTTAGTTCGGTTAGATATAAAAGCGTGTTTTTTTAGTTTTTTTAAACTTTTATTTATTTTTTGAAGTAGGTATTCAACCTGCCAGTTGGTCTTGATACCAACCGTTACACAAATAGATTTATATTTTTTTTTTCCTTTTAAAATTGACATTGCAAATAACACATCGCGTGTCAAATCCATCTTGCGAATGTAAATATACTGTGAAGTTGATATCCAAAGTTTATCTCGAAAATATCGCTACGTATACTGTCTATTGTTTACTTCTTTCTACTCGTAATTTTATTTTAAATATTAAATTCTGTATTTATCGATATATATACACGATGTATATCGGCAGTCGATAAACCAGAAGTCCCTAAATGAACCTCATTCATAGATAAAGTGACCAGACGTCCCGTTTCGAACGGGACTGTCCCTTTTTTTGATTACGAGTCCCGGTGTCCCCAAAATGAAAACCGGGACGCGAAATTGTCCCGTTTTCAAAAATAGCGCGAAAATTCAGTTCTAAAGGTTCTTTAATAACAAAGGTGGACATAAAAAAAAACGTGCCAAGAGTTTCATTCTTACTTAAAAGCATCACCAGCTGTGTTAAAGCAAATTTGTTCTTCTCATACTCGTAAAAAGAACATTTTTAATATATTTTTTCTAATTTGGACTATAATAACAGATAACTTTTTCTAAATAAATGTCTTAAAAAAGTATTTTTAATTGTTTTTTTTTGATTGATTGTTAATTGACCTAAATGAACTAATGTCCCGTTATGAATCCAGAAATAAATGGTCACGTTATTCATAGAGCATACCCACTCTAAGAGTTTAGCAATTTATAAGAGGTTTTATATATTTTTTTAAATCTATCCCTGTTGGAGTCAAGTTCTTGGCAACGTCGTCCAGACCTTGACCGGGCCAGCTGCAATGCGGATTAATGGTTTCAGCGTTATACCGCGGGCCCCCGTTTTTTGGGCCAATCAACTTTTTTACCCACACTAATCTGTCCGCGAAATTTTTCAGATAATTGCAGATTTTTGTAAGTAAACATATTTTTTATGTAATTAAATAGGTGGTGCACATGAACACATGCCATCCTGCGTAAGTTCAACCTATTAAACCGTGAAATATCTTGTGGGAAGTACGACTTTTTGGTAACGCCAGAGACAATTTTGGTAACGCAGGAGACGCCCAAAGTGTCGGTAAAAAAGTTGATTGGCTTTTTATCTTTGTAATTGCTAATGGGCATACGTAAGCAGGGTTTTACAACTGTCATAAATAGAGAGTACTTTTAGTAAGTTTAAAGAATTAGCAGTAAAAATACCGGTCAAGTGTGAATTGGACTTGTGTACGGAATCCGTATGAATTTGAAACTCAGCGAGAAATAAGTTTGTACTCAATAGTGTTTCTAAGAAAAACAATGTTTATTTTTGCGGTTCCATTATTTGAAAAATTTTGCTTTAGTTGTATTCTGATGCTTTGCTTCACACCAAATTTATGTAAGTAAGTACCCTACAGGTTTGAATTCTCACAAGAGACTATACTCCTAAGTACCCATTTTATACTAACTTCAACAAGATACCTCCACACAGTTACTAATAAAAAGTGTCTTAACTGACAGATATGCAACGAAAGGACACGTGAACTTTTTTCTGAATGCATGTGTGGTAGCGTCGTAGCAAATAATTGACTTACATAGTTCATTTTTATTATTAAGTCAAAGATAATAAAATCAGGTGGGCCTATTTCCGTCTAACGCACGCCCAAAAACCTTCAAACCTCATATCGATAACACTATAAAATAGTATAGTCCAAGAGCTGATACACAATGTATAGTTGATGTTTGAAGCAGACTAAAACTTTGTTATAATAATTTCCTACCCATAGGTACTAATATTATAAATGCGAAAGTGTGTTTTTATGTTTGCGTGTTTGTATGTGTGAGTTATTTCGAATGTTTTTTTTTGTTTTTTCTTCACTGGAGTATTCAATTGGCCTTGCTAACTAATTAAAAATATTTCGGTTTAATTTTGTGACACTTCGTATATAAAGAAGTCTGCTCATTTTAATTGTGACATATTACTTTCCGGATGATAAAGAGTCAGTAGTAGTCAGTGAGCAGGTCTAAGCTTGGTAAAGATATTACCATAAAGAAAGCATCGCAAAACTTTTTACGCTGTCTCTAATTCTTACTATAGAATGTCAATCAACTCTCGGACTATAAATTATATCGAGCAACCTTCATGAATATTGACGGGATGTTTACTCGGTCGATCGATATACGCGATGTCGACTAAGTTCTAAGTTACGGCAGCGATAAAAGATTAGTTATGGATTTGAAAGCGGAATCAGAAAATGAACGGGTGTAGTAATAGCTTAATGAGTGTGTTGGTTCGACGACGGTTTAGAATTGGTTGGTAAATCAGGCGTATGAAGAAGAAATAGGTTCGGTAAACAGGGAAAAGACTGAAATCAGCACGACAAGCGTTAATATGAGTGCGCATGTGTGTACCTATGTGTATTGTTTCACGCAAACTACCACTGGAATTTACATTCATCCTACCATATCTAATTTATTTGATGGTTACATTTTTTTAATTTATAATAATTCTTCATCGGTAAATCTATCGCAAGGAATGTATCTTTTGAACCGTACTTAAAAAGAGCCGCTAGTTGCCGTAATAGAAAAAAAACCGGTCAAGTGCCAGTTGGATTTGCGCAAAAAGGGTTCCGTACATCTCTAAATAAAAGGAAAAAAAATACGCGCAATTGACAACCATTAACAGATAAATCGCAAAGTGTACATTAGGGATCGCAATACCGGGTCCTTTTTTGAAAACCCCTTCGGTATTCATATTTCTTCGACACCGGTTTTCCGGTATTTTCGGTAATTTCAGTATTTGTGTGATAAAAAGTTATAAATAAAAGACAATGGGTCTAAAATCACAAACGGTAGTAAGTATAATAAAGTTTCTCTAAGATTTTTTAGTATTCTATATCTGAAAATACTGAGTTAGGCATATTTTGTTCCATCAAAAAACTACTAGTATAACCGACGCGGTAAATAATCAGTCATATCACCCCTATAACATCGCGTTATTTATCGACAGCGCACATCACACATACAAATAAGTTGGGGTCTGCCGGGACTCGAACCCGGGCCTACCGCACGCGCGTGCCGTGAATGCAAACGAGGGGTGCCGAGTCATAAGGTCGAGAAGATATTGCAAATAAAATTAAGTTCAAAGTCAGATGGTTAGAAAAGAAATCGGATGAAGAAGTGATATAGAAAGAATGGGGAATGCATTTTTTCCCGTACAAGTGAATGTTGCCAAAAAACACGAAAAACACTGAAACTTGGCAATTTTAATGTTGAGTGAATTTCGATTTAGTAACTTTGCCTATTTAATACCTAGGTATGATATTATGAATAACTCAAGCTCTCGTGAGACATAAATTTTAAAAATTATAAAAATACACGCTGCGACGAAGACAACATCCAAAAGTCCCTAATTACTTCGTTTTATTTTTGTAAGTCTTTTTTGTGTTTTTTATGTTTTTGTACTTTTTTTTGTATAATGCATACTAATATTATAAATGCGAAAGTGTGTTTGTATGTTTGTGTGTTGTCCGTCTTTCGCGCCGTAACGGAGCGACGGATCGACGTAATTTTTTATTAAGATAGTTTATGGGCCCGAGAGTGACATAGGCTACTTTTTATGCCGGAAAATGCACAGTTCCCGAGGGAACAGCGCGCGATAACCGAATACCACGTGGGCGGAGCCGCGGGAAAAAGTTAGTAATAATTATATATAATTATATTAGCAAAGAATGGGCAAGCAACTTGAACTTCTACGAGTAAAGACCAAAGAGCAAAGAAAGTTGTGTTACTTTGGGCATGTGATGAGAAACGCCAAGTACAGAGTTCTCCAGCTTATCATCCAGGGGAAGATTGCCGGAAAGAGAAGCGTGGGCAGGAGAAGGCACTCGTGGCTCTTATTTACGAGACTGGTTCAACTGCAGTACCACGTCCTTGTTCAGAGCAGCGGCCTCCAAAATTAGAATTGCCATGATATTGTCCAACCTCCGATAGGAGAGGAATGAAAAGAAGAAGAAGGAAATTGTTTAAAAATTGATAGACCTCTTATTTGACTGATGGTACATTCGGACAAGGAATCGAAACCGATTTGGCGAAATTCCCGCGGTACAGGAAGTCTCGCATCGAGGGCGAAGCCGCAAACGTAAGTTAGTAATCATTATTTGAACTTAATTTCACTGTAAAACAGTAAATAAAAAAGAAAATACAAATATCTCCCCCACGGTAATCTCTTCATCGTCCCCCGGAGATATTTGACGAATTGAATTTATTTTACAAAGCTAGGACTTCATAAAATCACAGCTTAAGTCAGCGTCACCACTGAACTAGATAATATCAGCTTCCCATTAATATTTCAGATTCTTAATACAGTCGCCATCAGGTACGTATTGCGGAGCGACCAAGATGGTGAAAAATATCGGTACAAGCACTCTTTTATAAAGGGATTAGAGTTCATGTTTCGATATTTTTTGTCACCTTGGTTGCTTCGAAATAGATATTTCAGACCAAAAATATCAGATAATGGCGACTGTACTTCACATCTGATTTTAGACTATGCTGCATTGTCTTGCTTTTTTACCCGACTGCGAAGAAGGAGGGTTATGTGTTTGCCTCGTATGTATTTTCAATCTTATTTTTGGTACCAACGTTAAATTGTGTAAAGTTCAAATTTAACAACTACCAAGAATAGTAAAAAAAAGTATGCATTATATTCAAACAATAAAGATAAATTATTGTTTAAATAAAAATTGCCTGCTAAAATATAATATTGTATTATATTACAATATAATACTCTTTATTGTACATAAAACATACGAAAATAATAATCGAAGAAACCGGCGTTTTTTTCAAAAGAAGACCCACTGTAACTATAATAGAGCTATATCCTTCAGGCCAGATGTGTCGGTTCCCAGCAGTTTGACTGACGGAAGGTTATTGGGCTGGTGAAGGTATTTGAACGGAGGCTTAAGGCGGTGAAAATAATATCAGAATACACCAACCGTGAGAATTTCTAACCCCTGAGTGAAGCGGGTATAGTTGCAATGGGTTTGTTTGGAGTCTGTCGATGGTAGGTATTGGCTCTGACGACATCAGCGCCACCTAGCGTCCTCAACTTTTTTGACTCTGAGGCTCTGACGTTTTGAAATTTCATCGCGACATTTTGACAAAAATCAAACCTTATCACGTATTAATTTATAATACAAAATTATTGTGATACCGTGATTTGGGTTGATAAAAGGTTAAGAATTCATTTATCTATAGAAACGATGGAATTGGAAAGTGTAGAGGTGATGGAAGACCAGCTGCACTCTGTTATACCTGAATCAGAAGAGGACGAAGAGTTCGCTCGTATTACAGAGTTCAGGAACTCGCACTTACCCATAGAATGGGATTCGGAATCTGAAGAGGAGGGGAGATTCTCTAATTTAAATGTGTATTATATATTATAGTTATTATTATTAAAATATTAAAAGTGTATATTTAGTTAAGTCCTTTTAGGTTAGTTATTTTTTTGTTCTTGTTAAATTTTAATTTGTGAGCTAACTTTGGGGGCGGCGGCAGATGTGAGCTTGCCTTCGGAATCCAAAAACTTAATGGTTACTTGACCTGCAATGTATATTTCAGAATTATATTATTATTTTTTTGTAATTTTTTCTTAAATTGTATACTGTAGTTTTTAAGTATTTTATTTGTAATTATTTTATTTTGAAATAATGACTTTCTGTCAAGTTTCATGCGGCGCATTCTTTTTGGCAATGATGGTCTTTCCGAAAACGTTGGTAGTTTAAAAAATGACGTGTAAAAGTGCCCATTGCGCCCTTATTACTGAATAAATAATTTTAATTTTGATTTTTTTTTAATTTTCACAATACTAGAGTTTACTCGCGGCTTCACACGCTTAAACTATTCGATCTGGTAGTTACATTTGAAATTACGGGATTTGAAAAAATCCCCTGTGAATTTCCAAAATTGAGATCGTGGTCTTCATTGAGGTTGTGTTAAGAACAACTGTCCAAAATTTAATTACTCTAAGCCCAGCGGTCGAAATTTCAGGATTTTATCCCTATCCCGTGGGAATATCGGGATAAAATGTAGCTTAGGTATATGTTATTCCAGATGTCCAAGCTACCTAAATACCTCATGATTCTAAACCCAGCGGTTGTTATTTCGAGATTTTATCCCTTTCCCGTGAGAATATCGGGATAAAAAGTAGCCTATGTGTTATTCCGGACGTCCAATATCTACGTACCAAATTTCATTTAAATACGTCTAGCCGTTTTAGAGTGAAGGAGTGACAAACGGCTTGGTTGCGTCGTTCTGTCTTGGAATTCGAGATCCAATCTATTATTTATCTTCGTCCAGTGGCTAGAGACAACGTTGTATAACCGTGAAAGAAACAAAATTCCAAATTAAAAAATCATAATTGGATTGTCGAATTAGAATCGGCAGCGATCCGCGATATCGAACGTAGCAGTTCGGTAATTAACGAAGTTGAGTTCCATTTACGAATTTACGGCTCCCGCCGTAATCGGGCCGGTGTCATTGGATGGCGATAAGCGCTCGTCCGATTGGTCGATGGGCCGTAACTTCGTTCGAAATACGAACTTTGGGATTTACGGCAGCGCGACCGTTATGGATTTGACCCAATTTGCTGGGGTCCGGGATGAATTGAAATTGGTTTTTTTCGAGCCGTTTAAGACTTCATAATACACCTAGTACTTAAGTAAGCTCTTACTGATTGAAAAAAAAGTTGAAAGCTTCCATCTAATATAATTATATATATATATATATATACATCAGTTCAGCTCACGTGGCATTAATTGAGTGAATTATTTCACTTAATTTTTTCGTAATGGCTACGGAACCCTATTTCGGGCGTGCCCGACACGCTCTTGGCCGGTTTTATTTTATTTGAATGCTGGCACTATAAATTGTACTTACGATCATTTTGCACATGCTGAGTTTAGGCGTTTTTGGTGCCCTGTCCTGTCACTGCGCAACTTAGTTTTTATTGTTAGTTTTAGTGTTTTAGTCCTATTACTGTAAGGTGGTGGTACGATGGAACCAAATAAATTTTTCTTTCTTTTCTTTGTAGGCTCAAGAGCGTTAGACAAGGTTATGTAATTATTATACCTAATCGAACATCATATTAATAAAATTAATTTGATGAATAATTTCATACTAACAACAAAATTGCTCCTACCTACTAAGAGTTTCGTAATTCGTATTAATGACACCACCAATCTAAATTACCTCTGTAACGGTTATCTAACTGCGTGATATCTAAGCCTACTAACTACCCATTAAGCCGATTGTAGTTTGTGATTTTAACTGGCCGTTAATTTAAACGCTGGCCATAACCGTCCGTTAGGCGACGATTCGTAAATTCAAAATTGGAATGGCTTCATCAATTCGCGCGGCAAGTTGCCGAACGCTACTGTTTACGTTGACGTTAGTCGAGACGCACAAATATTTGAAAGGAGCGTTTTTTTTTACATAAAATTAAATAAACGACAATTCGAATGTCATGATGACGATTTGATGCTGTATGCTCGATGATTTTTGATCAATGTCCAGCAGGTACTTACCAATTTTTTTAACTCAGTAAATGATAGCAGTTAAATGAATGTAGGTGCATGGAGCCAAACTATTTTACTATTTGACAAAAATATTTTTTAAGACTTTTGTGTAAGTATGCAATACCTACATAACTTAACAGTAAGCACGTACATAAGTAAACTTAGAGCTTTTTGTTTAGTAACATACCGACAAAAAAGCGAATTTTAAAAACCAAGTGCGTCCCACCATGCGGAGTAATGCGGACAAGCGTTAACGAACCTAATAAACGCGCGTTCTCGTTGATTTTCGAAATACGCCACTCGATTGTTTGTAAAAGGCAATATTTTAATTGGACAGCCCGTTTATTAATACGGTCTCCGCAATCCTGTTACGGTGTTTCGATTTAACAACATTGATTGTGACACTTCGGTAAATAAGACCGATTTAAATACTGGCTGGCGAGAAATGGAACTCGAATTTATGATTTTTTTTCTTTTATGCCTATAAACTGGCTAGTTTTATTTCATTTAAAACTTTTTAATAATTCTAATTTTGAATTCTCTATTTTTTTAGAAATAGAACATTCATAATTCTCTCACTGTAATCAAAACATAGAAAACTTTTTAAACACAATTTGCTTCGTAGACTAGCACTAAGCTCTAGCTCAATTTGACCAACTTAATGGTTCGAATCTCTTGAGCTTAGACGGCGTCGATTCATTTCGATGGCGGCCCGGGGTACGGATAGTAATTATAATAGAACGGTATGTACTGTTGTTACTTGGAGCTACTAACTTACTGAACGTATGAGAACCCTGTGGGCATTGGGTAAGGATTTCAAAAGATATTTTCACTTCTCATGTTCGTAAATTTTGTATTTATGCTTGATCTAGACGAAATAAAATTACTGTTTATGCTCAAATGCAGGATTTCCCAAACTATGGGTCGCGACCCACTGGTGGGTCCCGAGTGAATATTGAGCGGGCCCTGCCTGTAGGACACGTTATATTGGTAACGGTTAAATTTCCTAGACGTGGGTCCCGAGATTGTAAGCTTTTAATAAATGGGTCGTAGCATATAGTCAACTTTGGGAACCACTGCTCTAGTGCATAGAGTAGGTAAAATCTTTATCTAAGACCAAGGCAACCAACTAGGTGCCAACATCCAAAAACAAAAAAGTTCCTATTTGTTGTTTTGAATAATTTTCAATTTTTATTAGTCAAATAATCCATCAAATCAATCAAAAGTAAGTGAATAAATGGTTTCTACTCTTGCTATTTAATATCCTCTCAATCGAACTGAAAAGTAGAATGTTTACTCTAGCATTAAACCCATTTTCCCCTCGACGTATCTTTTCACCCTCGCCGAACCAGCTCGGGAGGCTTTATGAACGTCTCGAGTAAAATGACTCGATTTATGCTCTCCTTGTACAATCTACTGAGGTACTTAACGAAATTTGATGCCATCTCTTTTCGAACCAAACAATCATCAAGGGGGTTAGTTTCTCTCTCTTTCATACCTTGAGATCTCCCGCTGCGCGGCGTGCAGCTTGGCCGCGAGACGGGCTGCGTCGGTCTCCGCGGCGCGCGCCCGCGCCTCCCAGTCGCCGCGCGCGCGCCGCTCGCGCTCCGCATCGCTCCGCGCCGCTCCCTCGCGCTGTAACAACAGAGACAGCATCAGCATCATCAAAATCTTCGGTTTTCGTTGAGCAACTGTTCTACAAATAAAAATCCATACTAATATTATAAATGCGAAAGTGTGTTTGTGTGTTCGTATGTTTGTGTTTGTCCGTTTTTCACGCCGTAACGGAGCGACGGATCGACGTGATTTTTGGCATAGAGATAGTTTATGGGCCCGAGAGTGACATAGGGTACTTTTTATCCCGGAAAAATGCACAGTTCCCGAGGAGCCGCGGGCAAAAGCCAGTAAATAATAATTATGGCCTCTATACTTGGTTTGGATAGGTATTTAGCCAAACTACAGCTGCCAGGCTTGGTACATTCAAGGATTTTAAACATTTTAATTACTGATCTATCATTGTAGTACAAACTAGACTAGTGTATTTCAATACAGCAATGTCAATTTCAATATCTAAGACACCAATTCACGTTGTTTTGTTTACATTTAGTTAAATATCAATGAAAACCACGTATAGTGTTGATGGTAGTCGTATTATCCCACTGGTTTGGCCTATGGCCTCTCAAGAAGAGGGTTATAATATCTTGTATTGGAGGGATCTTGCACCATAGACTTTTCTAAAATATTATGTGCGAAATTTTATTTAAAATTTACAAAGACAAAAGAAAAATAGCAGGAGGAAGACTGTATAAACCTTCAAAGCAATTCAATGGGATGTGTGAAGTTCCCAATCCACACTGGACCCACGTGAGAATTACGGTTCAAGCCCCTTCATTCTGAGAGCAAAACTATGAACAACAATAGGACGTAAATAGAACGTCATGATGCGACGCAGAAATATCGAAGGAAAGCCTTCCTTTCCGCGTGCAAAAATTAATAGAAATCTTATAGAAAAATAAAAAAATCAAATATTTTCAGATTAAGCATAAAACTTGTAGAATAATTTTGACGCTGCATTTTTGTGCTTCAACGTCTAAGTACAACGAACTAGAGCCTTTAATCCAATGCTATAAAACCTAAACTCCGCGATCCCCTTCTAAAACGTTTCTACCCGTGCGTTTGACGTTTCCTATCGTGAAATCGGATACGGGCCCCGTCCGATCCGATCTGTCTCACGCATCCGACCTAAGATAAAATATTAATTTAAAAAATATCTCGGCAAAAGGTTTTATGGGTAGTAAAAACCAGTCAATAATAGAGAAAAGATAGAGTAAAAAAAAAACATGCAGATAATTTTATTACTTGCTTGTGTTTGTGTCATGCTATGTATAAAAAGTTGGTGGCCAGTCAGAATAAAGTAGCGTGTATATTTTTATGTATGACCAAGTTACTATAACCTATACTATAACTAATCTGAAACCAGCCGTGAAATCTTTTGGTTGAAGAAATCCATACTTTACTTATCCATACTTGATATTATAAATGCGAAAGTGTGTTTGTATGTTTGTGCGTTTGTGTGTTTGTTCGTCATTCACGCCGTAACGGAGCGACGGATTGACGTGATTTTTGGCATAGAGATAGTTTATGGGCCCGAGAGCGACATAGGCTACTTTTTATCCCGGAAAAATGCACAGTTCCCGAGGGAACAGCGCGCGATAGCCGAATACCACGCGGGCGGAGCCGCGGGCAAAAGCTAGCGAATATCACCCGGTAAGTACAGGTACCTAAGAGTGAGGAAAACTGAAATAAGTTTTAAGTTTAGATTTAAAGATACGTTCCACGTTGCAGTTACCGTCCAATAACGGGTTAAGTGAACGTTAAATATTTACGATTTTCGCAAGTTACCTGCAGTTTTAGTGAGGTTATAGCTGCGATCTTATCTTGGATGAGGGGATAGTCCAAATAACAAGCGATGGGCGACAGGAAATGATCAAATCGATCGAAGTTATAAGTATCGTTGAAACACTTCATTTTAGAATTTCCCTTTGACACTTATACTATTTAATACGAGACTGAGAGTTGTTCGAAAAAGGTTGCAGTGTGGGAGGAATGGCGATGGATTGTGTTGTGAAGCTTACCAGACCGCCCCTGATGTGACGACCACGACCACTCTACCAAGAGTGTGACGACGAAAAAGAAGCGAAAAAGAAAGTAGATTTATCAGTGCCGTTACTTTATTCTACCTTGTTTAACTTGTTATAACCTAAACTGAATAAAGATAAATTGACTTTGACATTTTTATAGCTAACAACGAGTTTATCCATCCAATCCTTGATTACAATACTTTTTGTCTGTCCCTGACTGAATGCTCCTCTCTTCCACTCAAAGGTTGACTGGAAGAGATCCCTTAAAGGGATAGGTTCGCCTTTGTACATATATGTATTTCTTTTTTTGTCAATTGTGTTTGTTCTACTTATTTTGTACAGTAAAGAGTTTACATACATACATAAATACATACAATACTAAATTGAAAATACAAACCGAAACATAGATGCACAGAAAAACCAGAAAAATAAGACCAACACTGGGAATCGAACCCAGGTCCTCGGCATTCTGTGCCGCGTGCTATACCGCTACACCACTGCTGGTCAACGGCATAGACACGAATTTCCCTATGCATCACATATCTCAATCTGTTTACTTCGCCACTTAAGCAGTGACCTAGCGCCATCTATATTGTCTAACTCTCAACGAGAAGCCTTCAATATCTCCTTCAGAACTAACCGTTCACCCGGACAAGAGATGTCGCTATTAAGCAATCAAATTATGATTGGTTTTTTGGATTCTTTTTGTATTTTTTATTTCAATTCCAAATTTTTACTTTTACGGTCATCCCGTGAAACCTAGAAGCGCTTTAGGTTTCACGGGAAAAACCAAACATACATGTCCATCGTTTCAACTTTTCGCTACCTTCCGTAACCTAAGTCTCCTTAAGTTTGTTCGCAACTGAACTTTGATGAAGTTTTAATTGAAAATTAGCTTTGGCCGTATCTTGCCGGCGCCAGTTCGTGTGGCGCGGTAGACCGGTAAATGAACTAAATTAGAACCAAAAGTATTTTGATGGTAAACAAGTAACACTTTGCAATTTTTAACCACCTTAAATTAATTTCCAATAGTTTCAATTTATTTTAAACATTCTTATTTCGCTCAGCTAGATCATTGTGAATAACAAACAAAAAACTGTTACTTCAGTTGAAGTGGAAAGTAAAGACGTCAAGTAAGTTACAAGTGTCTTCTCGCGATAATGGCGCATGCAACTGTGCCGAAATATCGGGCGTCTCCTTTGGCTTCTCTAAAATCAAAGTACTCGGAACAAAACTCGAAGCTAAATCATAAAATTGGAAAATAAAACTTATAAAATAAATAAGTAGTTGCTTTTTTCCTTTCTCTTTAATAGAATCGAAATAAATAAAAAATACTAAATATAAAGTATTAGGGTATAGATTCTACAACACGTTTTTTCTAAATATCAGTCTACTGAACTTTATGAACTTATTGACTAAATCTAGAAAAAAAACTTTACAAAAAAATTGTACTATAGGATAGGTAGTTGGATACCAGGATGTCAGACAGAAAATCATAGCGTATTGTTGAAAGAATCTTAGTTCAGTCCCCAAGTACATCCCTCCACTCAAATGTTGACAGAAATAATCTCGAACGTCAAGAGTCCTTCCCGGGACTTCTATTTCTGTCCAGGAATTATTCTTAAATAGGAACGTATCGCAGCACTTAGTTTAAGTGTTGGGTTTCATGATTTGTCATTACCATTTGTTATTTGTTCTTTGTATGTTGACGATAAATCAGTTGTTGTTGGGGGAGATTTTGTTCTATTCTCCTTAGGAATCTTGATATGTTAAGTTCACGCATGTGCATTGTAACAGGCGTGTCTCGTCGTAGTGATTATGATCTTTACACATTATTTGTACTGGTAAAATACATTTTTAAATCAGTTACCCCGTCTCCATAAAAAACCTATATAAATAAAAATGAAACGTAAAATGTGTTGCTAAGCGCAAAACCCGGGAACGACTGGTTCGATTTCGTTAATTCTTTTTTTTTTGTTGTGTTCGTTACTATCAGGAAATGGTTTTCATGGAAGAAAATACAGGAAAAACACAACGGGGGTGAAACCGCGGGAAACAGCTAGTGATGAATAGAAAAAATGTAATTGTTAACTTGTGAAGCGTCGTTTGCTTGAAATAATTTACTATACCTTACTCGTATTAAAGTCAGAGCAAGTGCATGACGGTTTTTTTTTTTTTTTCAAGGCTGCATAAAAGTAAGATGACAGCTGTCAAAAACAATACAAACACACGTTACGCTTTAGCGTCTAATGAAACAGACCAACCGGGTACACGTCACGTTAAGCATTTCAGATTTTTTTGTTTATTTTTTCTCAAAACCCCCTTATTATGTATCAAATCATCATCTTCAAATACAAATTAACTCCCTCAATCGCCCATAAACAAAATATTACATCGGCATTTCGTTAAGCGAAAATAAAACGGAACGCGTTCGCTTCGGCTATTTCCGTGCGTTTCCGGCCGCGGTCGGCTCGGGATCAACTTGACGTGTTATTTTAGATTAAACTCTATGAGTGGACGTGTTTTTCTATTAAATAAACATTAAGGACTTACTGGTTCCGTGTAGCGTCGCGTTTAGATGGATTCGTAATAAAATGTGTTTATTTAGTTGCCCGCGCGGAAATAACGTATTTTGTAAGATTAAAACGTTCTTTAGTTGAAGCTGTATTGTGTAACTTGTTTTTGATATTATGTAATTAAGGAATAATGGGAAGAAAAAACATGATAACCCTTTTTTAGCCTGTGGTAACGTCCCATTGCTGGGAAAAGGTCTCTTCCAATGGATATCCAACCCAGTCTATCTACAGACAGACACAGAGAGTAGAAAGGATTAGTTCTCGATTCGCCGGATTCTTGCATGTTTTGTTGTTGCACAAACGAACATGACTTCAATTTCCTAGAAATCGGTTATAAGTATTTATATTTTTAAGTCAATGGCATAATTTTCCAGGACCAATAACACCTTAGTTCTCAATAATATGATTCATTCAAGTCATAAAATTTCCATAGTTTTCTTTGACTGAAAAACTCCGACGAAACAAAAATCCGTCGAATCGGGAACTAAATCGGACAACGGACTGCTGGAGATTGCGTCCGGTCACTCCAACCGCCTTAGCCATAAACCTTTATTAAAAAAAAAAACATCCATTGAGATACGTTGCATAATAATATTTGCTTGTTTGGATTTTCCGCTATAATCATGTATCACAACAAGATCCAACCTATAAAGTCATTTAGTTAGCTATTAATCAGTTCCCTACCGATAATCTCGCCCTTCTTTGAACTTAAGCTGAAATACTTATAACATTTTTTCTGAATATAGCGCTTTCCATGTACCATTTATGTTCAAGACCGCCATTTATAAAATGCTTCTTCTCATACAATAACTCAAAACATCACTAAAACGTTGTACCACCAATTTCCGCCCCCTACTCAAGACCCAACCGCCGTAAACGCTGAACCAATAGCTCTAACACCTGTCAACGTGTCAGCTGTCAAGTTGACAGTTGACGTTTCTGTAAGGGTGCCTCTTGAGTTGAGCAAACATTTGCTTGAATAGTCTGGAGTTGCCTTGTTAAGTAAAATGACAAATACCTAATGTAAGGAAGTTGTATATTTTTTTATACCGTATCTTAGCAAAAGCCGTCTGACGTAACTCGTAGTCGCTATCGCTTTCGTCATCATCATCCCAGCCAATATACGTGCCACTGCTGGGCACAGGCCTCCTCTCAGAATGAAAGGGCTTGGGCCGTTCCCACGCGGGCCCAGCGCAGATTAGAAACTTCACACATACCGTTGAATGGCTTCGCAGGTTTATGCAGGTCTCCTCGCGATGTTTTCCTTCACCGTAAAGCTCGTAGTAAATTTCAAAAATAGTGTTCTGCCAGTTTACAGCAAGAAGAATGTCAAGCCATTGCGTGGTAGCAAATAACCTTAGGTCATCTGATGGTAAGCGACCACGGCCGCTACCTATGCTAGGTATATGTTGGGGCATGCCTGTTGTCCAACAGTGTACGTCCTACGGCTGATGATGATGATGATGATTGTTTTCACAGTACAAAGGAAAAAAAATCGTTTTAAATAAATTGCACAATTTCAGCTCTCCGATATTATAGTAACTAAAGGGGCTCCTAGACGGGCCATATTTTCACGAAAATGTATAGCTGCAATAGTGTGGCCGGCAGCATCAGCCAGCATTTACGGCCAGACTATGCAACACTCGGCAATATTTTTAGTATGGCCGGGATATATTGCCACATATTTTTAGTGTGGCCGATGAATGTTTAGGGTTTCAGACATATTTCCGGAATAATCGCTTTGCAATCGAAAATACAGCAATATTTCTCAGCCACTTTTATTATTGTCTCGCTATACGGCATAAGTGCGTCCCTTTCTTATGCTACGTGAAGTATGCCGCGATTCGCTCAAGTAGCATAGTTATGTTCGTGTTTGTTTCTGTTTAGTTTCGATGGCAGCAAAGTAAATGCGGACATCTAAATTTTTTCAAAAATGCTTTTTTTACAAAAAAATACTTATTTCCAGACTTAAAATATCTAACGTATCACGCTTATTGAAATAAGGTCGAATCCACATTTTTCTTGTTTTTTTTTTTGTTTTGATTTTGCTTTTAAAACAATGTAAGCTGCTGCAACGCGTATGAGTTCGTCAGCCATACTAGCCATGTATGTAGCCCATGTAAAGCCAAAATAATGAGCCATATACTGCTGCAGAAATATTGCCGAGATATACATTTTCCAGCCATATGCTGCATTAAAATGTATTTTGTATTGCCGGGATATAATCTGCAATGTTGTAGCCACATAATTCATTAAAAGTATAGCCCGTCTAGGAGCCCCTTAATAACAACCTAACCAACAAAAAGTTGGAAAACCCCCGACTTAGTCATTTCAAAGCTCAATATCTCTAAAACGGGTGAATGGATTTTGATAAAAAATGTCTAAGAACCGTCGCCAGGAAACCTGCTATCAAATAAATAAAAACTGTATTGAAATTGGTCCACCCGCTTAAGAGCTACTTTGCCACAGACAGACAGAAACACATAGCGGTCAAATTTATAACACCCCCCTTTTTGCGTCGGGGGTTAAAAACCAACCCCCTTATTCATAAAACTTAACAAGCTTATGTTAACTAACAAATGCTTTGTCCCTTTCTAACAAATACGAATGTCGAAGTGACAGATAAGGACAACGAATTTAGCGGCATTTTAACTAAAATAGGTTTCATTGTCGTTTATGAATAAGGGTGCAAGTATTCTACAAAATCATTAGGTGTAGGTAAATAAAAAAACATTGAAAAGAAACTCTATTTAGGGTTGTTACATACTAAAGATATTAGGAGTCTTGGAAAAAATATAAACAAAGAAAACAATGATAATGTGTTTTTAAGTATTGCGAATGTCACCGGCAACGTTAATGAAACGTGGCTCGTGATTGATGAGCCCACGAAATATCAAAGAGAACGCTTTTAATACAATCAGTAATATAAAACACCGGTCCATTGGTAGTCGGACTCGAGGACCGAGGGTTCTGTACAATTTCAGAAATCAACCTGACAAGGACTACGTACAGAAGCAAAATAATAATAAAAAAATAAAAAAACCCGACAGCCTTAAAAATACTGAAAAGAAGAAAACAAGTCTAGTGGGCTAGAAGTCTGTTCAGTAGCTAACTTAAAGTTCAACACAGTCGGTAAGAATTTTTGAATTATTTTTAAGGCAGTCGGGTTTTTTTATTTTTTAAATTTATTGTTTTATTTCACACTTTTTTAATAGTTCTGTAAAAATGGTAGATTAAAACTATTATAACCCATATATATTTAGAATAGGCTAATTATTACCTTTCATTTGATACCCCACTCGATAGATTTGAATAAAAAACGTTTTTTGATAACTTACAATTTGGCGCCAAAAAACCGCCATTTTGATTTTTCAAGAATTTCATGTACCCAGTGCCACTCGCGTCATTAAGACGAATCTAATGACGTATCACTTATCAAAATCGGTTCAGCCGTTGAGTAGTTACGAGCGGACATAGGAATAGACATACATACATACATACATACATACATACATACATACATACGAGGCAAACACATAACCCTCCTTCTTCGCAGTCGGGTAAAAACAACACGACGACGGACGATATACTTGAAAGATTTGATTACAGACATGATTAGATTATATTTAGACGACCAGATGGCCAAGTGGCTAGCAAACCTGACTACGAAGCTTGAGGTCCCGGGTTCGATTCCCGGCTGGGGCAGATATTTGTATGAATAATACGAATGTTTGTTTTCCGGTCTTGGATGTTTAATATGTATTTAAGTATGTATTTATCTATATAAATGTATTTATCCGTTGCCTAGTGTCCGCATTGCACAAGCTTTGCTTCGATTGGCACTAGGTCAATTGGTGTCAAGTGTCTCATGATATTTATTTATTTACATACGGATATGAACTAAATAAAATCTTGTCAAAAAGTAATCGTGATTTTAGCGACAAAACCGCTAATTTTTCAGAAAGTTTTAATTGGTCTGTCTATAGAACTCCATAAGTTAGGTAGGTTAGGGCTGTTTCATAACAATTCTGAACAATTAATGAATTCCGAGAAAGAAAAAAAGAGTTATTTGCAGGTGGTAGGACCTTGTGCAAGGTCCGCCCGGATTGCTACCACCATCTTGCTCGCTAACCCTGCCGTGAAGCAGCAGTGCTTGCACTGTTGTGTTTCGGCGCGGAGAGTAAGACAGTCGGTGATATTACTGGCACTTGAGGTATTCCAACTTAGGCCTCTAGGTTGGCAACGCATCTGCAATACCCCTGGTGTTGCAGATGTTTATGGGCGGTGGTGATCTCTTACCACCAGGAAACCCACTTGCTCGTTTGCCTTCCAGTGGAATAAAAAAGAAGTTATTATAACGAACAGATTATGATTTTTATCAACTATGCGAGACAGAATGGACACGATTTCTACATTACCTATAGCTTGTTTTTTTCTATCCGCTTTAGTTATGTATAAATCTTATTGCGTCAATAAAGAAAATTAAAGTGAAGCTAAACTTAGTAAGAAAAAATAGCTGACTCTCCCCTCTGAAGAAAAATCGGGAAAAAAAAGTCACCCATACTTTTTCAAGGCCCCTTAATTCGTCAGCAAACGTCGATATTAGCGACTGCCGTGACCTGTCAGGGTTTGCGGAGTCACAGTACATTGACTAAAAACAGTACATCAAAACGGTCATGTGCCTTCTAAAACAGTAGGTATAAAAAAACAGTTATATGCCCAACTTCCATGCAAGCTGAGCGAACTCCGTACGGAATTACTTATAGTTTGACGTACTGTCACTTGCATTAATATCTGTGACAACGGAGCGTGCAAAAATATCTGACACGTCCAATGGCAAGTTAAAAAAGAGACGAGTTAGGAACGAGACCAAGTAAAAATATGGCAACTTAAAAAAAGAGACTAGTTAGGAAAGAGACAAGTTTAGGAAAATGTCGAAGTCGTCCGGAGGGGTCCTATCATCCTTAGAAATAAACTCGCATCAGATATTTTTCACGCATGCTTAATAGGATTTATATAGTTAGTTTGTTACGTAACTTTTTTTGCATGATAACTTCTAAGGTTTAAGTTTAGTATAATTATTACGAGCAGGTTTTGATTTCATAAAATTCTAGTCTCGTCGAACTAATTATTGACAATTGGCAGCAATAGGTATGTTGACGTCATTAAAAAATAATTCGAAGGCACGACTCCAGTAAAAAAAAGATTTACTTATTTCAGCCCTGAAATCCAGATTCATTTTCGATTTGCTGTAAAATTAGATTTATTGTTGCTTTCCAACAAATCAATACTTGATTGAGTTGGCGAACTCTATGGTAGAATTGTGTTTTGACAGCTCATAAAAAGTACGCCAGTTGATCACATTCACTGCCGCTATCGCTACGCGGCTGCGCTCGTAGCGCGTAGCAGCATTTTTCCGCTTTGCAGCGAAAACTGCCTACGAACAGAGAACGCACCTAGCGTGTTCTTGGCATTGAAAGTGTTGATTGGTGGTGTCAACATCCCTATTTCATTGGTAAAACTACAGCAGTACATTTTGATACCTACCCACTATTTTGGATAGATCATTATCATAATATCAGTCGTAGGATTTGGATATAGGCCTGCCTGAAGTGCGTCTGAAAGACAAACGTCACGACATCCCTTCTCTTACTGTTGAAATCTGTGTGCCGCGTTTATCTCAGTTTGTTTAGGCGTTAGGTATTAGAATAAACCCCATCCAAAGGGTGTTCATAGGGGTGAGCTCGCAAATAAATAGTGTTGCCAAATATTTGCCAGATCCTGCAAATCATCCGCTTAGCATACTGTTTTTGATGTAAATTTGTCTTTGTTTTGATTTAGAGCCGCCTAAAAACACACAGTATAATATAAATAACAAGTATCACATCCGTAGGTAGGTAATAGTTAAGTTAAATGAACTTTGGATAGTAGAGAACTTTAGTGCAGAAAAAAATTCGCGAATCTATTTAAATCAAACCAAACCGACTAATTATTCCAATCATTTTTTGTGAAAAAAAAAAACATAAACTGTGAAAACCTTCAACAACTTATAAAAACCGTCATCAAAACTTTTCAAAAATGGACAGTCATCGGCAAAACCCCAATTACGTACCCTTTTTCTATCGCAAACAATCGATCATACACGCGTGCGATGACGTCACCAAACAAAGGGCCGCGATTGGTTAAAACGCCGGCACGTGACCGGCACGCGTCAATTTTCCCGCCAAATTAGAACCTTTCCCTACTAAATTGCGCTCAATGTCAAACATTAGGAGGAGTTGAAAAGAAAATTTGCATACTTTTCGCAACGAGCACACTTTGGTGTTCCAAATAGGTATTTAGAGGGTTAATTGTAATAATTTCAGTTCACTGCTTTGTTAAATGCGTTGAATTCGTGATTATAAAAGTGCTTATTTTCGGCCTTAATGTTTTAACAGCACTCTCGCTAAAGAACACTTTCACCATTTTTTTCTGTATTTAAGCGCATTTTCAACAAGTATTTTGATAATGAAAATTCTGAATCAAAACTCATTCCGCAAACCTAGTGCTTCCGAAACACTAACATCATTTTCTTCATTTATGATTGGAACGCAAACTTAGCTATTATTAGACCGCAATGCGAATAGAAATGTGTTATTACGTCAAAATTAATGCAAACTGTCAGATCTTTCAATGCTACTCACATCACAGTCTAATTACGATTTCATTTCACTTCCAAATAACAATACTAAGCTAATAACAAGATACACAAAACCTCCTAGCATCACAATAAGCCAAAATCAATCACTATCTCCCATTAGACCCCCATCCTGAATCACACATTAGACTTTCGGGTTCTATAAGGATTATTGATATAAATAATTCAATAAGCAATTATGTATGTCACTGTACAGGCTCGGTCACCCCATGGTAATCCGCTTACTTAAATCCAATATGGCTATCGGGAATTTCGAAGTGAAAAGGGAAGCCATATTGAAACTATTGGATGCTTTTAAAAACATGGATTCGAAAAGTTTGACAAAAGGTCAGACTGTTAATTTTGACATTAGGTATGCCGAGATAGACGCCAAGTTAAAAATCGAAGAAGGGACAATACTTTAATAGAGACAAAAGTACCTTAGTACAACACACACTAATATAAATGATGATGTAATATGTACCAGTAACTAAATATCTCTGTCCACTCCAAATAAAATACGTTAAATTTTGCTCACAATTTTCACAAGTAAAAAGATGAAATATAATAGTCCGATTTTTTTAAAATTTTGAAATAGAAGACTTAACGGTTTACTCAAATAAAGATGCACTTAGAGTATATTGGAGCCAGAACTTCAGTCGTTTCTTCAAACCACATCCGAAACTATTCAGCATTCAAATTAAAGCTGAGAAACCGCAGGGTTTTGAATTAACTCTTGCAAGATTCAAGGCCCAATTTGCACGGACAAGCGAGCAGACCACATTCGTGGGCCGGACCCTACAGTGGATGGAGGACTAATTACACTATAATTTGAAGAAGTAATTGAAAGTTTAAGTATTTTACTCTCGGCTTGATCGATCAAAGAGAAGATGAGAGATAATCTTAAAACATGTAGGTTGGTAAAAAAAAGTTATCGTGTTTTTAGCAGCAACCAGAAATTGATTAAAATTTCTGGCGAATGAACCATCAACGTAACATAAAGTATCTATTGCAATTATAACAACGTAACGTAAAGACTATTACAAAAACAGCTAACATTTTAGACACAGCACAATTATAAATTATAATTTGATATCTTCACTTTCAGCTTCAACTTCTACTCTTACAAAAGATCTACACAAATACGTTTACGAGAGAGAACCTGACTAGAAAGTTGTTCTTGGATGTTGGATGTTTAATATGTATTTACGTATGTATTTATCTATATAAGTATGTTTATCCGTTGCCTAGTATCCCATTGTACAAGCTTTGCTTAGCTTGAGACTGAGTCAATTGGTGTCAAGTGTCCCATGATATTTTTTTATTATCTAAACAAATATTTAATTTGATACGTCTTTATGAACTAAGCAGGTTAGTTAGTGGATATTCGTACACTAGTACTTAGTATTTAAATGATAAAGTGACCCCTTAACTTAGTTAACTATGGCTTCCGTATGTCCTGTGTCAAGCTTACCAATCCACTTTATTCAAAAGACTTACAATGGATCAGCACAGCAAGACCTACTGCCAAGAGTCATCAATGTGCGATAGACACAATTCTTTTAAAAATGTTAAAAAATATTTCAATTAAAGAGTAATGACTCACGCTAAATGCTAAAACTTGTAGTTATTGTTTTTATATTCTTATTATTATTTAGTAACTAATGATTATTTTTGATGATTTTATAGGGCATATAAAAAGCTGAAAATTGCATAGACGTAAATAGTCTTATTTTAGGAAAATTCCAAAATATGTCTAAGAAAAAGAAACAATAGACAGATTTGCCAGAGCAATCTAAGAATAAAGTAGGTACTAAATAAGATAGCTGATAACTTTTTCCTGACGCCCATTTGTGTATTTACTTATGTGTTCAGACGGATTTCACACAAGTTGATACTGTGCTACCAAATAAACTTCTACGAAATGCTTTCAGACTGGATTTCCTGTAATGCATCGCAGAATTTCATTCGGACCACGATTTCAGTAAAAGGGGTTCGGATGAATGGTGATGATGGGGTTATGCCGGATGAACTAAGTAGGAAAATAAAATAAGATTTCATATAAATATCGTACCATTTCTGGGTTTATTTGTGTGACGTAATTCTCTTCTCATGTAGGTTGATTTAATGAAGGCTTGCCTTGAATTGTAAAAAATTTGGAAATAAACCTCCAAATTTAATAAGTTAATTCTATGATTTAAAACAAACCGTAATTATTTTGAATTGTGGTGTCATGCGTTTAAATGAAACAAGGAGTCTTAAAAGTAACACGTCTATAAACGTGTCCCTATTGCATGTTAACGTTTTTTGTGGTTATTATTATACAGTCATAATACCTACATCTGTCAAAGTGCTCAAAAATGTTTTAACATGTTCTTATTTGGTTAATAATACGGTCGTCTTCAGATGTCTTGCTAGACTGTTATAATGATGGCGATTGTAATCAAAATTTCACTCGTTTGCGTCAGTTTTGAAAATTGCACGAATTAATTAAATTTTAATTTGCTTTTTATTTTTCTTCTTTTGTTGCTGTAATCATGGCTATTGTATAACACCATCCAATTCATAGGAAGCTCAATTAACACGAGCTTGTGATTCCGAACCGATGTATCCATGTAAAAGCTGCAAATTCACGGCAGCAGTCTATTTTGTATTGGATTGAATGAAACTTTGTCTGTATTTCGCACGGACCGGGACACTATACGTATAATCAACACAATAGAATACGTGTATTGTCACACACACTCTATAACTAAATATTTCCACTAAAGTTTGTAATTATTTTATTATTTTACTACTAACTTTTGCCCGCGGCTCCGCCGGCGTGGTATTCCGTTATCGCGCGCTGTTCCCTCGCGAATTGTGCATTTTTCCGAGATAAAAAGTAGTCTATGTCACTCTCGGGCCCGTAAACTATCTTTATGCCAAAAATCACGTCGATCCGTCGCTCCGTTACGACGTGAAAGACGGACAAATATACAAACACACACCCTTTCGCATTTATAATATTGGTATGGATTACAAGATCATCATTGTTACGTTGAAATGCATCAAATTTTCTCTCACGTGCATTCTACCATATTACTTTCATCTTCATTATATTATAACAAAGTTGCTCAAGTGGATTATTAATCCACTTGAGCAACTTTGTTTGATAGCTTATACAACCAAATATGTAAAAGTAGTACGAACCCTTTCAGCAAGAGCCTACAATTTCCTACATTCACTGTGTCGCCAGTAGCTTGATCTAGTTTCAGGATCCACGTAGTTGTAAATAATCAACTTACGCCAGGCTCTCTGTCCATTAAAACCACTTGTATGGTACTATGTATGATGTGCTGATAGAATATCGATGGGCTTAAGTACGTTTTGCTAGGTTATCTTCATTCAAAGTAAATGAATACTTAGTTAAAATTGAGAAGTCTTAAGTGCTCCTTTCATGATCTCTGCTTCTGATTCACGAATGTGCCTTCGTTTATCATCATCAGCAGTCGAAAAACTACCACTGCTGAACAAAAGGCTTCTTAGAATGACACAATTAACGACAACTAACCACTTGCTCTCTCCGGTTGCGATGTGTTCCCACTAGTTCTATTGACAGTACTAGAATATAGTTTTAAAATATTACTGTCAATAGAACCAGTGGGAACACACCCGGTGGCCCACAATTTTCATGAAGTCGTCAGTCCAGTAGTGGCAGACCTGCCAATGCTTAGTTTTCCCGTCGGACTAATTCATTACTAGCGGTATTTTGTCTGCGGTTACCTTTGATGGGTTTTCGATTATTACAAGCCCTTTTCCCTTAATTAATACAAGCAAAACTTAAAGTACAGAAAATAACAAATATCTTAAGAAAGTATTTTTACTTTGATTTCCATCTCTATTTACTTTTAACAAACCAAAAACATAAGCTATTCAATTGACAACTAAATCCTCTTCAGCCGGAATACCGTCGGTCTACTAGGAAAGGGAAAAACTATTTGCTAAGACTTTGCCAGTTCATAGGGCCATAATCCCCAGGGTACGGTGTGCAAATTAATGCAACGAAATTTGCTGGGGAGTGGTTTTTGGCGCCAAAATGCAGTTATGGCGCTGCATAATGCAGTTTTCGTGTTTTGCTCGGAAATGTTCGGGTTTATAGCTGACATTACACCTTCAACTTTAGTAAGCAACTTAATATTGGTCGTTAAATCATTATTTAGGTGACAGTAAATCGTAGTCTGTGGGGAGTTTTGATTCCATACAAGGTGTCCAAATGAACCAGGAATATTTCATCCAGTCTTTAAAAAGTCCGAATTACAACTCCAGCTAATACCTTTTACTTAAAACCTAAATGTTTTTAAAGATGACGTAATTCTTTGGCACTTTTCACTTAAACAATTAAATATTATTGAAAAACTAAATGTATACAGTGAAACCTACTAAATTTTGTGCCTCCATGTTTAACGTGTTATTTTTCCATTCCCTTAAATATACATAGTACTTAATTGTAATGAAGATACGTGTAGGGTAGTTTTTCAAGATACGTGAATGCCCCTTGTTTTTTTTATGTCTGAAACTCACTCAAATAATTCAGAGAATTTTAATTCAGAGTCTTCTACTTGTATCTCTTAGTTTAATAATGCTCACTTTGAATTAAGTGGCTTAAATAATTACAGAAGAAAAATGTACACCAAGTAAGAACACAACTATAAAATACAACTTGTTCTTTCTCAGTAAACGAAACATCACTGTCAAGAGTCCTATCCACTCCGCCGGAAGGAGGGTTATTTTCTACATCTCTACCATTTTTTATAACCTCTCTGTCTGTACAACCAAATGTAACCAGCTTCTGCTGTCGCTCCATAATCTCAGCTTAAACAAGGCAGAGACGCTTACGCTTCACTGCCCGTTTTTAACAACCCTACCGAAACAACGGCTCCAATAATTGATGCTTCGCAAACGTTTGCTTTAGAATTCGAGTGATGCTGGATGGTTTATATTGGAAATCAGGCAATTTGTTTCAGGAAATAGGGATCCGTCTTTGGTAAACGCTACGACGGCATATTGAGCATTGGTTTTTTTATTTACCCGACTGCTAGAAAGAAAGTTATATTTTATGAGCGCGTGTACGTCTATTTCTGTGGCATTAGGATCAACATCTTTTAAATGTGTTTGTTCTTTTTTTTGTCATGATATTATGATGTTATGTTGATGTCATGGTGTTTGTATGTTGTTTTGTGTGCTGAATTAACGTATTTCTATTCAATTTTATTCTAAAATTGTGTTCATGTATCCAATGCAAATATTTATTTCGTCTAGGCTAGAACAACATTTGATGTCATTAATTATTTTCCTATCCTATCCCTTTTACACTGAGTAAGTTATAAAGAGACGCCATTGGCGAAAAATGATAAATAATTTGCTCTACTAGGGTTGCAGGGTGACCAGTGGTCCACGGGAGACAGCCTATAAAACTGTCTCCTCTGTGATGTATGGTTTAGTTCCTGTCGGATTGTTGATCACGGCAATGATAAACTTTTACATTAAAAAGAATTAAAAAAAAATGAAAAAAAAAATAGACAAAGAGTACATGATTAAAAAAGAAATCATGTATCTTGACAATAAAAAATACCTATGTATAATTCTCAAAGTGCTTACCTATTATAAATGTTTATAAAGTACTTAAACAATATTTTTTCTTTGGTTTTAGCACAGAATAACCAATAGTACTACCGTACAGAAGGGACTCTCTCGAACAAAAGTCAAGTTTAGGTATAAATCGTTGTCTACTCTTACGACATGCACGCGAAATTGTAACTTATAATGTTACACGAGCGTTCATATTCCGTTGGGCACCGTTGACACGAAACAGGTTTGGCGCCAACAGCGCAGGGTTCCCACTCTCCGATGAATAAGGATAACAGTGGGTATTAATATGAATTAAATAAGCTATCTTTAATAAATAAGTAAATACACTTTAAAAGCTAAAGCTACAAAACAACAATATTTTATCAGCAACAGCAACCATTTTTAACAGACTTCAAAAAAGGAGGAGGTTCTATGTTTTTGGAAAAGTTGCATTATATTAAAAAATATATAATATATATTCTTCCAGTTTTCCGTCCACCGGGCCACCGTTTTGTCGTTCTCGCTCGAAGTAATCCCTCAAACGAATTAAGTTCAAACTCCCGACTCTAGAAATTCAAAACAGTCTGTTTTGGACCGTTTCAGCATTTTGCCAAAAAATAACAACAAACTTAGCGAGAAACAGTAACAAAAGTCAACAACAATAATAATAGAAATGAACAATGACAAATACAATGCAAAGAAAATGCAACGGAAACTCGACTCGTGTACACGGCAGACGCACTCGTACCTACTGACAATGATACTGACAAGTACTGGCCATAAGAGGCACAAGATGGTTGCGGCCGCTTCCCAAATAGCCGCATTTACAAAATCTTGCAAGTTTTGTTTAAAAATTTAAAATATCTTAGTTCATTGTTATCGAATAATGAACCGCTGCAATTGCCGATTTATTTATTTATTTATTCCAAGAAAATAAAAAATCCGATAACATTACGTCATTTAAAAAATAAATATTTTTCTATCGTATTCGATGGAGGCTATTTAACAGACACTGATATTGCTATATATTCTTAAAAAGAACAGTTTTAGATTTTTTTGATTATTTTGTTTCAAAACAAATTATTTTTAAAAAACATTTTGCGAACATAGTATGCGTAATTCGGAAAATTTTCAAATGTCACAGAACTCATCATAGGTGAAAAATACAATAAGCGGCAACCCTTTGCCGCGAACCCCACGGTGAGGTCGCCGGCTGAACGTACCTAAACTGCGGAGTGTCCAACCCCTGGTTTTAGTTATTACCACACAACTAATAGACATGTTTAACGTTTTAAACTTTCGTGATTCTCACTCATAGTCGAAATACCTACCACAAACGGGACTAATCACGCTATCTATTATCTTATGTGTCTATGGAAATTTTCTCATTTCTGCACTTAGAAGTAGGAAAATAGGTATACAAGTTCTCGATTACAATTTAAAATTATCTGTGTAGGTGAAATAGATAAAATTATCCCCTAAAGGTGTAAAATGGGGGTAAAGATTATATGGCAATTGTCTCATTTCTGGATTTAGATATATGAAAAATATAGGTATACAAGTTTTCAATTACAATTAAAAACTATCTATGTAAGTGAAATGGATAAAATTACCCCTAAAAGGGTAAAATGGGGGGTGAAGTTTGTATTGAAATTTTCTGATTTCTGGACTTAGCAGTATGAAAATTGCTATTAGGTAAGTATACATATACCTATTGGTATTAAGGGTCCTGATAACAAATAAAAAATATCCCTGTAGGCAAAGATAAAGAAAGAAGAAGTAGCTTTCGACTTATAAGGGGAGAGTTTTTATGAGACTTCCTTATTTCTACACTAAAAATATGGCTGGTCACCATTTAAAATGATCCGTATGGTGTTGACGTGTTGAATAAGGGAGGGGGTTTCTCTTACAATGTGGAGGTTAATTAAATAAAACATATAGCCTGATAACTAAAGTACACGCGGACGAAGTCGCGGGCAATAGCTAGTTTTATTAATAAAAGGAAAACAGTACAACGAAATGTTTTATTAGCTCGACTTTTAACGCCAATTAGATAACAAGAAAAGAGACTCAAAGAAAACGTAATATAATAAGATACTCAACTGTGAGATGGAAAATAAAGGCGAAGCAAGAACTGGACGACTTGTGCACGTTTTGTACATTCAGTTGAGATTCATTCACTTTGAGATAAAATGACAGGTGTTGTAGCGCTACCAACATTACAGCATACTCTAAAAAACACTGGCTGGTTTGTTTCATAAAAGTTTTCATTAAAAACAAACAAATCGTCATACGACTTCTGAATTTTATATTCCGAACGTCGTGTTTTTAAATTGCAGGATTGTTTTTCTTATTTTTCCAGCGAAAAGTTGAAATTTACTGGTAAATAAAATGTTTCACAGACAAACATGTTTTTATTAAAAAGCGTCTAAGGGCCCTTTGGTGGATTAATTGAATAATTTTCACGTAAACATTTCAAACCGACAGTTGTCGAGTATTGATTTCCACTACCCTCTAGTGGTGTTCTGGCGCAAGTTACAAAAGTAAGCGGAGATTGAAGTTTTAAACAATTTATGCTTTGTATTGTGACATAATACAGACGAATGAAACCAGGTAAAAATGTTGCCACGTTAAGCTTTTTTCGTGATTTTTACTTTTTATGCTGTAGGTACTTTATCCTTATGACCTGAAGTTTTCTCATGTTACTAGGCACATATTATTATGTCGTTTTAAGCACAGAGCAAAGACGTGAAAAAATGTTATATCATAATACCTATTTTCTAGTGTTATAATTATTATTTAATGGTGATTTCTTCGTTGTAGGTTGATATGATATGAAAAAGTCCCTTTTGGTGGCAAGTGATATTTGGAAGAAAATTTCATTATATGCGAAACTATTTCACGCGTAAGTTAAAATCGTAAAAGAGAAAAAAAATCGATGCTAGTAAACTCGCAATTAGTAGTGACATAATATGGCAGTAGCCATCCCCTTTTGCCTTACACCCCATCTACGTCACCCCACGAAAACAAGGGTGGATTTGCAGAATTAAATAAAAAAAATACACCTTTCTGGACACCGAAATGGCGTCAAGTCTATTGGATTTTTTTCCCGAGCCTCAGCGATTCTTCTAATAGTGTTATTAGGGAGCGTATTGGATAAAAAGAGGGAAAAATGATCGTGACATTTGATTCGATTGAGATGAAGATGCTCTACGACATGGTATGACGTGTGTCGAAAAATGCCTGACACTCGCTTAGGGGGATAAATAATATGACAGCATTGCTTGTGAGTGACATGGAGATGGTTAGAACGTTGAAACAGCTCTCAGTCTTAATGAGTTTCCATGTGGCGACGATCAACGGACATCAATGGACAAAATAGAGGGGCTTTTATTTTCTACTGTTAGAATTGGATAGGTAGTGCTCTTATTTTATTACTCTTTGTATCATTGACCAAATTGAGCTGATTAGTTGGCTGGTTGAAGCTATTTCTCTATTGTTATGTAACTTTTTAAACTAATAATCCTGGGAAGACAATTACAGTGCAAAAAAAAGACAATACAATCATTGAATATTTAAGCTATTTTCATGCCACCAACACAATATCAAGTCGTTAGGTGGTCAAATAAAATTTAAATTTAGGAGTCTGAATTAAGTCTTCATATTGGAGCACTGTAAAATGTTTGGTTGAAACAAGCGTCGATTTGCAGAGTTACCTTGCAACTTTGCTTCTATGCTACGCTACGCTACGCGTTACAAGGTTGTTTTATTCTTACAGAAAACATTTCTTATTCAGTCTGCGATAAACTAAACGAACGAGCGGTGTAAAAATAATGCAGCTATCTTTCACATGTTGCAGAGTAGCATTAATATGGAATTGTGGAGCTCCGCAATGTAACGCCATAATCAATCAATTATAATACAAGTGACGTAACTACTATTTTAAACGAAATGATTATACTGTACGTAACGGACCAGAAATGCTACCTACAGTGCAATGACATGGACTATGAGAGTGGGCCATTTGACGCTCAAATCGATACAGCAAGGAGCGTCGATGCCATGTCACTTATTCACGACCACTTTAACAGTTCACTGTGGTCGGGACATTATCCTGCCCTGTGATCTGAATAAAATAATAGTGGATTTTTAAACTTTTGGGTTTCGCCATTTTAATGCAATGCCAATGCAATGCTTAATACCCAGTGATTTGCTGTGACAACAATGGTTTTTCTAAAAACACACTATTTATTTAAAAGATATAGATTACCAATCTTCCTGTATCGTCGTTCTGTCACAACTATGGATCGTGGTGAACAACGAACTATATACTTGCAATATATTATTTGTTTCCATCATCTTCTGTGCAAATAAATGATTTCAATAGTGGAAAAGCAGCAAAGAAATTTTATAGTTCTTTTATCAAATGTTCCGAAGATCTAGGAGCACCATCCATAAATAATGTGAGCAAATAGCTTAAGAGTGATGCATTTTAGAAAATCTCAAAGCTAAAAGCTCATGTATTTTGGCTCCAATCCTTCTTGATCCTAAATTTTATTAGTAATCCTCAACTTTATTGCATACTAATATTTCCTTATCTTCATCATTGGCTATGTCCTCGAATCCATTACAAAAAATGACGCTGGACACTACAATCACTATAATAACAATGAAAGCATTGTTCATTTTCAAAACATCATTCTTCAGAAGCAAATTGAACCGGATTAAACTAAAGTAATCAACTGCAGCATACATTAAACCTAACCCGATATATCAATATTGGTCTCGTCTAAAATCACCCTTTCTGTTTGTCCAATGCAATTCATTCGACTTATGGATACATGATGCATGAACCGGCTACGGTAAATACACGAAGCTTTTCAGCAGTATATATATTTAGTTTTATGTGTGGAATTGTAAATGAGTGTTCGTTTAGTGTTCTGTGATGAATTGAACATGGACGTGCTGTTTAATTACACTGGGAGAAAATGGTCGTTACGATTTCAATCCTTTGTTTATCTTTCGGTCTCTCTGTAGGTACTTTATTTATGACTATGTTAAGTTTTTTTTTCTATATTTTATCTCTGCTATTTCGTAGTTTTGGTTATTTAACCATAATTTGAATAAGACCTTACAGTGGTTTGTTTTAAAAAATAGTACAAACACAAACTACAAATTACTGAATTAGATTAGTATGACTGTTACTTTATTTTTAAAATGTAACTTAAGAAGCTTGAGGCAGCCCTACCGTAAATGTGACGTCACTCACAATCCTCGACGTTTTATTGGACGCGTAATACTTTGATCTCGCCGCCTCACGTATATATTACCAATTAGAGACGACGTTCGATACAGCACTCGAGTAGGGTTGTGATCTATTGAATTAATTTGTATACGTGCATACGTTAGTTTTGGACAGTTAGTTTAAGACAACTATTAAACTTTCTTAACCTGGAATAGAGGTGAGGTTTTTAATATGTCACTTTGCGGCCTGCAAGCAATCTGTTCTATTAAGAGATAAGAAGAGAAAGCAAGAATAACTCTGTTACTGCTTAACTATACGTGCACACCAGATACATTCTGCGACACATCTGTTTGACTGTATTTATTGTAGAGGGGGAGTACGGGTTTCTGCACAGAACATGTACTTATACAATTACTACTTAGAATATATACTTCTAATTAGAAGTACAAACAAAAGGTAACCAAGTTCGTAGCTCATACGACCTTCTTCTCTTTATTCTTCCAGGTCTCTACCCATTACACCATACCATACCATGACCGTAACAGTAACGTGTCAGGCAAGTAATAGGTGAGCGTTAATATAGCCACCCGAGCCAGTACGAGGTTTAATGCTCGAGTTTCACACTCTGTTTTTAATATATATAATTAAAAATATATAATTAAAATAGCAACAGTGGAAATTTTAGTTCATATTATAAATATAATAGTACAAACTTTTTTGTTTGTGGCTGTTGACCTGATTACTCTAGTCTTGGACAAAGATTTTACTTTATGCACTAGAGCATAAAAAGTTATTTTGTGTCGGCTAGTTCCAGCATAAATATTAACTTTACAACCATGAGAAGTGAAAAATATATAAATTTACTAGCTTTTTCCCGCGGCTCCGCCCGCGCGGTATTCGGTTATCGCGCGCTGTTCCCTCGGGAACTGTGCATTTTTCCGAGATAAAAAGTAGCCTGTGTCACTCTCGGGCCCATAAACTATCTCTATACAAAAAATCACGTCGATCCGTCGCTCCGTTAGGGCGTGAAAGAGGGACAAACATACAAACACACAAACACACAAACATACAAACACACTTTCGCATTTATAATATTAGTATGGATTTGTGTTGAAAAGTATGAGACCATGCCCTCTAGCACGTTTCCCAACTAACCGTCACCGTCGCGTGTCATTTATGCGCTTGACATTACGTTCCTGGCACGTTCCTATTACGGTCATTATACGGTGTAGTGTCCTTTATGCTTTAATAAAAATCTTCTACGCACATACTACCACTTATATCAATAGAAATTGTGCTGGAAACTTTGCAGGTGCCGTGCAATTTGAAAACTACATACATCAAATTTCTACGCAGATGTGCGAGTTCTGCTATTATTTATAGATCTATATTAAAAAAGAACTAAAGAAAGGTAAATAAAATAAAGCATAAAACCAGATGTGGCTCTTTCCCTCCAGACAGCGGAGAATCTAGTTACAGTAAAAATAAGTTGAAAAGTTAGCGTCAGTTGCAACTGAGCAATGTGCGAGCAAAATACTCGATTATAGCTTTACTAGCTGGTCTGCGTATTCATCTGCGAATAATAATTTGTTTGTCGCCCTCGGGAGCAATTATTTTTTTTGAGATAAAATGTATCTGTTATCCTGCTCATATATAATTAATATGATGACAGTCCAAGTACAGTTAAGAAAAATCAGTCTCTTAATCAGCTAAGTGTATATATTTTTTAAGATAGAAATAGAAAGAAATAGAAATAGAAATATTTTTATTCGGGCTTCGCACTTATAATAGAACAGGACGATAAACATTTCAAAACTGGCGTTGTTAGCATGTCAGTAAGTTATTTACAGATTTTGTAAATCAGATTTTCACCTAACCCTTGGATTGGCATAAAAAAAAGTACAGTCAGTTAGACAGCTTTTAAAAACGCTTATCAATATTTAATCGTTTTTTTCATAATTCATAGCAACTCATTTATGAAAAATACTAACCATAGCGATTAGATTATAATATAGATAATGTAACTGCTAACACTAAGGATTCGAAGTCCAAAATAATTTATCAAAATCTAAAAAATCTAAATAATTTATTCAGTAAATAGACCGAAATGGGCTCTTTTACACGTAATTTTTTAAACTACCAGCGCTCTCGGAAAGACCATTATTGCCGAGAAGAATGCGCCGCATGAAACTTGGTAGAAAGTCTTTTTTTCAAAATAAAATAATTACAAATAAAACACTTAAAAACTACAGTATAAAATTAAAGGAAAAATTACAAAAAATAATAATAATAATACAGGGATGTACATATCTGGATATTATGTCAAGTAGATCATCATTAAACTTTAATTATAACAACACCATCCCATTTTCCAGCTTTAGTATAGATATCAAATTCGCCCCAGCCTCCTCGGCACTATATAATCGAATAGCAACTTAAATCGCGCAACTCGGGGAGGCCGGGGCAATGCGAGCAAGTAATCGAGTAATCAAATCCACGGACGGATATTGAATTCTGCCGCGACGGAAGTCGTCTTAGCCGGACTTTTTTATCTTGTTTATGTTGGCAACTGGGATAAACAGACTAAGTTGTTTGACAACACTTACAGCGTTAGTGTTGTTGGCATTGTGTCAATTGTCATGTTGGATACACAATAGAAATCAGGGCGATTATTGTTACCAATTGAGTGAGAAACAATAGTCGCTTCTGAGTTTATACCATAATATTTCCTTGTGGAAATTACAGATATAGTTTTTTACGTAGTACAAAACGCAGCATTAAATTTTTTTGATAAGGCTTCATTTGAAAAGCATACTTAGTTTGAGTTTTTGAAATTCTATGTCTAAAAAAACATAAAACAAGCCTTATATTGTGTCCAATACTCTACATTACCAAATTGCTTTTCCTCTCCACTTTCAGCTGCTTGTGCGACACATATTTGCCATGCAGAACCTGCCCTCCTAATTTTTACTAAAGCAAAATTCTAAAGCAATGATTGATTAATCCAACTTTAAATTAGTTTATCGCCTTATCCTTTTCTATTCACAGCCACGTGCCTAAATGGTTTTTTAACCGGATTCACGTCAACACGACGTCATCAATCACACGGCGATGACGGATCTGATATCAACTCGTCATTGTCACATCTGATCCTGACGACAAGTGATTTTACTAAGTGTTTTCACAATGTAGAGGCCGTATTGCCGAATGTTTCTGGCGTTCGTGATCGCAATCAAATGATAGTTTTTGTATGCGAAATCTGTCATTTTATTGTGATCGCGAGCACGAGAAACTTTAGGCAATATGGCCTCTGAGGCGTTATTGTCTAAAACACTTAGGATCACAAGTATATAAGACGAGGGTAGAAAAAGATGGAAATGCAATCTTGAACGTCAACGCGTGAGACAAATTTTTCAAAGCATTGCTTAGGTCAATAGATAAACGATATTAAATTTTTCAAGCTTATTTACAGAGTTATTTAGCGGGATTTCATATTTATAACTTCTTTTAAAGTGCTTTGATTGACTAGAATGTCAGCGCTGCAGCCCGTCAGCGATGTTTTATGAGTTACTAGCTTTTGCCCAAGACTTCCCTATTCCGCGGCAATTATGCAATTTTCCGGGTTAAAAATGATCCTATGTCCTTCCTATAATAATCTTCATACCAAATTTCATTAGCAGTTTTAGCGTCAAGACGTAACAGAAGCATACATTCGTGGAATCTCGAAATCTTTCTAAAAAAAAGATCATCTCAAACTTTCTTAACAGGACACACCCGCAACGCACGGGGCAGCAGAAAGAAGTGTTAGAACCGTCAAATAACGTTGATTTACAATCTGTGGCGCGACATAACTCACATTAACGACGCTCGTATCGCTAAAACTTGGCCATAAACCTCGAGTTGTATCTTAAGTTCATTCGGTCTTTGAGTGTTATGAAATGCTTTCGTTGCCGATTGAGCGACTTTTTTGTTCAGTAAGTACCTGCTTTATCCCCGTGGAATAACAGGCTAACTTCCTATTCTAGCGGAAAGGAGATAGGCCACTTTTTTATGGAAGTTGTGCTAAGTGCTGTCTAGACTGAGTACACAGTGCATTATGTATGATTCTTAGGCTAACACTAGATTGCAAATTAAACCCCTTTATGATCTACCCTATGAGCTATCTCTAAGCCATTAGAGGTGGCATACTATATGTAGCTTGTTTTTCAGAGGTGCACAAACTAATCTACTTAATCCAATAATAATCTAATTAATATTAATATGGATTAAGTATAGATATGGATCGATTTTATTTTAATCTTGATGATGTTTCCTATAAAACTGATCGTGATTGATCCTTATCTTACCAGATGTAAAGTGCAGATGAGGGCATGGGAGTATCTCACTGATTCAATACTAAATAGCCTATTCACTCTAGCCTTGAAGAACCCTAAATTGTATTTGAAGAATTCCATTGGATATAGAGCTGATCTATTTATTTTCCATGGAGCAGGCACAAGCTTGGAATAATTTACCCGTTTTATATTGTTTTTGTGAAACAACAAAGCACCACTTGTTTATTAAAGGATAAACTCCATTAAGATACTATCTTATCAGATGTTGTCAAGAATTCGGTTAACAAGGGACGGCGGCATTTTAATTATATCTTTTAATAATGAAAAATATGATTTATTTCAGAAAGTAGAGAAAAAACGCATTTAAACAAAGTTTTTTTTACAGCCTAATAGCTCATCATAGCAAAGGCCTTCGTGAATTTCCACGATATTCTTCAAAACAAATTTATCGTAAGAAATAGATAAACACGATTTTATACATAATATCTACCAAAGGCAGGGCAAAGAGCTAAGGCAAAGAGTGACTGTTGCTTCTAATTACTTTACTAATATGGTTGCAATTTAATTAAAACGCCTTTTTTAGTAGTTACGTCCAAATTCATATATTAATAAATAAACATTTTAAAAACATACCTGAAATTCACAAAGTTCCAAAAAGTCTACACATTGCAAATAAAAAAAAATTAGAAAATAAAGTTTAAAAAGCTGGCACATTACAAAAGCCGTATAATAATTAAAAAGTTACTAACATGATTGACACCGGAGACTCTGGTCTTGTTCAATTTAGATAGGTTGGTGCCCATCCGGAGCCATTAATGACGGAATCCCAACCTTAAATTCATACACTAAGAGTTCAATTTAGAAAAAAGTTTGTTGGTAGATTTGGCACAGTTTTTTTTTACACGAGACACTTCTGGATATATCACAATTGTAAAAGTTTGAACACAGTTTATGGGTAAGTCTTTTGAAAAGCCACTTTGGTTCACGTGGAAGCTGTAAAAAATAATAAATTTCATATAAAACACTCTTTAAAACACCACGACACCCGGGGGCCTTCCAACATGGAAAACTTTTTTGCAACGTCAAAAATTTGCGTTCTGCTAACACTCGTTTTGTGTAACTCGTTGCAAAAAAATTTTAGTGTAGATAGCCCTTAATATAATGACAAATTTAGTTTATGAGAGTGGACAAAATTGAAACTAACGTTATTTCATACTAACTTCATATGAACCGTTACAACAACGCCACTACGGAACACTAGAATAAATCTGTAATGTAACACTATAAAGGCGAAACTACAATGGTAAAAATTGCACTTGCAAATTTTGTACGAAATGAAACACTGCTAAATTTAGTGTCTTACACAAAACGTAACGTAAACGTAAGATGGTAGACCTCTGGACTAAGACCTAAATACCTAATGTTCCGTCTCAGAAATATTCTAGCACAGGACTTCTCAACCAAGGGGGCACGCCCCCTTAGAGGTCTTAAAAATTGTCAGGGGGGGCCGTAATAGGTACGTTTTGCATTTCCGAAAAAACATTTTTTTTACGCGTAGGTAAATAAAATGTTCCAAATTGACATTTAATCGCAAAAGATGTGTTTATTATTTTTGTCAAAATTTAGGAGCAGACACGTTGTATTTTATTAAGCCTTTATATATAACAAATTCTGCTAAATCGTATTATTTTAGAGTAAGCCCATAAATGTCACTTTATTCACAGATGCTTACGAAACACTTAAAAGGGTCAGGACAGACCATCTCGCCTCATTCAAGTCGCCCACGGTAGTGTGGGCGAACGTGTTAGTTGGATTCTTATTCCGACAACAGAACGCAATAAGATAAGATATACATATTTTTTTATATGAGTTGTAATTAGGTACTTGAAATAAAATATTTGAAATTGGAATTATTTTTTTAGCACTCTCTTACCATCATTTTTTTGGTTATATGAATTGCAATGGTTCGCGCTTTTATTTTATACACGAGGCGTAATTTTACACACAAAATTGTCACATAGTGGATAACAAATATGAAAATAAATAAAATAGAACGACATTGTATAAATTCTTCTATATTATTACGATCGTGTATATCTAATAAAATTCCAATTGTTATGGGCGAGTTATTTACCTCATCAATTATTTGCAACTTATGTAGTTAAGAAAATGACTACTAGATAAATGTTTTTACAGAATTACAGAGATTTTCAGATTATGAAGAATTAACTTTTACTTTAGGAATTTTTATTCTTTAAAGCAAATGAGAGTTGAATTCATTTTTATTTGTACTACTGACGACATACATATTATATTACATCAATTTATGAGAGGTTAAACAAATAAATAAATTTTATTGGATGGAGGTTGTAGCAGCTCTATAATAATCCAGCGTTTGATAGGTTACTGACAGTATCTAATACTATTAGGGCATGGTTCGCGCCGACAGCCCGTGAACTGAGTGACATGACATCAATGGTGTCAGACTACCCACATTTGTAATATTAATAACGTTTATGTTTGGTTTGATTTAAACTTAGCCGCATGGAAATTATAAACACTCTCATTGTTACTCTGAAGCTTAATTTAATGACAGCGTTTTATTTAATTGAAGAGATACTAAATGTTTTGTAATTAAAAAAAACTATTTTAATAATATGAGATTTTTATTTCATAATAATATGGGTATCAAATTAAAGCTAATAATTAGCTCATTTCAACTATATATCAGTTATGACAGGTTTTAGTGTGATGTAACAGTAGTTTTTGAACGTGATTGCAAAGCACATGAAAAAATCATACAGAGATCTACAAAATAAAATTTTAAGTTTTGTTCTAAGTAGGTAGGTAGGTATCTACTCTAAATATTTTTGCACAATACGTCCGCAGACTCAATCGTGAGGTTGAATTACTTTCTTACTTTGAAATAGTCATTCACGTTTCGTAATCACAACATAATTTGTACGATGCCTTTTTGAGAACCGATTTTATTTGATGTTTCTTTGCTTATATGGAAAAAACCTTGTCGATACTAATTTATGTACAATTACGTACCTTGGCATCTTATTTGTATTTTTAATCAGCTTTGTGAATGTGACTTTTATCATGTTTACACATGTAAACAAGGACTTTCAAGATTATTAAAATATAGTGATTTATATCCAAATAATTATTATTCTTTTTGATTGGTTAAAAATATGTTACGTATTGTTGTTTAATAAGTTAACGTTGATTATAATTTAACGGTTTTAAAAATTAAACATTTCGACTTCATTCGATCAAGAAAAATCCGAAAATTGGTGATTTCATTTATCGAAATTTATTTTCGCAAAGAATATATAGAAAAACAAATATTTGCATGCATGAAACATAATAATATCATCAACGTACAATGTTATCTTCAAAGTTAATTTTTTCCTTTATTTTCCTTTAAAACCACATAGAATTAAATCAGTTTCTAATTAAAATAATCTTTAAAATCTACGTTACACCGCGGGGTATCGGTTGCATCCCCTAATTAGCATGTTTATCAAGTAATCTATGGGGGCATGTAAACCCATGACTCATGGTAATGCATGGGTTACACAAGTTAAATAGTTAGGCTTGATTTGTGATCATTGTTTTGCGCGTATTAACTTTAGAATTACGAGTGGAGGAGATTTTGATAAGGTTGGAATATAATGTAGTGGGTATTTTATATAGACGTTGCCCGTGACTCCATTCGCAAAGAACCCATTTATCGCTAATCCGAAGAACTATGATATTTTTTGGGATCAAAACCTTAAATTATCCTTCTATGGGTTTCATATTATCTCATTATCAAATTTGACTGACTTTATCGCCTTATGCATAAAGATAGACAGACAGACAACAGAAACTACTTTTTATCGCAAGAAAAGGGAAAGTTTCTGTGCGACGTAAATAGAAATACGGACAACGCAACAAGATCTATCGTAAGTAACTATAAGACATTAAGCATGACAGAAGGAATGATAGACAGCGTACTAGGACCAGAGGTTTGAAATTTGACAGGCGTATTCCTTGACAATTGCAAAAGTTTCTTTTTTTTTTTTATTATGAAAGGGGGGCAATCGAGCAAGCTAAGAAGGAATTTTCTATATTCACAAGGGATAGAGATTAAATTTTCAATCACTTTTGAATATCGACAGTTTAAAAGTGAGAAAAAAGCCAAGAACAGCTCTATTTCTGCTGATGTTAAGTTATGAATGAGGTTTAAAGTGAGTCCGTCGATCAATAAGGTTAGTTTTAAATATGAAAGGAAGGGTTGCACCCCAACAGATAGTGATATGATATAAACGTATAACTGGACGATGAATTCCATTTAATACTCGGTCCGTTAATTTTATTATGTTTTTGATGAAAGCTTAACGTGGTATGTTGTGTTACTTATTTATTGTATGCTTCCTAACTACACTTCTGCAAAATATATATTTGATACGCCATCTATTTGTTTGTTTAAATTACATGTTTATATTCAAGTTTACTTAGTGGTTACTTGTGTTAACAATATCTGTATCTAGGTACTGTTTTAAGTTTAATGTTAAGAATTGGATAACAAGATAAAATTTAATAGCCTTTGTAGTTTATTAATAATTCTTCTCTATTTATAATTTTCTATTTGTCTCGGAATTTTTAGCAGCTTGTTCAAATCTGTGTAGTTTTCTCCTCCCACAATTTTTTTTTTCAGTTTTGTTTTGTATTGTACGCTCAAACAGCTAGTTTGGCTACATTATAATGTGCCACGTGCACTAAATCCTTAAAAGGGATAAGTTCACCTTTGTACATTATATCTCAATGTTTATCAATTGTGTTTGTTTACTTATTTTGTACAATTAAGAGTTTACACACATACATACATACTAATACTCGTACTGAATATAGTTATCATAAAAACTTAGAATCTGTATTTCCATATGAAGCAAGCAACACCTCAAACCAATATTTTATCTATGTATAGCTAAATCTCTACATCATTTCAATTACTAAATCGTTTAACTAAATGCTTCAATTTATCTCGAATCAAAATGTTTACAATTTATTATGCTAATTCTATCCATATTAAAGTAATATCGGGCATCAATTAGAATCTAATCAGCCTCATAATTTAAACGTTCGTTGTTATTAATAATTCATAGCTTATACCACTGCAATTTACCTTAATTTAACTATACCTACTGCGGTATTTCAAATGCATTTTGCATAAACAGGCGATTCGACACGTTAACTTACACATAACATTAAAATAAAATTATTTCGTACAATTATAATTTAGTATTTGTCTCAAAGGGTGTTTGGCAAAAAAAAATATCACCTTGAAAAATTGGTACAAAATAATGTTTGCACCTTCCTAGATCAATCGTAAAAAACACGAAATTTCAGCATACGCACTAGCACTAGGTAACACTGAGTTTGTAAATGTCAATATTAGGCCGTTCCAAGGTCACTTTTGTATCACTAAGTCTATCGAGAGTTCCCGATGTTGCCAGCGCTTCACCAACCAGCACGCGTCCTCACTCCTCGAGGGCCGACCCCTTACTGACTACAGCAACTCCGGCACTCAGTGCGCTCACCCGTTCCACGCTCCCTCATTTTGGAGGGCGCAACTTATTTGGCCTCTTTGTTGTCCCAAACAGAGGTAAATTATTACGGTTTTGCGATAACATAATAGAATGCTGCACTAAATATAATCGAAAGGATAACGGTTTTTACTAGCGCTCTAAATATTGAATTCCCTCGTCCGTATTTCATGAAAAGGTGGCGGTAAATTTGGTGATTATTTTTTTTCTAATATGGTAACCCCGAGGCCCTGCGTCTACAGCACGGTTCAGAACATATGACGTGAGAAAGAAATAAAGTTTACCTATTTGTTATCTATGGATGACTCTTCCTTTTACATAAATAATACCTAAAGCAACGACTGGATAGCATAGTGGTTTAGAGAGCCTGAGCCTGGTACGAAGCTTGAGGTCACGGGTTCGATACCTGCCTAGATAGTCTGGGAAAATGTTTGAATGAACAATGCAAATGTTTCTTCTCGAATTTGGACATTTAATATGTATTTGAGTAAATATATAGGTATTTATCTTTATATGTTTATCCGTTACTTAGTACCTCAGCCTATTACCTAGTAATATTATGTACCAGTACCTGGCTGAAACTTTGGGTTTATCTCGGCCCCGTAGAAATATCGAAACGAAAAGAAGCCTATGTATTGTTCCAAACACTTGCTCGTTTGCCTTCCAGTCGAATAAAAAAAAACGTTCAACTACCTATATTATTATACCAAATTTAAAGTAAATTTATTCAGCAGTTTTAGCATGATGGAATAATAAACACACATACGTACGCACACTCACAAATTTTTGCGTTTATAATTTGTCACTTTGAATTCAAAGTGTCAGTGGAAGTGTCACAAAAATAGTAAGTCTTTTAGTATTAAGTATCCCAATGGTATCCCTTGTGATACTTGTGGTTCCACAGTGGTGACGATTCAGTTGGTTTCATAGTTCATGTTCTGTTCTGAGCAAATAAATATTTTTCTCTCTTTGTTTCCTTACTTAACGATACTTATATAATGTAGTTGCAGTGCACGCAAATGTAAGCAAAACTGTCTGCTCTTTCTTGTAAATATTTCCCCTCCAGCGAACCATTCAACCCGCCGCATAGACATGTCAATGATATGAAGAAATGTGCGCTTAATGGACGTCCCGCAATTTGCGGCGTATTGAGAGTCGCGCTTACGTATGTGGACTCGAGCGGTTTACCTGTGAACAAAATAGTATCGTTAAAGTATGCATTGTAGAGTCATCTTATTATTTATTTATTGTAGGCTAAGAGTTGGCGGTTGGTTGGTGGATTGGAGTTGGGTTTTGTTGACTAAGACCGCGGGATCGCGGTGGATGCGAAAAGTACAAGACCGGTCTGAGCTCTCCGCCTTGGGCAGGACCGTCTTTCACCTATTAGAGGCCCTGGGCACAACATGCTCCATTCAGTATGTAAGCGTGATTTTCAGGTGCGAGTGGAGTAGTTATCGGTTATCGTTTGGTAATGAAGTAGGCACTAGGGGGCCCCAATGTATCGCGGGACCCTGGGCACGTGCCCAGTGGGGAAGAGGGGCCTGGCCTTGGGGGAGGCCTATGTCCAGCAGTGGACGTCTTTCGGCTGACATGATGATGATGAAGAGCGTTTATACCTGCTGAGCTGGCAACGTTGTATTTTTGTTAGTTTTTCTGGATATTCCATAAAAATTGAATGAAAATGAAAAATTTGGTCTGATATTATATTAAGAAGAGTTCTATCAGACATTTTTAATTTTCATTAAAATTTTATGGAATAATCGATAAAAACTAACAAAAATGCAACGTTGCCAGCTCAGAAGGTATATAAACGCTCTAAGTGAAATTGGCTTTTGTTAAATAACTGGCTAAGTGCGAGTCGAGTCGCGCTTCGATGTTTCCTTACAAATTTGTAGATCTATGAATGTCCAGTGATAGTAGAGCCTAATCCTAAGTAACTTATTGAATCAGGTGTTACTTTGTGGAGGTCCATATCAAATGAATTAAAAACATTACGCGCTAGTGCACACTAGCGGTTATGCCGGCGGTTCTCGGCGGAGCGGGAACGCTGCGCGCACGCAGCGTGCACGCGGCGAGCACGCTGCGTTGACGCCCACCGTATATGACCGTACGGCGCTTAATCACCGCGTCCATCGGACGCAACCGCGGCGGCTCACAGGCGGTGAACAGTCGCGGAGATACCGCAGCGTGCTCGCCGCGTGCGCGCCGCATTCCCGCTCCGCCGTGAAACCGCCGGCAAAATCGGTAGTCTGCGCAAACTCTACTTTGCTCACCTCACTTTGCGACTTTATGCTACCATAGTCTAGGCTGATAAAACCTAGTAACTTATTTATAATTTCCGCTTTTGCCTCGACGGAAACGGAAATTTCATTAAGTATACTACAGAACAATATACCGGGATATAACAGGAGCAAAAAATTAAAACTTTCAAAGATGAAGTAATTTTACCATTATATTACTTACTAGCTTTTTCCCGCGGCTCCGCCCGCGCGGTATTCCGTTATGGCGGGCTGTTCCCCCGGGAACTGTGCATTTTTCCGGGATAAAAAGTAGCCTATGTCACTCTCGGGCCCATAAACTATCTCTATGCCAAAAATCACGTCGATCCGTTGCTCCGTTACGGCGTGAAAGAGGGACAAACATACAAACACACAAACATACAAACACACTTTCGCATTTATAATATTAGTATGGATGGATATCAAACGAATAAGGAATATTACAGAATTTTTTTCCCGTCAGAGTGCAGCACTAGTACAAAACCGTAAACAGTTTTTTTGAGTATTTTAAATGCCATAAATATCGATGTAAAATATCATGTTTTTTGTTCCTGTTATAGGGCCCACCCGTTAAATGCGAAAGCCTGTCTTTAGCGATAGGTATAGCGATTAACAAATTTTCTGCAGAGAAAATCGTAGGAAAAGGCTAGTGATAACATAAATATTAACTATTCACTTCCAATTATTTGGTGTGTATAGACCATAAATGATTGTTTTGACCTTTCTCCGAATCAAATATCAATTACTTATTCAAACGATGCGTAATGAATGAACATGTAGGTAATTGGAGCAGAACAAATTCAGAAAAAGGCATTAAGTCTCCCCAATAAATTCGATTGAAAATGAACCGTGAATGACACAACATTAAGTATAAATCCGAAGGGCGTTGCGTGTCTAGTGTCAGTAAAGTAAAACTTGTGACATGTGCGATGCAGACAGAAATAGACAGCTGTTGTAAGACCCCCGCGTAGCGTTAGCAGCAAAATACAAACATACATATTTGGCATCTATAAACTAAATATGTATAATACGATTCTTTACAATACAATACAAGACTCTTTATTGTACACTAGAAATAGTAAGCGATACAGAAAACAGGTACACAGAGCGAAAATTACAAGGTAAGCAATAGGCGGCCTTCTCACTTAAGAGCGATCTCTTCCAGGCAACCTTTTTTACAAAAAGAAGGAGGGACTAGTTTACAGCAGGTGGTACATCAACCATAGATCAGAATAATTAAAATTCAACAAAAATACACAAATAGATCTATTTGTGTATTTTTGTTGAAGATATCATGCAAATAATACACGTCTACATTAAATATAGACAGTGGGATAAACAGCAATATATAAATAAGTAAATAAACTATGGTAAAGTCAATCATTACAAGATGAAAGATAGTGCTCCATAAGCATACTTAGATTTAAAGAGTTCTTTAATTGCTGATGATCTGATACTTTGGATAGTTTAAATAAAGGTTAAAAGAACATGACTATGAAGAATGTGGTCCCAGGTTAGATTCCAGGTTGGGGCAAATATACATAAGTACAGAAATTGCGAAACGTTGTTATCGAGACTTATCTGATGTTTGACTGGATGTTTAAGTATTTCAGTACGTTTTTATAATATTTAAGTATGTTTAAGAGCGTTTATACCTGCTGAGCGAGCAACGTTACATTTTTGTTAGTTTTTCACGATTATTCCATAAAAAATGAATGAAAATGAAAAATGTGTCTGTTAGAACTATTCAGAATGTACCTATACGTTAATGTGTCGACTGCAATAATTATTCGTCATTGACTTTTACTCTCTTTAAAAACCATAAATAAACAGTTGTTCGTTTTTAAAGAATATAAAAGTTGATCACGAATAATTATTGAAGTAGACTTATTAGCTTATTTATATATTGAGAACAGTTATTTTCAATTTTCATTAAATTTCTATAGAATAATCGAGAAGAACTAACAAAAATGCAACGTTCAACTCAGCAAGTATAAACCTGAAAAAAAAACACAAACATTTCCGCGATTTCGCATTTATAACATAAGTAGGAAAATAGCATAAAATACAGCACGTTTTTTCATGTTCATGTGTAAGCCCTGTTTGATTTAATTTAATGAAGTGACCGCACCCTCACAAAATACCATATAATTAAATATCTTTGTTATTATAACAGTGGGGTGCATGGACTAAAGCACTAGTGCAAACACGTCTAGACTCCAAGCTTCAAGGTTATGGACAAGGGGGGATTTTAATAAAGGGAATATCATATCAACCGTCATATTAAACAGTCTACTTTAATTAATTCTCGTTCCAAAATTATACGTCAAAGACGGCCCTAAGGCAAGGGCTAGACGTACAGATATACAGATATTTATCACATATCGTAGTTTTTACTGATCGTGTCGTCTAGGGTATACAGGATGTCTTTGACCATAGGGCTTTAAAATCAAGGTTCCATTGTACTCACGAGCTTTTTGACTTTGTTAAATCAGTGTATCCGGACATGGCGGTATTAATACTGTCTCTTGGTATGGGGGCCTTGAAATAATGTTTGACTTATTTGACATCTCTAAAAAAAACATTTATCAATGTGCCGTCAATTTAGCAATGTATCGCATATAGGTATTACATTTAATTTGTATGAAAAAAATATCATTGGTCATATTTAAAAAAAGTAGCATAACAAAAGTAGCTCGGCGATTAGAATTGGGCCCTGAATTAAAAGCCACATGTTCAGAAATGCCTGTATTGACGAATACAGTATTACATAAAGTTACTTATTATTTGTTCGTAGTATATAGTATATTTTTGAAGTAAGAAATGTAAGATTGAAAACCATTAATATGGATCATTGATGGGTCGCAGTAATTATTGCACTTCTAGCCCTCGCCTAATAATTGAATTGGGAATAATGCTCTAAGTGCAGATATGACATTTTAATAAAGTCGATTTTCATTTGTTTCGTTCTTGTCCTGCGTTCGATTATGGGCAGTATACACCGAGTAACAGGGGTAGGTACATAAACATGTATTGGCCAAGTGGTTAGAGAACCTGACTACGAAGCCTGAGGTCCCGGGTTCGAATCCCGGCCGGGGTAAATATTTGTATGATGAATACGAATGTTTGTTCTCGGGTCTTGGATGTTTAATATGTATTTAAGTATATATTTATCTATATAAGTATATTTATCCGTTGCTTAGTACCCATAACACAAGCTTTGCTAAGCTTACTTTGGGGCTAGGTCAATGGGTGTGAATTGTCCCGTGATATTTATTTATTTATTGTGTCTATGTATTGTGTCTTTTTTGAAGCGTTGAAATTTAGTATCTAGATGTACTTAGTAGTATACTCGTTGTGAATGAAGTTGATGAGGCTAGGAAATGGCTGCTTTTTAGAGGGCAAAGAAAAAATTAAATGTATTTTTAGGATTCTGTAGCTAAAATGGTAAAAATTGAACTCTTATAGTTACGACATGTTTTCTTATCCTTACGTCCACGGCTTAACGAAATTAACAGTGCTAGAAAGCTGTAATTTCGCATGGATATATGTAGCAACTAGCTTTTGCCCGCGGCTCTGCCCGCGTGGTATTTGGTTATCGCGCGCGGATAAAAAGTAACCTATCTCCCTCTCGGGCCTATAAACTATCTCTATGCCAAAAGTCACGTCGACCCGGCGCTCCGTTACGGCGTGAAAGACGGACAAACACACAAACATACAAACACACTTTCGCATTTATAATATTAGTATGGAAGTATGGATTATGCCGACAAACTGCATAAAACGTTGGAAAAAAAATCCCTGGTTTCAGCTTCACGATAGGTACATACTTTACCTTACCAGCTAATGGTTTTCAAATGTGATGCTTCTGCTTGGGAGGCCATGACTACCACAACATTCTCTCATGCGGCTCAAAAAGCTTGTAATTTAGCAAATAGTTGCGTATAACCTGCGAATGGCCGCCATTCTGAACATTCGGCTGGCTCGTAATTCCTTGCGCAGCTCCACCGTCCGTTTGCTATCGGACGCCAGAAACATCAGCCTATTTCATGTTACAGGAAACGCTGTAGATAATGATAACCACTTGACAGTCCGGAGCGCGCGACCAATATGCCTCAAACCTTCCGGGGTTTTTTATCGACGGACGAAAACGCGCTGTGTGTCCATAATTTTACGACATACTTTATGACACTAAAGTATCCACGGACGGTGTGGAGCATTTTGGTTATGGATACCATGGTATATTCGGACTGTCAAGTGGATAAAAGTGATATTAAACTACCCAACCAGTGAGGTATTAGTAAATTTGCAGGTGGTAGGACCTTGTGCAAGGTCCGCCCGATGCTATCACCATCTTGCTCGCTAATCCTGACGTGAAGCAGCAGTGCTTGCACTGTTGTGTCTCGGCGTGGAGAGTAAGACAGTCGGTGAAATTACTGACACTCTAGGTATCCCATCTTAGGCTTCTAGATTGGCAACGCATCTGCAACCCTTCTGGTGTTGCAGGTATCTATGAGCGTTGGCAATCTCTTACCATCAGGAGACCCACTTGCTCGTTTGCCATCCAATCGAATTTAAAAAAATCACCAATTTTAATGTACAGTCAGCATTGGATTTAACCCTTTTCCTGGCATAGTGCATTTAGTGAACACAAATGTATTTATACAATTATTCGACCTTGCTACATTTACAATGTGGTACAAAATCAATTGAAATTATAAAAAAATATAATTGTTTTTAAATTAATCTCTCATACGTAAACAAGATAAAACTTTGATTCATTTCGTAGTAGCTTACCTAAATTAGCGGGGCCTGGAAAAGGTTTAACTGAGGTCACCGTACCGCATTGTCCAGTACATAATCATAAAAGCAATCACGTGGCGACCGCATACTCTATACTATATCACTATACGTACCTAATTAACAAGTTCTCATTATATTTCACGTTTTGGCTGGCGCTCCTTTGCGCGAATCCATGTTACGTAGGTGTTTTTACGAAGTTTGACGCTCCTCTACTAATTAGTCTAGAGATTAGATACACTGGATTTTACACATAAGTCATAATGAACATTCACTGTACCCATAAATTATATTAAAATTATAATTTTTATGATGCTCACGTGTAAATTACAATAGTGGAATTTATTCACACTGTTTTCATTGATTTCACTTTTACCAAGCGAGTTGATAGGTAAGTTAGCCAATGACGCGATAGCAACAGTTACAGGTTTACTAGTACCAGGTTTTTGCAAAATTTGATGCTGAAGTACAAATGCAACTACTTCAATGAAAGCTAGTGAGGTGAGATCCACTTTTCCCCAGGTGGGCAGTGTTGCCACCTTGCCCAAAGAAAAAGTAGCTAGACGTATGGTAAAAAGTGGCTAGTTTTGAAAAAAAAAATACTCTGTTAGAAGTAGCCAAAAGTGGCTAAACAAAAAAAAGGCAACAGATAACTTATAAGTCTTAAATTTTTATATTTCTTTCTCTTACATTACTACTTACGGAAAAATTTATTCAAAATTTATATCATCTTGTGATGTTGAAGGTCCGGCTTCTTCATTTTTTTCTGGTTTCTTAGTTTTTCTACTTGTTTCTTGAAGGATATTCTCAGGAATTACGTAGGTAGCGCACGGAAGTACGTTTTACATCACAAATTAAATTGATTGAAACAGTGGTTACTTAGTTGCTGAAAGTAGCTAGAAAGTGTGGCTAAAAAAGTTGGCCACTAAAATTTTTTTTGGTAGCTATTTCGTAAATCTAGCTAAAAAATGGCTAAAGTGGCAACACTGCAGGTGGGTGGGGTTAATCACCAGTTTTATGTAAAAAAGCGCTTGCCCGCACGCTCGTTTTGACCGCCAGTGCAAGGCCTGCTCGACCGGACCATGTCGGTAAGTCGGACCGTTTGATGGATCGGCCGGTTTACTGCCGCCGGTAATGAGCCCGGTAATCGGACCGGGCTTTATCTCGATGCCTGATGGATGCTGCGAGGAAAATGTGTGCGTGTTTAGATTTGTTCTTCGTTAGTAACCTATGAAACAGTCACAACATACGTCGTGTTACAACTAAATCGCGGACCAAGGTGGAACCTTCTTTTTTTTATTCTACTGGAAGGCAAACGAGCACGTGAGTATCTTAGTGGTAAGAGATCACCACCGTCCATAAACATCTGCAACAGCATTGCAGATGCGTTGCCAACCTAGAGGCCTAAGATGGGATACCTTAAGTGCCAGTAATTTCACCGGCTGTCTTACTCTCCATGCCGAAGCACAACAGTGCACTGCTGCTTCACGGCAGGATTAGCGAGCAAGATGGTGGTAGCGATCCAGACGGACCTTGCACAAGGTCCTAGTACCTGCACCTGCATATCTTGTTGCGTTAAAAACAACTGTGCTGAATTGCATGACTCTACATCTAGCGGTTGAGTTGAGATTTTTTTCATTTAAGCACACACACACACACACATCCACAAACTTTCAAACATACAAAGAAAATTAGTACAAAATGTACCTATCGCTTCGACCGTTTTAAAATATCCGCAGACAAAAGTTAAATAAGACAAACCTCTCTTCAAAGCGGTGCTACACGTAAAGAAATATCTCAGTACTGTACTTAAAAGCGACAATTCAGTATCCACACGCAAAAATAAGTTTGTCGTGGGTAGGATCGTCATACTTAGGCTGTTCTTAGAAAATTTTTGATCTAGTGTTGTCTAATATACCTCTACTCCCTATGCTTGGTATTTTTTAAGAATGGAAAATCGGAAGGGCTTTATAATAATTATGATACCTATATTGTATAGCTTTCTTTCGCTATAAAAACATACTGTTAATGTTTTCTGGACCGCTTGCTGTGTACAATAAAGACCAACCAAGCAAGTGACCAGCAGTGGTGTAGCGGTATAGCACGCGGCACGGAATGCCGAGGACCTGGGTTCGATTCCCAGTGTTGGTCTTATTTTTCTGGTTTTTCTGTGCATCTATGTTTCGGTTTGTATTTTCAATTTAGGTTTCACGGGATGACCGTAAAAGTAAAAATTTGGAATTGAAATAAAAAATACAAAAAGATTCCAAAAAACCAATTACAATAAAGAGTTATTGTATTGTAAAAATATTTAGTCTAAGTCACCAACATAGCTCGAAGAGTAGCAAGTTGACGTGGCAACGGGCGGGCCACATTGCACCGCTCACAGAACAGATAACCGTTCGGGGAGAAAGGTTCTCAAGTGGCAACCTCGAACCGGGATCCGATACTTACCTACTGCAAAATAGAAACAAGCTAACACTACCCCAACCACGTTACAAAGCCAAGTTCACACATGAAAACTAGGTTACTAACCGTAAAATCCAAACTAACAAGCTTTCAGTTCTGCCAACAAAACTAAACGCGTAAAACAATTACTGGCCAGGTACAATGGTCAGCCATTTGCCACTTTGAGACACGTTTTCCGACAGCTAACTCTGTTAGAGATTGCGGGTCGGAATGATTAGGACGTGACGTTGGTTGGCAAGTGAAAAACGCCATTGACATGTAATTAAGTGGAGTGGTAAATAGGTGTTCATTGGGAAAATGTTTCAACTTTTTTTCCTATTTGTGAAGGTGGAATGAAGCTGTAGTTTTGAACGAAACAATTGCTTTCTTGTGATAACGTATTTATATATTACTAAAAATGAAGCTTAACTACTCGTATGTAGTTAGGCTCGACTCTCATATAAGATGAGCAACCTTGCTTTAACAAGTAATTAAAATCGTTTTTGATTATTATAACACTAGCTTTTACCCGCGGCTTCGCACGCGTAAACTAATCGGTCTGGTATAGTTGCACTTGGAATTTTTGGGATTTTACCAAATTCGGGATCCCTTTGTTTTCCATACATTTTTTGTTCCGAATTTCGATGGTCAGAAATTGATATCCATATAATTTATAAACATAAACATCACTAGTCATAATTTTTGTTCAGTATAATGCTTATTAGCTCTAATATTAATGGCACATAATATTAAATTCTATAATCACAAAAGTCATACATTTTTAACCATAATGTTCAAAGAAATATCAATAATTATTCAGAAATAGCTTAAGCCATATATTTCACCGTACTAATGGTTATTACTCATATCATTTTAATCCCAAAAGGGTCTAGGTCTAAGAAACCAAATCCATAATATTGATAGGCATAAAGATAAATACTCAGAAACATTTCCAGGCATACATTCCCAGCGCTATTATTTTTGCAGGTGGTAGGACCTAGTGTAAGGTTCGCCCGGATTGCTTGCTCTATCACCATCTTGCTCGCTAATCCTGCCGTGAAGCAGCAGTGCTTGCACTGTTGTGTTTCGGCGTGGAGAGTAAGACAGTCGTTGAAATTACTAGCACTTGAGGTATCCCATCTTAAGCCTCTAGGATGGCAGTGGCGATCTCTTACCATCAGGAGACCCACTTGCTCGTTTGCCATCCAGTCGAATTTAAAAAAAAAACATTTGAAAGTGCTAATTCATCTTTGACTTTAGATAATATGACTAATAGAAATTACGTTGAGAACAATTTAATTTGTGCGAGCGAGCGAAGCGAGCGAGCAAGACGTTCTGGAGCAGAAGCGACTCGGATAGGTTAGGTTTAGAAGGCTAAGGCGGGAGCGAAGCGGAGCGTAGCTCCCGCCTTAGCCTTCGATGTTAGGTATTTTTTTTATAGCAGCCCGGAAACGCTATGGATTAAAAAACTCAAAATAGGTTTAGTTAGCTTAGAACTACGACTCGTACACAAGAAAAGTGATAAGAATAATTCAATACCTTCTTATATCAATCATTATGACTTGTGAAAATAGACCTTATAACAATTATACTAAAATAGTTTATGGCCTTTCAAATTATGACGTTAAAAATGTTATGTCTAACTTATCAGGAGGCTATAAATCATTATGACCTGTAAAAATAGACCTTATAACAATTATACTAAAAAAGTTTATTGCCTTTAAAATTATGTAATGCCATACTATATGGACATCAAATATTTTGAGTTACCAATTTTATGACTAACAATAATTATGACCTGCGAAAATCGGAACTCCACTTTATACTGTTTAAAATTATGACTTAAGATAATATGACTTGAAAAAATTATGACGAATAACGTTATGGATTGTTAAAATCGGAGTTTAAATTTTATGGGATACAATAGAGACCCACCAAATTCCCCTGGCAATTTCCAAAATTTATATCGTGGTCTTCCTTCATTGAGGTTGTGTTGTGAATACCTGTACAAAATTCAAGACTTTAGAGTCTGGGTTTAGACCCAGTGCTGAAATTTCAAAAAAAATCCTTATCTAAATTCAAATCATTTATTCAGTAAATAGGGCGCAATGGGCACTTTTACACGTCATTTTTAGGGTTCCGGAGCCAAAATGGCAAAAACGGAACCCGAATAATTTCGCCATGTCTGTCTGTCAGGTTAGAGACTATCAATGCTAGAAAGCTGTAATTTTGCACGGATATTATAGGTAAACTATACCGACAAAATAGTACAATTAAAAAATCAAAAACATTTTTTTAGGGTAGGTACCTCCTTGTTGAATAGGTATTTTAAAACCATTAGGGGTTTGCTGAAACGATTTTTCGATTCAGTAATTTGTTTGCAAAATATTCAACTGTAAAGTCCAAATTGTCATTAAAATCTAGCGTCCCCCCCCCCCTCTAAAATCTAAACCGGTGGGTGGAAAAATTTGAACAAATTCGGGATGGTAGTCTGTACATCAAAATTTCAAGGAAAACTATAACGGCTAAGTTTGCTTGAGAATTATTAGTAGTTTATGAGTAAATAGCAGCGTATGGTATAAAATATACCTAAACTTAGAAGATTCCGTATAAAATACGAAATCCTTAGAAAAATATTACTTAATTTTTTCGTAATGGCTATGGAACCCTATTTTGGGTGTGTCCGACACGCTCTTGGCCGATTTTTTTAACTACCAGCGCTTTCGGAAAGACCATCATTGCCAAGAAGAATGCGCCGCAAGGTACGTGGCAGAAAGTCATTTGTTTTCAAAATAGTTAAAAAGTACAGTATACCATTAAAGAAAAAAATATAAAATAATAATAATACAGGGACGTTTGCGGTCCCTTAGTTACAAAACTATACCGTGAGAATACCCGGATAAAAAGTAGCGTATGTGTTATTCTAGACATCGAGTTACCTTCATACCAAATTTAATGACTCTTAGCCCAGTGGTTATTATTTCAAGATTTTATCCCTATCCCGTGGAAATATCGAGATAAAAAATAGCCTATGTGTTATTTCAGAGGTCCAGCTACCTACACACAGAATTTCATGGCTCTAAGCCCAGTGGTTGTTATTTCGAGATTTTCTCCCTAGGTATCCCGTGGGAATATTGGATCAAAAAGTCGCTTATGTGTTATTCCAGACATCCAGCTACCTACATACTCACCAAATTTCATGACTCCAAGCCAAGCAGTTATTATTTCAAGATTTTATCCCTATCCCGTGGGAATATCGACATAAAAAATAGCCTATGTGTTATTTCAAAGGTCCAGCTACCTACACACCGAATTTCATGGCTCTAAGCCCAGTGGTTGTTATTTCGAGATTTCATCCCTAGGTATCCCGTGGGAATATTGGATCAAAAAGTCACTTATATGTTATTCCAGACCTCCGGCTACCTACATTCCAAATTTTATGACTCTTAGCCCAGCGGTTATTATTCCAAGATTTTATCCCTATCCCGTGGGAATATCGAGATAAAAAGTAGCCTATCTATTATTCCAGAGGTCCAGCTATCTACATACTAAATTTCATGGCTCTAAGCACAGCGGTTGTTATTTCTAGATTTTATCCCTAGGTATCCCGTGGGAATATTGGGTCAAAAAGTGGCCTATGTATTATTCCAGACGGCTAACTACCTACATACTAAATTTCATGACACTAAGCCCAGCGGTCATTATTTCAAGATTCTATCCCTATCCCGTGGGAATATCGGGTTAAAAAATAACATATGTAGTATTTCAGAGGTCCAGCTACCTACATACTGAATTTCATAGCTCTAGTCCCAGTGGTTGTTATTTTGAGATTTCATCCCTAGGTATCCCGTGGGAATATCGGGTCAAAAAGTTACCTATGAGTAATTCCAAACGTCCAACTACCTACATACCAAATTTCATGACTCCAAGCCCAGCGGTTGTTATTTCAAGATTTTATCCCTATCCCGTGGGAATATCGGGATAAAAAGTATCCTATGTTTTAATCCAGGTTATAAACTAACTTTTTCCCAAATTTCATCCAAATCAGTCCAGCCGTTTTAGCGTGAAGAAGTAACAAACATACTTACTCACATCCTCACTCACTCACTCACTCACAAACTTTCACATTTATAATATTAGTAGGATAGTAGGATTAGTAGGATTAAAAGTTTCCGTCAACACCGTAATAAAATCAAACAAGGGAGACAAAACCTTTAACAAAGGCTGGATAATTGAAAAGGAATATGGCGGCAAAAATCCCATCCCCCTTCATCGTGCGTCGATTAAACATCTCGTAATATGCAATTAAGTCTAGACCAAAGCAGACTAGAATGCTGAACACGGCGTGCAACTCTATAACGCTTCTATAGCACATGATGCTGTATAGGGATGTTATAAGAGCGATATAGATGTTGCGTTGTAACACGCGGATGAAGCAGACGCTCTATTCAGCTTGTATAAAAGGCTCTATGATTTTAACAGGCTCAATTCTTTAGCTTTGTAGCTGTTATTTCTGTACTCGTGGCTGCTGTCTTCAGAAATATTTCGGATTTTAACACGATGACGTTTATATTCAAGAGAACATGGATAAGAAAGTTAATAAGTAGGTAAATATTTTTATGGTTCCATTGCTACCAAATTACCTAGTCTCAAAATAAGCACAGGCATGGCTTAAACTTGGGTTTTGGTCAACAGATAATCATAATTTTATGAATAAATGTATCCTCTTGGGTTCCGACTTGTTCTTACTATGTAGATTATGACCTAGATGAAGTTTTTTAATTTTCCATATATCATTTATGATTGGTTTTTGGAGGCTTTTTGTATTTTTTGAAAACCACATCGAAAAGAAGAAAGAAGAGTCACAATACAATACAATACAATACACAAAATGAGACATGGATGCACAGAAAAACCAGAAAAAGAGACCAGCGCTGGGAATCAAACCCAGTCCAGTGGTGCTGTAGGGGTTATCGCACGCAGCACGGATGGCTGAGTATCTGGGTTCGATTCCCAATGCTGGTCTCTTTTTCTGATTTTTCTATATTTTCAATACATAACATTTTAAGATAAGATTATCAATAACAGTTCAGAGAGGTAATGCTGCCAGTGTCTTGGGGTCAATGCCTGAGGCAGAAAATTTGGATGATATTTTTTTTTTGTAATATTAGTTTAGTTTATATATAGCTTTAGTTAGTTGATTATAATTATAACTTACTTTTATGTACCTTGTGTTGTGAATAAATTGAAACTCAAGATAGAAAGATCTACATTTTACAAAGTAATCGTCAATAATACAAATACAACACTTTGTCGATAAAAGTTTCCTCGTAGACTAGCCAATGTGTAATGGTTTAAAAATTATCTTAACAAAAATCTAAAAACCACAAGGCAACTAAACCCATAACCAGACATAATACGGACGTTAACATACAAAACAGTTTCCTGTTTTTCCTAGATCTAGAATCTGCTGTAGCCAAATAGCAAATAAGCCATTTATACAGCTGTAATACGACCGTTGCTAACAACGGCTTCCTGTTTAGAAGTGGATTTCTTCACTTTCTACACGTGTTTTGCTGCATAATGGCTTTTGGCGGACAACGGTGTTACTTTAAGTGGGTATTAACGAGATTGTGATACTAGATTGTTGTGTTTATACACAGATTCAAATAATTTGTTTGTATGGTTTGGACTTTCTTAAATCTTACTTTACAGAGAATTTCTTAACACAGCATGCAGTACCTAGGTAAAGATATTTAAGTACAAGAAAACTTTCAGATGCTTATCACACGCCAATAATTTAATCCCAGTGTAGAAATAAAAGCTCATTAAACTTAAACAGGCGATCATTGTACTAATATAATGACAATATTAAAATGCCTTATTGCTTTGTGATATTCTTTTTATGATTTCTAAATATATTTTATTATTTGTATTGTGAAAAAGTCAGCATGGCCAGCAAACGATATAGTGGGATTTGTTCCTGGTTACGTAGGTGTATTGTGGATTGGTCTATGGTATGTAAATCCTGATAGGTAAGTACAAAATAAAGAAAGAAACGCAATTGACATGCGCTACAATAATTGTACAGAGGCAAACCCGTAATTAAAGGATATTGCCGTTAACCTTTGAGTTGTAACTTTTAAATAAGTAAATGAAATGATGAATGAATGATGAATATTTTTATTCATACCTAGTACGTTCCAATTTTTCAGCTTCTTAGTCAGAAGACCATTTTCTTATGATGAATCCCTAACATCAGGGCTGTATTCTAACACTTACTAAAAAACATCGTCAATATCAACTCCTTTGTCGTCCCTCAGTTCCTTAAAGCGGACCCCGAAGGAAACCGTCATAAAATTTCCATCACTACCACAACGGCGTGTCAAAGGTTAAAAATCGCCCCATAAACTATAAGAAAAGGAGAAAATAGTGTAAACAAAGAATATTAACGGCGGTTGTTTATGTCGAGCATTTTTCAGAGCAGCACCCCTTGCGGTAGAAATGGAAATCTGGGTGTTATTATGGTGATCAATAGAAATTTTTTATCATGCTCGGACCAGATGTGTCAGTCAATTTTTATTGCGCGCTATAGGGTTTCTAGATTGGATATGTCTACAAAGTCGTCTACATAAAATTAAGCAATAAACACTGCCAAAATTTTCTTAGTCGCGTCGCTATACTCTTGACAGAGTGGTCGTGGGTTTACGATTATTAGTAACTTTTAGGAAATTTATTCAGTTCAATTAAATAATACAAAAGGCATTCAAACTTCAGCAAAAACATAATATTTTCCATTCCCGCCAGCCCGATTCGAAAATAATCTGAAATTGCGAACCAATGAAAAAGCAATTTCCGCGTTCTCCGAATAAAACTGAAAGTAAATCCTTTTATAGTAAAACTCCTGTTTAATGTCCCTGAAAGCCCATTAAACAACGTTTACAGAACACTTACATGTCCAATGAATATTTTATACGGGGTTTAGAGAGTTGCTTGATTTTATTTAGCAGCTTTTCAAAATAACGAAGCTATAAAAAATAGTCGCAATACACAAGTTTGCTTTTTCGTGAATTATTATAATTTCTTGTCTTTCACATGATTGCAGTGATACTGCCAGGATAATACTGCCAGTAACATGTTTATTGGTACCACGTTTAAGTTTGGATGCTATGTCAAAAGGTATCAGAAGGTAAGCAAACTTAGACTGAAAATAACGGAATGAGGGAATAACATAAAAAAGGCGTCTTACTCTTACTCTGTGTTTGTAAAAAAAGTGTGTCTTTGTGAATGTAAATAAATGTCTTCTTTCTTTCTTTCAAACTCAAACTCACAATATTTATTGACAACAAAAACACACTAGATCACAGCAAAAACAGTATAAACATAAATAGGAGTAGAGAGAACAATTAGAGACGTTGTGCTGTAGTGTGATGCCAAAATGAACCAGCTCAGCATGTGCCGTAGCCCTGTAACCAGAGCTGCAGCGCTGGTTTTCAGCTGAATCCCGGTGAGGTGCACCCACGTAACTGATCGCGTAAATTATTGCGGGGAAAAAAGAAATTATATTTATACCTTATTGTATTATAGTATTATTGTTATTATTTCAAGCAATAAATCATCATCATCATCATGACAATGTATTAAAGTAATGAACGCAATGGCAACCAGCTAAAGTCCTGAATATTTCTGAAAAACTGAATATCAATTCTATTCTATTCTATTCTTAATATTTCAGAAATCCAGCGTACTAATTATATCTTAGTTAAACAAGTTCTCATTTTCTGTTTTTTTTTTTCTGTATGATAATCTTCTATTATCCTTACTGATATTATAAATGTGAAAGTGAATATATTTATCTGTTACACTTTTACGCTTTAAGTACTCAACTATTGCGATTAAATTCACATGACATGGGATAGTTTAAACTGGAGAAAAGTGTATTTTACTCGTGGGCACGCGTTAAGCGAACTATAAAGCCATAAATATTAAATCACTAGTTGAAACCACATTGAAACTAAACAGCCGCAGGTAAATCATTCTATCCTTAACACAGTCAATACTACGTATAGAATGAAAGGCAATCCCTAACGAAGCCCGAACCACTCTAAAACTACAGCAAATGAGTGACGTGAGCGTTGCCATTGGCAACGATGTATGGCTCATTTGTTAGGTATTTCATTACCTACGTCTGAAACAGGCCCCGTTTGACAAGGGCCGAGCGACCCGAACTTGAACACCCCAGCCCACTTTCAGTTAAGAGTAAAAGCGTCCATGCTATCAACCCAATAAGGGATACAAGTGACGCAGATATAAAATTGCTATATAACGTTGAAAGTTCTGATTTTATTAAACCCATGCATGGCAATTTGAATTTAAAGAGTGATTTAGTTAAGGTTCATATTGTTATTGAAGAAGAAATGAAGTATGTTGCTAAGGTATCAGGTAGTGTTAACATTAATATGCGGGTTTGTTTAGATGTGACCTCAATTATTCAGGCGTTTAACGGGAAGCGAAGATTAATGGATGGAGAAGGGTTTATTACGGAATTTGAACCAAATCATTGTTTATTCATTAAGATATTTAGGATTTTATTGGAAGCTATTCAAGCGTTTGGGTATAATTGGCTTTAAATGGTTAAGATTTAAGGTCTCCAAGGAAGATTTTATCGGAAAAGGCATACTCGTAAATAGTACTTGTATTTCCACTCTATATTTCAATGTTACTTATCGCTGCAATTCCCTGTGGGTCAATAATCCTATCAAAAGTAACTTTGGAACCTTTGCCAGGTAAAACCTTACGAATCGATAACAAGATATATAACATCTTGTTATCAATTCAGCTTCATGTTCATATCATAAAGGTCCTGATTTTTTACAGATGACGTACTTCCTTATAACAAATCAGTACATAACGCCAAAGGTAATCATCTGGAAACTATTCTCTATTCAGAAGCTTGAAATTTTACACAAAAAACGGTTCACGGTGTCTCGTGTGCCCACCCTGACCATTTTTAAAGGATCTCTGAAGTACCTACTAGATCCCCCTACAAAAAAGCATTCTAATGGAGTGCAGAGAGGTGGGGAAGACCAAGTGATACTGGCACATGGGGACGAAAACGATGTGCTCGCTCAACCGTTGTTTCCACGTGATTTGACGCGTCATTGCCATGCCTCCGTGTGACAGATAAAGTTAAATATCAAGTGAATCCATACTTCCATACTAATATTATAAATGCGAAAGTGTGTTTGTATGTTTGTGTGTTTGTGTGTTTGTATGTTTGTATGTTTGTCCCTCTTTCACGCCGTAAGGAAGCGACGGATCGACGTGATTTTTGGCATAGAGATAGTTTATGGGCCCGAGAGTGACATAGGCTACTTTTTATCCCGGAAAAATGCACAGTTCCCGAGGGAACAGCGCGCGATAACCGAATACCGCGCGGGCGGAGCCGCGGGCAAAAGCTATGAAATATAAATAACTGGATCAAAATATTAGGATTAAGACGTTCGTGACAATGCAATAATGGTAATGGCTTTAGTACGAGTAAGCCAAGTAACGCAATGTCGTCCGGTCGTAAATTTGGTATTCTTTATGTCTTTATTTTGGTAGGGCTCATAGAGTTCAATGATCGAGGTTTTTACGATGTTATTGGTTGTTGGTATATTATTCCTTTGACCAGCGACAAACAGATAGGGCTGTAGAACTGATAAATAAAGATCTGGATACTGTATACAAGTGGGCAAATAACAATAATCTAGTCTTGAATCCAGAAAAATCCAAATATTTGATTCTTGGAACCAGATATCAGTGTCAGCGAGTAATTGATCGTAATCCAAACATCAATATTAATGGTCAGAAAATAGAGAGAGTGCAGGCGGCGAAGAATCTAGGTTTATTAATGGATGGTGAATTGCGGTATAAAGAACATGTTAACATGAAGATAAGGAATGCATTCTACAGGCTAAAAGTTCTTTACGGAATTAGAGATTACTTAACCGAGAATACAAGGTTGATGCTAGTGGAATCGCTGGTTCTTTCGCTCTTTAACTATTGTGATACAGTGTATGGGCCTAGGCTTTTAGTAAAGACCTCACAAGCTATCCAGCGAGTACAAAATGCATGCGTGAGATTCTGCTTTGAAGTACCAAAGCGGGCTCATATTACCCCATACCTCAACGAAAAGCGAATTTTGAAAATGTCTGCAAGAAGGGAGCTTCATTTGGCTAGTTTGGTTCACAAAACAGTTTACAAAAAAATTCCAGAGTACCTTTTTGACAAAATGACATGGACTAAAGACGTATACCGTTGGAATACCCGCAGTAAAGACCAGAACAAGGTATTCCTTCCTAAGCACAGGTCTGTCGGATTTCGAAGTGGCTTCAAATTCGCAGCAGCAAAAATTTGGAACGATCTGCCGCCACCATTACGCAAAAATATGTCCCAAAAAACTTTGAAACACAAATTGAGTATTTTATTATTAGATAGACAAATTAATTTTGAAACCACTTGTCCTCGTTGGGGTGTTGGGTTGGACGTCGTGTCGTGCCTAATTTAAGATTTTTTAGTTTCGTGCATGTTTTTTTTACTATTTATGGCTAGCTGTAATGCCTCGATAATTAGTTTTTTATTAATTTGAAACCTTTCTTAAAGGCTCAATTATTTATTAAAATTAAATTTCTTCCTTTTTTTTGTATAAAAAAAATCTTTTTACCATCCGGTTTTTGTATTCGAACCTACCCACAGTAATAAACACAAAGATAGGCAACAAGTGTAAAGGGTTGGGCTGTAAATCAGCGCTGTGTGCATGCACACTTTTGTGTGCGTCCACAGCATATGCTGAGCCCAATCCATTTATCACACTTAGTTAGCACTTAGTTATGTTTATGTTATACCTAGTTATAAGTGTAATGTAGAAATATCCTCCGTTTATTACTTATGTTTATGTTGCTCTAAGTGTGTTAATAAAGGCTTATTCTATTCTATTCTATTCTATTCTATTCTATTCTAATTTCTTAGCTTACCATTGCTTAGTACCGACGTAGTAGGTAAGTCGATTGATTGCAAGACTTCAAATTATTTTTGTACTAGCTTTTGCCCGCGGCTCCGCCCGCGTGGTATTCGGTTATCGCGCGCTGTTCCCTAGGGAACTGTGCATTTTTCCGGGACAAAAAGTAGCCTATGTCTCTCTCGGACCCATAAACTATCTCTATGCCAAAAATCACGTCGATCCGTCGCTCCGTTACGGCGTGAAAGAGGGACAAACATACAAACATACAAACACACAAACACACAAACACACTTTCGCATTTATAATATTAGTATGGATTTTGGGTCTCACAGCAGGCGGTCTTGTTTCGTAGGATCATGATCAAAAATAATGTCATCCATTGGATACACAATATTTTCCTCTTTTCGTTTCGTTTGATCGTTCTATCAAAGTGCAATTTCGTAAACACAGATTTTCAGCGTGTTATTGGCAGCCGAGATTAGCTCGTCAACGGAAGTGAGACTTACTAAACTTCTGAGACTTTCGAGTTTACTTTAACTGTGAGTCTTAAAAATTTGCACAGAAATTATCTATAGTATATTTGTTAAAGTTAAAGCTTATTTTAATAGATACCATCGTTAAGGATTTTAATTTCAAAACAAATTAATCAAATCGACAACTTATTGAGAGTAAGATGGTTGTGAATAAAATACAAGTAGTTTATGATTAATTCGCTAGTATTTCTGTAGTGTCTAGGAACCAATTTACATCTACACTGACAAAAGCCTATTAGGCCGTAATTTGAGAGGTCAGAATAACCTTTTAAACAATTACATCATGATGCAAAACATGCTGAAAATGTCTAAAATATTATCTTCATTGAAAAAACAGCGCCGAAATTTCAAAAAAAGTTTCCAAAAGTTACACATACTTCCAGACAAGAATGCAGCTTCGCGCCGCACCACGCCGCATTATCCTAATCGAATACTCAGCACATATTTAGTTGATGGGATAAAGAGCATAAATCTGTCATTTTCAGGAGTGCTGATTCACGTTAATAAATTTAAGGAAACTGCACACCCTCTTTGACGCATCGACGCAATGGTAATATTGAGGGGATCACAGGATTTTGATAAGCGGCCCCCATCTTTTGGAAACAGGTGACGATCGATTATTGGGAAGAATTCAACAAAACGCTTGTCAATTGTTCACAATTTTCTGTATATACTCACTCACTCACTCACACAAATTTATAAGCATAATTCACAAAAACTTGTAATTTTTCTGAAGGCATTACTAAATTGAAGTGATAGTGTGCCTGGCCAATTTCTAGTAACTTAAGATCAAATTTATAGTACTCATTATTATGTGTCTTTAAAAATTTATCAGTAACTCTACCTACAATAAAATATATAAAAAATAAAGGACTGATTTAAGATTGGTCTTATATCAGAAATGTGTGAGCTAGCGGAGCGGTATGCAAGGAATCTGATAGAAGCAGCACTGCATAATGCTTGAAAGATAAAATCATCCTATTGGTGACCATTTTCCCTCACACATTGAAATATTTACATGCAAATGTGTAGAGAATGTGCATAAATATATAACGAGTTTAAATAAAATTGCTAGCAAGGCCGCAAGGTCTTGTAAATTGTGTCAAGTGATTTGTCGTTCAATGTTGACAACTGAAACTCAACATGAGCACAGATAACAATGCATTTTTAAGTATAATTACAACAAGTGCTTGAGATTCACGCCTGGCTATGTTTTTATCAGTCCTTATCACAGTGTGTAAACTTACATTGCAACAGTAGAAGAGCATCGATTTTCCTGAGATAAAAAGTCCTAGTGACATTATAGTGATGAAGATATACATCCTTGAGTATGCAAGTAATAAGAACTAAAAAATGGGATAGGTAAATGAACAACACCGTACTCGTATTGTATTCAATTACAAGTTTATTACTTACAGTTCAATAAGTAATTATGTGTAAACATTTAAGCCATCGTAAAATATGAGTTAGGTGTAATAACGTAAAATTAAATGACTTACAGTAAGTATTCCTATAAGCAAAACTAGCAGTACCGTTCCTGAGTTACAACGTAAGTTGAGCCATCATTATTTTATATAAATATGTCGTAACATTATCATGCTCTTACAAACAAATTGAACACATCTTCAGGACTTGAAGCTATTATAAATCTACTAGTAAACTTAGGATTAATATCAAGGCATAGATTGACAATTTCATTCGAAAAATTCAAAAACATTAAATGTCGAGACGCTTTCTCCAAGTCCTGAACAACTGACATCAGATTTGAAGCTACCGTGGAGTCCATTTTTCTTAGATTTGTACCGTCTATAATTATCGTGTCGTATCCAGATTCATGGGATGCTTCTAAAACTGTTCGACGTACGTGCTCAGCTGCACAATATGAGAGATTTTCAGTCAAGGGAATAGTCAGATATCCACCTTTCTCACACAATACTGTATTAACATCAACATTAGGTCTTGATACACCGTATAGTAGTATCGCAGCATTGACAATAATCCCCACTACAATCCCATATTCTAAGCCAATGGACAATGAAATGGCCATAGTGATCAACATCAAAAAGAGCTCCACCTTATTATTTCTCCAGAGCCTCCCAAAAATCGAGAAATCGATCATGGAGAACATGGCCGTTATAATCAAACCAGCTAATGATGCTTTAGGAATGAAATAGAAAGTTGATGTTAATAAACTCAGGGCCAATAAAATTAGAAACCCGGTAAAAATTCCTCCTGCAGGAGTTTGAACGCCAGAAGCGTTATTTAGAGCTGTCCGAGTAAATGAGCCAGTAATGGGCATGCTTCTGGCAAATGACCCAATAATGTTGCACATTCCGACTGCGATCATTTCTTGAGTGGCATCAACAGGTTTTCCTCCAGCAAAAGCCTTTGCTATAGCCACTGACTCCAAAATAGCAACCAAAGGCAAAACTATAGATTGAGGTCCTAGCACTGTCAGCATATCTCCAAAGGAATAAGTTTCATTGCCTACAATAGTGGTAAAAGGTGGAGGTTCGATTTTAGGCAAACCACTCCCAATGTCACCTATTAATATAAGAGGCTCACCACCAGTAACAAGCTTTAATATGTATGCTATTATCATACCCAATATCACAACCACAGCATTTCTAGCGAGTGACATGAACCATCTAAATTGTTTTGAAGCGCCATCAGTCCGGCTGCAACCTTGGCCAAGCTTCTTCAAGAAAATCAGCACACCAATTGTTAAGAATCCAAGTATAGGGTCCCATAATTTAATAGTTTTGATATTAAGAACGAAGTTGTATATGGATTCAGCAAAGTAGTTTCCAGATTTCCCGTCAAGACCGAACAGTGATTTCAACTGTGCGGAAGCAATCTGAAAGGCAGCGGCTGTTGTAAATCCACTGATAACGGGTAGAGATATGAATTCGACTAAAAAACCAAGCTGTAATATACCCATGCCTAGTTCGACCAGTCCTGCTAAGAATGCTGCTAAAACAGCGAAGTCTGCCGAGTATCCCGAAACGTACTTTGATACCATTGCTGACATGATTGCTGTTGGTCCAACGGTGACATCTTTCGAGCTTCCAAAAAACAGGTAAATGAAACCTCCGACCAGACCGGCATATAATCCATATTCAGGAGAAAGGCCTGCGACAACTGCATAAGCTATACCTTGAGGGATAGCCGTTAATCCCACGGTGATGCCCGCTATTATATCTTGAATAAGTTTTGTCGTATTATACGCCGGCAACCATGATATTATAGGTAGTCTCTTTTTCACAGTTCTCACACTGCACAGTTCCTTGGCAGAACTTTTTATTTTTCGACGTATTTGAGTACCATTTTCACTTTTCACCTTTAAAACCGTCATTATATTGTGAATTTCACGAGCTGCGTCTGATTTAGTCCGCTTGCTACTGAATGTGTGATTGAGATTTATTGATTGTTTTATCGGTATCTTTCAAGGGTCGATCTTGATATTCTTGAGATGAATATCATTGCCGTAAATGACGTAGTTCAAGAATTATTTATTCATCGCCAAATTACGCAACAATCAGAAAATAAAATAAAATGACATAACTATTTTATACTTTAATAAAAAACAATTTTAATAACTAAACTTATAAAACCTTTTACTTCATTTTTTCAAACTTAACTCACCTTTGGATTAAGCTTGTAACTGTGTTTCCTGATCACTACGATTTGGCCGCTTTCAAGTCTGGGGTGAAAGAGTATTTTCTAGGCAAGCGTGCTCGATCGTAGGCCTCACCCTCGCTTTCCATCAGGCGTGATTGTGGCCAAACGCAAGCCTATATTGTATAAAAAAAGCTTCATATTTTTTTTGTATATAAAAATACATGATAATAGTTCTAAACATCTTGAAATGGTTACACGTTTTAAGACATAAGGGGGAGATCTCAGGAATCGTTAACAATTTTATTATTTAATCTTTACACTAGAAACAAAGGCAAAATATTTACAAACTACACCTTAAAAATACTAAACAAATACAAATATTTTTCATGTAATACCACACGACGAACACAATTAAAAAAATACAAAAGTACAGAAATGAGGTAGTAATAACGATATTACAAATATGTTACAAAATCAAGTTTTGAAAAATACGTCTAATGAATTTTCTACGTGTGACGCAATCAAAAACTTACTTTCAAATTCTGGGTTAATTTCAAGACACAATTTCTCTAATCTAGTAACAAAATTCAAAAATACAATTCGGTGACAGTGGTTGCTCATTATTTTAACCACGGCCATCAGATTTGATGCTACAGTTGAATCCATGTTCCTCATATTTGAACCATCCAAGATAATTACGGAGTTCAATGAACATTGATGTAAGATCTTTTTCACTTCATGACGAACGTGCTCTGCAGAACAATATGACATATACTCTGGCAACTGCACTACAATTAACTTTGCCTTTTCACTCTGAATTGTACTTATTTCTACCACAGGCTTCGATGAAACATACAATAACATTAACCCTTCAGTTGCCATACCTACTAAAATACCATATTCTAATCCTAAATACAAACAAACGATTACGGTTATATTCCATGTAACAAATTCTTTTTTACTTATTTTCCACAGTTTCATGAACATGGATAGGTCTATCATGGTCAACATAGCTGAAATTATCAATCCACCCAGTAAAGCTTTTGGTATAAAATAAAATGCTGATGTCAATAAACTTAGCGCAAGAAGAACCAATAAGCTTGTAAATAATCCTGCCCCAGGGGTTTGGACACCAGACGCATTGTTTAAAACACTTCTGGAAAAAGACCCCGTTATTGGCATACTTCTTAACAAAGAACCTAAAATATTAGCCACACCAAGTGCGATCATTTCTTGAGAAGCGTCGACGGTATTTTGACCAGCAAAAGCTTTGGAAATTGCAACACATTCAAGAATAGCAACAAATGGGATAACTATTGCTTTAGGCCCCAAGGCTTGAGCCATTTCTACGAATGTGTAAGTTTCATTATTAACAACACTACTAAAGGGTGGAGGTGCTACTGTAGGCAAACCACCATCTATATTGCCAATTAAAACCAAAGGCTCTTCACCGGTGGTTATTTGTAAAATATAAGCTATTGACATTCCTAATACGATGACTACAGCGTTACGCGATAGTGAAATAAACCATCTCAGTTGTCTTAAGCGACCATCTGTGCGACTGCATCCGTCCCCCACCCACTTTAAAAATAAAAGAATGACAATTGTTGATAAGCCAAGTACAGCATCCCATAGTTGAATAGTTTTTATATTTCGTACAAAGTTTAACATGGAATCCGTAAATGTGTGCCCTGATGACCCCTCGAGTCCCAGTAAAGATTTTAATTGCGATGTTATAATTTGAAAAGCAGCAGCGGTGGTAAATCCACTGATGACCGGCTTCGATATAAAATTTACAAGAAATCCGAGACGCAGGATTCCCATGCATAGTATGAATATACCTGCCATAAAGGCTGCAAGCACGGCAAAGTCAGCAGAGTATCCAGCGACGTATCTAGAGATCAGCGCTGACATAATGGCAGTGGGTCCCACAGTGATGTCTTTGCAGCTTCCAAGAAATAAATATACGAACCCTCCCATCAGTCCCGAGTAAAGCCCGTATTCCGGGGATAGTCCAGCCACATCAGCATAAGCAAGTCCTTGAGGTATAGCTGTTAACCCAACCGTGATTCCAGCAATCATATCCAGAACAAGTTTGGCAGATGTATATTCCGGAAGCCATGTGGTAATAGGCAGTCTTTTCTTTATCGTCTCAACGCTGCATAGTTTTTCTTCACCACAAGTCTGTCTTCGAAGATCCTCAGTTGAATTTTGATCTTCAGTTTTTATGTTGGAAAGTGGCATTGTTTTAGTTTAAGAAACGAAAAGAGTGATCCTTACGCCGGTTGCTAAAGTAATAAGCGCGAGCTGCTTGTCTAGTTACTATTTCTACTATCTCGCCAGGGATTTCTCACGAGCCCACAAAGGCGGCCTCAAATCACTGTGATAGTAATGTCAAGATAGCTTTGCCTCTGAAAATTTTCCGACATAAGAATAATTCTTGATATTGACGCAATTGGTTTTTGAGTATTTTTTTTTTTTGGGTTCCGCACGCTTTAATAAAAATCATAAAAAAATTTCTGAATTTAACCCTTAATTGGGCATAAGGAGCATATTTCCCACTCATATTTTGCGAACCTGTTATCCGTCTGAAGGTAGCTATATCCCTCTTAGTGTCAAATATAAAAACTATTATTGATATGTCTATGCCCAAAATAAAATTCGTGAAACGAAACGCAAACGTGTCATGTTTGACAAATACTTTATTTATAAACAAACAAACAATACAATACAATGATTAACAGAAATGAATAAAAAAAAAGAACTAAAACTAACTTACTCTAAACCTAAAAATCTATATTTGACATATGTCAAAGTCAGAAACGTCAGTTGGTATCAACAAAATATGCTGAATACGTGCGAAATATTTTTAAAAAAATCACCATGTCGCGAAAAAATACGGTAAGTTTTTTTGAATGCTTTTGTTCGATAGAGTTTGAGTTGTATTACATCCACGTAATGATATATTTGTGGTTTCGGTAGTATTTTAGCGATTTTCGGAACATTAAAAGTTGTGGGAAATATTGTACTTGTGACCGTATAAGGATGGTAATTTTCACCGTGTGGGAAATATAATACTTCAGACCGTTAATAAATCACGTTTTTCCATACATGTTGTTATTTTATTCTTGCAGTTCAAAAAAACTCTAGACTTCTCTAGAAGCGATCATGTGGATACAGCTCTCAATATGCTTATGAGCTCCTCAGAGAGCGAGCAATCCGATGACAGCTTTATGCTTGGCGATGATGATTGGAATGACGAAGATTGGATCAACGCAAAATTAGATCAAATTCAGAATGCGGATACTACAGAAGATGACATTTTAGTTTGTAAGTATAATTTTGAAAATTTTTCAAAACATAATTCAATTTTTCAAGCAAAATTCCTTTTTTTTTACAATAAAATCTTATTTCAGGTGAGCCATCCATCAATTTGTGTCAACAGGAAGCAGTACAAGACGAGGCATCAAAGAAAATGCCAATGTTTCTAACTAGTGTTAGTATTACTAACTTGATTATATAAATCATGGTTATTTATTTAATCATTTCAAGTAATCCTAACTACATTTATAGCAATTAAAATATAATATGCTTGAGCATAATATGATATTTTAATTGCTATATATGGGGCATTCCCCTAAGCCTGTCTCAGAGTCACCAGTACCGAGTCCTGATCCCAGCGAAGATGTAACAGAAACTCCACCTCCATTGGAGCCCTATGACGAAATGGAATCCCTACTGTCAAGACATGATGAAGCACCACAAGGATCCAACAGAGAGCCTGGGTCTAATATGGACATAGATAATATAATAATGGAAGTACCTAGCCCTGTTGCAGAGGTAGAGATCTTTAACATTTCAGATATATTAACTGCTCAGCCACTGCCACATCAGCAACAACTTTCAAGTACAACAACACCGCCACCAATAAACCAGCCAGCCACATCAAATAATAATATACCTAGAGTGCCTAGACCAAGTTATGCTTCTGTACAAAATAGGCAGCGTGTATGGACTACAAAGGTAGACAACTGGCAGGCCCCCTCATTTGATCAGCCACTGCGGGTAAAAAAAGATTACAACAATAGGCACATTCCGAAAGATTATTTTATGGATATATTCCCTGACTCAATTTTGCAAATGATAGCAATGAATACAAATAAGTATGCACAAGAAAAAGGATCTCGTGGTTGGACTGAAGTTAGTAAGGAAGAAATTAGTGCATATTTGGGTATGATAATATTGATGTCAATCAACCCTGTTCCGGATACCCAATTATATTGGAGCACAGATCCATTCTATAGAAATCCTGTTATATGCGAAGTTATGCCCATGAAAAGGTATAAAAAAATTACAGAAAACCTTCACATATCAGATATTACCACAGAGTTACCTAGAACATCCCCCGGCTATGACAAACTATGTAAAGTAAGACCACTTATACAGAAATTGAATCAAACATTTGTGGATGCTTGTACTTCATCACAAACACAGTCTATTGATGAATCAATGATTAAATTTAAGGGTAAAAGTACCATGAAACAATACATGCCAAAAAAACCCATAAAGAGAGGGTATAAATGTTGGGCCAGATGTGACTCAAAAACTGGTTATCTATATGAGTTTCAGTTTTACTCAGGTAAAATTGGAAACCTGACAGAGGAAAATTTGGGATATAGAGTGGTATTAGATCTTGCAGAAAGAGTACCAGAAAATACACTTTTAGTGTTTGACAACTTTTTTACAAGTTTGGGTTTGATGACAGCACTATATGAGAAAAAAATATTTGCAGTTGGTACAGTCCGCAGTAATAGAAAGGGTTTACCAGAAATTATTGTCAATAGATCAAGAGCAGGAACTTTACAGCCTGGTGAATTTATATACCAACATGCAAAGCTCCTTTCTGTTTTTAAGTGGAAAGACTCAAAGGATGTATTTGTATGTACTACAGCATTTGATCCTACGGAAGTGACAGTCATACAAAGAACTCAAAAAAATGGATCAAAAAAAGACATGTACTGCCCACTAGCTATCAAAAAATACACAGAATTTATGGGTGGGGTTGATTTATTTGATCATTTTAGGGCATCCTATCCTTTAGGCAAAAAGTCAAGGAAAAACTGGCATCGACAGTTTTGGTTTTTGCTTGAGGCTGCAGTTATAAACTCATATATAATATATATACGAGGTATATATTTTACATTAATACAAAAATATATATAATAAATATTGTAATGTATATATATATATGTATTATTAATTCTCGTGTTTGTTTTTTGTTACAGGACATTTGAGATGCAGAAATATACATCGAGATTATCGTTTACGATTAGGTCGTGCCTTGATCGATAATTTCAGCAGTCGGGAACGACAAGCACCTATTTTCAAAAATAAAAAAGGAGGTGTATCTACAGTTCCAGAGGAAATACGCTTTTCAAATGTGGGAATGCATTTGCCGCAACTTGGAAAGTATAGAAGATGCCGTTTTTGCAGCACGCGAGCAAAAGAGCAGCGTTCAAAATATTTTTGCGATATATGCCAGGTCGCCCTATGCGGTGCTCCATGTTTCAAAAAGTTCCACTTGAGGATGGCTGACCCTATAACAGAGTAAATTTCACATAAATATAAATAAAATAACTATTTAAAAAAACTCTACTAGGTAGAAACCAAAAACTTTTAATGGCCTGAAGGCGTATAATTCCCACGTTATTTTTTTTATAGTAAAATAAAAAAATTATAAAAACTAAGTATGGTGTTTTTATCTTCTACCTGCATAAAAAAATATACATATCTTCGTAACATTGTAAATTCAATACTTTCGCCATGCCCAATTAAGGGTTAATTATTTATCAATGAGCTTAATTTTTTAACCATCAAAGTAAACAAACTTACTTGTGTCTACGTTTATTTATTTTTATCTTTATCAAGTTTATGAACTATTCTCTTAAGCACAGTTTAAAATTAATATTTCCTTATTTATTTTAATATTTTTTACGCTTGATGCTTGACGTGATATTCTACTATAGATTGATACTAGATCAATGTCTTGAGATAGTGTAATCAAAATCTGATAAAGGTAAATGTCTGATAGCAGCATCTCAGCTTCTGTTTTCATAACGCCATCTGTAACATTCAGTGACAAGTGACATGAAAATGAGGAAAACTAATCACGGATATTGGTCAAAATTCTCAATTGTTTTCAATCTGCATTCTGTGTTGTTTTCTTTTGTATCAAGTATCTGTCAAATATCGTTTTTTCCCCGTATGATTGCTACTTATCTCAGACGTTCTCATTAAAAACTAATAGTATACAGAATGTGAAACTTTTTTCATAAACCTCTTTCCTTTCTCCTTGTCAAATGAATTATTATTTTAATATACCTACTCCACGACGTCATTAAGGGCTCATTATTCACGAATAAACGCTTTCTGAAGTTTTTTTTTGTTATGAGTATTGTAATTGTGCGATTTTAATGGACACGCTTTTATTAGGCCGACCTGTATGTAAATAAATATGTAATGGAATCGAAGGTAACTAATTTAACCATCTTCCAAGGGTCGTAGCGTAATGAAAATTGGCAGCTGTATGTAGTTCTGATGACAATATAATAATATGTCACTGTCGAACTGATCTGATGATGGCGCCAGAAGATAGGCATTGGCATTTCATGACGGAATATCGTATCATAGTCGTGTTTGCACTTGTGAGAAAGGCCACGTAATGGACTTTGAACACGATCAGGTTTCAAGGTTATAAGACCAAAAATTATAAAATAAATTAATACTTTAAAAACACTTGTTTTCACGTGCATTTGTAAAAGCGTGTTTTTCTAGTGTTTTTTAAACTATTAATTTTTCATGATAAGACTTTTATGGAAATATATTTTCGTGGTATTATAGAACTTTTCAAAACTTAATTTGTATTAAAATTATATTAGATCAAACATATGTACCAAAAATCTCTGTGCAAGAAATATTGACTTTTGATCAAAGTTCTCATTGGACAAGAGTACTCTCGGTAAGGCTAAGTTTTCCACAGCCCTTTTGGTTTGCTACTGGCCGGTTCCACCCTTCCAAAAACCCAATTTTTAATTCTCCCCGCGTGTCCCCATACGTTATGATGTTATCGACATTTCAGCTAGCGTCCGTCGATACGCAGCTTCGACTCCGGTTTGCCCTGATAAGACCGTGATGGAGGTGAGCGTGGCCACGCATACGTTTGTGGCATTAAGGGAACCAAACTCCAGTATTCTGGAGAACCATTGCAATATAACCCTAATTCAGTTGCTTTAACGTTTGAATCAGTTCCCTTTTGTTTCTGGCGGATCCTTTGCAAAGTTAACACTGCCGCTTCGAGAACTCGATGTAGCTCTAAATGTTAATGAAAAGGGGTTTAAGTGAGACTTTCTAGATTTTTTTCAAGTTTACTCTATTGAACATCGTGCTTATATCCCGGTGTTCATTGAGAAAACTATGAAGAATTCCGCAGAGTTAGTTAACCTATGCATATTTATTACTAGCGTTTACCCGCGGCTTTGCTCGCGTTAAATTCGGGTTTACATAGATATACTTCTTTTTTATCCCCTTTTAAACTATAGGGAGTATAGGGGTAGAATTATCAAAAAAAAAATTCTTTGTTTATAAAGTACGCTTGGCCTATATGATTGGCTTATATGATAAGCAAGAGGTACAATACTAACATAATTTAATTTTCTAAACTCAATAAAAACTCCAAGTCAATTATCAAGTAATCAGTCTTAAATTACACTACATACATTAATAATTGTCGGATCATTAATTCCAAGCCGTGTTCTTAAATAACTATTTCAGATCGTTTTTTATAATTCTAGCTCCCTCGACAGTCAATAACGTGATAATTACTGGGGTTGAAGATGATCAATCATAAATCACAATAGTGATTGCAATGACTTTCATTAGAGGGGAGTTACTGTAGCTATTGGAGTAAACTTGATGATATTAGTAAAAAATAATACACTTAACATAAGGGAATACTGAGAAATATTATTAAGTGATAATTATTCGAATATAAAAAATAACACTTTCGTATACTGAAGCCGTACTTGTAACGAGTAACGAGACTTATAGAAAGAGTGTAAAACATAAAGGAAATTATTAACCTCAAATAGTTATAAATATACTTAATCTAAATCATATTTACATTAGATTTTTCCCGCGGCTCCGCCCGCGAGGTATTCGGTTATCGCGCGCTGTTCCCTCGGGAACTGTGCATTTTTCCTGGATAAAAAGTAGCCATTGTCTGTCACTCTCGAGACCGTAAACTATCTCTATGCCAAAAATCACGACGATCCGTCGCTCCGTTACGGCGGGAAAGCGTAACAAACAAACAAACTCACTTTCCCCTTTATTAAATAGGTGCCTCCCGTGAAAGTTGACTTTAATAGACTGCAATTTCAAAAAGTTCTAGTCACCTGATAGGTGACCAGATCTTTTTGAAACTTGTAGATTAAGTTGTTGTACGAGTTGATAACTCGTACGTCATCTTTACCTATCTACAAGTTCTCATGTAACTCACATTCCTATGTGGAACTCATAATGTAGGCCTTTTTTACAAACCATTACAGAGGCATGCATTTGCAGTTGTATGAGCTACATATGTAAATGAAAAATTTCATTAGGAAACTTAGAGAATAAAATGAAAAGACTCCTACTTCAAAGCATCGAGTAGTGCTGTGCCTGGTTTTAGAATAAAACTGACCCAACTATACCCGTGGGTTTCGTAAAAGGCAACTACAGTGCTTTCATTCTAGCATAGTGCGAGTGACACTTGATACATCGTTTCGTTTTACTCAAAAAAGGTTGCGGCGGTCTAAATATATGGAAGTATATCTCAGTTGTAGCTTGAATATGACTGACTTAAAATATTTGAACATAAAGAATTATGTTATATGAAATAAATTTAACTTATCAGATTTTTATAATCAATTTATAAAATTGAAAGCACAAAGTGAGGAAACGTAATATGCATGAAACGTAACACCAGAGACTTGTTTAGTGATGGGACTTATTTGGATCTTGAGTTATATCGGTATTTTTTATTGGTATACCTAGTGCTACCCACGAAGTACAGTGGGGGTAGAAAAACCTTCGTCAGTTATTAAATTGATTCCTTTACGAAGTCATAGACTCTTAGTACGTTTTGAAACCAAAGTACTAAGTAGACAAGTGCATATCAAATTATACTTACTTGGCATGACAACAAGGATCAAAATAGTATACACCTCTAACATATGTCTAGTTTCATATCAATACAAAACCTTTTTAATAAACAACTACGTAAAAGTTTCAATCAAATAATGTTCTATTTAATTGTCAATGTTCGTCAGTGCCAAGCTTTAGTTGTAGGGTTGCTATGGTCACCTGATTATGTTTAGCAGGTTGACAGGTTGACGCAGTATGTCCTACTCAATCGGTAAAGCAGATAAGCGCTCATACTGAGCAAAGGAAAATATATCTTAAGGTGACGAACCGTTTTTTACTCCGACTGTACGAAGACGCGTGATTTTGTCAAAATTAGACATTAATGACATTGTAATATGAACCACGGCCCGCGTCATGAATGACGTCTGAAGTAGCAAATAATATTCTAACATAGAATTTCACTAATATCCTCGTGAAAATTAGCGTAATAATCGGATTAATGATATTCATTATGATTAAGATTTTAAATTATTTATTTCGACTCAAGTTGCGACACTTTCACTCTCTAGTCTGTGATATTGACAGCTGTCATCTGCACCATGCTAAAAATAGTTAACATTAAAAACAAGCACTATATTTTGTTATTTTTATAGAGTGGAAGCGCCGATAAAATCTAACAGGAAAAATCATAGATGTATTCGTGGTATCTAAAAAACCGACAAAGAGATAATGAATACTTGGTTAGTAGCAAAACACTATTTATATTAAAAATAGAAGAGTTCAATTATTTGTAAAAAGACTGATTATCTCTTACAAATAAATCATAAATAAGATTATTAGCGAATACAAATATGAATCCGTTGTAACCCTTCCCTGCTTTGGGGGCCCCAAAGACCCTAAAACTTCTCTGATATATAGCAGAATTAATACCCACTTAGAATTAAGCCTTCAGAATCCATTGTAGCGCAAATGTTTCAAGTTTCAGGACAATTGAGTGACAAATACTAAGAGATTTAAGTTCTGAATTTCTGCGGACGTAAATTTAATTATTGTTTGAAATCAGAAACCTTAAATAGATTTCAAACAATAACTTTGGTGTTTGGGTTTATGGGAGGCGCAAATTGGATTATATTTGTAGTTTTGGATTTGATAAGTTTGTTTGTTGGTGCGTGACTGTTGCTTACCGAAGTTGGTTTCGTAAATTATGTCTTCTACTGCTGCCAATTAGTTGTGCTTACCTGTAGATAAAGAATAAGTTGTTGTTAAAATATATAATTGTACGAGCGTTTTCGCCTACTGTTTTTTTTTTGTTGATTGTTCATACATTGTCCCTATACACAGATCAGTAGGTACCTATCAAATGTCTAGTCCACCTGAATAATAACAGTGCGTGAACATACCGGATTTAAAGACCACTTATTAAAGTTTACTTGAGTGATAAAATAATGAACTTATCTTAAGCTTTAAAAACTATGTACCAGAGAGAGTGAGAGAGAGAGAGATAGGGATAGAGATTTATTTACACATATTCGATACATAAAAAATATATTTGAAAGATAAAAAAAAATATTGTATAGTAATGGGTCCCCACTCACACTCATAGACTTATTCTGTGGAAATAAGGCCGTGGCAACATTGTTGAATAGTTCGAATAACTAACCTTTATCGTAATTGCAATAGAGAGTTAAGCAAATAAAAACCAAGTACTTCTAAAGTTAAAACTCCTGATAAATATATGTAAGTTTTGTTGTTTTTTTTTAGCATCAATGTTAGTAAATTACATCATTAAATTAGCCATCAACGTTACATTTCCAACACAAATAGCCTCCAAAATCATTTTCAGACACAACAGCCAAAAACAAACCACAAACAAGACCATATCTCATCTTCGATTCATCGAGCCGTCCGTGGCAGGCGATTAGTTCCTTGGCCAGGCCCGAATTAATACCGTGTTCGTAAACGGAACGCGGTGGGCCGGAAACACCCCTCGGCAGGCGAGGGTTGAAGCGTGGATTGCTATTTATAAATGTTTTTATTGTTAAGCTTGTACAATTACAAATTTAGTTTTTGATTAATAAGTTCTCATGTATTTTGACCATAATGTTAATACAATAATTAGATAAGAAATTAACAAAGAAAACATTATTATGCATAAACATGAAATGAATGGAAATCAGATTTGTAAAATTACAGAATTATTTATTTATCTACTCACGATTATAAGCCGACGCAAGCCGCCGAAAAAAACTTCCTTTTTTTCTTTGAAAAAGAATCTTCCAATAAATCGAAACTAGTCGGACCCTTCCTGACTCATATTTAATTGTGATATCATCCGTTTAACTCTGTAACTTGATCATGAGAGCATAAGTAGTCTCATCATCATCATGATTCCAGCTTATATACGTCCCACAGCTCATCACTGTTCATCTTTCCATATCAAAGTCCATGAACTATACAAATACGACGCAACCATAAAAACAAAATACTCGTACCATTGTTAAAACCGAACCGTTGCCAACAAACGAAGAATGAAAATGAAAAGCTGAGACAAATGCAAAGGACGTAGATACATACAATTTACGTCCATACATACGATTTGTGCTGAGTTATGACTTGGATCAGAACCAAAACGCTGGAGGTCACTTTTACTCAAGGGTATTGAGATTGGTTCCGGATGAGTGAAATGCTATTCACTGTAGTCTGTTGAATGAATGAATAATGTTTGCATAGTTTACTAGAGGTTTCTTCAATGTTGTGTTACTTTTCTAACAATTTTATAAATAACAGTAAACATATAGAATCATCCTTCTAACCTTTAGTTATTACATTAGAATGTTTTATTATTTTAAGTCAATTTTATCCAGAGTTATTACAATGTCTGATATACTCAGCACCAGCGGCACAAAATATCATGGACTATATGGACAGGGATATTTGGAAATAATTCCGATCCGCTTTAGCGATCCCTTCAAATAGCGCACCTAGTGTTAAAAATAAAGTTGTGTTAAATACTTTTGATGTAAGTACTTATAGTACAAAGATATCATGTATTAATATTGCAAATCTGTTTTTTATTAATCATATACCTCGTTGAATTTCTTGCAGGATTCTTCTCAACAGAGGTTTTTCCGAACCTCTAGGTGGTAGATTTTTTTACATTCATAAGTGCTTGTAATAGCCTAAATTGAATAAAGATATTTTGACTAGTTCGTGGTATCGATATCCAAATCGACGTGTAGACATACAGACAGCCCTTTCGTTTTGACACGAAACTGTTTCTCCGTGACTTTATAAGAAATAACTGTTTGAAAAAGTTTCAGAAAATAGCGCTCAGCTCTATACCAGAAACCCTCATTTTAGTTTCATGTTTTTTGTCATATGAAAACCGTTAAAAATGGTGGAGCACTTTCTTGGTCGACTGTACCATAATGAACCTTAAGAAAAATACCCAACGCCGTGGTATCTGACTAAACTTTATCTAAAACGCCGTCACATTCCTTCGACATGGCCGCCATCCAATTTCCTTTTAAAAATAATATTGCAATCTCAAATAACGGCATACAGTGCAAGCATCGTTAAAACTAATGTATGGATACTACAACGACGACCATAGTAGCCTTGACTTTGCCAAAAATTGTCTAGAGCTGTCTGAAGTCTAGACTTCGAAACGACTCGTTTGATGAATATTAAAATTATGTTAATAACACAGAAGCTAAATCTTGCGTCTTGAGTTGAAAATTTATAGCAACATGTTTAAAAAATCTCGGCATTTCGTACGAAGATTTATAGCATCGAAATTTACAAGATACTCTACTTTTTACGGTTCCGTAAATCAAAAGGTATAACGGAACCTTTACACGTCTCACGTCATCATCGTCACGTCACGCCATTCTTACTTCCTGTTCCTCGGGACCGCATGAACGTAAGTTTAAATAAATAAAAAGTACTTAGGTCAGCATCCATTAGAGCATTGTGTCTCTAAGTACCATCTAATATGTACCAAGTACAATACCATGGTTGCAATGAATAAATGAATTAATGAAATATAAATATACCTACTCGTACAGGTTATGCAATCAAAAGATAGGTACGGCTATTTTTGAAAGCGTATTTCACATACAAAACCATGGGAATCAAAACCTAAGTATAGGGTATCTACAGTGTTGTACCATCGAGTGCCGCGTCGCCTTTCCCCCTTTAGGTCGCAATTTGTTTGCGCTCTTAGAAAGCTCCGGTCCCCGTCTAGAATCGACAAGCACCAATAGAAATTCGACACTACTACAAAATATTTTTTTTTGCAGGTTAAAATAAGTAGTATATTTTCTCTTAAATTTTGCCCAAATCCATAAAAAATGGTCCTTTCTTAATTACGAGAGCTGAATGGTTTACTTAAAAGGGGCGGGGCAAGCAAAATTTCTGGTTGCAAGGGATTTTGTCGAAAAAGAGGAAAGGCGACGCTGCACGTGATGGTACATACGTTGACGTAACATTATGAAATTTGGCTAGAGTTTATATTATACTAGCTTTTGCCCGCGGCTCCGGCCGCGTGGAATTCGGTTATCGCGCGCTGTTCCCTCGGGAACTGTGCATTTTTCCGGGATAAAAAGTAGCCTATGTCACTCTCGGGCCCATAAACTATCTCTATGCCAAAAATCACGTCGATCCGTCGCTCTGTTACGGCGTGAAATACGGACAAACACACAACCATAAACTCACAAACACACTTTCGCATTTATAATATTAGTATAGTATGGATTAGGTATAGCAAGATAATAAATGAATAACATGAGAGAACAATCATTACCTATGTAATAATACCAAATTTATCATACTCATGTGACTATACTGATCGGCCACTTGATGTACTCAAATACGTAAAACCTACACTTAAAACTTTATCCTAATCTAATTTTATCTCCATTTCTTCTGGCAGAAATAAACCATCCCATTATTTGATGTTGTTTTCCTTATGCAATCTTTTTCCTCATCCCTGATTCTCGTTTACTTCTATTTGTTCTCTATGTTAAGCGTCATACGCAGACGCAGATCGTGATACATCAGTTGATTAGACTATTCCGTATATTAAAGTTAAATTTATTTTTAAGTCTGTTTCTATTTTGAACCGTTCGCACCAACTTAACAATTAATTTATTATTTAACCGACACTTTGGCCGTCTCCTGCGTTACCAAAAAATCGTACTTCCAACAAGATATTTCACAGTTTAATAGGTTGAACTTACGTAGGATGGTATGTATTCATGTACTACATCATCTATTAAATTACAGAAAAAACATGTTTACTAACAAAAATCTGCAATTGTTTGAAAAATGCCGCGGACAGATTAGTGTCGGTAAAAAAGTTGATTGGCCCAAATATACGAGTCGATAAAATAAGAGACCTTCTTAACTTAAGTATCTTCCATCATACGTCTTATTGTCTAAAGCACTCGGAATAACAATATTTTTCACATCGACATCTATATACGTTACGGCACTAGACTCTTTGTACCTTACGGCACTAGACTGGGTGTTTGGAACAAAATACGGGGCGCATCAGTCATCAATATTACTTTGACACAACCCCTGTCACGGACGTCAACAAACTATAGTGAATTGTTCACAAAACCGCGCTGTGAACCAATTTTGTGCGCCGTTTTGATGTAAGAAACATGCAATCTAGTTTATATATGTCAATGATTTTCCTATCCTTAAACCGGGTACGGCATGGCATAATTAAAAAAAAGTAATTTAGACATCTCGATCGCTTAAGTACTTAAAGCGTGAAAGTGTAATAAGCAAAAAAACCCACTTTGGCATTCGGAATACTAGTAAGGATCACAAGCATTCTGCGATAGTAACCACTGAAGTAAAGCTAGTTCTCACTGTCATAACACGAGAAAACAACGTTCAAAACGTCGTTATCTGGTTTCGCCGGGTATGGCGACCATTATTTTTATCTGCCAGCGACAAGAATGGGGTGTGTGATTTGTGGTCCACGGCAACAACACACTTATTAGTGTGAAATAAAAGTTGGGTATTTCTGAGAAAAAAGTGGGAACTATTTGTAGGCGAGAAATCGTAGCAAACGTAAAAGAAATAAAAGAAACATTTCAAATGTTTTTACATCACAAATTTGAGAAGTAAAAAGAAAGAGGCGCATCCGTTTCATTTCTTTCCTTAAATTACTTTTCTTTTTCAATGTTTTTGCGTAGCAACCCTCTGGCCAGGTGGAGTGATGATCTGCGAAAAGCTGCTGATAGAAGCTGGAGGCATCGAGCCGAGCACAGAGCTCGATGGCTATTGGAATAGGCCTATAATGCCCAGCAGTGGCCTGTGTGCAGACAGTGTATAGACTGATGTAGATGATGATGATGATGATTCTTGACAAATAGGATAGAATGAAAAAGTCATGTAAATAACGCTTTACCACCTAAATGCTTGTTAGGTAATCAATCAATTAAATCAGCCCACATCCACCCGCTGCTGAGTAAAGGCCTCTTCATTTTCACGCCACTTTGCCCGGTCTTATGTTAGTCTCATCCACAGTTTACCAACCGCCTGCCAGATGTCATCCCATCAACGGGCGGTCTGAACACCGTAAAGGTAAAGATAAAGATAAGGTTGAAAGTAGCTTCTTCAAATTGACTGAACATACACCAAATCTAAAAGCCAACTCGACCACTCTTAAGCACGCTCCCAAATTCTCCTCACAATAATCAAACTACAGAAACAATTTCCAAATTATTGATCAACACATTATACAAACGTGAACGGGCGTTGGCGACATGTCAGAAGACAAAGGCAGGCGGCGCCGGGCAGCGGGCTTATATCGGCGACGCGTCAATCACCAGTTCCGAGGTGCGAAGAAAATAGATGAGGCATTACATATTTGTATAAATTTTAAACTATAAACAATCACTTTGCTCACCCCTGACCTCACGAGTAGTCTATGCAACAAAGGTGTTCCGAAGCTCCTCCAGCTTCAGATTGTAAGAACACACAAACCCGAATATCAATATCAATACACTACGTTGACGTGTTTCAAACTCTGCATGCTGTAGGTGAAAGAATACATTATTTATAATATAGTCAAATCAGTAATTGGATCTACCAACTTTTTAGCGTTGTCATTCTATCTCGTACCTCAGGTAGACATCAGTGATACACTTTGTTAGGAGCAGTGCCGTAAATAGGGCGGTGTGACCGGTGCCCAGGCACAGGGCGTAGACTCTGGGGGGGGGGGGGGGATTCAAGAATGGCCAGACCAGGCACTGCTCTAGGTTACCTATATATCAAAAAAATAAAAAATAAGGGCGTAGTTACAGCAGCTCGCTCAGGGCGCAGAAAAGGCTCTTTACAGCACTGGTAAGGAGATAAACCGTGAAAGAATTACCTTTAAACTGCCACAACTCCTAACTTTTACTTAATTTGAGCCCCATTAAATGATACTTTTAATAATTAACTCAGGAGATGTTACCATGGCAAGCTACAGTAAAAAAATATTGACCTCATTAACTCTCCACAAAAGTTAATGGGCTTAGTCAGTTTTCAGTACTTTGGAAGTTAATTTCTCCCAATAAGTTGAGATTGGGCAGCTAAAAAATATGTATTTTTATTTTGCACTGCTCTGTAAAACGTATCGAAATAAATCAAATCTGAGCGGACAGTTGTGACGTGTACCTTTCCTTGTTAGACAAAGGTTAACCTTTATGAAATAGAACATAAAACTAATTTTGTATCGTCTAGATCTTAGATAAGATTAGAAATGAAAATGTAATTACATATAAGAATTACATATCCACTTATCTTACACTCGACAACAAGCAATCATGATAACACGTTAAGAAACCATAATAACTCATCAAATATTCATTAGACGATCCACGGCTATAATTTACCCGCCACACCGGCGCCTGGAATTGTCAAGCCCATACAAAGCCGGGCAAAAGTTACCCTGGCATTTCAGCAGGGCACGACTCCTAGCATAGAATCATCACTGTTTGATTGTAACTTTCACTGGTATTCATTTGGAGCGTATTACTAGACGTACCAAATAGCATATGGTCGTGCTTCACATCGTAATTGTTAAGAATACAGAAAGCCTTTTTTTTGTTCATTAACTTAGGAGAAAATACAATGTTCCTCATGCAGATCACTGACATAATTTTGAGTTTTCTCCGTGATTTTTTAATTTCAATGTCATAAGTTGTCGTTTTGTTTGATCCAATATATAGATAAAAATAAAAAGAATTGCTCGTTTAGAAATCCAAAATAATATTTTCGTTAACGTTATCACATTGTGACGCAAATAGTTCACTTGATACTTCAAAAACAATTGTCTATCGCTTCTATACTTTTCTATCTTAGATAATCTTAAATGTTTTGTTTGTATTATACTTATTCTGAAAGGTTTTTGAAGCTTATTCACTCACTGTTTTGCTCTAGTTAGTCAACAAATTTCAATGGTTAGGATACCTTGTGAGAATGTCAGCAGATAGGGCTGTTAAGAGAGCGTATATAGACGATTTGGCGGTCGGCAAACGGTTTGTCGACTTAAGTACCGCTGGCAAGACGAAGTAGAGAAGGATCTGCGCGCCTTGCACGTGCAAAACTGCAGAAACAGGGCGCATTGGTGCCAACTCTTATTGAAACCAGAGTCGCAGAGCCAGAGGAGTAAGCAGTGCATCCACAAGTTTACAAAAACCCATCCACCTATACCGCCTACAAATAAATAATGTGTCAACAAGCCTCACTTGCTTTTTTCAAGTTGAGATGACAACTAAATCAGATTCACTCCTTTATACAAGGTATATAAATACCATCCCAAACAATGCGCTGTCAGTCCTACGTGGAAAAATTTCTGAATGGAACTACGAGAGAACGAAAGAATAGTTGAAGGTGGGTCATTTCTATCCAGAAAAGTGGATATGTATTATTTAATATCATAAAGTACTGGAGATACGACTTTTTTACTATTGAGACTTGATCAATGCGGAAAAAGTGTTTTGGCAATTTTCCTAAGCAGATGTTACGCTATTGCAGTTCGCGAAATCTAAGTGAAAATCTAGGGGCACGGTAGTGCCACCGCCAAGTCGATTCAAAGCAAACTACCGTATTATCATCTTTTTTATAGATATTTCGGAACATGTTCAACCCTGGCCTTTGTCTCGCAGCACTAGGAAGGGACTTATAAGAACCCTGAACATTTATAATAATGATAGTTTATATATTTCACACGAAAACCAGCCGAAATAGTAATCTTGATAATGATAGTTTACAATTTTTTGTTAAAATCTAGGCTTTCGTGGAATGCCCGCGGCCGTTATTCCTACTAAGTATAATGATAACTTGAAGGTACTCGTGAAAACAAAAAATAATAGTTACGACGACTGTTAGAATATTTTCAACGGCACAAGTCATATTACGCCCAAATTTCAGCTCTATTTATTCGTTTTTATTTATCCACATCCTAGGCTTGGCTGTTTATGAGATTGCACTACATTTTACAGATAAATGAGCTGAATCGTGACTTGGCATATTTTTCACAGCATATTTTTTTTGCTATTATTTTTTCTGGCATGAATAAATAAGTTGTGGATTGGCTAAAGTCCAAACAACAACAATTACAAGGAAGCCTTGAACTTGATAAATAAATGAGTAAAGAATAATCTCCTTGGGTTTCCTCGTGATCATAAGTACCTACCCAAATAAAACCCAATTGAATGGTGTTAATAGGTACGGAAAATTAGATATCTAACCGTTGAAGTAAAAAGTACAATGACTCTTATTGAGGTCTAACGTAAATAAGAAAAATAGCAACAACATAAGTTGCCATCTCAAAAAAATGAACTGTAATAAATTTTGTTTCTTTTTTGTGCATAATATCATGCTCGTATTATTGAACATTAAATTTGGTCTTTGATTATACCGAAACGACTCTATATTAAAGTCCATAAATATTAAAAGTCATAATGTAATGTTTGCCATAATGATTTTTATAAATAACTAGCTGTTCTCTCGGGAACTGTGCGTTTTTCCGGGACAAAAAGTAGCCTATGACACTTTCGGGCACATAAACTATCTCTATGCCAAAAATGTCAATCTGTCGCTCCGTTACGGCGTGAAAGACGGACAAACATACAAACACACTTTCGCATTTATAATACTGGGTGATTCCTGGGTCATGAGCAGGAGTGAACGGGGTGATGAGGACATTCACACTGAGCAACTTCTACTATGGGAACAGCCTCGAAATCGCGAAAAAAAAAACCATCTAATCAAGAGATAATCGATCGCTAACTATCCGAAATGTATGGAATAGCAGATTTTTTTCTGCCATTTCGTGGCTGGTCCCATAGTAAAAGTTGGTCAGTGTGAATGTCCTCATGTAACATGGCAAACCTCCGCGGTGTGCAACTGGCCGCTTACAAAAAAATAAAAAACTAAATTCTAAATTATTGATCCGCTTTTGTTTTTTCCGGTCTTTGGCTCTACCATTTGACGAGGCGTAAGCCGAAATTTCGTTTTCTTTATGAGAAAATATTAGTTATTTACTTGGTGATAGCTATTTCACTCACTACTACTACTAATATAAGGGCTGCCACTATTGCAGGTATTGTAAATATTCTTATCTCTATTTCTAACATTTATTTCTTGTGTACATTTTGTAAAACCTAATCCAAGTCTCGTTTAGCTTTCTTTCGCTGGTCCGACACTAAAACGAGGCTTGGATGGGTGCTGCAAGCAAGCAGTAAAGCAGGGTGTTTAATTCCAGCCCTTCCTTTTTCCTGCTGAATCTCAATCTCCATCTCCACTTCCACTCCGCTCCGCTGCCTCGGAGCAGATCGCCGGCGCGACTGGACGCTCCGAGGCGACCTTAACACCCTGCCCTGTTTCCCTACCTGTCCTTCAAGTCTCAGGCCAGTGTTTTCTTAAATTTATCAAGAAGAGCAGTGCTGACTGAATCAATTGTACATATTTTTCTATTATATTATATTTTTATTTTGTAACCACACGCCTGTTATTTCTCCGACCGGCTAGCCGGTTACATTGGCGCCCAAGGGTTGTTTCAGTCAGTACGTGAGTCTTACTTATGACTTGGATTAGGTTATGTATATAGCGCTTGTAAATACTAAATTACCTGTATATATAGTGTATTAATTTTATACTTTAACAATATTTTTGTACATAGCCTAATTTTCCAATTCGTTCTGTTTTTGTGTATATCTTTGTTTCTTGGTTTTTTTTTTGTGTTAGGAACTTACGCTTGCTTACGTATCGTTTGTTCATGTCATGTACATGTTAATAAGTGTATAACAATTTTTTTTGTACATAAAACTGGGCTTTACTTTACATAAAGATGGATTTTAAGGGTTTGAATGTAAATTTGTTAAATAAAAATGAGCTCATGTACGAATTGAGCATCAGGCAGGCCGAGCCGCTCCCCACAGTTGCGGAGCAGCGGCGACAGCTCGTTCACTTGTTGGACAAATTTAGTGCTGAGGACTTGACCTCAACTTTTTCAGTTGCCGATGATTGTAGTGGCACTGAAAAATCGCTTTCCTTTGTCGAGGATAAAATCATTCTTTACGAAAGTACCTGTGATGCAAAGCTTGTACAGAAAATACAGTCTTTTTTGACTCATATCTATTTACGCCTTCAGCGTATCGATGTCTCTGATAATGAGGAATACCGTACGACGTATAAAGACCTTGTTTCCAGATTTAGTGCCTTAAAAATTCGATTCGACAGTAAAAACAGCATTCCGAGCGAATCTTCGACGTCTTACGCCACAGCAAACTCCGGTCCTAGCGCGGACACTAAGATCATTGTGCACTGTGACCGCGGAGTGACCAGTGAATTCCGTAAATTCACGTTTGCGGGGGTCAGTTGTCCCCGCGCTTTCATACAAAAACTTGAGGAGTTTGCTGTGTCTAGAAATTTAACAAAAGAAAATTTACTAGCTCATTCGTTCGAGATTTTTACCGATAAGGCTTTACATTGGTTTCGCGCATACAAAGACAGTTTTCATAACTGGGAGAGCTTAAAAACTAAACTGTTTGATGATTTTGATATATTTGATTATGATTATAAACTGCTCCGCGAAATCGAGGACCGCACTCAGGGTAGGGATGAGTCGGTTGTCGTTTATTTCGCCATTATGTTGGGTTTATTTGCTAAACTTTCCTATACTATGCCTGAAGCAGAAAAACTTAAAATTCTGTTGAGGAATATCCGTCCTGAGTACGATATTATGGTAGCTCAGTCTGACGTCCAATCCATAGAGAGTCTGAAGTTGATTTGTAAAAAGTACGAGGCTTGTCTAGACCGCTCTAGAAATTTTAAGGAACCTCCCACCAGCAGTCCTTCTACTTTGACTGAGGACTTTGTATATAAACCTGTAAATAATCATTCTGTAAATATTGTTAATACAAACAAGCAATTTTGCGTGCGCTGTAGAGTCAATGGTCACTCACTGCGCATCTGTAAAGAACCGCGTAAAATAATTTGCTTCAAGTGTGGATTAGACGGTTTTCGTAGCTCTGAGTGTCCTACTTGTAATAAGCCTGTAAATAACAAAACTAAATCTATTCCAAAAAACTAGTAACTGAGGGTCAAGGAAATATTGTAAATAATAATTGTAAATATTCGCGTAAAGAGTGGGAGGACTGGCTCTCCGTAGTTCGACTTTTTATGCTGTCCTATAAAACTTCTTTGATCCTCTTTGACGACCAAATTGACGATGAACGTCCTTATGTAAATATTAATGTAAATAATTTGACTCTCTGTGGTTTACTTGACAGTGGTAGTTCTATTACCATTCTAGGTAATAACTCGCATGTACATTTACTTAGTCAGGGATTTGTACTGAACTCGTCACATAAAATCTCTGTTCGAGCTGCGAATGGACAGCCCGCTCGTTCTATTGGTTTTATACAATTACCTGTGCAGTTTAATGAAAAATCTTTTCTCATAAACGCACATGTTATTCCTGATATCTCGTCCCATTTTATACTCGGCATCGATTTTTGGAAGAGATTTAATTTGCTGCCTGATTGTTTTAAAAATGTAGAGCTCGTTTGAGCTTCAAACTGTCTATCTTTGACTATTAACGATACTTCTAAGCAGGTTCTTCCTTTTGAAGAACTACCTGACGCTCAACGGACACAGGCCAATAAAATAATATCGCAGTTTCGGGAAGCTTCTACTGAATCTCTCCCGCTCGGTAGAACGCATCTTATCTCGCACCGCATCGACACCGGTGATCACGAGCCTATTCGACAGCGGTGCTATCGTCTTTCACCGGAGAAACAAAAAGTGTTGATAGAAGAGGTAGATAAAATGCTAGCTTTAGATATTATAGAGCCATGCGAGAGTCCCTGGCTTAGTCCTGTGCTTGTTACGCCTAAAAAAGACGGTAGTTGGCGGTTTTGTTTGGACAGTAGAAAGCTCAATTCTGTGACTAAAAAAGACGCGTACAAACTTCCTTTCATCAACGAAATTCTCGATAACTTGCGAGACGCTAAGTATTTGTCCAGTATAGACATTGCGAAAGCCTTTTGGGAATTACCACTTTGTGAAGAGGACAGAGACAAGACTGCGTTCTATGTCCCAGATCGTGGCATGTACAGATTTAAGGTCACACCTTTTGGCTTAACTAACGCTCCCGCTACACAACAACGTTTAATGGACTTGCTATTTACACCTGAGTTTGAGAATCGCGTTTTCTGGTACTTGGACGATATAATTGTCATTTCTAATACATTTGACGACCATCTTAGTTTATTATCTCGTGTATTAGATAAACTCAAGTACGCTAGACTAACAGTTAATTTTGAGAAGTCTTGTTTCTTCCGACGCGAACTTAAATACCTCGGTTATATTGTTGATCACAAGGGTTTACGTACGGACCCCGAAAAAGTTCGAGCCATACTTGATATTCCAACACCTTCTTCTAGACGCGAACTAAAGAAATTCTTAGGTACCGCTAGTTGGTACAGGCGTTTTGTACCCAACTTTAGTACATTGGCTGCGCCTCTTAACTTGCTCACATCTACTGGTAAAAAAGCGCCTCCTTTTAAATGGAACGAAGAGGCTGATGGTGCATTTAGGAATATTAAGCAAGCTCTGGTATCCAGTCCGGTCCTAACTTGCCCTGACTTTACTAAGACTTTCTCGGTACACGCCGATGCTTCCAATTATGGGATCGGTGCCATGCTAACGCAGGAGGAAAATGGCATAGATAGACCTATTGCGTACTTTAGTCGATCTTTGTCAAAGCAACAGCAGAATTACTCTATCACCGAACGCGAACTGCTCAGTGTTATAGTTTCTTTGGAGCACTGGCGGTGTTATTTAGATAATGGACAAAAGTTTATTATATACACAGACCATTCAGCATTAAAATGGTTTTTAAACTTAGATAACCCTACTGGCAGGCTTGCGCGTTGGAGCGTTCGTTTATCCGCATTTAATTTTGAGATCCGGCATAAAAAGGGCAAAGAGCATGTTGTACCTGATGTTTTGTCGCGCGCAGTGCCGGTCGACATAGTGTATGTACAGTCTAACGATGAGTGGTTTAATAAGGTGTATAAAGGCTGCCAGAACGCTCCTGCTTCATTTCCTGATTTTAAAATTGTAAATAATAACTTGTTGTTGTTGCTGTCCTATGGTACCCCAGTGGTACTTGTATAAATTTAAACCAACTAGCTCTATCCTAACCTCCGAATATGATTGGAAACTTGTCATTCCCAAGGAGATGAGGAATGATATTATTCATGAAAATCATGCCAAGCCTACTGCCGGTCACTTTGGTATCTTCAAAACTTACAAAAGGCTGTCTCTGCGCTATAGCTGGCCTGGCATGTATAGGGACGTTTGTAAATATATTTCTGATTGCGAAACTTGCTTAGCATACAAGTATCAAAATCATCAAACTTTAGGTGTTATGGGGAAACCAAAAGTGTGTTGTCGGCCCTTTCAGTGCCTGTCCATTGATTTGGTTGGTCCACTACCAATGACTCGAACTCAAAATCGCTTCATTTTAGTTGTGAATTGCTGTTTTTCTAAATATTGTCTGATATTTCCTATTAAAAAGGCCACAACTAAAATAATTTATAAAATATTGGAAGAATACGTATTTTTAGTATACGGTATTCCCCAAACTCTTATCATGGACAACGGTAGCCAGCTAATTAGTCATGAATTGCAGGAACTTTTTGCCAGATATAAAATTCCTCACGTTCATTTTACGCCTAAGTATTGTCCACAAGTGAATTCTGTTGAACGCTACAACCGTATTTTAATATCTGCCATTAGTTCGTTTGTGGAAAACGATCACAGAAATTGGGATCTACATATTTCCAAAATTCAGTTCGCCATGAACTCGAGTGTTAATGAAGTAACTGGCTTCAGCCCTGCGTTGCTCGTCTTTGGGCGCGAGCTCGTGCCATGCGGGTCGCTGTACGGCACCGCCGACTCTACCGATGTCGCCTACGACGACTTAATTTTCGCACCCCGTGATATTTACGCGGAAAACTTAGGTCACTTGTCGCCTATTTTCGACAAGGTGCAAGCTGCTCTTTGGGATGCACATGTAAAAAACTGTAAATATTATAATTTGAGACGTAAGCAAGCTGAGTTCAATGAGGGCGATGTTGTTTGGCGTCGTAACTATCAGCTTAGTGACGCTGGTAAATATTTTAGCGCCAAACTGGCACCTAAGTTTGTAAAGTGTACAGTGTTGAAGAAATTGTCACCTCTTGTATATGAATTAGCTGATCAAAATGGCCGTGCTATCGGAAGGTGGCATATTAAAGACTTTAAGTTGTAAATATTGTAAATTTACTGCAGTTTTTTTCTTTTTTTTTCATTTTCACCGAATTTTCCTCCGCTTCTGCGTTCAGAAAATTCTCCTGGGCGCGCGGGGTACTGTAACATGGCAAACCTCCGCGGTGTGCAACTGGCCGCTTACAAAAAAATAAAAAACTAAATTCTAAATTATTGATCCGCTTTTGTTTTTTCCGGTCTTTGGCTCTACCATTTGACGAGGCGTAAGCCGAAATTTCGTTTTCTTTATGAGAAAATATTAGTTATTTACTTGGTGATAGCTATTTCACTCACTACTACTACTAATATAAGGGCTGCCACTATTGCAGGTATTGTAAATATTCTTATCTCTATTTCTAACATTTATTTCTTGTGTACATTTTGTAAAACCTAATCCAAGTCTCGTTTAGCTTTCTTTCGCTGGTCCGACACTAAAACGAGGCTTGGATGGGTGCTGCAAGCAAGCAGTAAAGCAGGGTGTTTAATTCCAGCCCTTCCTTTTTCCTGCTGAATCTCAATCTCCATCTCCACTTCCACTCCGCTCCGCTGCCTCGGAGCAGATCGCCGGCGCGACTGGACGCTCCGAGGCGACCTTAACACCCTGCCCTGTTTCCCTACCTGTCCTTCAAGTCTCAGGCCAGTGTTTTCTTAAATTTATCAAGAAGAGCAGTGCTGACTGAATCAATTGTACATATTTTTCTATTATATTATATTTTTATTTTGTAACCACACGCCTGTTATTTCTCCGACCGGCTAGCCGGTTACACTCATCACCCCGTTCACTCCTGCTCATGACCCAGGAATCACCCAGTATTAATATGGATTTCTGGATGTTACAAAATATACCTAAACTAACCAACTAAGTTCTACGGGATAGCCAATTCGAAAGTTCCTAAAAAACTTATGGCTTTAGAGGAAAAAGAGTTCAGTATGGCTTTCAAGGTAAGGGACCCTATCGCTCTCTTTAAAAACAGATGAGGAACAAGCCTAATTAGGGACAGGCTAGTTGGCTTTAGTACCGTGAGGTCCGTTCGACATCTTTGAATTATGCGTCACTTTAGTGATTGGTTAAGTTAAATAACTAAATGAGCCAATCGCTGCAAGATTTTAACCTCGAACAGACCTATACAGACAGAATATCAGCGCTGCAGGTGTCTAACGCCTCATCATTATGCTGAGTCAGCGGCCAATCCACTTTTGCGGAGACACAAAATCGAGTATTTTTATTTTAGTATTTCTTTTTTGTTTTATTTGTGTTTGCTGTCTATTGTTTTTTAGGGTTCCGGAGCCAAAATGGCCAAAACGGAACCCTTATAGTTTCGCCATATCTGTCTTGTCTGTCTGTCTGTCTGTCCGTCCGCGGCTTTGCTCAGGGACTATCAATGCTAGAAAGCTGTAATTTTGCACGGATATATAGGTAAACTATGCCGACAAAATAGTACAATTCAAAATTCAAAAACAATTTTTTTTAGCGTACCACCCACAGACGTAAAGTGGCGGTGATTTTTTTTTCTCATCCAACCCTATAGTATGGGGTATCGTTGGATAGGTATTTTAAAACAATTAAGGGGTTTGCTAATACGATTTTTCGATTCAGTAATTTGTTTGCGAAATATAAAGTGTAAATTTTCATTAAAATCGAGCGTCCCCCCCCTCTAAAATCTAAAACGGTGGGTGGAAAATTTTGAAAAAATTCAGGATGGTAGTCAGTATATCAAACTTCCAAGAAAAACTATAACGGCTAAGTTCGCTTGAGAATTATTAGTAGTTTATGAGTAAATAGCAGCGTAAGGTATAAAATATACCTAAACTTGGAAGATTCCGTATAAAATACGAAATCCTTAGAAAAATATTACTTAATTTTTTCGTGATGGCTACGGAACCCACTTTGGGCGCGTCCAACACGCTCTTGGCCGGTTTTTGTTGTTGTATTTGTGTGTCTTTGTGAATGCGTGTTTCTGTACAAACGTTATCTTAATTGTGATATTTCGCCCGTTGAGAATCTCTCATTCATGTTATTCTTATTATTAGTTCGCTTGTAACCTTGGAGATGTTTACAAGGAGTCCGTTGACTTCTAGTGACTGTCCAGACTCTGCGGCGTCGTCATTGCCCCAACTAACGTGATAAAACAATCCCCGTGATCTATGGGGTAAATAAGAGCAAAGCGATGGGAAATTTTGCTCCGAAATTACTTTTGAAGCTGTAATACGTTCATTGACTGTCTGACGGTGGAGGTCATTTCTGTCCTCTTAAGGCAATAGGCGGTCTTAAATTCTCAGGTCAATTACTAGTGTCTTTGTGTCATACATTTTTGAAAAGGTAGGTACCTTATGGCAACAAACATATAATATGTGAGAATAAAATTGTTAAAATTACTATAATACTAGCTTTCGCCCGCGGCTCCGCCCGCGTGGTATTCGGTTATCGCACTCGGATAAAAAGTAGCCTATGTCACTCTCGGGCCCTGACGGGCTATGTCGCTCCGTTACGGCTTGAAAGATAGACAAACACACAAACATACAAACAGACTTTCGCATTTATATGGATACTAGCTTGTGCCCGCGACTTCGTCTGCGCGGACCTAGGTTATCGCGCGGTGGCACCCTCTACCGGAATAAAAAGTATCCTATGTTCATCCTTGGGGCTTAAACTATCTCTATACCAAATTTCATCAAAATCGGTTCAGCGGTTTCGACGTGAAAGCGTAACAGACAAACAGACAGACAGACAGACAGAGTTACTTTCGCATTTATAATATTAGTAGGGATTACTGAAGTAAAAAAGTTCAAACGTTGCTTATCAAAAGCTTGTAAAAATTAAACAGAAGTACAAACTAACAAATACTACCTGATCCTCCGACTTATGACATTTTAAGCCCAGAAAATAGTGCATTGCATACAAAAACAATGAGTGGTCATATCGCAGAATGCAAGGTAAACCCATTATCGGGGTGCAGCCGCGTGCGGGCCGGAAATGTTAGTGACGTCATTTTTCACCGCCCCCGTACTGGTATAGGGTTTACGGAGCCTGTGTGGAAAATGTGTCTGGCCAGTTTTGATTTTTGTTTTTTTTTTCTCGACACTTTCAGTACTTTTAGTTCAGATAATATGGTGGTAATGATTTCGGATTAAATAAAACAAAATTATATAGTCGCCATAAATAACCAGAAAAAAAAACTTTTTCACTACTCATGCTCGTAAAGTTCGTGTTTGCTGTATCTAGGCGACATAAAATGACTTTTTATGCACTAGTGCATAAAATAAAATCTTCGTCTAATACGAACTCAAGACTAGTCAAAACCAAGGTAATCGGGCCACAAACAAAAAAGTTTCTTTATATTTTTTAATTTATATAAAACTAAAAATCAATCAAATCAATCATAAAAAATCAGTAAAATTACAACGCATGAAAAATAAAAGATACATCATTGTTTCCACTGTTGCTATTTCATTTCCTCGCCATCGAAGTGAAAAGCAGAGTGTAAAACTCGAGCATTAAACCCATTTTCCCCTCGACGTGTCTATCCACCCTCGCCGTACCGGCTCGGGTGGCTATATGAACGCCTCGGGTAAAATGGCTCGTTTTATGCTCTTGTTTTACAATCTACTATTTTTTACCGAATACAAAAACCCATGAAAATATTTTTCTACCGTTTGAAGTGCCTCAGCACAAGCGAGCAGGAGCATGAGTGGTGTTTCTATAGGTCCACACCTATATTCATCTACCTCACCTACATTCTAATATATTGGGATTGGGCTATAATCACCAGACCAAAGACCAGCGTTGGCCTACACGGCCAACACTATGCCGAGCTGCGACCGTTTCGTGCTTTCGCATCTTGTTTTTTTTTTTTTTTTTTATGTATTTTTCTGTTTAAGGAGCGAAGCATGAATAAATATATTTATATTTCTTTTTCTATCACTCCTGCTGGCTCGTGCTGAGCTACCGAATTGAAATTAGTAGAAAATTATTTTCTTGGTTTTTTGTACTCGGTTCATTTTTTATAAATATAACACATACCTACTCGTAATATTACAACACAAATAAAACTTCTATTTAGGTACTTATGCATTTACTTTTTGTTCATCCAAATTCTAGAGCAAAGTGAAAGCTTATGTCTTGCTTGCTTATTGAAGCTCCGCTATTCAAATTATTCAAAACGTTATATTCCTAAACGCACATGTTGTTCGTAATGTAAAGTATATTTATTCTGCAACCAAATCAAAAATGAAAACCCCGAATGACTCGGTAAATTTTTTCCAAAAATTTAGTCTAAATGTTCTACATTTTCTGACTCTCCAGGGTATATTATCAATAATTATTCTAAACCTTTCATGTTAATAGTCCCTCGGGACAATTGAACGTACTCGTAACGACTTCCTGCTCGCTCCGGCGGGAGTTCAGGAAAACATTAGGAGGGACATTTTGAATAATTCCCGTAGATTTTATTTGCTGGTAATTTGTTGGGACCGATCTGATTTTTTTTGTACGGAACGGTGCTTTATTACGTTTTTTATTTGATAGATTTTGGGCCTTAAGTTGTATTACTTAGGCCTCTAGGTTGGCAACGCATCTGCAATACCCCTGGTGTTGCAGATGTTTATGGGCGGTGGTGATCTCTTACCACCAGGAGATCCACTTGCTAGTTTGCCTTCCAGTCGAATAAAAAAAATTGGTGTGGCAAAATTGCCGCTACAATCTGACTCAATATTTTGCCGAATAGGCTAAAAATTTCTGTGAAAATAGAACCCTGCAGAGATCTTTATTGTCAGTTGCGAATTCCGGACTCCAGCAATGCGGCGTGAACGACTAGGGGGAATGACCACTATTTTATTTTCCCAAGAATATCATCATGAAGTTTCACTACTTCATTAGTGATTCATAACTGATGACCACAACCCTCTATCAAGAGTCTAGCTACTAATCCCATGCTATAAGTCATTTTCAATAGCTAGTAAACGAAAGTGAATCATTGGATGAAGTTTTCTCAAATAAGCTTCATGATATTTTCCACTTCGCTTTACTAGAAACTAGCCGAACCTGCAATTTTCCATGCGTGCTGGCACCAGTGCGACACAGGTTTCTACTTCACAGAAACGAAGCTTCATACAACCATATTCTTCTTTACAATCTATGATATGAGGTAAATGTAAACCTTCGTTAGATAAAGATTACATCATTTTCGTATCATCACTTGAACTATTACTTATTCTGTGTCATCACAAAATTTCGTGTTTGCTTTTCACTGATGTCTTAAGTGCTTTTTCGAATCAAAATTGGGTTTTGAAACCAACTTAGGGCACACAAAAGGGTACACCTCTAGTCTCGTCCTACTTTAGCCAACATTTTACTTTACTTTACTTTAGCTTTATCTACAGCCGAAGAGGTAGAGTTGACATTTAGACAAAGCTAGCATTTCAACCAATCAAATGAAGTTGTAATAAAATTATTCTTTTGAACCTGAAAGCCAATTTTAATGTTGATACACACTGACTTTCCGTTTACAGGATAAATGGGAGCTTCGATTTATCCAATGTGACTCGAGTTAACGCCATAACTATTTACATGTACATCAAGTACATATTAAATATATTGACCCGGATAACTCACGTCTTAAATCGAGTTTAGCTCGACATGTTTCGGGCTAATCCGTAGCTCTTCCTCCTCGGAGCAACGCGACTCGGCGGCTGCTGCAACACACACACTGGTCCAGCCCATTAGCCCGAAACATGTCGAGCTAAACTCGATTTAAGGCGTGAGTTATCCGGGTCAATATATTTAATATGAGTGAGTCTCACGGTAGTTTTATGTTCAAAATTACATTAAGTACATTAAGCAATTTTACATAATAATATGTATTTTGGACATATTTAATCAAAAATTTTGTACGTTGTTTAGTAAAGAGTAGTTCTCACAGTTACAGCCTGCGCATACTGTCATACTGCCAAGTACCAAGCTTCGTCTCTGTTATGGTCAAAGGCCTGTGCCAGCACTCCCCTTCAATCTTGGGGATCAAGCTGCGCTGCAGCGGGGTGCATAAAAAATGGCGGCGACGACTCGCAGGCGCCGACGGAAAAAGTAAGGTAAAAGAGTTTCCTTTTTAAATCTTAAGTGGTAATGAGAAACAACCGTGTGGAAAAGCGCTGTTTTTTTATAATCATCATTAGTATTTGTTTTAGGAATCAGGGCGGATCTAGAATTTGTGGCGCCCTGGGCTAAAACTGCTTAGGGGCCCTACCAATTAGGTAGGGCTTGACTCAAACCTCATGATCGATTTTTTTTTAATTCTAGATATTTTTTCTAGTGAAAATATCGTCTTTTGTTTTCAGTTCAGGTTGGGGGCCCTCTGTATCCACAGGGTCCTGGACTGCAGCCCAAAAAGCCTTTAAGTAGATCCGCCCCTGTTAGGATTTGTAATTATTATAGGTATGATAGTTATTTATTGGCAATATTACAAGGTAAACCGATCATTTAAAAGTGTACATTACCGTCATGAGCCTATTTATTCTACCTACTGCTGAACATAGGTTGTCCCCAATGTGCGCCTTTGCGCGCTGTCTTGGGCACGACGTTAACAGTTTCTACCAGCAGCCTTTATAGGTGTACAAATCCCCCCAATTCACAAACTAGACATAAACATATGAGGGAAAAAACTAACTCATACATTCATCTGCAACGTTGATTTTTATTCGTTTTGCAGCGCTTCAGATTGTTTTCAATGACCGAGAGACTGTTTAGTAGTTCTCCCATACAAACAAACATGGCCGCATCGATCACATGTTATAATGCTGGCGCCACACCGGCGACAATCACGAAGCTGAGTTACTGACGGCGCCCCACCCACACCGATACAGTGACAGTTAAACGCGATTACTACCGAGTCGAGATGTTTTGAGATGAGATGTGATTGTATTGGAAGACAAGACCAAAATATTATTGAACTAAATATTACAACTAAAGTATAGACCAATAGGGTCGCTGGAAGTGGTGGTAAGTATATTTTGTAGATATTTTTTTCCACAATTGCAATTGCAGTAGTCTGGAGGACAAGGCTTTCTGCATTTGAATTTTAATCTGCCCCTATGTGTTCTAGATTTCAGCAACTAACTCGATCTGTTTGAGAGCCCATATATGTCAAACCAGTCCTACAAGATATTTCACACGAAAACACAAGCTGAAACATGGATGCACAGAAAAACCAGAAAAATAGACCAGCGCTGGGAATCCAACCCAGGTCCTCACCAATCCGTGCTGCGTGCTAACCCTACACCACCGCTGGACAGGAGACTAGACACGAATTTCTCCTATGCACCAACATTTCAACTTGCATTCTTTTCATAGTCACTTCAGCAGCGACACTAACGCCATCTATGTTATTAGTTTCTCATCGAGATACATCAAATACTCCCCTCAGAACTATCCGCTCACCAGGGACAAGAGATGTCGCTAATTAAGCAATCAAATGAAGATTACTTTTTTTTGGATGACCGTAAAAGTAACAAAAATTTGGAGTTGAAATAAAAAACACAAAAGACTCCAAAAGCAATCTTAGCCCTACAAAAGTTCTAAGAGTTGCATTTTCCTTTCCTAAACAAGACCAGAGCAGACTTACATGAAATACCCAAAGCGCTGAAAATCTGCTCCTATTTGTCTTATCAAAGCCGTTCAATTTATTTCTAACGGATGAAAAATTACTTGCCTCCGACGTCCATCGTCTCAGGAGAAAAGTCTAGACCAGACGACCGCTGAAAAGCAACACATAACTTGCCCGGGACGCCCTGTCATTATACAATTTGCGCCTAATCGTTGCAAAACCCATTCATTCTCGAATAGCTTTCTGAAATACCTTTTACTCCATAAATTAGGGTAGAGTATTTTGAAATACGCGTACTAAGTAAGTGTCACTAGTATTTGTGAAGTACTTGGGAGTATTTTTACCCGTAGTGTCTGATGTCTATTAGGCTGACATATGACTTTTGAAAAGCCCGTTTCGGATACTTGAAAAACTGTGTGTCTACGAATACAAATTTTAATAAGTTTTTGACAAATAAATACTTATCTATCACTACCCACTGCCACTGCGAAGTGGTAAGTATAAAAATGTAGGAAAAAATCTAGACTCACAACAAAGTATGTAGTTAGTAAATTGCTGGAACATGGAAATAATAGAAGCGGTTTGGAGAGTGGACACCGTGAAATAATCTGTTTAAGCTAGCTCTCAACAAGACAAAAGTAGAAGACTGCTTCAGGTTGCTTCAGTTATGTAGAGGCCTAAAAAGCAAACATCTGGGACAAAAATAAATAACTGTTATAGCACCCGGAACTTATCACGCTTAACAAAACGAGTAGGTAATAATCGCTTCTACATTTTGTTAAGCGTGATAAGTCCCGGAGTGAATAATCACGATAGTTTAAAACAATACTCTTAAAATCTTTATCAGTACAAGAAACTGGCACCATCACATCCCTACCAAAAGCTTTGAAGTGTGACAAAAGCCTAGACTCCAAGCTAATTCGTATTCGAGCTTCCTGCGTTACGTTGGCCGGCCTGCCGCATTTACATACGAACAGAAACTGTTGGAAAGGCAGGTTGGCCATCATAAGGGGATGGAATTAAGCGGGGAACAGATTAGCGTAAGTGAAAATTTAACGTGTTTTTACTTCGTAAATTCAACTACTTGGTTACCAATTGAGATAAACTTGAGTACTTCACACGTAAAAATATTTGTCTTCTGATATTTTTAGGTACTGGATCAGTATGCACACCATGTAAAATTTTAATTCTCAACTTTTAAATCCAGAAACTATTCTTCATATAGTCAAAATACCACAAACGGGACTTATCACGCTATTTTTAACAAGTAATATTTACCTCGACATTTCGGCAACATTGCAGTTGCCGTGGTCACGAGTAGACTGAAGTGTGGGGTGTCAAGTACTCCTAGCAGCGCGAGTTCTTCGAACTACCCGCACTTGATCACTAATAGTACCGGCACTCGTATCACGAACTACCCGCACTTGGTCATTTTTATTAGTCACTCCATCACCAGTCATCATCAGTCTACTCGTGACCACGGCAACTGCAATGTTGCCGAAACGTCGAGGTAAATATTACTTGTTAAAAATAGCGTGATAAGTCCCATTTGTGGTATTTTGACTATGAGTGAGCATCACGAAAGTTTAAAACGTTATTCTTCATATAACGTGGAGGAAGACCATGATATCATTTTTGATTATTTTCATGGGGATTAGCAAATTATAAAAACTTGCATTCAGCTGGTCTAAACCGGTACAAAGCGCTACTTTTAGCTACAAAGTGACAACAATGTATTTGAAATATCCTTTAGCACATAACTGAGTGCTTCAGCATATAATCTCGCAAAGGATTTATCTTCGGCAAGGGTCGCATGTCGCTAATATACATCAAGCTACAGGAATTTATGGCATTTGAGCGAGCAAACAGATATGGAATTAGGCATAAAACTAGATAATACGGATTGTGATTCTAACCGTGGTAAACTATTTTGGCCACCATTGCCACTAGGTATTAAATCTTTAACGATAAATTATACCTAAGACATGGCAAGACTTTCCAGTTTTAAATAATTCATGGTGGACTACATAAGACATAATATTTTCCACGGCATCAAAATTGAACCCATTATCAGCAATAATAAATAAAATGTCACGTCGAGAAACGCTTCAAACATATTTTTAATGCTAGTTTTATGCTGACCCTTCCCTTGTCACCCTATCTTCCCTTGTACCCTATAGGTATATATTTGTACCAAACTTTGTTAAACAATGGAAAATTTGGTGAATATTTAACATTGTAAATTTAATAAAATCTAGTAGTAAGGACACGAAATAAAATTATGGTATAAAAAAAATAATTTTCTACAAAAATGACGAAAATAATTTCTACCATTATTTGTTTTGATTTTGAATGAATTCATTGAGTTTTTTTTTTAAGTCTTTCTGTATGTCAGTAAGTTTACCTATCCTTAATCTTGCATAATCTTTGTCCCGGGTATGACAAACATCCGTCTGATATGAGGGTCTTCAATTACATGACGGAAGGTCGGAGCGCGTTAATTTGTAACTTTGGAATAACGCAATTAGAGGCTCTACTCCATCCTCCGGTTGACGTATATTTACCTCTACGTGTATATATAGGTAATATGTTGTTTAGAGTAATTAATGAGATTATGCAGGCAGATTATTTTGGATGAACGCGCTATTTATAGGTAGAATAACGGTCAAGTGCGAGTCGGACTCACGTATCGAGGGTTCTGTACTTTCTATGACGTGCATCGAGTAAGCAGCGAGCGCTATACTTCGTTATTTAGCATTAAAAGATTTGTAAACAATCTTGACTTGTCTTTTTATCGAAAAACTTAAAAAAGAACAGTAAGTAACTATTACTTATGATACCAAAAACATGTAAATGATCGCATGTCCTTGCTAATTGTATATACTTATTTACTGTGACATATTAAAAAAAAGACACGTCATGTTTACTTAAATCTTTTTTTCTAATAAAAACGTGAAGGGCGGCTGCATAGCTCAGTACCAATTGCCTGCCCTGGAATTTACTCAATGGACGCCAAGTACTTTGTATGTATCTTATCAGAGCCTATATTTTCTAGAAATAATGTACGCAGGCTTCAATATTTAAGTACTTTTGAGTGAATACCAAGAAAGTTAAAACATTATAGGGTACGTCCGGAGTTGGAGCTTTTCAATACTGAGTACCGCGAACAATTCACAGTAAACGTCATAGTGACATCGCAATTAACAAGAAAAATCGTAATGACTTTTCCTTTGAAAAGGTTCCATGGTGACTCATGAATTAAGGTCCTTGACCGTACATATACCATTTCAGTAAACATATAGTTCTGAGAAAATAGTTACTTACTTACTGACTTATATTTAAAATTGATGTCCAAGTTATGTCTTACCTGAAACAAAAAAATACAAATAAAGTTAAATACACAAACACAGCGTAAAGTCCTAACCTGTCAATAAGATTTTTTCAAGAATATTTTATATCGGGCTTTGTATTTTTTTAATTAGTGACTGTATCTTTTCATTGAGTTTATTGTTTCACTGCTTTGGCAGACCATTTTTTGCAAACTGGGGCATGGAACCCTAAAAAAAGGTTACAATAAAATTAAACTTCATCAATTTTATCATCAATATTATTTCTATGTTAGGTCTCTATTATAGATTTGTGTATTTTATTATGTAAAGCATTGTATTGTGGCTTTCACTAGCTATTTTAACTTTTAAACTCACTTTTTGTCTGTCCCTAACTGAATGCTCCTCTCGTCCACTCAAAGGTTGACTGGTAGAGATCCCTTAAAGGGATAAGTTCGCCTTTGTACATGTATCTTAATGTTTGTTAATTTTGTTTGTTACTTATTTTGTACAATAAAGAGTTCACATATATACATATATTATCGATGTTACAGCAGCAAGTATTTATTTAGTATTTATTTATTTGGCACAAACCACAGAATATGCAAAAAAACTATGTAAAAATAATGTCAAATATGTACTTTTTCATTCATTCATTCATATTAATAGTACTAATGTACAGAATGGCCACGCTCCGCCCCGCACCGGTACGCGAACGAAGTCGCGGGTAAACGGCAAGTGTTATATATTTTTAGACGCTCCACTGTGACAGATATAAAGGATAGGTTTAAACCAGAGATGTGCGATGATGTTATGTTGCGAGGATTTTATTTTTCTTGGAGTCGGTTTTACTTTTTGTTAAAAAAAAAATCTTTATTTTAGTCCGAATCATCGTTTGTTATACTTTTTTTTCCACTAAAACCTTACATTTTTCTGAAACTTTTAAATATATTATACTACACATTATACTATAGAAAAGCAGAGGATCGTGGGTTCAATCCCCGACTCGCAACTCTGAGTTTTCCAAAATTCGTGTGCGGAATTACATTTGAAATTTACTACGAGCTTTACGGTGAAGGAAAACATTGTATGGAAACCTGCACAAACCTGCGAAGCAATTCAATGGTGTGTGTGAAGTTCCCAATCCGCACTGGGCCCGCGTGGGAACTACGACCCAAGCCCTCTCATTCTGAGAGGAGGCCTGTGCCCAGCAGTGGGACGTATTTAGGCTGGGATGATGATTATAAAAGTATAGGTTAAGATTTGTTTTATAACAATTCTGAACAATTATTGGATTCAGAGAAGAAAAGAATTAGGTATGACAATCATTTTGACAAACATTAAATTCGGACTTTCAATAAGTATGCGAGAATTCCCTCTCGTTGGGAACCTCTCGCGGAAAAATGACCTGAGTGGAGGAAACTCATGCAGGAGAAAGTGTATGCGTTCGAGGGCGAGAGAAGACGACAGCTAGATTTCAGACGTGACGACCTAAAAAGCAAGACCGCCTTCGAACATAGGTACACTAAAATTATGACAATGGTGCTCTAACCTATGCTGCTTGCAACAGATCGTTCTCTGCAAAAGAACAAATTTATTTTTTATTTTTTAAGTATGCGAGCCGATATCTAGACCCATGGCTGGTTTAGAGAATCACCCAGTAGAAGCCTTAGCGCAAAATACACATCGTATCAGTTATTTATTGCTTCGGCAACGATTCTTCAACATCGTCATATCTCTTCCGCACCATTACTCAGGGCAGGAATCCCTTACTTATCAATTATGAACGCATTCGCGAAGGAAACAGGGTGTAGACGCCTATTTATAATTTTGTTACGCCATAAAAGATTATAAAGGAGTAAAAGTTGAATTTTAGCGGTTAATTAAAGCTTCGTTGTTGATGGAAAGACAGTGAAGGTTTTGAATATGAAGGTGTTTTAATATAAATGGCGTACTTAAACTATGAGTAACTTTTCTTAGAGCCTGTTTGACTTTTATGTGAATTCTTTTTATTTGCTACTAGCTTTTGCCCGCGGCTTCGCTCGCGTGGAAATCGGTTATCGCGCGCTGTTCCCTCGGGAACTGTGCATTTTCCGGGATAAAAAGTAGCCTATGTCACTCTCTGGCCCATAAACTGTCTCTAAACCAAAAACACATCGATCCGTTGCTCCGTTTCGACGTGAAAGATGGACAAACATACCAACACACAAACATATAAACACACACATCAGCATTTATAATATTAGTATCGATTTCGTTACTACAAAAGGAGAACTCTTTGTTTTTCATAGTAATAATGATAATCAGGTTGAAGAAGTACACATTGAAAGGCAGCTTTCCATTTGCATCCACCGGTTGCCTGCAATTCTTGCGATGTCAGCAGTTCACCCAGGCTTGGAGTGTCTAGCTGCCGGCTCCATCATCAGAGCAGCTTGATGGTATTATTGTACTCTCATGAAAACTACGAATAAGTTTAAAATAAATAGTCTACGAATAAATAATAATAAGACTTATTAAATACTAGCTTATGCCCGCGACTTCGTCTGCGCGGACCTAGGTTATCGTGCGGTGGCGCCCTCTACCGGAATAAAAAGTAACCTATGTTGATCCTTGGGGATTAAACTATCTCTATACCAAATTCCATCAAAATCGGTTCAGCGGTTTCGACGTGAAAGCGTAACAGACAGACAGACAGACAGACAGACAGACAGAGTTACTTTCGCATTTATAATATTAGTAGGGATATTGACCCGGACAACTCACGTCTTAAATCAAGTTTAGCTGGACATGTTTCGAGCTAATCCCTTCCCGTATCCCTTCCTCCTCGGAGCAACGCAACTCGGCGGCTGGTCAATATATTGAATATGAGTGAGTCTCACGGTAGTTTGATGTTAAAAATAATAAGACTTATTATTTGTTCGTAGCATGAGAACTACGCAGAACTACCAAATTTTGTGTCCTCAAAGTCAAGTTCAAATATTCGTTACAAGGATGTCAAAATTTTTTATAATTTTTTTTTTTTTAAATAGCCTATATTATGTCCCACTGCTGGGCAAAGGCCTCCCCTTTCCTCCGCCACTCCCCCTTGTTCTGGGCATGCACCTGCCAATCGAGCTGAAAAGCGCTTAGGTCGTCCCGCCATCTCCTCTATAAATAAATATAAATTACAAATAAATATATTTATAAATTACAAACGCATTTTTCTGCTTGTTTTAAATTAGCATAAAACTCTTAGTGCACGTCTCTGACTTATTAACATTTTGACTAACGCATTCTGTTTTTTAAGAGGAACAAATTCTGTACTTATAGAAGACACTCGTAATTATTCATGACCATACGAGTACACATAAAAATAACGAATATGCATCAACAGTTTTTGCATCAATTTGAGTACGTCTCATAATACCATATGCCATAAAAACATAGCGCAATGTTATATATTTACTTGCTCGTAAAGCTTAGGTCAAGTCGTCGCCACCCAGTCTGCGAACTGATGCGTGCAGTGACCTCATTTCTGAACCAGGGAAGGAGAACTATCGTGTTTGCTTTTGCAAGACAGTTTGGGAGTTGGGTGTGCGAGAAACTGTTGTTTTAGTAATGGACTGTGTTGCAAACAGATAACTTGTGTTAAGAGTGATACTTTGTGTTACCGACAGCCAAGTTTTTTTAAGGGATACAATAACTGTTTATTGCACACCACACATGGTAACAGATAGAAAGAAAACACATTTTTTTGTAACGCATTTATTTAAGTAATAAAATTAATTCATACTTAATATAATTAAATATTCGTAATCATTAATCGTGATTCACGGTTGTCTACAGTTGTCCTTTTGAGGATTATTCACGCCATAAAAATTGTCTATACTTTGCACAATCAATGAAAATGGCGATAATCCTCCACTCACAATCACCGTGATTGGCTGTTGGGTTTCCAGAGTAAATTAAAAAAAATACTTTCATCCCTAGAGATTTAGAGATCGCTTTAGTCCCGATAAGCAGAGACTTAAATAACATTTTTCAGTAGGCATCCTCACGCTCCGTGCAAACCGCAGCAGCTAGAGTCGGCCCTAAAGTCGCTGTCTTCAGATCGAAACGACTCCTCGAATAAGGTTATTATTATTAGTCGCGTGACCACGTCTCTAAACGACAGCACCCACTTTTTACCCGACAATGCTCAGTTTACCTGTCACCGTCATTACGCATGCCCCTTACTTTCCCAGCCTTCCCTTTAATCCGTTAATAAACAATGACTTGGTAAACTCGTTAACAAGGTGTGGTATTAATTTGTTTTTACCTAAATTATTCAGTTTGGTTTGAACGCTTTGACGTACTTAATTACAGTGCGTTACCGCTACGGCTTTCCACTTTTGGGGTGAGCTTCGAAATATTTACGTAGTGTCAATTTTAATTTAATTTGTACTGTTATGCTATCGGCACTATACCAGAGTATATATGTATATATACTGTGACTATACTATGTATTTTTGTTATATGCAACAATATTGTAGATATGTAGACTAGGTATTATTCATCTCTGAAATATTAAGCTTTGAAAGTGATAGTTGATCAGAAAATATGGCGAGATTAGGGAGTTTATCATTCATTCTAGCGTCCCAAAGGGGAGGCCTTTGTTCAGCAGTGAAGGTCGGCTGATGATGATCAGAGATTGGTATGAATATGTGTAGAATACTACACTTACTTTAAAATGTATTTTAGCTAGCAGATAGTTATTTGTGTCACAAGGGAGAAAAATGATGTATTTACGGCGAGGGCGGCACTATGAATCCAGAATGTAGTGAAGGATTCTACAATAGAATCCTGAGCGTAGCGAGGAATTCTAAAGTAGAATCCTAAGCGTAATGAGACTGTGTGAGAGAATGACGCTCAAGCTGAAAATGCACTTAGAAAAGCCTTGAACAGAAAATATACACTTTGATCCCTCTCGTTAGGGAGTAAAAGTTACTTTTCTCAATGAGAGACGGAAAAAAATATTTAACGACACAAATAATAACGCGTCATAATACAAAAGTATATATCATGAATACGAATCCCACGTGAACAAAGTAGAAGAATACAATGACAATAACTATTCATAATATCTCCAAAGCTTCAGCAAAATTTCAACAAATACTTATACCAACATCGCATCCTGTAAACTTGTCTGCAAACAGACTTGTGTTTGTCGTCCGCCGGCGGGATTTGTCGACGCGACATAATGGAATTCTTTGATAAAATATGTATTTATAGGGCTTTAGATGTTTAAAAAGATATTATTGTCAACTGCATTAATCAATATAATCAAAGCATGAAAACTGACACAATTTGTTTAACAAATACTAACTGTTATGGCTACATGTCTCATTGTTTTTACAAGCTTTTATTTAACCTGCAGTGTACATAATATAATTATGTATGTGTTTGTGTGCGGGTCAAATCTTGCAACTTAAATTTAACCCACTTTCATTTATTTATTTGAAATTTGATACGAAAATATAATTTGGATGACAATGCAAGTAAAGTCAATAAAAAATACAATCAGGAAAAAGCTTGTATTAAAAAAAATAACAAAAAATTTAGTAGAAATGTTAATGATATACAAAATACTTGCCGCGTGCATGAAATTTTCTCGACGACAACGAATCGATCATTAAGCAAATTTGCTTTAAATAATTATCAAAAACAAATAGGATTAGAAATCTACGATGGTGGTGAAAGCAGGTTTTTGTCAATATATAAAAAAAAAAAAACTTTTTTACCGACACTAATCTGTCCGCGACATTTTTCAAACAATTGCGGATTTTTGTAAACAAACATGTTTTTTCTGAAATTTAATAGATGGTGTAAATGAACATGCAATCCTACGTAAGTTCAACCTATTAAACCGTGCAATATCTTGTTGGAAGTACGATTTTTGGTAACGCCAGAGACAATTTTGGTAACGCAGGAGACGCCCAAAGTGTTGGTAAAATAGTTGATTGGCCCTTAATTGTTGCTGTCAATAATTTCTTAATACTACAGAAATTAGTTTAACAAACTATTAATTCGTTAATCGCTCTACAATGTAAGTTTTATATCGCAACCTGTGCGTTTGACAGTTCATTTAAAAGCTCAACACTCGCTCTAAACGTTACCTACTACCACGATACCCCCTAATCGACGGGGCGTGAAGCATGGTCTCAGTTCATTGCGTGGCCAAGACGCTGGCCGCACAATGGTTAACTAGCACCACACGCAATGTACAGAGAACACGCTCACAGCTCGCCGATCGCGCATAATCGTTAGGTGTTATAAGGTTTAATCAACGCTGCCGCCAATTTAGGGTTCCTTTAAAATATTACTTAGACATTTATGACCTGGCTACCTCGGGAGTTAAAAAGGCAGTTAAACTACATTGTGCAGGAGCGGTCTAATAACTAGGTATTTGATGAATTAAAACCATTTAATTTGGCACACACACACAAAATACACGTATAAACAAAACACGTCCCTACGTACAAAAGCCCACGTGTGTTGTGTATATTTTCATGCAAAACTCCGGTCCACTGCTCCTTTAGAATAAATCAAATTAAAAAATAGATTAAAAAATGATATTCCACCTATTAAAAAGGAAATAAGTATAAGTGTAAAAATCAAACGTTTATTCTATAAGTAAGCCGCAAAAGGCTTTGTTACATGTCACTTCTTTACATTACCAGCGCCAGAAACTTAACAGAAAGTATTTTTTTCAATACCAACGTAAACAGAAGCTATCTAGTTAAGTAACATACCATGCAAGATCGCAATAAAAAGTTCAATATTTACCAGGCCATATTGTCTAACATTTCTGAAACTCGCGATCGCAACCAAATGACAGAAATCGCATACAAAATCTGTCATTTGATTGCGATCGCGAGCGCCAGAAACGTTAGGCAATAGGGCCTCAGTTTATGTTGTAACATTAACACACATTTATTACTTTAGCGCGATCAATAACCATGAATCACGCTAGATGGCGCTGTTTGTCAAACTTCAAAAGGGCTGAATAGGTCTGAATCATAGTTCCGCCCTCCGCCCTTCTTGGAAAAACTGCCCTAATGTCGTAATTTATGTTGCTACGCTGGTTATTGTTTTGCTTGTGCATTATTTTAGGGATTTGGTAATAAATTGGTGATTTTTGTGTGACATGTCATGTCTGAGTCATTTGTTCATTGATTAATCGCAAAGAAAATGGAAGTTGCACTGTTTTAGAGAGTATTAAAAAATTTATACGAAAAAGAAAATATAATAGTGGAGTCTTTTAAAAAAAATGACACCTACCTACTTCATTTACATATACAACGTGTATTTTTGATACTACCTCAAACTTTAAGGGTAGTTAGTAAATGTCCTAATAATCACATTTTACTATCTTTTCAATTTTGATCTGAAACAAATGACATGATATACAAACTATCTTTATACTTTCTTTTAAATTCGTAAAGAACCCGCAGTGCGCTGCTCTCGCACTTGACCATTTTTTAAAGATTCACAAATCATTTGTATAATACTTTGTAAAAAGATGCCGCCGTCTCATTCTAGCGCTAACGTTGAAAAGAGACCATTGGCGCTGTGTAGTACTTGCAAACAAACTGAGTGGTCAATTTGTATAAGATTTGCCGACATAGTACTTGTGAACCACTAGTAAGTGCAAGCAGTTTCTCTGCGATCAATGTCCGACTGAAACTGGAGGCATTAAACTATTCGAAACGATCTAAACTACTTAAGGGCTCGTGTAGCAGTCCAGCTCTTTGGAACTTTACCGCGAACCCGTGGCTTAGTCTTGGGAATAACCCTGTATACAGGTTGTAGATAAAACCGAAACAACTTGGTAAAGTTGAAAAAACTCAACAATACAATACAATACAAATATTTTTTATTGCACACCATAAAGCAGTACAAAAACTTAAATATAAACACTTAGATATAGGGTAGACAATAGGCTCAACATTGTCATTTCAAAGTTAAATATCACAAAAATGATTGAACCAATTTTAATGACACGTAACTAAGAATCCGAGGGAGAGGCCTTTGCCCAGCAGTGGGACATAGAAAAAAAACTAAGAATCACCAACTCTCTTTTAAGAAAATTTCAAGGAAATCAAAACTTGTCCCATCTTCTTCCCGCTGGCATAGAATTGTACAATTTGGCAAGAATTTAGCCATGATAATGATGGCGATCCAAGCGACTTCGGCTATGGCGACCACTTCGACTCCTAATTATTTGATTAGCGCTCATGTGCCACATAGCCTCATATTACAACACATATCTCAACTGCTGTAAACCTATGTCCGCACTGACAGCACGTGAGTACATCGTACGAGTAATGATAAATGGCAACAGCTGCCCGAGGCTTACTTTTTTAATTGGAAAAATAGAAATACATTTATTCACAACACAACAATAGAAAACATTACACAAGACACAGCAATATTATTAAGTAGGATAGAATAGATAGGTAGTAAGATGGTATGTGTCATTGCGGTTGTGAATCGGACACTGGCTCAGCATAGTGCTGAGACGTTAATAACGCCCCAGCGCTGATTTTCAGCCAGCACCGTTGGTGACCCTACATATTCTCATAAAACTACATGAATTTATAAACTACGACACATACTTATATCGTGACTTTTTTTTTAAGATATTAAGTTAGTACGTAAAGATAATTATTAGAACATTTATACAGTTTACACACTTGCCAAATATACATCTTTAAGCGGGCATAAACGAAATAAGTCATATAACACAAAAAAATCAGACCATCTAAACATATACTACGAGTACTTGCATAAAACAGGAATAAGTATTCCTCTTTCATTCGTATAAAATATTTCAACACAAAAATTCAAAAACACTGCACCAGCGCTCTCAAAGGCGAGTGCAACTCATTTGCAATCCAATCTACCAACTTGCACTGCACGCCAGTACGAGGCCAGTAGTTTAGTAGTTACGAATTAATGCGAGCTACTGGCCAGATGGAAATTAAATACAATCAACATAAATAAGTAAATTAATTTTATGAAACATTCTGTAACTGGATAGTAAATTTTTGACGTGTTGCAGTACCGCAAACCCCCTTAGAGGCCGTGTAGAGCGCGCATCTGTGTGAGTGTGTTCGTTTCGATGGATTTGTTCGTAGCTTCCGTACTGCTTTAGCTTATACTAGATTTTTCCCTCGGCTCCGCCCGCATGGTATTCGGTTATCGCGCGCTGTTTCCTCGGGAACTGTGCATTTTTCCGGGATAAAAAGTAGCCTATGTCACTCTCGGGCCTATAAACTATCTCTATGCCAAAAATCACGTCGATCCGTCGCTTTGTTACGGTGTGAAAGACGGACAAACACACAAACATACTTTCGCATTTATAATATTATTATAATACTAGCTTTTGCCCGCGGCTCCGCCCGCGTGGAATTCGGTTATCGCGCGCTGTTCCCTCGGGAACTATGCATTTTTCCGGGATAAAAAGTAGCCTATGTCACTATCGGGCCCATAAACTATCTCTATGCCAAAAATCACGTCGATCCGTCGCTCCGTTACGGCGTGAAAGAGGGACAAACATACAAACATACAAACACACAAACATACAAACACACTTTCGCATTAGTATGGATTATGGATATATACTGTGACGTAGGCGACGGTCGTCCCAGGTACCGCCTGGAGGGACGACGTCCAGAGAACTGTTCTGGGGGATCTTGCGGATCTCAAGGTCGAAGGCTGGCAAGAGCTGGACCAAAAAAACGAAAAAAAAAGAAGTTCCCGGATCTGTCTAAAATCGATTACAATTAGTGGGTCAAACAGCTAATACAGTAAATATTTGGCCATCTTTACGAAAAAAAAAAGTTTATAAAAAATCATAAAACCAGCAAATTTATTTAAAGTTATTCAATATTCTCTTTGCCACGAACATGCGAGACCTAACTTAGTATACTTGTACAAGAAAACTATTTACAAACTGAAACCACGACAGTTTTCTAGATCTGTTTGGAAATATTTCAAAACTTCAGGTCCCTCCTGAAGGCGTGAAAGCGGAACAACATAACTAAGGATTTTTGCTGTACAACCATCTCCAACCTCGCTGTTATAAAACACAGCCGCTTCGTCTAATCCCACTTCACATACCTGTCATTCTGTAACAAGTTGGGATGTAAAATTTGAAAGCGAACAAAATAAAACGGAACGAACGGGATCCCGTTGGAGCGGGTTCCGTTTCCGGCAGCTAACAACACTGTAAAGTATTCACGATTCGAGTGCCTCTGTAATTTTAATGTCCCATACTAGCACAGCCGCAGATTTAATTTCGCGTTAAATTCTGTGGGTCCAGTTATGAGAGATAGCGACAGCGAGAGAGAGAGAAAAAAATGGGTCAATTGAACTATGTAGTCCCGAACTTAAGAAGCATAATTTGTACTAAACGTACTAGGCAATCGATAGACGTACATAAAATAGATAAATACATACTTAAATAGGTAGAAAATAACATCCAAGAACCGAGAGTAAACATTCGTATCACTAATACAATATTAAAATTTGGCTATCCAGTCGTCAGAAAGTCAAAATATTTTTGTGCAATTAAGGCTATAACAAGTATGTAATTAAAAATGTTAAAAAACTACAGCTGGTTCCAAAAATACTCTGTTTAGAAGAACACGGCAAGAGACTCGACGAATAAATACGGATTAACGATTTATCGATAAGTATAAGAAATATTACAAAATTGCAAACGATTTCAATAAAATGTCGTACAATAAATAAAGTAGAAAATGGTAGAGTCAAACGTGCGTAATCGCATAAATTTGGACTGACATGTATAGGATTGCCTAGCTACATATTTACCCGACATGACTTTACTACTTACAAAATATTTGTACATTTTGTATTTCTACTTTAAACATGACTCAGTGTGCATTTGAGACGATTCTTACTAAAAAAAGCCTCGATTAAAGAATGGTCGAATCTTTCTCTTCCGCTGCTGTCTATGACTCACACCATACCGAAGCCCGTTTAAAACATAACATTTTCTGGTAAGTGGAATGTTCCTACGTGTTCTAACGATGGTGTTATTAAGCCCTGAAATACGCAACTGCTGCGTTTAGTGGCACGCGTTGAACGGAAAATGGTTTTGGAGATTTTTTAATAACTTTTCGCTCTTTTATTAAGTTCATCAAAACCAATAAGTATATTTTCACTTTGCGTTGACTTTTGATCCTTTATAATATAACCTAAGTGCTGAAAATAAAATAATGACAAATAATAATTACATCAAGACTGAATTTTATTGTACATACCCTAAATGATGCAGGAAATGAAGAAAGTTGTTGTATGGAGACCCAAACATTAATTCCTCAGTCGATGAAATTTTGCTTGGTTATTGTATAGTATGAGCCGTAACTAAAATATAAAAAATCCAAAAAAAAAACGCCTAAGTTTTGTATTTATACCTAAAAATCGCCACTACTTTTAAAAAAACTCGTATCTCAAAATTGATAATTTTTCCGAGTGCACTTTATGACCATTACGTCAAGGTTCAATTTTGTTGACGTATTGATTTGAGATACGAGATTTTTTCAAAATAGTGACGAAATACAAATCTGTTTATATAATTATGTCCAAAATTATTTTACCAAATAAGTCATTCGTATCACTATGTGATACTAGAAAAAATCTGAAACTTTTGTCAAACATGAGATTTTTTTTTTATGATAATACTTTTTTTAACGCTCATTTTGCATCGGAAAATTGCTCTGTCATTTTTTTCTTCTTATATGATCTTAGAATGTAATTTGGCGTAGTAAGTAAGATTAAAAAAAATGCATACCTAAATTTATGTAAGTATTTTAGAACTATTAAAATCTTGAGTGGAAAATTTCTCATCCTGATTTCTTTTTAAATATATACTAAGTAGTCACGTGTACACTTAAATACAAAATATCAAAAAAAATCCCGCTTGTACAACCCGCTCCCTACACACTGCTCTCGATATGTTTAGTTTTTAATACGCTCGTTATTTTTTTGGGTTTTTTTATAGTTGAATGGAAAGGAAACTGTGAACTCAATTCAACAATAGTCCGTGAGCCCAGCCCCTAGTTACCCACGTAACATGACATTACGATAAGATGCATGGCACACGGTGGAGAAAGTTGTGCTGAGCAAGAATCAAAAAACTAACGCACTTAAAATTAGCCGGAAGTTTGAGAAAATCCTTCACTTCCGGTCAAAATTTTAAGGTAAATTTACGTCATATGACATCATTACGAAACATGTGGCATCAGCCCTTTATCCGTAGAGAGGGGCAACATAAGTCGGTCAGTTCTGAAATAGCCGGAATTGCTTGACAGACAAAGATGACCCCCAAAAACGATTTCTTACGTCATATAACATCGTGACCAAAATTATTACAAAAGTTTCGTAATATTAGTGTCTTTAATAATATATAAGTCTGCCAAGCGTTTTTTAGCCGGAAGTCCTTTACAAGTGTTATTTTAACTGCAAGGAAAATGTAATCGTATCATGTTAAATGATAATAATTTAACAAATTATGATCGATCAACAAGGATTATCGACTTATTCGTCGTGGTCGGTATATTTTGTATGTAAGAAAATAAAAAAATCATCATCATCATGTCACCCGAAAGACGTCTACTGCTGGACATAGGCCTCCCCCAAGGCTCTCCACTCACACCAGTCTTGTGCTTTTCGCATCCACCGCGATCCCGCGATCTTAACCAGGTCATCGCTCCATCTTGTTGGAGTCCTACCGACAGCACGTCTCCCGGTCAGCGGACGCCATTCGAGAACCCTTTGACCCCATCGGCCATCAGTCCTGCGAGCAATGTGTCCCGCCCACTGCCACTTCAGTTTCGCAATTCTTCGGGCTATGTCAGTAACCTTAGTTCTACTGCGGATATCATCATTTCTGATTTTATCCCGCAGAGAATCCCCGAGCATACCCTCTCCATAGCCCTTTGAGTGACTTTGAGCTTCCTCATGAGGCCCATCGTTAGCGTCCACGTCTCAGATCCGTATGTCATCACTGGTAACACCGACTGGTTAAAGACTTTTGACTTCAAACACTGCGGTAATTTGGATGAAAAGACACTGCGAAGCTTCCCGACCGCTGCCCAGCCGAGTCGGATTCGACAAGTGATCTCTTTCCATGGACATTAGACATAAATTTCGTCTTGTCCATGTTCATTCTCAGGCCAACTCGGTCGGAAACTCTGCTGAGGTCAGCGAGCATAGCACTGAGGTCCTCCATGGTCTCAGCCATGATTACAATATCGTCGACGAATCGAAGGCGAGTGAGGTACTCGCCATTAATGTTGATGCCTCGTCTTTTCCAGTCCAAAACCTTAAAAAAAATAGTTTATTGAAAAAGTATCGCATTACAAAAATTGCATTGCCGTTGGTCCCACACTAGGCAAAGCCTGTCACGTAAAAGCATCCTCCAATGCAGCGGTGAACAGTTTCGGAGAGATCACATGTCCTTGTCTGACTTCCCGCTGCAGAGGAATAGGCTTCGTGCTCTGGTCCTGTAGTCGGACGGACATAGTGGCGTTTTCGTACAAACACTTTAACACTTCGATATACCGGTAGTCAACTTGGCACCGCTGGAGAGACTGTAGCACAGCCCAAGTCTCGATCGAATCGAAGGCTTTCTCGTAGTCCACAAATGCAAGGCAAAGGGGGAGGTTATACTCTTCGGTCTTCTGTATAACCTGCCGCAACGCATGTATGTGGTCTACGGTACTATAACCGGCTTGTTCGGGAGGCTGGAAGTCGTCAAGCCTGCATGCGAGACGATTTGTGATGACCCTGGAAACAGCTTGTAAACATGACTCAGAAGTGCGATGGGTCTATAGTTCTTCAGCAAGGTGTTATTACCTTTTTTGAAGAAGAGCACCATCACACTTCTGTTCCATGCTTTCGGCGTTCTCCCTTGGCGGAGGACGGAACTAAATAGCGTCTGAAGGCCCTTAAGCACTGGTTTACCACCCGCCTTCAGGAATTCGGCTGTAATTCCGTCGTCGCCCGGAGCTTTGCCATTCTTGAGCTGTTTGAGGGCCATACTAATCTCGTACAGGCTGACGTCCGGGATATCTTCGGTATAGTGTCGGTATATTTTATTATTTTGCCACCGTCTGTCAGGCACTTCCAGCAATTGCAGAACTGACACTCTACTGAAACTCACTGAAACTATTAGTTCCCGTAAAAAAATAATTCAGTAGAAGTTTTTTTTCTGACTATACTTACTTGTATTGTTATCGAAAATCCATTCGTGTAATTTTAAGTATAGTCTCTTCCGTGGAGTAAACAGTTCTCTTCTGTGGAGACAATTCTGACCTGCTGATGATCACCTGAATTTCACGACCAGATTATTCTTTGCCACCAGATAGTTTTAATATTACAATGCCAAATTTCAACTCAATCCAACCACTGAAAGTACTTAGATCAAAATAACTACGTGCGAGATTTGATTACAGACAACGGGACAGGTGAAATAAAATAAAAGATTGTTTTTTTTTTTTTTTTTTCTTACATACTAAATATACTGAACACGACGAATGAGTCGATAATCCTTGTTAATCGATCATAATTTGTTAAATTATTCTCATTTAACATGATACGATTGCATTTTTCTTGCAGTTAAAATAACACTTGTAAAGGACTTCCGGCTAAAAAACGCTTGGCAGACTTATATATTATTAAAGCACTGCTACTGCTATGCAGTTTGGCAGAAGTTTATATTTTTAAGTATTTTTGTACTTGTTTTCTTTTATTTGAGTAAATAAATAAATTAAAAAAAAGACACTAATATTACGAAACTTTTGTAATAATTTTGGTCACTATGTCATATGACGTAAGAAATCGTTTTTGGGGGTCATCTTTGACTTAGTCTGTCAAGCACTTCCGGCTATTTCAGAACTGACAGACTTATGTTGCCCCTCTCTACGGATAAAGGGCTTCATGATCATGATGCCACATGTTTCGTAATGATGTCATATGACGTAAATTTACCTTAAAATTTTGACCGGTAGTGAAGGATTTTCTCAAACTTCCGGCTAATTTTAAGTGCGTTAGTTTTTTGATTCTTGCTCAGCACAACTTTCTCCACTGTGTGCCATGCATCTTATCGTGATGTCATGTTACGTAGGTAACTAGGGGCTGGGCTCACGGACTATTATTGAATTAAGTTCACAGTTTCCTTTCCATTCAACTGTAAAAACACCCAAAAAAATAACGAGCGTATTAAAAACTAAACATATCGAGAGCAGTGTGTTGGGAGCGGGTTGTACAAGCGGGATTTTTTTTGATATTTTATATTTAAGTGTACACGTGACTGCTTAGTATATATTTAAAAAGAAATCAGGATGAGAAATTTTCCAATCACAGTTTTTAATAGTTCTAAAATACTTACATAAATTTAGATATGCATTTTTTTTAATCTTACTTACTACGCCAAATTACATTCTAAGGTCATATAAGAAGAAAAAAATGACAGAGCAATTTTCCGATGAAAATGAGCGTCAAAAAAAGTATTATCATAAAAAAAAATTCTCATGTTTGACAAAAGTTTCAGATTTTTTCTAGTATCACATAGCGATACGAATGACTAATTTGGTAAAATAATTTTGGACATAATTATATAAACAGATTTGTATTTCGTCACTATTTTGAAAAAATCTCGTATCTCAAATCAATACGTCAACAAAATTGAACCTTGACGTAATGGTCATAAAGTGCACTCGGAAAAATTATCAATTTTGAGATACGAGTTTTTTTAAAAGTAGTGGCGATTTTTAGATATAAATACAAAACTTAGGCGTGTTTTTTTTGGATATTTATACAATACTCTTTATTTATTGATACTTTATCATACTGTAAAGTTTTTTCGGGCTGAGGAATTACTGCTGGGGTCCACTACCTTTATTTCCTCCACTAAAAATCTACAAAAAAATAGAATTAGACTAAATTATAATTTAGGTACTTACTTGTTAAAAAAAAAACTTTGAGGAATTTTAGCAAGATAATATTTCATTGTACGTAGGTCTTTAAGTATTTTCACATATCGTCATAAATAAGTGATCACTTTTGTACCTTGTCACTTTAACGTCATGTTTGAAAAGCTATACGAAATTGTGTAACGACTGAAAGCGATAAGGTACAGAAATGATCACTTATTTATGACGTTGACTGTACCTACACAATTATTACATAATTCAAAGTCAAAGTCAAAGTCAAAGTCAAAATCTCTTTATTCTATTTAGGCTATAATAAGCACTTATGAATGTCAAAAAATCTACCACCGGTTCGGAAAAAAACCTCTGTTGAGAAGAATCCGGCAAGAAACTCAACGAGGTATTTTTTTTTTAAACAGATTCACAATATTTATAAATGATATCTATGTACTATACATTACAAGTACATATTTAACACAATTTTACTTTTAACACAGTAGGTTCACTATTTGAAGGGATCGCTAGTGCGGATCGGAATTATTTCCAAATATCCCTGTCCATGATATAATCGTTAACTTTATAATAAGCCTTAGATATTAATGTCTTTTTGACAGTAGATTTAAATTTTGTATCAGTTTCTTCAGTAATATTTTTTGGAATTTTATTATAAAAACGTATGCAACTTCCCAAAAACGACTTTTTGGTTTTAGCCAGTCTGTAAGATGGAACTTTAAGCTTCCCTGTGTTTCTTAGTGGCCTTTGGCTTATCGACGTTAGTGGGAAAATCACATATGTTCTTCCTAACGTACATGATTATTTCAAAAACATAAATTTGTTGTACAATTGATTTTGAACCTACATTAGCCCACTCGGCAAAGCTTCGCGGCCTATTATACAACGGTTGAATTAAATACTCTTTTAAATATATTTTTTAATTTCCGATATTTCCCAATATGCTTAGCTGTACAAGTACCCTAAAAACACACAATAGATCGATAGTAACACCTTTATTCAGCTGTTACTCGTCTTCACCCGAAGCACCCTGAAGAGCTCATTTGTATTGGAATTAACTGCACCTGCGACCACTGACCGCAACAAACCGACAAAGGGCTTAACTCTAAGCTGTGTAAGCGTGGTATGAGCAGTGATAGCGGTGTTAAGCCCAGTTTAAACTTAAAGAAAAATAATACAAGTTGTATTACTTTGCACGGTCGTAAGCCGTGGTGGCCTAGTGGTTTGACCTATCGCCTCTCAATCAGAGGGTCGTGGGTTCAAATCCCGGCTCGCACCTCTGAGTTTTTCGAAATTCATGGGCGCAATTTACCACAAGCTTTGCGGTGAAGGAAAACATCGTGAGGAAACCTGAACAAACCTGCGAAGCAATTCAATAGTGCGTGTGAAGTTCCCAATCCGCACTGGGCCCGCGTGGGAACTATGGCCCAAGCCCTCTCATTCTGAGAAGAGGCCTGTGCCCAGCAGTGGGACGTATATAGGCTGAGATGATGATGATGAAAGGGACCAAGTTTGAAATGGTCAATCGAGCGCAGCAATGTATAAACTAAGCTTAAGAGTGCACTTTCATTGGGATAGAATTCATTCCTTTCATTTACCACTAGGACGTGACAAAAGTCAATCATAAGTCAGTTTTAAATTTAAAAAAGCGAACCACATACAAACGTACAATATATATTCGTTAATGAAATGAAAGGAAACGGGCGAAATTTGGATATTTGTAGAGTTTCGTACCTTCAAAGGAAAAAATTGAACGCTTATAGGAGTATTTTCTTGCCGATCTGTTTGTCTGTCTGTCTTTCCGTTTGTCAAGACCCTTTTTTCAAGGAGCGCGTGAAAGTACCAACCTGAAATTAATATTAAATACTCAAGTCCTTCCTGAAGCATTAAATATCAAGGTGCAAAGTTCAAAATTTAAAGATTGTCATTAAAAAGGTATTTCCATACAAATTGCCGTAACGGAAAACCCTACAGAGTACGACCGATAGTCATACAAACTTGAAATTTAAATAAAATCGCTCTCCGTGCCGTTGATCGCTTCTAAGTCACACTGAAAAAAAAAAAAATGTTTGCTAACAGTAACAAAAAAAAGTTGCTTGTAACATTACTTGAGTGACTACAAAACTAGCTATTATATTGTATTGTATTGTATAGTTTCACAATATTAGCATAATTTTGGTTCCTAATTAGTAAACAAACTTCAAGTAGCCAAACAAGTTCAGCTTCATTTTTTTTTCGAGGACCGAACTGTAGACAGCGAGTTTTTGTTACAGTATCATCAGCACGAGGGATCATTTTGCCAAACTCCTGCATGACCTAGCGAACGTTTTGATGATTAATTTGCATGACAAAAGCGTACAAGTGTCTTTCAAAATTGTATGAAAACACATTGCCCCAACATGTGACACAATGGTCGGGTTTCATTTTAGTATCCCGTTATTTTTGGTGACCTGCATATAATTAGAATAAATTCCTTTGAAAGGGTAACTTCCCTTTTGTTACGTTACGTATTTATAGATTTTCGTCCATTTATCTACTCTCCATTTAAAATAATAAAATTAACTAAGATCAAAAGCTAAATACGCTTTTCTGTCGAATAACTATGTATTTGCGGCACTTGCAATAGAAACTTTGGGCCCATGGTCATCCGACACAAAAGAGTTTGTTAAAGAAGTGTCGGACAAGCTCTTCGGCGTCTCAGGTGACCATAGGGCCGGTAGCTTCTTTGCCCAGCGCCTAAGTTTGGCGGTGCAGAGAGGCAATGCGGCCTCCGTCCTGGGAACGATGCCCCAAGTGAGCGATCTCCAGGGCATTTTTTATTTCTAATTATAAGTTTTGTAAGATTTTGGTTTGTTTGAATATATAATTTAAGTTGGCTTCTTAAAGTACAATTCAATAGAATCTGACAATTTTCTACACATTTAACACACCCTAACGTGGGCACGCTTGATTATATATGTCCCTGTTGTTGCAATTATCATCTAAAAGCAATCAAAACAGAATAATAGTCACATCAGAAAGCCTTAGGCAGCCCAGTGTTCATATTAGTAGAATGGAAGTGTCTACAGGATTGTTAGATTCTATTGAATTGGAGTATAATAAAGATTTCCATTTAAAGTTAAAATAATTAAAACTGTTTTGATTAGATCAAAGGCTAAGTAAAATTTGAACTTCGAAAATTCGAAGCAAGAGTCCTACACAAAAAACAAATTGCATTTTATATCATTTCTATAGTTTCCATAGAAAACAAAGTTTTTCTTTTCATTGAATAGAATATTTCCTCTCCGGTGGCGAATGCACTAGTCCCAAAAAGCACTATTAGTCAATACACTCTAATTTCAAAAGCCCCTCGTCTCATAAGAAACTAGGCCCAAAACACCATATTTCCATAAAACTATCAATTAACAATTTCAAAGGCTTTGTACTCATCAAGATAAACAGGCAGCAATATGTAAATACATAATATTATGTTACTATTACCAATTAGTTTTTTTACACCCATTTTCGCACAAAATTGGGATTAAAAAGCAAGATAGTGCAATGAAACACTTAAAACACTTTTAAAAAATAATAATCAATAAAGAAAAATATAATTTTTCCCGCTAACCTTACTGTCAACGGTAAAAGCAGGCCGCAAAATAAAGCACCGCTGGTTTTATCAACTCTATACGAACACTGCAGAAATCATCGTGTAAAACAGATGTAACTCATCGCGTTAATATTAATATACGTGCAATGAGCATGTCACCCCCAAAACCAGGTCAAATAAGGCCATTGCCGTCCCCCATAATATCTTTTATTCAAGACAACGGTTCCCCGATGGCACCGCTCCTTAATTAAGGGGGGCACACCTGTTTTAATCACAAGCATGATTATGCATGCATTTTCGGCTATAGGTAAGTGCAAGTTAAGTTTTTAATGAAATGGAATTTATTTATTTTATAGTGACACAGGATCGTTTGGCTTGCGATATGGCTAACGCGCCGTTTCTTCGAGTTCAGCCTGTTGCTGTACAGAGATAGTGAATAATATTTATATCTCTCCGGTTCGGAAAGTTTAATTTTCAAGAGTAGATAGCCGGGTTGAAAACTGCGTTTTCATCACTGTGGTGGAAAGTATTTTTTTTTTATTTTTCGATTAGCCACAGACTCAAAGACATTGAGTTTCAACTTCGGAAAATGGTTTATGCGTGTGAAGCCGCGGGAAAATACTATATTAAATAAACTAGCCGCTACCCGCGACTTCGTCAGTGTAGAATTCGGCTATCGCTATCCCGGGGGAACTGTGCAGTTTTCCGGGACTCAAACTATCTGTAAGTATACCGTATTCATCTTTGAGCAGTTTGTATTATATTTATACTAACAGGGTTTCACAGCAACTTGAAACTTTCCGTGGCTACCCAACCTGTCAAAGCTTGTCTCAATTATGAAAAATACAATAGCAATGTGAAATAACGGGTGTTAGGACTGATGAGCGTATTCCGCCTTTATTGGAGGTCGTTACGTTTAGAGGAAAACACAAGGCTTTGTCATGTCCAGAATTATTATTATTAATATGTATATTTGGCTAATGTCGGAACACGGCACGGGTTAATGATCGTCGGAATAATTAAAAATATATATACTTTTTACTTTTTTGAATTTTCTGTTTCAAATAATGTATTCAGTAAATATAGGCCGCAATAGGCACTTTTTTAAACTACCAGGCGCTTTCGGAAAGACTATCATTGCCAAAAAGAATGCGCCGCAAGAAAGTTGGCAGAAAGTTTTCTTTTTTTCAAAGTAAAATAATTTCAAATAAAATGCTTCAAAAGTAGGTACAAAAAAAATATATTTTAGCTTTCTATAAAATGAAAGAAAAAAATACATGACAAGAACAATATTTAATACAGGGATGTATGGCATCCATTTTTTACCAAACTAAAAAGTATGGTAGGGTATTAATTTGTATATGTATACCTATTATGTAAAGATAAAGTAAGTACGGTGATCCGATTGCTAGTGGACAGGCTTTTTATAAAAAAGCCAATATAAATATTATTTTGATCAACGTAAATGAATTCACAAAATACTGAAGAGGTTTTCATAGAAATTCGATTAAATAGATAACTACAGGTACACGATAAATTCATTTCCAAGAACAGATCGTACTTATCAATTACTCATGCATTTACAAGTGTTGTAATTTGGCCTTTTTGTGTAATACTGGTAAATAAATTATACTGCTCCCCTAGGCCAAAAGGCGGTATCTAAAAAAAAAAACACTTTTGAGTTATTTAGTACTTATAAATTGTGTGGCTTAACGGGCTACCCGAGGTTTTCATCGATTTTTGACAAGTTTTGAATCGTATCTCCTACTTTTGCACTATAATTAGATAGAATTATAAGTCAAGTACCGGTTCTTCAATCTATTATCTAAAATTTTGACTACCGGATTTTGAAAAAAATTAATACTTAAGTACTTTTGTATGATTTTTTTTACCTTTGTCTTTTTTTTTTCAAAATCCTACTAATCATAATCATAATGTTAAAATTGATATCTAGCCACATAATCATCATTAATTTTGCTTTATAAATAAAAAAAAATACCATACATATCGACGCCACCGGGTCTTCTGTGCAATTACATGGCCTTCATTCGATTCCTCAAGTCCAAAAGAAGGCACGTAACATTTTTCCTCTTTTCAATAAATTTTTCATCATAACTTTTAATTGCACTAACTTTATAATGACCAACGTGAACGCTCCAACCCATCCATTACGTCCATCTTGTTAAACCCATCAAACATCGCATAAAATCATTTCAAATACTTCTCAAAGCTTTCAGGGCCCATAAAGTTCTGAAACGTCTCAAAATGTCTAATTAAATAAAATAATGAATGGAATCAGGGGTCCGTGTTCATAAAGCTACGGGCCCCTTGCAACGGAACCCTTCTAGCGGTCATGCCCGTTTACCTTCTAATTATGCTTAGCGAATACTTTGGTGTTCGAGAGGCTACTCTAAAGCAGGACGAGGTAGCTGACAACGAAATGAGAAATGAAATAATAATAAATGTGCCCTTTTGAACCTCATACAATAGATACAATGACTCTTTATTGGATACCAAAACATAGTTAACAGTACAGAAAACACAGGTATCTATATAGATTTCATCATATTTAGTAGCGACTAAGCAACAAAAAAAACGGTTGATGGGTTAAATCTATGAAATGAAACAAAATAAAAATAAGCAAATCAATCAAAACTGGTTGGGTCAAATCTTTCAAGTTTATCTTAACTCACTTGTTGTGGTCTTTTTGACTCTAAATTTAGTATAGGTACTTAGGTACATTAAAACGATTTTTTTTAACAGAGACTGATTATTACTATATTACGACAAGAACTCTCGAAATTCTACTTATGGACCATCTCAATTAAACAATGTGACATATTATGTCATATGTATAATTTATTGAATCAGGGGTTACTTTGCAGCTTTGGCTTTAGTTCTTGCATAACCATGGCTATCATAAGGTCATCAGTGAGCATGAGCAAGTAATTGTTTTAGTTCATTAATATGTCATATACCTGGCATCACTTTACAGCTGTAATTCTATACACTCTAAGGCCCTTCCAAAGTTTCTAATGTTTTGATTTCAAATGAAGGCCCTAATATTTTGGCCAAACCCTTCTTTATACCCTTCCCAAGCTAAAACAGCCTTTACCTTTCAGCTTTAAAGTTTACGTAAAACGAATAAATATAAATGTATTCCGTAATAAGACTTAAAAGTATTTAGAAGTTATTTAAATGGGTAAAATTACTTGTAGCAATGAAAGGAAGGTTATTAATTAAAAGATATTAAGTTTTTACTTGAATTGGCAAAGATTTTCAGAGTTAGAAACTTCTACGGGCGAGGTTTACTTTCAACGAAGTCCTGATGTACCTGGTGAATTATAAGTAATTTCCCATCGTATTTGCTCTGAAATGTTCGCATATATTTATGTATACTACTTCTGTCAGCCTCAGTTCTATGAGGAGAGGTCGTATCGAAACATAAATAATCAATATAGTGTGGTTAACACCTAAGTTTAGATTTTTTTGCGATTTTTGTTTACACTACATTCTCTACAGTAATTTGATAGTTACGGTTATAACATCTCAGTGTGGTTTGCTTCAAACTCGTGGATTGATATTTATAATAAATAAAGTACTTTATTATTAAATACATAATACAAACATGTCGCTTACCAATACAATAATCCATAGACGGGTCGATCAACTTTTTTACCGACACTAATCTGTCCGCGACATTTTTCAAACAATTGCAGATTTTTGTACGTAAAAATGTTTTTTCTGTAATTTAATAGATGGTGTACATGAATACATGCCATCCTACGTAAGTTCAACCTATGAAACCGTGAAATATCTTGTTGGAAGTAAGATTTTTTGGTAACGCCAGAGACAATTTTGGTAACGCAGGTGACGCCCAAAGTGTCGGTAAAATAGTTGATCGGCCCAGACACGTCGGCAGCGTTCGAACGCTGAGCAGTCGTGTGTACCGTATTAGTATATTAGATATATTATGCATATTAGTAATATGCATGTAGGTGTTAATCAGTATTTAAATAAAATGACACGCAAGCTTCTCGTAGATTAAAATGCTTCGTCTTCATAAAAACAAATAAGATTCACGAAACCGCAAGCTTCGAGCGTTAACTAACACATAAATCGCTTACACAAAGCGTGAAAATTTCTCAAGTCATAAATGCAAATGAACATGCAGGTGGGTACACTCGGAATGCACTTTATTTATATACAACGGACTTGGGCATTTCCTACCTCCTGCGACGAGCGGCAAAGCTGTTAATAATTAAGAGGAAACCCTAAGAGTAAAAACATAGGAAGATGTCAATAGTGGCCACATATTTTTGAAAAAAAAAATTGCTCTACTGGCATTATCCAGGGAGAAAACAGGGGACTACGCTTGTATGGCAAAACGGCCCTTGTGTTCCTCTTAAGTTTACTCAATTTATAAAAATATTTGCAAAAACTATAGCTTATTTATATTTAAACTAATGGTAAACTGCTGCTGTAAGATGGACCTGTAATACAATGTTTTTTTTTATTGAGCTATTTACAGGGCGGCGAAAAACGGAATCACTTGGTTGACTTTTGTATTTTTGTTCGTTTTTTGCCTAAAATTAAAAAAAAAACAGTCGTTTTAAATTAAATCTGGCGGTCGGGTCGAGTGCTTTTATTACAGCAGTCCTACAATTTTATTGTTGAACGGTGTCAAACACCTTATGAAGATTTCTTGTCAGGTGAAATATGTATAGTCAGATGGCGTTTAGTATCGTGAGGTCCGTTTGACGTTACAGTCTTACTTGCGATTGTCTCATTTAGTTATTTAGCCAATGAGGGTTTTCACAGAGGTGAAATATCGCTAGATGGCGTTAGTATCGTCAGGCCCATTTGATGTTTGGTTGCGATTGGCTCATTTAACCTCCTGCCTACCAGAGGTACTTTTTTTGGAATATCTTTTTGAAACTTTCCAGTTATATTGCTTAGAGCATAAGATGTTCAGGAAAAATAGAGGGAAAAATCTTCGGCTTTTCCTGCTAGTTTTTCACTATGTACTTTACAAAGGACATCAGTGTCCAATCAAGTTGTCCCTTGCAAAGAACATAAAGCTTTCTAAGCCTTCAAAACTGAAAAATCTTGGGTAATATAAAAGGAGAATAAGACAAGCCTTAGAGGAACATTCAACTTTTATTAAAAATAAAAAAAATGAAACAAGATAAAGTGAGTACACGATAAAATCTGGCCATGCATGATCTGGTGTTACTTTGCAATGAATGCTAATTTTCAATCAGCACTTTATTTAAGTAATTAGTGGTTATGTAAATGCATATTAGGGACATAATCATAATTAAAAAAAAATATACATATATAGATATATTTTTAATCTATTTATAAAAAAATGCTGATAAACAGCCTTTCCGACTAACTTATAGGTACTATGATTTTTAATTAAATTCAATAAAAATCTTTAAATATTAAGATTAACAGTCTAAATATATATATAGTCTAAGCGGAAGATTTTTTTGTTATTATTGAAATAAACAGATTCAATTTAATTTTATTTAAAAATAGGGAGTGCGTCTGTAAGTTTTAGCTTTATGTATTTCACAGTGCCTGAAATATGTTGAACAACGCCTTCTGATGGTCTTTGCTAGGTTTTTATGTAAAAAAAAAAAATACACATTATATTTCTTAAATTGGATATTCTACTTTATAGCTTATTAAATTGTCTTTGTTTGGAAGTGTTTTAACTTTGGTGAATTGCCTTTTTGACAGAAAAATGCCTCCCATATAAAACTACTTTTGGTGCTTGGATTAGAAATTTTTCCCGACTCCCCCAACAGGAAAACAGTTACATTTGTTTTTTTTTGGAAAGATGATATCATGTTGAGCTTAAAACAGCTTGTGAAAATATAAATACATTGTGGAAATCAAGTTGGAAACGAGAGAAAAATACCAAAAAATGCCGTTCAAAGTAATTTGGGCACAGTGAAGTGCATGGGGGTAGAGCTTACAGACGCTCTAACATTTTATTATGATTGTACTTTTATTATGTAGTCTCATAACCACTAATTACATACTTTAAAAAAGCGCTAATCTACGTAATCGATGATTTTCGATTGTCTTCGCGCAATTTATATTTCTCATCACTAAATGTCACTCGTGACGTCAAAAATACGTCTTTAAAAGTAGGTCTTTCCTTCGATCTCGATATTACTTCTGTGACCTCCTCTATCTAGGCCAGCTAATGCTGAAAAAGGTGGAAAATTCATTAGTATTATGTCCTTTTTTCCTTATGTCCTGTACAAAGTACATATATAGTCTGAATTTTGCATACTCAATAACTTACTTTTGTACTTTGCAAAGGACATAAAACATTAGGGCATTATGAAACTGAAGATTTTGATTAATTTTCAAAAATAACCATCTAGTAAGTAAATATGTTAACTTATTTTTGATATATTACACATATAGAATTATAATTGTGATTAAAAAACGAGATTTATTGAGATTAAACTTACCTTTGCGCGGGCGCAGGCACAAACGCCCACTCTCCACCGCCATTTTTTTAGAGTGACAGATTTCTGTTGACGTTTCTATTTTAGACTATGAACTTTGACAGCTAAAGAACAGGTTATAATAAACACGTTGGGGTTGCCAGTTAAAAATAATTCGCTAGATTTTTTTCGCCAGATAAATGGGTACCTAAGCATAATTGGATGACCAAGGAAATTTATAATCTTATAGAAGAGAGGCGGAAATATAAGAATACTAATGCCAAAAAATATAACGAAATTGATCGGCAAATAAGGAAAGAAGTCAGATTCGCCCGTACTCTTTGGTACAAGACGAAATGCGAATATATGGAGAAACTAGAAGGTAAACACGACGCATTCCATCTGCATAAAGAGATAAAGAGTATGGTTGGTCATAGAGCAAGTACAACTCATAATCTGGTCGATGAAAATAATATCCCAGTAATAGATAAGCTTAGGAAAGCCGATCTTTGGAAACAGTACATTACCTCAATGTTCGCAGATGATTCAAGGAGTCTCCTTGGGTCTCCACAAGAAATGTTACACGGGCTGCCTATACTTAAGGATGAGGTGCGAAAAGCCTTACGTAAGGCTAAAACCGGTAAATCCCCAGGGCCAGACAATATACATGTGGAGATTCTGAAGTTATTGGAAGAGGATCATCTGGATGCTCTGGTTTATTTTATGAACCTGGTCTACGACACAGGCCAGCTACCTGAAGATTGGGTCACCTCAACTTTTATAACCATCCCAAAGAAAAAGAACGCTAAAAAGTGCGAAGACTTTCGGACAATTAGTCTTATGAGCCAGGTCTTAAAATTATTTCTTAGTGTTATTCACGAACGTATACGCAGTAAATGCGATGAACAACTGGCGGATAGCCAATTTGGTTTCCGATCTGGGGTGGGGACCAGAGAGGCCCTCTTCGCTGTTCAGGTTTTGGTCCAAAAGTGCAAGGACATGCAGCAGGACGTTTTTATGTGCTTTATCGATTATGAGAAAGCGTTCGATAGAGTAAGGCACGACCGTCTTATTGCACTGTTAAGAGACATTGGGCTGGATGATAAGGATATTCGAATAATCAAGAACCTGTACTGGGACCAACAAGCTTCAATCCGGGTGGATGGTGAAGAATCAGAAACAGTGCCGATCAAAAGGGGAGTTCGGCAAGGATGTATCCTGTCTCCCACCCTATTCAACCTCTACTCGGAAGCTGTTATGAGCGAAGCCCTGGAGGGACTTGATTGTGGAGTCAAAATTAATGGACATGTCATTAACAATTTAAGGTATGCCGATGATACAGTGTTGATAGCGGCTTCACAGTCTGAGTTGCAGACAATCATCGACAGGGTGAACGAGTGCAGTGAGAGAGCAGGGCTTAGTATGAACATCAACAAAACCAAGGTCATGACCGTGTCAAGACATCGTACTCAGGACCCGGTAATAACAGTGTCGGGACAAAGACTGGAAAAAGTTACAAAATATAGATATTTAGGTACCTGGTTGACCGAAGACTGGGAATGTGACACTGAAATTAAAACCCGCATTGAAGTCGCCAGAAGCTCTTTTAATGCCATGAAAAAGGTACTGACCAGTCGGAGTCTCAAAATTAGTCTGCGTACTCGCATTCTTAAATGCTACATTTGGCCAATCCTCTTATACGGATGCGAGGCCTGGACTATCAAGCAGGAACTCAAGAAACGGATAGAGGCTTTTGAGATGTGGTGTTATAGACGCATTCTAAAGATAAGCTGGACACAGAGGGTGACTAATGAAGAGGTCCTACTACGTGTCACCGAGAAACGATGTCTTTGGAATATCATCCGGCAGAGAAAAGTGGCGTATCTGGGGCATGTGTTGCGACATGACAGATACTGTCTTCTGCAGCTCATTATGATGGGCAAAGTCGCTGGCAAAAGACACGTAGGCCGACGAAAGAAGTCTTGGCTGAGGAATCTTCGGGAGTGGACCGGCATCGCGAGTGCTGCTCATCTATTTCGCCTCGCTAGAGACAGGGAGAAATATTCAGAACTGACTGCCAACCTTCGCTAGTCGGAGAGGCATTTTAAGAAGAAGAAGAAGATTTTTTTATTTCTTATGTCCTTTCCAAAGGAATAATGTAGGTACGAGGTTAATTATTTAACCAATCACGAACAAACGTCAAACGGACTCACGATACGGGCATTTTGACAAAAAGTTTACCTTTCAATTTTGGAAAAAATATGGTTTTTCCTTCTCAGAATCAAGATCACAATCGATTCAGATAGTTTAAAAAAATGACAAAAAAAGATATTTTTTTCAACTTTTTTTTCATGTAATGGCGTCACAAAACTGGTTCAGACAATAACACACATTACATACATTTTTAAACATTTTTTTTAAACGTCCACTAACGCCATCTAGCGATATTTCGCCTCTGTGAAAACACATTACAACCGTAGTACAAAATTGAATCTCAAAGTTGTCAAATGGACACGACACTATCGCCAACTAGCTTGTCACAAAAACTCTCATAGCTGCCTGTATACAAATATTGTATCAAACTGAATGCGGTCTTCTATTCTTCTAATTTACCACGATTACCAGGTTTTGTCTCGCGCTGGATATTGCATTCATCCCCCCTGTATTACGAACGGGCCGATAAATAATGTGTCAGAGAGCATTTCACGAAAATAATGGCCGCCATTTTTCATACCGATTATAACAATATAGATGGACATACGTCACGACGTATGCTGCGGAGTAGCATTTATATCCAAGTATTAATTCAATGAATGATAGAATGACCTGGCGGTGTCCTATGAAGCATGGGGTTCTAGAGCCTTTGTACTTAATTACTTTTTTGCATTGCAAAGAAGGTTAGGTAATAATAATAATATCAAGAAATAGTTTTAATAAACAAGTTACAGCGAGTAACAATGAGTAAAGCACTTTTCATTGATATATTATAATCGTTTATATTTTTAGTGTTCTTGTATATGCCGCAGGCAAATAGCCAAGCCAGAGATTTGAACAAATCTCTAAAAGATATGACATGTTATCATTTGGCCATTTTATCATTTGCCTAGAAAAAAATAGTCATTGAATCAAATCCCTGAATCTATCTAGTGAAATGACAGAACGAGTTGAATTTGCGAGTTGGTTGCGTCAGCAGAAAATTATTTTAAACCTGTTTAAAAAAATATTTACCTCGTTGAGTTTCTGGCCGGATTCTTCTAACAGGGGTTCTACCGAACCGGTGATGATTTTTTTTGACATTCTTAAGTGCTTAGGTATAGTCTAAATTGAATGGTAAAGATATTTTGACTTTGACTTTAAATATTCCGGGATTTTATCTGTCCTAGTGTATAAGCCTTTGCTGTGATATGGCTAATAAAAGAACAGATAATAATACTGTTAGATATAAAAACCGCACTAGTCCTTTGAACCGAAGCTGTAGCCAGCATATTTGCAACCTCACGCCTCAGAATACGAAAGCGGCGCTTTTGGAATAAATTTACAGGGACTAACCACTTAGTATGTTTTGAAATAAAAAGGGTTGTTTGTAGATTCTTTGTCGCATTTGTAATAAAAAAATATCGATTGTCAGTCGTTTGCTTCATCGGACGACACTTTTTAATGGACTCCCATGACACGGCATTATTTTGAACTCTCATGTCGTACCTCCGGTTGTACGGTCAGCATCAAAAGTAAGTTAACTTGCTTCTCATACTGTTTTTGAATCTACTATCTGCCACTCGTACCGATGACCACTCGTCTCCTCTTTGCGTTTCGTTGTTCTAAATGTACAAATTTTAACAAAAATAAAAAACTGTAATTATAATGACAGCGTAGTAGATTTGAGAGAAGGACTCAAAACTATAAGTTTAAAATAGAAATACACAGTGAATGAATAAACATTTTTTACTAGATTTTTTAGACTAGAGTCGTTCTAGTGGCCACTCAAGATTATAAAAAATGGCAGAAGTAAATAATACAATGTTATGCTTCCTCGAGCTTTTAAATGAACGTTTCGTTATTTTACTTTTTCTTCCAGGCGAGTTGCGGCTTTACATATATTTTACAATTGTCTTACCGGGAAATATTGTATAAATTAAAGTTCTGTATAAAATAGATGTACGTAGTTGTTTTTATTCGTTTTGTTATAATTACATGAAATAAATGGAGTCTGTGAATAGGCCTCGTTAAGGCTGCCTGGTTTTAGGGTCACACTGATCGTCAGTGCGGGATGCTTGAAGGCCTCTACCCGCCAAACCGAATCATTTCATGACCGTAACAGGAACGTTTCAGGAACGGAATGCCATGCGCATAGACACGAGTGGGCGACGATTGGTTAGGAAGCGTACTAGTCTCATACTTTTCGATACAAAGAATATATTTTTGCCCGACACGTTGGTACGGTGTAATGGGTAGAGAACTTTGGGGTGTTATCTCACTGGGCCACCATGGCAGCGCAACCAGTCACCGCCACCTACAAAATCCCCTTCTTGTGAGTCCGATTACCACATTTCTGTTTCCTTTATTTTTATCCCATAAATGATACTGGAGCCGTGGTGGCTTAGTGGTTTGACCTATTGCCTCTCAAGCAGAGGGCCGTGGGTTCAAACCCCGGCTCACACCTCTGAGTTTTTTGAAAATCATGTGCGGAATTACATTTCAAATTTACCACGGGCTTTGCGGTGAAGGAAAACATCGTGTGACCTGCACAAACCTGCGAAGCAATTCAATGGTGCGTGTGAAGTTCCCAATCCGCACTGGGCCCGTGTGGGAACTAAGGCCCAAGCCCTCTTGTTCTGAGAGGAGGCCTGTGACCAGCTGTGCACGTATAAAGGCTGGGTTGGATGGAAATGATACTCATGAAGAAGCTTCACCACAAATTTTAATTCTGCACGTACGAAGTCACAAGTAAAAGCTGGTCCTTCGATATTCAGTGTTGAGATGACCTACAAGACATTGGAATAGGAAGTGTTCATTTTTAAGTGGTTTTCTAAGAAACGAAGCAGGTGCAGGCAGCGGTGCGCGGGCGGCGGTCCCAGCGTTTGTTTACAAACGCAACAAAGAGCTTTGATCCTACGGAAATAGTGATTTTATTATACTTACGGCATAGTGGTGCTTGGAAGAAGCTGGACAGTTTAGATTTTTTATTATTGTCAATGAAAGGGGAGCATTATGTAATCCGGACCAAGCAAGTGAGGAATAATGTATTTTCATCTCTAGCCAGGGTAGCCAAGGAGTCGAAGATGATTGAATTACGTCAATGACACTGTTTTTTAACGTTTCGGCATGGCCATCTAGATGCACGTCGTGACCAAGGAGCTTATATACCTACAACACTGGAGTTAAAACGCCGAAAATCCGTTTGAAACAAGAAATTTGATCTTTATCACGTCACAAAGATAGATATTCTATCTCATTCTTTAGTTACCTAGGTTAAGACAAAGATGGAAGTCATTCGTGAAATGTAAAAAAAGAGATGGAATGTATGAAATAAGTAATAAAGGTCAAACTTCGGCGTTCTACCTCCAGTTTTGTATATAAGCTCCTTGGTCGTGACGTGAACAAGTCGAAAAGATACCGTTGGAGATTGGATATTAATGGATATAAGTAAATTTAATTTATTATAATTCTCATTTTTTTATTATTATTTTACTTTCCTCACAGTCGAAAGTGTCTGACTCGGGTGAAATTACTCATTTCCTTTCGAACTATTGGCGATGTCACTTCGTTCGAGCGCCAGAAATATCTTGGGTAGAATGGGTCACTTTCCCTTTCCACCCTTTGTTATCAATCTACTATTTACTAGCTGCCCGTCTTTCCACTGTTGTACTAGTAAAATGTCGGCCTAAATCAAATATTATCCAGAAATATTATATAATTCATTCTTCCCACATAGGTATACAGTGGCTATCGTAAGTGAATGGATTCATTAACTATTGTTTAACCTCTATTTAGAATAAGAAACAATTCTACGAGGGATTCGACCGTGACGAAGATCACAAAAGACAAGGAGCTCATTGGATACGCACTTAACTTGGAAAACGAGCGAGTTCAACGGACAGTTTGTTAATAATTAGTTTAGGTACTGCATTTTTGTGTCCATCATAGAATTTATTTTGTGTGTCAAAATTAAATTTTCCAGATAATTAGAAATAGAAAAACAACCACTAGGTATTTTAAAGTCATGAATCAGACACGATGGATGGTTGATTTCTCCCTTAAAATGCTTGCTTTTTATTAACTGTATCTGCATTCCGTGCTGCGAAAACTTCTCAGTTTCATCATTAAATTAGTACATGAAATAAAAAATATATAAATCGGTACGACCAGTAAGTTTCTCTTTATTATAGTAATACTTCGCAATGATAAATTATTACCCTTTGCTTAGATCACGTTACTTTTGTAGTCATGCTTTTAATATGGCGGTGGTGATCTCTTACCACCAGGAGACCCACTTGCTCGTTTGCCTTCCAGTCGAATAAAAAAAAAAAATATTGCGATCTAGGATAGACTAATTAAGTACTTAGTTACCGAATAAGAAGACGAAGTGAAGTTCCACAGAAATTTTAATGAAAACTAAATTAAACTAATAAATGGTATTCATTGTCACAAAAAGTTTAAAATTTTGCTTACGCTTAACCTATAAAATTTTATCACAAAACCTTAGCACAAAAGCTAACAAAACACTTGTCTAACGATTCACCAAATACCTTTTACAGTAGATGATTCCATCGTAATGACGTTTTAAAAACCGCTGAAAAAAACCGCTGCGGTTAACAGCACAGTGCGTTTCAAAGGGCCAGACGGGCATAAAGATCTTGTCTCTGTAATAAGGGTCATCTGACGGCGTCGGGTGTAATTGAATCCCCCAAGTTTGATTAGTTGGATACATTACGATTATTGCCTACTGTTCTTTGTCAAGATTATGGTTTAGTGGGCTCAGGGGATGTTTGTTATTAATGCTCAGGTAGGTTACGACGATAATTAATATTTGCTATTCGTTTGGTTTGGTCGAAGCCATGGTGGCCGAGTGGTTTGATCTATGGCCTCTCAAGCAGAGGATCGTGGGTTCAAACCCCGGCTCGCGCCTCTGAGTTTTTCGAAAGTCATATGCGAAATCACATTAGAAATTTACCGCGAGCTTTACTGTGGAGGAAAATATCGTGAAGAAACCTGCACCTGCGAAGCTTTTCAAGCGTGTGAGAGAGAGAGAGAGATTTATTTACACATATTCGATACACAGAAAAAACACGTTAGGAAGAAATGTTTGTTTTCTGGAATGCCATCTATATTTTTGTTTCTGATGCGATGTGTCACACACCACCATCAAAAACAAATAAATCCAGTTATCTAAAATAGCCAAACTATTCCAATGCAAAAACGCAGTGACTAACGATCACAGGTGCCACATTCAGGTGCTCAGTTGAAACAAAAAGACAAACATACATCTAAAATATTTAGGTGAGGAATGGCATCCTGGATGACATCCAAGACAAACACAACCGTTCTAAAACTACCCTAAAAACTTTACCAGCAAAGTTCAAAATGGTATCCACTGCTGCTATAATATATTATATTACGGATCTAAATATCTTTAAATCCAATCGATCGCAAAAGTAGATCTAAGCCAATGAATGAAGGATCAAATTTAGTTGCATGTGGTAAAGGAAATAAGACAATTAGGCTACTATTGGATGGGGTACTGGCAAAAACATCCGGCTCGAAGGACCGACTAATTGCATCGGTCACGCGCATTCCTGCGCGCGCGCCGCCTTTGAACGCCGTCCTTAACGGTTAATTACCGAGGAGATTGATTCATTAGGCTTCCTTAGATATTTCGCGATTTGTAGTGTTGATTAAAGTTGTTGATTTAATGAAGATTGATCATTATTTGTTGACAAGTAGCTGTCTTGTCACTTGTCACTTTGATGCTGGATAGAAACAAAAGTAATTGTTTCGCATGTTTTGTCCTGTTTTACCTCTCATTTATGAACGCCTGTTACGCTCGCGTTAACTTGACATTAGCTTGTCTTTGTCTTTCACTTTGAAATTTGCTGTTGCCAGATATGGAAAAATTATAAACGCTTTTTGCTGAGTACTTTTTATAAAAAAAAAATCAAACATGCGCAAGGACATTTTTTGTACATAATTTGGTCAAACTACCTAATTAGTTTGGAGGTTTTTCCTCAAGCATCCCCATTAGCTTAATATATTTTTTTCATGGGTTCCACTTAGTTCCATTTCTTTTAAAATAGCTTCGAAACAAGAAACGCATCTTACCTATAATACGAAATACAACAGTGACGTAAATACAAATTTTCACCTTTTCAAGATTTAAGAGAAGTATTTTTTCAGAACAAATGCAATGATGTCATAGTTATTTTGGAGGCGGAATTCAGATTCAAAAACTCCGTCATATAGCATGTTTAGTCGATTTAACTTTAAGCACTATCTACATAAAGTGAAACAGCACTTACACCTTCTCACGTAGACTTAATCTCCCTTAAACTTCGGTTACGTGTCTCCCAACAAACGGGGTAAAATTTAAAGTTTCCCCATATATCGTCTGGCACGTCGCACGACACAATGCTACAGAGATTTACGCGAAATTCTGATGTCCCATAATGAATTACTTTAAAAGATGAACGCTGTGTTTGAAAATATTTGGAATAGCATATATTTTGTAAGATTTTATTTAACTTGTCATATTTGTATGCGTTAATCAGATTGAAGTAGTCGATTTATCGTATTATTATATTAGTAAGATGAACTTAACAAAGTTTCCATCGGCATTTCTTGAAAGATCTTTGCCGTCCATTGTGAATTTCAGAGCTGAAATTTAAACAGAGTGAAACACAAGGATGGCCGGTCGGTGTTTACCGAGACGGACCCGCGGGCTGCAACTTGCACAAACTCTAATGAAACTCTTGAAACTAAAATATAGAATCGAACGTCTCGAAGCGGAATGTACTTTCGAGTTGCTATTGTCTGATAAAGTGCTTCGGTTAGTAGCGTAACGTTGCGGTTAAGGGTACAGTAAGTTGTATTCTGTTGTAAAACGTCTTTGTATCATGTGCGTTGGTACCCATAGATTCTATTCTAAATAAAATGACTAAACTTTACCGATATCTTAAGATATTTACTATGTTAAAAACACTTCGGGCTGCGACAAGTACCAGGGCCAATCAACTTTTTTACCGACACTAATGTGTCCGCGACATTTTTCAAACAATTGTACATTTTTGTAAGTAAACATGTGTTTTCTGTAATATAAATAATGGTATACATGAATCCATGCCATCATACGTAAGTTCAACCTATTAAACCGTGAAATATATTGTTGGAAGTACGATTTCTTGGTAACGCCAGAGACAATTTTGGTAACGCAGGAGACGCCCCAAGTGTCGGTAAAATAGTTGATTCACCCACCAATGGATTGATTCTGGTCAAGTTCCGACTAAAAAGTCGTTTGTTCACTATGGTGTATGGTGAATGGTGATTTTTTGGAATGAAGATAGTTTCAAAGAGTGATATAGGCTCCTTTTTATCCCGGAAAATGCACAGTTCCCGGAACAGCGCGTGCTAACTGAATTCCACGCGGGCAAAGCCGTAAGCAAAAACTAGACAAGATATAAATACTTACATAACAATTGCTCAAAAAAAAATCATGGTGAATATTTACCATCGAATGAGAAGTTAGAAATCAGAGCGCATCGAATATTCCAATACGCCATAGGCCCATTGGAAATATGCAGACAAATTCCGCACCAGGGGTAATAGACAGACGGACAAAAAAGAGCCCAATCAATTTCACGCTGGCAATCAGAGAATTCCCGACGCTCCACCGTCAAAGATAAACGGTCTATTGTGCTGGAAACATAGCTGTTATCGAGTTTTATATTAAAGTTAACAGATTAATACATGATGATTTTAATAAGAAAGAAAACAAGAAAGAAGAAAACATTTAAAGAAATAAAGAAAGAAAGAAAAATGAAAAATGATTTATTGACGGTGGGTGGTTCATTTGACAGTTCATCGTAAAATCTTAAGGGAGGCAGTGTTGTACGCTCTTTTTTGTGTATGTGTATATATTCACTTTGCATGTAGTTTATTTTTCTTGATATGTATTAGTTCATTGACTTTATTATTATCTATTAATTAGTGTGTACTTATAATGAATTTTAGAGTAATTTATATTTCAGTTTTTGACCTTTTCATTGTACTTGTAGTGTCTACTCTTGTGTCTCTGATATCCTGTCAATCGTTCAAAGATTAACTGGAAGAGATCCCTTTAAGGGATAAGTTTGCATTTGTACATCTTATTATCCTGTGTTCTGTTATTTTCATGTGTTTTTACTTACAATAGTTTTACAATACAATACATTTAGGTATTCGTGACGACATGTAAAAAAAATAAAACGAAATGTCACGAAATGGACCCAAATCAGGAAACTGCCGGTCTTGCGGACGGCACTGATCTTGTTTCTTTTAACTGATGATCAGTTACCAAATCTTCTTATTTAGTAATGAATTGATTACCTATGTTAATAATATACAAAACTTCTGGAATAGCATTAAACAGGTAAGTGAAAACAAGTGACACTAAAAATAAAGAGAGTTAAAAAGGACCAGTACTGTACTTTGTAAATAAATTTCATTACAAAAGTCTTAATTAGCCAAATACACAGCCCTCTTCACGGAAAAATGCCAGGCTGGTTCACGGAGGTTTTTTGGCCAGCTATGCACTGAGCGGAAAATGTGTTGATTTTTACAAATTCTCCCCATTCCCCCTTTATTGATCAGCGATATATTGGGAGTAGAAATTGTGATGGATGTGACAAGGTTTAAATTTTCAATTTCACAACTACAGGTATCGTATTGTATTGTAACTCTTTATTGTACATATAAAACACACATTTACAAGAGAAAGAGATGTACAAAGGCGAACTTATCCCTTAAAGAGATCTCTTCCAGTTAACCTTTGAACGATTGAAAGGACAACAGAAACAAGAGTAGACACTACAATGGAATGATAAAAGGACCGAAAATTTTAAATTAACCCAAACAGGTTGTCTCTCTCTCTATACTCGTATCTCCACACTTAAACCACGGAATAAAAATGTGATATTTAGTATTTTATCCTGGAATAATGCATAGTTCCCGTGGGAAAACTTCGCCGACAGAGTTGCGGGCAAAAGCTAGGGTAGTCTATAATATTCTTTTCGGCTGCAATGGATGCCTCAACAGTGGGGGAGCCCTTAATTAATAGAAGCCAAATATTGACAACTGCCTCAGTTAAGGCGGAGTCAAAACCATTCACGTAAGACGATATTGTAGTTCCTTTATGGCAAAATAGCGTATTTTCGACGCAGAGGTTTATCGCTTTATTATTTTGTGCCCTTACAGGACGTCATGGACTGACCAATAACACACACCTTTTATAACTATGTACATGATTTTACAATGAATATGATATAAATATGAATATTTGACACCAGAAAGAACTGATCTTTGACAGTTATGCCAGCAAGTGTGACGTTCCGAATAAAATAAAATTAGTAATTATGTACTTTTACTACATGATCATATTGCTGATTAAATTACATTGTTTGCTAATTTGTTTTATAAAGCAAAAAAGATTTATTTTTTAATAAAACATATTAAATTATATTTATTGGGGGTTTTACTGACTAACCGTGAAGTTTGCAGTTAAAACAAAAAAATACGCTGTTATTTGTCTCTTACAAAAAAATTTCTCTTTGCAGCAGGTATAGCAATACTCGCGTGTGACATGCTAGTACCCATTTTTGCCTCTCTCTTATCCTGATTTTCAAACCTCTCTTATTTTGTTATGTATATGTAAAGGAAGCTTAAAATAGTTTTTCACAGTGGACATAATTATAACACGCATTATAAATACTTGATTTATAAAATAAAAAATAGTAAAATATCTTATTGGCTGATGTGCTCCGCCTTAACAAAACAGGTATCGTTGGAAATAAAATATCCATTGTGCAGGCTTCGCAGTAATTGTTTCAATCTCAGAGGTAATATTTAACTCAGGATTATTTCCCTCCGATCGTAAGAGGGTAGACGAAAAATTCAATCACGCTTCAATTTTAACCCTTTCGCTTTCGGTTAATCAATGACAATGTACAGTAAATAACTAAATCACTAGACGGGTTAATTTAGTACTGTCGTTGGAATTTGTGCCGTATTTTAATGTCTTACGATTGATAATTGAGAATGGAGGGTCGATGGCAATTGATGGGTTTTGTTTAAAATTTGATTTAAATTCAATTTTGATGATTATAAATACTTAAATGGGAATAGATCGGTTTTATAAGTATTGGCTCTATATCATTTTATTACAAGTAACAATATCGATATACCTTACCTATTTCAAAGATGACGTGCATAAGTGCCGTGATATAAATTAAAAAAAAAGGCCAAGTGCGAGTCGGACTTGGGCTACGAGAATTCCGTGTAGATTTGTAGCTATGTAAAAATATTCGCTATTATGACGGACGGACGTTGTAGCGACACCAATGTAGGTATTTAGTTTAGCGTAAGATAAATGAGAGTTTTCAAGATTGTCTTTAGGAAACTCTAAGTTAAGTTTTCATAAAAAAAATTGTAATATATACAAGAGACTATTTGTTTCTCAATAAATATATAAATATGATTCCCTTTATTAGCCTTCGGGTACAGAATCCTAAAAAAATTTAAAAATGTGTTTTTTTATGGAGGGCCCCTTATTTCAAAGCTACTAAAAACAAAGCGGGCTAGCAGTTCAAGAAAGAGACCTTTGCCTAACACCAAAAAAAACTTGCTCTCTGGGCTCTTGGAATTGTTGCTCAATGGTATTAAATACCAAGATGGCGGACTAACCTTGATGAGTTTGTTCTGTAGCTTGGTGACGGTCATGCGCTCGCGTTGTGTTTTCGACTTCTCTTCTTCCAGCTGTGATTCCAGCTGTTTGATCCGCCTCTCCAGCAGTTCCTGAAGCAAAGACAAACAGTCCATAAAGTCAACATTCGACAGTATTTAACTGTGGAGAAAATACCAGCTAAAAGCAAGTCAGACTAGCTGCAGATTCTGCAGAAAGAGTGTAATCATGTTTCCATGCAATAGCCGCTGTTTCATCAAAATGTTTATCTACTGTTTGTTTGGGTAAAGAAATCTTATGGCAAGTATTGTTTCTTCACAGTTTCAGCTTTCCATCTTTGTTACTTTTTTAGAACACATTTCTTTTTAATAAAAAAATACTTATTCCCACATTCGCTTATACAATTTGAGAAAAACTATTGGCATACTATGACTCGCATATATTTATAAATATTCCAACCGAAGAAACTGGACGTAAATGGGGGAGAGCTATGTCCAACAGTGGACGTCCCACGACTGATGTGATGAAGACTTCAAACTATAAGAAGGAATAATAAAGGATGGAGTGATGAAAAGGTAGGTCAGCTTAATTCGCTTTGGAAAGCAAACTTTAGAACAGAAAGCTGTAAAGGTTAAGTTATTTGTTATAAAAAGTTATCTCCCTTGCTGCTTCGAAACTGTTAAATCTCAGTTAAACGTTTTGACAGTAACGCCACGGTTAAATAACTAAACCCAAAGAAAAGCAAGGAAAAAGCAAAGAGCGAACCATTGAGCCCGTTTACTCACAAAATTGCTCATTAAAAGACGCCATTTTGTTTTTTTACTGTTTCTCCCTAGAAGGAGATTGTAAGAGGTTAAAATTACAGTAGGACGTTTAGGGTAAATTCTAATGTAATTTGCATGCTAGTATAAGAAAATTCTACAAATAGCAGGATAAGAAACCTTTTATCTCATTACCATGTAATGACAGTTGATGTAACTACTTAAGTAGTATTATTCTATGCAAATAAATCATCTATTCTAAGTCTTACGGATCATTGCAATGTAAATAGGTACTATAAGAGCATTGTCTCTACAGCGATAACGACAAGTAATAAATGTGTACATCGCCCGTTTCAGTAAGTGGCGTAACGGATAACAGATATTTTAGACGTCTTAGAAACGTACACATACATAACAATACCCTTGACTAGTAGGTCGGAATATATTATTAGAATATAAAGAATCTTATGTAGAAACGAAACGTGGCATTGAATCTAAGTAAAGATTGAATTAGGTTTATCTTAACTATTCTGAAAATTTTATGGTTTCAGTACATAATTTTAGTAGTATTATATGTACTTAAATAATAATGTAGGTACGAACTTCGGTTTTCGAGTTTCGTAAGTATTTAAATTGTATTTCTTCAATGTATTTTATTATGTTCTATATACTTTACGAAGAGCGAATAAATATATATATTGTCTATAAATTAAAGTTTGTAAGATGTTAATTTTAACTCAACTACGAGTAGATATTCAGTGAATTGTACGAGTAAGTTGGTATGGAAATATTTTAAGTCTCAAGGAGGTAGTAGGATGGTTTTTGTCATGGAAAATTTCGAATTCCCTCGCAGATGAAGTAGCAGACAACAGCTTTATATTATACAAAATGATTATTTGGCCAAGCAATATACAATACAATACAAAGACTCTTTATTGTACACCAAAAATAGTAAGTGATACATAAAACAAATACACAGAGAAAAAAAATTACACAATACAATACACAACAATATGTTCGAGTTAGAACAAAAATACCATTCGATTTAAACCGCATATATGGTATACATAATGTTTAGTTTAGTTTAGTTTATTTATTCACTCAACATAACAATTTACATTATATAAATACATTAATGTCAAATTATATAAGAATTTATTAATACAATACCCCTGGTGTTGCAGATGTTTATGGGCGGTGGTGATCTCTTACCACCAGGAGACCCACGTGCTCGTTTGCCTTCCAGTAGAATAAAAATATATATATATATATATATATATTAATGGATCTGCTGTTATTTTCTCTCCGCTGCGACAGTAACTTACGGGAATTTTCTTGATTTCAAAATTAACGACTTGGCCATAATTAGGAGTTTGAAAGGCCATTCCGAGCCTTAATGTCCCGCGTTGCATTTATTTGTCGATTTATTGTTTTCTGCCCGTTTTCTTATATTTAAATGGGGACACGTTTTGCCTGTTTCTAGGAAAAGGTCAACAAAGTTGTCGTACCTACTGTTAAACCAACTGAATTATGTACCAGGGTGGAATCTTTAGGGTAAATAAATAATAGAATATATACAAAAACAAAACCTATAATATTCATTACGTATACTTCAAATTCTATATTTTTTAAATATGACATACGTTTGCTATAATGTTAATTACGTATAAGTTATGATAAAATATATACTTTCATTATGTATAATGAGCTATGGACTCAACGATCAAATTATCCGCCCGCGTGGGATTCGGTTATCGCGCGCTGTTCCCTCGGGAACTGTGCATTTTTCCGGGATAAAAGTAGCCTATGTCACTCTCGGGCCCATAAAGTATCTCTATGCCAAAAATCACGTCGATCCGTCGCTCTGTTACGGCGTGAAAGACGGACAAACATACAGACACACTTTCGCATTTATAATATTAGTATGGATTCACAACCTCTAACAAAAAACTTTAGGTCTAAATAGAAACTTTTACGGTTTCCTCGCTGCTATAAAAGAAAACCTAACATCGAAGGCTACGGCGGGAGCTTCATGAGTTGCATGAAATTATGGAGGAAGAAAAACTGTGAAAGTATCTGTATTAATTTGTTATTTGTTGATCGAAACGTCAAGCGTTTTCCCCAAAACTTCACAAAATTGAATGACAATTATGGACAGCTTAGTCAATAAAGAACAAGGTTTTCAAAGAATTTAAATTACACGTTGGTAAACAGTCCTTAATAAAGTGACATTATTATTATCACTGATAAACATGAAAACAATTCCACAACGATAAATTGGGCTAAAACAACGCAATGATTTCTCCAGTTCAGTCGAACTTAAAATCAACATTAAGCAGACGAAAAAGGTCAAATAGAGTAATGTATTATAAAAACATAATATATACGGTAGAATAACATTCTTAAACAAATAGGGGCGCCATTTAACTTGTCCTGAGCGCGCCGGAAGTGACGTCGTACATCCAGCGTCATTAGCCGGAAGTGCGACCCCGGTGCCCTCTGTTGTTCTGTGTTTGAAATATGCGATTCGCTTTGGTTTGGGAGAAGTAATTTGTATGTTAAGTTTGATATTGTTGGTGCTTTATTTTGCTTTATTATAATGTTACACAAACAAAATTTGACCGCGGCTCCGCCCGCGTGGTATTCGATTATCGCGCGCTGTTCCCGCGGGATAAAAAGTAGCCTATATCACACATAAACTATCTCTATGCCAAAAATCACGTCGATCCGTCGCTCCGTTATGGCGTGACAGACGGACAAACACACAAACATACAAACACACTTTCGCATTTATAATATTAGTATGGATGTTTGTGTGCGATAGTTACCATTTTACGCATAATTATGCATTCGTATTAATAAGTGCCCCTAAACATTTTAATTACTCCGTCAAAACTTTTAGACAAATATTTTTTCCTATTTCGGAATTATTTCGCAAATAAATTTCATAAAATTCAGACGTGCGAGCCCGGGTTAGAACCCAAGATCCTTTACTTGAGAAGCCATGATCGAGTTGAAAAATCTAGGCCACCTGCATTAATATCACAGAGGAGCGTATAAAAATATCTGAAAATATCTGACACGACACGGCCCTAGAAATAGTCATACTAGCTTTTGCCAGCGGCTTCATCCGCGTAGAATTTGGTTATCGCGCGCTGTTACCTCGGGAACTGTGCATTTTTCCGGGATAAAAAGTAGCCTATGTCACTCTCGGGCCTTTAAACTATCTCTATGCCAAAAATCACGTCGATCCGTCGCTCCGTTTTGCGGTGAATGACGGACAAATATACATACAAACAAACATACACTCGAATTTATAATATTGGTATGGATCAGACATTTACACATCATTTGTGTTAGATATTGGTGCTGGTAACTGTACTCAAAACGATTCATCAATTTTTTTCCAAACCAATTCTCCCGAACAAAGAATCCCTTCGCATTCATCTTGATTTAAATCCAAACTGCAGTTTATGACTTTACGTAAAACTGATTTTGATTTCGCATCCATTATAGAACATTAGTCAAATGAGTAGAAAGGATTTTTTTAAAGAAGACAAATGTTTTTCACTCGTATGAGGGTTTGGCGCCTCAAAAAGAAAAAAACCGCCAAACGCGAGTTGGTCTCACTCACTGAAGATTCCGTACCGTATTTCTAACCTCACCTAACCATAATATACACATTTTGGGGTAATTTTTAGGATGGTTACTGATATACCTATAATAGACATACCTATTAAAAAAAATTATTTTCAGACATTCTTATTGGTTGTTACACTATCGTATAAATAACCCAAGTGTTTTTTTTAATACCAAAAAAAGCCGAGACGAAAACTTATTTTATTTTTGAATAAACTAGCTGTTGCCTGCGGGTTCTCCCCCGTTGCCTTTTATATTTTATTCCAATAAAAACCTACATTTATAACTTAAAAATCTATAACTTAAAAAGCATTTTACTAGTATTCTCGATAATTACAAAACAAACTACATTCGCATAACAACGCGAGACTCCCGGCGCCACATTAGTACATAAACAATATCATTTTCGGAAGGGGGTGAATTTCCGGTGGGAGTGAAATCTGCCGGAATGATCGCGAAACGAACTTCTCATTGGAACTATGTAGTTTCCATTCGCACCCCAATTCTCATATTTTGGCAAATTACCCATAAAGATTTGCTGCCCGACTTCAGGGGTACGAAGCAAGTGTTATTTGTATTTATTGAACTGCTCGGAGTGACTATAATGTACTATTGTTTTGATGAACAGGCATTGTTATGTGTTTGTAGAAAATTACAATAGTAGGTTTAGAATTGAGTGATAATTGTTATTGTTTTTAAATGAAAACAATATGTGTTTACGCTTGACTATGCTCACAGTTGTAAATATTGAAACTTATATTACATACTCGTAATACCTACATGTTTTCTTTCTTAGAGACGAAAAAGCCCGTGCCGTAATAATATTTATAATGTTTTAAGCTTTCGTGATTTTCTTTCACTCGTAGCTTTACAGCACACGGGACTTACACGTATATGAAACGAGTAAAGCTACTGTTACACATGCTAGTTACTAGCACGAAAGCATGCTACTGTTGTGCAAATGCTACCTACTAGCATATGTGTGTCTAGAACACGAGCTACTATTAAGCATACTTATTTAGTTGCAGGTGGTAGGACCTTGTGCAAGGTCCGCCCGGGTTGCTACCACCAACTTCCTCGCTAATCCTGCCGTGAGGCAGCAGTGCTTGCACTGTTGCAATACCCCTGGTGTTGCAGATGTTTATGAGCGGTGGTGATCTCTTACCACCAGGAGAAGTGGGATACTGGTACTTCAGGTACTAGCATGCTTGTAAGCATGCTTATTGCCCTATGGTGTGGAAAGCAAGGAGAACACCACACCATTTTCCGAAGAAATTTGCCATGAGATTACTGCTCCTTAACCGACGACCATGACATGACCGCTTTTTCAAGAGCGTAAATATAGCGACTTAGAAGCAATAAAAAAGACAAGTATACAATACAACAGAGAGAATCGTTACGAAAATGTAGGTATACATTTTTAGAGGTTAAGTGTAAAACCAATAATGTTTCCTAAGATTTATCCGATTATATAATTTTATTAAGTGACTGAGATAAGTAGGTAGACCTCGTAAAAAAAAAAACCTAAAATCATACTTGCCTAAAACCTAAGCAATTCCCTACCAATTCAATTTCACAAACAAGCATTTTCCTAAAGTAAAACAAAAAATGCAGACTACAAAAACTCCTAAACGCTAGCAAATTTAACTACACTGACAAAAAGACCACGTAGGTTCGATCGCGTTTACGCCGTATCCACACGCTTCGACACAAGCTTCCCGCTACAGCGGGTTTGTAGTCGAGTGTCACTCCAGCTTAAAGGTAAGCTTCCACCCGCATTTTTGTTTGAAATGAACTGTATTTTTTTGTTTAGGTATAAGTAGATGGAGGCCTTATACAAGTACATCCCTAGCTTATAATAATAATAATAATAATATCACGGGACACTCGACACCAATTGACCTAGTCCCAAACTAAGCAAAGCTTGTACTATGGACACTAGGCAACGGATAAACATACTTAAATATAGATAAATAAATACTTAAATACATATTAAACATCCAAGACCCGAGAACAGACATTCGTATTATTCATACAAATATCTGCCCCGGCCGGGATTCGAACCCGGAACCTCAAGCTTCGTAGTCAGGTTCTCTAACCACTTAGCCATCTGGTCGTCATTCTGGTTATGCATTACTAGCTTTAAATGCTTCACGGGCATTTTTAAAAGTCACTGAGATATTGCAAATAAAACTATGTAAAAGAATGTCAAATAAAACTTTACCATTTCAATATACACAGCAACTTTATTTATAAATAGACTAGCTATAATATTTTTGTGGAAGACGACAGACTGATAGTGCTCGAAGCATCTCTATAGACAGCAAGGACTTATTAATAAACACATTGCAAGAAAAATGCTGCAAATAGTACGGTCGGTTCCCTAACTTATGTATCCACTTTTTCATACTAGTTGTATGGAAAAGTGGATACTTTTGTTAGGGCACCGACTGTACTATTACATTGTGAGGTCGTAAAGAGAACCACTGCAGTAGTCAATTTAGCGCAGTGATGTAATACTACTTGCACACTTTTTGCACAACATGGGCAAAACTTACATACATCCAAAAAACTTCTTCACTGTAGATTAATAGGGTTCAAGAATCCAAGAGCATCATTAGGCGTTAAGTTCGACACATTTTTAAGGATTCCGTCAAAGCGAGCTCGTTTGTCTGTCAAACTCTGATGTCGAGGGGGCTAATGGTAGACTAATGCTATCTACAGGATTACACAGAGTTTTCAGTCAATCAATCAGACGGGTGCGGTTAGTGCGGGCGCTTAAAACATACTGCAAAAGCAGAGAGAACGTGTTTTTTTAGAGTGAACTGGGACCGATGTAGTCCTTTAGGCACGTTCAATCAGTTTCCTAAAATGTCGGCTTCACTAAATGGTCTTCTTTTAAAAAGGAGTATTTTCTACGTCTGCAATTTATTTTTTAAACACCAAATTTGTAGGACATCGTGCTTTTGGCTTTCAAAATAGACTAAACATACAAGAAGTTTTGTTAAGTTTTTAGGATGCTGTACAATATGGAGCGACAAAACTATAGGTAGGTAGGCAACTATAGGTAACTATACGTACATTTATTTTCAGGATCACTCCTTTGTCTGTCTATCCGTTTGTTGCTCCGAATCAACTGGGCTGACTGAGTCAAAATGTTGCAGATTTATTTACCTACACTACACATCAAGTCAGTTATGTATCGCTACCGTTACTAGGTAAATGTTCAATTTCTGATGCAACAGCAATTTAAGAAATGTCACACTAATTGCTATTCTTTTTCCGTTCATCATTCAGCATCTCAGGTTTGCCGACATCGGCCTGCATCATTTTTCACTCTCTCGATAAATTCGCGGCCCCCGTCACAATGTCAACGGCTACGAATCGCTTCATTCTGTGCGCGTACGGATTTTAAGTGTTTTTCAGAGTCCCTTGCGTAAAGTTTGCGTTGCAAAAATATCTGAAATGAGGTCGAAACGCTTGTTTATAGTCTAGCTAATGCTGATTTGCCTAGTGGCGCTGGAATTTTCCCGTAATTAATAAGTACAAGAATTGCTGTTGATTAATGTTTATTTGGGTACAAACGGTACAATATATGGCTAATTACAAATGAAATCTTAGATAATACACCAACCAGTAAAGTTACCATAGGTTATTATTACATATTACTAACCTTAGGAATAAAGTAATAACTAATAAAGCAAAGTAATAATTAAAAACGTGACAATGTGTTAAATATATTAACTTCAGAAAAACTGGAATTATAGATACATTTTGCAAACTCTATTAACAAAAGAATTTCTAACATAAGAAGTGGAAATATTCCGGATTCTAACGTGCAAAGAAACTTCAAGAGCACAGCTCAATCCATAGCTTAAATTACCGTCATTAATTAACATTATAAGCGCTTTGGTTCTGTACTGTTAAGCTTATAATTGTAATTTTATGAATAAATAAATAAATAAATAAGTAGCTTTTTGAGTGACTCTGACCGTCCCCAAGAGGCCAATAGTCAAGGACCACAATACAATACAATACAAATATTCTTTATTGATCACCAAAAGCAGTACACCACCATCAACATCACGTCTCAGAGCCATATGTCACCACTAGCAACACACACTATTTAAAGACTCTAGTCTCCAGGCACTGCGATATTTTGGACGAGAAGACATCAATTTGTTTCTTGAACCCTCAAAATCCAAACAAAAACAAAGCAAAGTGAACTAAATAGGCGCTCTCACCTCTTGGCTTGCTGTCCACAACACAATAGCGTCCCATTGTGCCCTCGCATTGTCTTCACCCATTTGTCTAGTAGGCGACGGCTTTATTGTATCCCCTTTTTTGGGATACCATTAAGACCTTTAAGGACTTTTGCGATTGCAGCACTGAAATGTTTTTTATTGTTATTTATTTTTGTATAATTGATTGGTTCTGGCGTTATCTTGCGAAGGATTAATGAACTGTGTTTAGTATTATCTCGGTCTAGGTTTTAATCTTATAACCACGAGTGTAAGGCTTGTGAATGTGCTTGCTATAGGCTGTTTCAGAAGCAACGCAATATTCAGACGGTAAAATTATTGTAAAGTGTGTCCTCGTGCGGTTGTGCTATCCAACTATTTAGAACATGATGGATATTTGTTTTCTAACATTTTTTAATAAATCTAAAGTTGCTGGCAAAATCTAATGCAGATACGAACTAAATGATGTTCAAAAAAGGCAAGGAACGGAACACCGTGGATCGGCAAGCGTAGCGTAAGACGTTCACCAATGACATGGAGGGATGATTTAGGTAAAGCCGCAGCTAGAAGGTGCAAGCGGGCGCTTCCAACGGAAGCAATCAGGATATCTGTAAGGGAGACCTATGTCTAACAGTGGATGTCCTACGGCTACATAAAAATGATGATGAAGAATGTATATACACTCAAAGTTCCACGAAACAACTAGTACTTTAATAACTCTGTATTTTAGAATCGAGCAGCAATTTCGAGGCTAGAGTGCCCTGACACTTGACACCGGGCGATTTAAGCCGTACTTTTCACCTATCTAATGCAATTACGTAAACAGGGTCTCGTTGAACCTTCTCAGACAATGAGGCTGGATTAAACCGTGGAATTAACCAGACCCGTGGTTCCGCTGCGTGGACGCGCATAATGTGGGCACATGCGACGGGCAGAAGCGTTCTAATTTTCGACCCGGGACGCAAAAAGAAAATTGTTATAAGTTTCTCTTTCTCTTCTCTCTCTCTTCTCTTCTTCTATCTTCTTTTTTCTGTTTCTCTTTTTACCATCTTAATTTCGAAACAGATCGATTTTGATGCAAGTTGATTTGAATTTGAGTTCATTGAAAGCGTCATTTCACTTATGAGTAGGTTATGACAATTAAGGACACGTTTATGAGTTCAAAAATTTCTTCGGCAGTCTACGGATATCAGTGATCCACGAAACAGAGTGTAATTTTTGAAATAATGAGCGATTTTCTGATCTTTACCTATAACCCCAAGTACCTAAATATTCGTGATTCAGGAGATGTTATGGAAGGATTAATAAGCAAAATGTGCTCTGTAATACTCAGTGCCGAAACAGTACTTACTGAAAATCCATCGTAATACAATCTAACGCCCGTGCCTTCGGGTCAGTGGCATAGTTTTATATCCTCAGAGAATTCGTTCTTATGCAGTGTCCACGAGGCCCACAAGGGAACGGATAATAACATTTTAGCTTTCTAGCTTTCGTTCTCGCTCCCGCTGCCTCTCATCCTTAGCTCCCGGCGCGGTCACACCCTCTTTCATCCATCATTAGCGGACAATGGCTAATCTAACATGTAGGGCACTTCATCACACCCCCCGCATGAGATAATTAACGTGCCAGATTAAAACGTCACCCGGACGCTATCGTCTGACCGGTGCGATATGGATATGAATGTCGTCAGCAAAAACATATATCTGTACAGACGCATATGAAAAATGGCCAAGTGCGAGTCTTTAATGTGCAACTTTTTCGTCTTCACCCAAATATGACCTGTTATGTCGTACCCAAATATGTCCTGTTGTATCGTAAATAAATAAGTCAACGTTCCATATTCGAAAAAATGATTTATATTCTGTCATTAACTTTTTCCATTGTGGCACGAAAATTATCCATACAAATGTATGATTAATTTTCGTTTCACATTGGAAAAAGTTAATGGAAATTAAAAACCTACGTGCTAACGCAGCTTTAACGCTGTGCAACTTTTTGGTCTTCAATCCATTTACTGATAGGTCGGTACTTTTTTTTCTCCTACACTAAAAAAAAAAAAAGATAGCTGAACTAGTTTGGCTACTTGACGTTTAGCTAAAATTTACTAATTATGCTAATATTGCGAAACTGATTTTGTAAGACATAAGACATCACCTAACTTTAAGGCCTTTTAGTTTTGTAGTCACTCATGTTATGTTACAAGACGGTTACAAGCAATTTTTTTTTGTTACTTTCAGCCAATTTTTTTTTCAGTGCATAAGAACAGCATATAGCTACAAAACAACATCGCTCTCAGACTTCTTGCTGCCTGTTTACTACGTTTCCATTATTTTATTGTTGCTGTTGTGTTTTGCCCTAAAAGTCCCTTTCGGCTATTCACGGCGTCAAGGGCTGATTGATGAAGACTTCGAACCCTTTGGAGACAAGGCAAGGGTCTGTCGGGTCAAAGAATCCATCAAGTTTAAAAGGGAAATGATAGATATGTAGTCGCTGTTGTGAGGCTGAGCAGGCAATAAGTTCTGAAGGAAATTCTGAAATAAAGTCAAAGTTAAAACGCACTATTGGTAAAGAGAAGTGTTTATGGCATGCAACCGATTATTAACTTTATGGTGGTAGACCATATAAACCCCTTTGTAAAAAAAAACAGGCACCTATGGTTTTTGTATTTTATGTGCATGAAAGCTTACTTTCTAAGCTTCAATGCTTGAAATCTGAAAAACCATAGGTGCCCTATCTTTTTGCAAGGGGGGGGGGGGGATTATTTGGCTGATGCAAGCTATACATATAGAATCGGCCAGCAGATCTTGCGAGTCTATTTAACCAAAACTGAATCGACAAAAAATCTATTATGCGACTTACAAAATAGCAGGACAACCGCCACAAAATGCACGAAATATTTGTGCCCGAGCTGAAATGGAGATGCTTCGCTAGCGCTTCACGCTTGCTCGCATTAACTTTCCGAGAGCAGTTGAGTAAAAACAAATGAGAATTTTATTTTGATACACAAAAAGACTATTCCTTAATTAACACGTAATTCTGCCTGCGTTTATGAAATAATTTTCAGTGCTTTATTTCTGTAAGCTAAATAAAATGCTGCTAGAACATTACAATGCGTTGTTGAGTACAAGTTGAGTACAGTCAGCAAGTCAAGAAGAAATATTTTTTTTTTTGAATAATCTTATTCACACTCACTAGGTATTTGTTAATTAACATATAATTAAAATTTCATAAATTAGCTAAATGAAATCCGCCATAGCGTTAAAAACTCATCGCTTGACAATTTGCCCAGTGATATTTAAGCAAATCATGAAATTCCTAACCATATCATGAAACGTCGCCATTTCATGATTTGGCCAGTTCAGGCAGATCATGAAATTCCTAGGCATATTTATTTATTTATGTATTTGAGCACAAACGGTGCAATAAAACTTACATTATAAACAATGATATATAACATTGACCAACAAAGTTGCCACAGGTTATTAGTTCCCAATAATAAAATACAAATCGGGTATGAAAGTAACAACATACAAAGAGAAAAAAGGTTACGACTTGCAAAAAGAGAATGTGCATATGACCCAATAATAAAATATCATGAAACACCGTCATATCGGTCCTGGCACATCGCCGGCCGCTACGGCGTGACGCTCGCTTCGCTCGCTCGGATCGTGCGTTGTGGTTACAATTCATATTAATAACTCCTCGCTTCGCTCGTCGTACCTAATTTCTTCTTTTTTTCGGCATGTCACAATGTGCCCGGTATAAATCTAGGAATATTGACGAATGCGTTGCTCTAATCGATCTGCCGTATTGTTTTTCAGACACATCGTGACATGCCTGGCCAACTTGTAGGCAATCATGAAAAAGCGCCATTTCACGATATGCCTAGGAATTTCGTGATCTGGCGGATTTTGCGATCCTCCGACATATACAAGATAACATTATTATTATGCAACTACCTACTTACCATTTCAAAATAACCATCCAATTATCAAACACATATTTTCACTTTAGAATTAGTTTTTTAGATGCTTTTAGATGAGGTTTTTGTCCAACGGTACCGACTGCGCGTGATGGCTGTACATTTGTTAAAGCCGCAGACACACCTGCACCGCTTTTGTCCAAGACATATTACTCCGTGTATCTGTGTATACGCCTTAACACTTACGAGTATAATAATGCCTTATATATAACTTTACTTTGATTTACCATTCGGCTGAGCTTTTTAGGGTTCCGTACTTCTAGAAACGCTTATATATGCAACAGAGTTCATCTGAATTCCAAGAAATTCAAAATTCAAATTCAAATCATTTATTCACTAAATAGGCCGCAATGGGCACTTTTACACGTCATTTTTTTTAAACTACCAGCGCTTTCGGAAAGACCATCATTGCCAAGAAGAATGCGCCGCAAGAAACTTGGCAGAAAGTCATTTTTTCAAAATAAAATAATTACAAATAAAATACTTAAAAACTACAGTAAACAATTAAACAAAAAATCACAAAAAAAAATTAAATAATAATACAGGGATGTATGGGGTCCCTTAGTTACAAAATTAAACACTAACTATATCTACGTTAAGCGGAAGTGTAGAATGCTTCCACCGTCATAAATGAAAAAAAAAAAAAATAATAATAATAAAAAAAACTGAAATATGCATTTCAGGAGTTATTTAATACTAAATATCTTGCTGAGTCGTGGTGCTCTAGTGATTTGACCTATGCCCTCTTAAGCAGAGGATCGTGGGTTCAAACCCCGGCTCGCGCTTCTGAGTTTTTCGAAATTCATGTGCGTAATTCCGTTGGAAATTTACTACGAGGTTTACGGCGAAGGGAAACGTCGTGAGGAAACTTGCACAACCTGCGAAGCAGTCGTGAAGTGAAGTTCACAATCCGCACTGGACCCACGTGGGACGTATTTTGAATTCTATCCGTACAATACCAACATCTCGGGTCAATTGCCACGAGACGATGTAATTCAACCGACAATGGCTTCAATTACACTAAACCGATTGTAATGTAACTCTTACTGTTCCAGGGCAATTTACTATTCAGCGCGGTCGAGTTTCCTGCATTAACGATAGAACCGGAGGTTGCTAAACTACGACATTTTGGTGTTCGTCAAAAAAAGGGTTTAAGTGTGCTTATTTTTTCTAAAATCCCATCACTGATATTACAAACGTGAAAGTTTGTAAGTGTGTTTGTTTTTTATCTCTTCTCGTCTTAACCGCTGAACCAATTTAGATGAACTTCGGTACCTATAAAGTATGAGTGCAAGAAAGGCCGGACCTATCTAATGGTAAATTCTTTATATTTAACTTCCCATTAACCTACTAAATATTAGGATAGTTTATTTGTTTCGACCATTACAAAATTACATTTGCAGTTTCAGAATCTTCCTAATTTCTTCATATCCATTAAAAGCCGAAGATATTCATAGTATGCGCAAGTAGGGAAATACTTCTCCGTTTTCCTACTTAATTAAAACTCTTTAGAAGCAAATAAACAAGAAAGCAAATAACAGAGTAATAAACGGGAACTTCTGGTCATGAAGTTTGCTATATGGAACTTTTTTATGTTATAGGAAAACTTGGAATTAATAAGTATATAACTTTGGCCTATAAAAGCCAATAAGCAGCGCCTGTTTATTAAAAACCACAATAATTTCTGATTGTAATAATGATAAATATAAGTAACTAGTAAAAACGACTTACAGATTCAAACTTTATTTCATTTTCTTTTGTATAGGTTTTTAAACAAGACAAAATTGTAACGTTAAGGGCCTACGCTAGCTGACGCGGTTTGCACGGAGCGGGTGGAGGCCTATCGAACAATAGTATGAGCAGCGCTAACTGCGCGCGGCGCGTGCGACGGATTTTACATGTACCCGACCCGCAGGCGTGGGCACGCTGCGTGCACCCGCGCTAGCTAGCGTAGGCCCTTAATCATAGTCAAAAAATTAAAAAAATATTCTTTAACTTTAGGCCGCAGAGGGCTGTTTTACTTGTCATTATTAACCCCCGACGCAAAAAGAGGGGTTTTATAAGTTTGACCGCTATGTGTGTTTGTCTGTGGCACCGTAGCTTTTAAACGAGTGGACTGATTTGAATGCGGTATTAGGGTTCCGGAGCCAAAATGGCAAAACGGAACCCTTATAGTTTCGCCATGTCTGTCTGTCTGTCTGTCTGTCTGTCTGTCTGTCCGTCTGTCTGTCTGTCTGTCTGTCCGTCCGCGGCTTTGCTCAGAGACTATCAATGCTAGAAAGCTGTAATTTTGCACGGATATATAGGTAAATTATGCCGACAAAACAGTACAATTAAAAATTCAAAAACATTTTTTTTTAGGGTACCTCCCATAGACGTAAAGTGGCGGTGATTTTTTTTTTCTCATCCAACCCTATAGTGTGGGGTATCGTTGGATAGGTATTTAAAACCATTAGGGGTTTGCTAAAACGATTTTTCGATTCAATCATTTGTTTGCGAAATATTCAACTTTAAAGTGCAAATTTTCATTAAAATCGAGCGTCCCCCCCCCTCTAAAATCTAAACCGGTGGGTAGAAAAATTTGAAAAAATTAAGGATGGTAGTCAGTATATCAAACTTCCAAGGAAAACTATAGCAGCTAAGTTTGCTTGAGAATTATTAGTAGTTTATGAGTAAATAGCAGCGTAAGGTATAAAATATACCTAAACTTGGAAGATTCCGTATAAAATTCGAAATCCTTAGAAAAATATTACTTAATTTTTTCGTAATGGCTACGGAACCCTATTTTGGGCGTGTCCGACACGCTCTTGGCCGGTTTTTTTTATTTGAAATTAGGTTTTTTTGCTACCAGCGCTTTTGGAAATACCACTAGTGCCAAGAAGAATGCGCCGCAAAAAACTTGGCAACAAATTATTTTTCAATACCAAAATTATCTTTTAACTACCTAAATGAATTGAAAAAGGATAGATAAAAAGTCAGGTACCACTGTACTACAAAGATTAATGTATTCACTTTTGCATCTTACACGCATTACAAGAAAGAAACAAGAATAATTACGTGCTTTTTAATTTTAAAACTTTCTATCCTTACCTTAACATACTGGGAATTGCCACTGTTGTATGAGCACTTGAACATTACACAACAAATATCTGGACAACACAACACAGATACTAAATCACTAAACCCGCTAGATCACGAGCTACCACCATACTCGTAACTATAGTAAGTGTGTGCAACCAAGTGTGTTGAATTGTTTCAAAGAACATTGCAAACTTGCACTAGAGCAAAACTTCAAAGATACTTTAATAAAACTGTAAAAAATACACAAAGTACAACGTGTTTCAAAACTAATCTGAAATGTTTCAGAATTGCTTAAATAGAATTCATGTTAGCAACCAATCTATGGAACATTTCATCACTAATTTGAAAAATCTTGTAGGTACCATCAATTCGGCATCAAAATTGACCCTTAAAATCCATACTAATATTATAAATTTAAAAGTGTGTGTTTGTATATTTGTCGATCTTTCACGTCGAAACAGAGCGACGGATCGACGTGATTTTTAGGATAAAGATAGTTTATGGGCCCGAGAATGACATAGGCTACTTTTTATCCCGGAAAATGCAGTTCCCGAGGGAACAGCGCGTAATAACCCCATCCTACGCGGACGAAGCCGCGGGCAAAAGAGTTCACTCAAAAAATTATCAATTTCGAGGAGCTTTTTAAAATTAGTGAAGATTTATTAAACACAATTAAAAAAAAAATTGCTAAAATATTTACAAGCTATTCAGCCGAACTTATACAAACACGTACTATAATACTGAATTAACTTAAAACATACACATATTCTAAATTTACAAATATCTCCTTGAGTTTTATTCACAATCACGACACTATATTTACAAGAAGCCGCGACGTTTTTTTTAAAACAACGAATAGACAATGATTGTTTGGAAACAATCAGCCGACTACGAGTAACAAAATGGACTGAGGACGTCTCCGTTAGTCAATTACTACCGTAGAATAGGGTTCGAGGCTAGAGACTTCACTTACATCATGATTAAATCTGTATACATACATACAAATACAAACGTCACGCCTGTATTCCCAAATGGGGTAGGCAGAGCACACGAAACGTTACCGCTTCGGAGCCACTTTTAGCAATTTCAGGATTTAAGTTTGACAAAAACGGTACAATAGTGACAATCTGTATGTTTCTTATTAAACGATATTGTAACGGATAACTCACGTCTTAAATCAAGTTTAGCTCGACATGTTACAATATCATTTAATATGAATGAGTCTCATGGTAGTTTCCTGTATGTTTCTTACTTTTTCATGCTTTTTGCAGATCTTTGAGTTGCATGTGTTTTTTTTTTAAGGTCAACCGGGGCTATGTCGTCTATGGGGCTAATGCGTCCATTCCAAGTATCATAATAAAGTTAATATTTATGTTGTACGGTTAATTCTAGCCTTAGTAGTTCTAAAGGATGTTTTTCTTAATCATAAGAAAAACATCCTTTAGAACTACTAAGGCTAGAATTAACCGTACAACATAATTATTAACTTTATCATTTTTCTGTGCTTTTTTAAAATTATCTCGATTAAAATCATATCAACCAATCCGATCACATAATACCAGTAAAAGACGCTTTCACCCCACCAGAAGTTAGAGCGTCTAAAAATCCCAGCTTTCACAGAACTTAATTTACACGTAGAAGTTATTAAAAATGCCATAAAATGGCACTCAAATATGAAATTAGATCAAACATGCTAGCTTGTAAGTTATAGCTTTTAAAGATACATGGTAAATGTGTTTGTTATAATATGATAAATATGCTGTTTAAAGTACTTATTATGACGCATTAGCCCCGGCTGACCTTACTTAAATTTTATTGTAAAAATCCTGTTCCATCTGTTCCATCATACTCTGCGTTTAATTTAAGTTCATAGCCCACTTGATACGGCGCGCGCTCTCGATATATTTTGCATTCAATGAACAATGACAATAAAGTCTTGTAATAAACACTTACATTCACTCGTTCGTCACTCCTTGAGTTTAACGAACAATACCCTGTTATGAAGATGGAGGTATTAACTGCTGCACTCAGAGACGCCAAATTATCATCCTCATTATATCAGCCGTAGGAAGTCCACTGTAGGACTTAGGCCTCCACCATAGACCTCCAGTTGCTTCGGTGGAGGCGACCTGCATCTACTGTGAACGCGGTTTTAACCAGGTCAGCCGTCCATGTTGGCGACGTCATACGCTGCGCTTGCTGATCTGCGGTCTCCATTCGAGAACTTTTTAATGGCCTCCCCATTGCCACTTCAAAAAAAAAAAGAAAAAATAATTTGATACCGTCAAATTATAATCCATACTAATAAATGCTAAAGTGTGTGTGTTTATATGTTTATCCGTCTTACATGTCGAAACGGAGCGACGGATCGACGTGATTTTTGGTATAGAGATAGTTTATGGGCCAGAGAGTGACATAGGCTACTTTTTCGAAGTCGCGGCCAAAAGCTAGTAACATCATAATCTACACAACACGTCAACATTCGGGCTATACATATACGTCCCACTCACTATAGGGCACAGACATCTCGTAATAAGAAGGCTTTTGTTGTAGTTCCCACGCGCGCCAGGCGTGGATGGGGAATTTCACACGCACAATGGCGTACGCAAGATTTCCACACACACCACTCACACCAGTTTGGGAAATGGAGCTGAAAAATATGAAGTGCCTTTACAGAGTGAAAGAGCGAGTCGCTAGTGTTTTCTAATTTTATTAGTGGCCAGTTGTTAAACAGTGTAGGTAGGTATGCAAATTGTTTGCAAACTTTTACTTGCGTCCCTTACAGCTACTACGTACCTACTTTAGGATACAGACTCTCTCTAAATAACAACTAAAACCCCTTGCATAAAAACGGGCACCTATGTTTTTGTATTTTATGTGCGTGAAAGCTTACTTTCTAAGCTTCAATGCCTAAAAATCTGAAAAACCATAGGTGCCCGTTTTTTTTGCTAGGGGTTTTATATATTCGCCTACAAATCTAGTGTGTAACTGAAGTAAGCACCAATACATTTTGGACTGTCATCTGCCGACGAGAATAATAATATACAATTATTACTTGTCAACTATTTATAATTATGTAGACAAGTACTTTATTGTGTGTAGTTACGGAGCAATGCCGATAATGCCGTGACACTTGGAGTATTTTTCACTCGCCCAAATATTGCATTCTCATCAAAAACGTACCTCCCTCAAAATATTTTACAGGTTTAACATGGAAATGCAATCAATCACGCAGATAACTGCCGTTTAATAGATTGCCTGCCCTGTGTGCTCACTTTGTCGTGCGTTCGATCCGGTGTTGCCAGCACTCTGATTTCTCAGAAGGTCTATTCACTAAAACAGTATGCCGTCGGCACAAATAGTGTTAAAGCGAAAATCGACGGGTTTGCCCCACTGTCAGGTTATGTTTACAAAAATGTACACTACATTATATACTGAATTTAATTAATGAATCGTGTTTACAGTTTCAATAAACAAGTAATGAACAAATGTGTGGTGTAAATGATAAAATAAAGTTTTTACTTTACTTTTTTTGTCCCGGCTTGTAAATAATACACTCTAATCCTCAAACATGAAATAGACAAGATAGATAAAGCTTGTTTCACCACTCATTGGTAAATTTTATATGGCAGAATCTGTGATGCTGTTAAAACATACAAAGATGGCATCGCATTTATCTGTCAGATAAAATTCATCAATGAATGGTCCGGTCCTTAATTGTTTGAAAGAAAGTTCAGCATCTACTGTATTGTTTATAACTTTTTCTTCTTTCATTTTCTGTTCTTCTACTTCTTCTCTCTTCTCTTTTTTTATTATTACAAACCAAGGACTTAAAAGAGACAAAATCATTGTTAAAATTACCTCGACGTTCTACCTACCTGCAGCCGTGGCCACGAGTAGACCTAGGTATTTCAACATCTTCTGTTTTTTTTTGGTGTCCTGTACGAATTAACCAGATCGAATTTTTTAAAGTATGGTGATAACATACTTTTTCAAATGCGACCTGGCAACACTGGTTTGATTAAAACATCGCTCAACTCGTCCGATACGATTTGCTATGAATAATTTCGCGTGCCCTTCCGTTACCATTAAAAGTGATTAGATTTTTTAACAATAAAATCCCATTATTCAAAAAATCCATAGATCAAGAATTCATGATATGGATATTATGGTAAATGGACGAGTGCCCGTTACTGTCACATAGTGGCGTGTAATGAAAATATACGTTTGATAAATCGGGACTGAGAAAAGAGTAAGATGAAACTTCGGATACGACCTAAAGTACAATTCAATAGAATCTGACAATTTTCTACACATTTAAGATACCCTAACGTGGGCACACTTGATTATATATGTCCATATTGTTGTGATTATTATCTAAAAGGAATAAAAAAAAAATAGTCACATCACAAAGCCCTAGGCAGCCCGGTGTTCACATTAGTAGGCTGAAGGTGTCTACAGGATTGTCAGATTCTATTGAATTGGAGTTTAGATCTCCTCAGTGTTAGTGTATATAGTCACCAGCACTAACAACGCGTCTAACACGACTCTATTTCTAGGGCCGGTAGAACGTGTCAGATATTTTTATTATCAATTCGTCTAAAAAGCAGTTGATCCAAGTAGCTAAAAGTAAGATTACGATTTGGAGTCTTTTTGTATTTTTTATTTCAACTCCAAATTTTTGTTTCTTTTACGGTCATCCCGTGAAAGTTTATATAAATTTCATACGAAAACACAAGCCGAAACATGAATGCACAGAAAAACCAGAAAAAATAGACCAGCGCTGGGAATCGAACCCAGGTCCTCAGCATTCCGTGCTGCGTGCTATTCCCCTACACCACCACTGGACAGGAGACTAGACACGAATTTTTCCTATGCATCCATATTTAAACTTGGATTCTTATTAGTCACTTTAGCAGCGACACTAACGCCATCTATGATCTACGTTCTCAACGAGAAACATTTTTCACTCCCATCGAAACTATCCGTTCACCAGGGACAAGAGATGTCGCTATTAAGCAATCAAATCAAGATTACGATTTGGAGTCTTTTTGTATTTTTTATTTCAACTCCAAATTTTTGTTTCTTTTACGGTCATCCCGTGAAAGTTTATATAAATTTCATACGAAAACACAAGCCGAAACATGAATGCACAGAAAAACCAGAAAAAATAGACCAGCGCTGGGAATCGAACCCAGGTCCTCAGCATTCCGTGCTGCGTGCTATTCCCCTACACCACCACTGGACAGGAGACTAGACACGAATTTTTCCTATGGATGCATAGGAAAAATTCGTGTCTAGTCTCCTGTCCAGTGGTGGTGTAGGGGAATAGCACGCAGCACGGAATGCTGAGGACCTGGGTTCGATTCCCAGCGCTGGTCTATTTTTTCTGGTTTTTCTGTGCATTCATGTTTCGGCTTGTGTTTTCGTATGAAATTTATATAGCTAAAAGTAGTCTGACTAGCAAATGGTTTAAGAAACAATTGGTCTAATGTTCTAAGAACAAACTGGTTCTGATCTGTTTTTTGTCGAAAACTTGGAAAATCATAGGATAGGTTAGGTTTCAGTTATAGTTAGGATAGGTTAGGTTTTAGTTCAGCGTGAAGCGTCTCAGCCACGCAGAATAGACGCTTCCCGAAACGGAGCTTCATCAACTGAGTGATTTTTTTAATCATCATGTCAGCCGAAAGACGTCCACTGCTGGACATAGGCCTTCCCCAAGGCTCTCCACTCAGACCAGTCTTGTGCTTCCCACATCCACCGCGATCCCGCGATCTTAACGAAGTCGTCGCTCCATCTTGTTAGAGGCCTACCGACAGCTCGTCTTCCAATCAGCGGACGCCATTCGAGAACCTTCTGATCCCATCGGCCATCAGCCCTGCGAGTAATGTGCCCCGTCCACTGCTACTTTAGTTTCGCAATTCTTCTTTTTTTATACCACTTGCTAATTAGACTTGTTGCTCATCAGCTACTTTTTAGACGAAATGATACTAATTAAGCCCACCATTTTTGTTGCAGGTCTAAACTGGGGTTAAGGGAGAAACCTTTGTTCTGTTTACCTCCCAGAGCATATATGTCCAATATTTTCAAACTGTCCGTGTTATGGTTCCGTGATATACCACCTGGCCATCAGCCCCATCTGCTGCTGTAATTAATTCTGTTATGGCTGTACTGGCGACCAGCCAACACTGTGTTACAAGTTTTTGCACGGTTTTTGTTTAACATCGTGTCCGAAGTTGCTATCCCAAAACCAGACTTTGACATTATGCATACTAACTTCTTCCCGCGGCTTTGTTCCAATGAAAAACTAAATAAAGAAACTAGTTCCCTATATCATGAAAATTTTCGTAGCACCATGTGTGATCATCATGCCAGCCTATCCCACAGCTGGGCACAGGCCTACTCTCAGAACTCAAGGAATATGACTGCCAAATATCAAGACTATACTGGAAACGTTTAGATAATTAACTTAATATAAACAAACTTCAGCTACCAGATTGGGTACATTTAAGGATTTTAAATATTTTACTTATTTATCATTGTAATACAAACTAGGCTAGAAATTCAAATTTTAGATAGTTTAATAGGGGAATTGCATTTGCAATATTAAAGACAATTGACGTTATTTTGTTTACATTTAGTTAAATACCTATCCAAACTAAGCAGTATACTTAGTAGTGTACTAGTTTAGTATGTAGTGGTTTAGGGGAACAGCTAGTCAATCATTAATAGCGAGGTTGTGAGGAATGTGTTTGCTCTGTTCAGCTGTTTCTGCTATAGCTGTGCTGCGCGAAGATATAGTTAAATGAAGCGTTTCTATTGCTTCATGACAAACGCATCCCCCGCGACGTATCCTCGCAAATCTCTGGTAGAAACACAGCCTTATAGTTGTTGAAAAGTGTACGCTGTATTCCCATGCTTTAGCAAAGTATAGAGCGTATATATATACACCATAGCTTTAGCTAGATCCGTCATCACACGCACTTACCATACAAAATGTTAACCCCTCCACGAACCCAATTTGAGTAATGGAAAAACGAATTTGGCAAATGGATGAGTCTCTTTGATACCGAGCTGCGTTATAATCTTCCTGTGTGAGGGATTAGATTGTTTTCCTTTTCTAATTACAGTTCCCTTGTGTTACATCTAGGTTTTTGTATTTGTTATTAGCCTTGTGAACCATTGTTTTGTTACTTTCCTTGTAAAATTTAGTTAAACTTATTTGTATGCGATTTTTGGAATGGAAGTGTTAAATTCGGAATTTACCACGAGCCAGTGAAGGGAAACGTCGTGAGGAAGCTGCACAATCCATCAATTCAATCATCATCATATCAGCGGTAGGACGTCTACATTTGGACACAGGCCTTCCCCATAGACCTCCGACTACCTCGGTTAGAAGCTGCTTGCATCGACCATGAACTCACGACTTTAACCAGGCCATCCATTCATCTCGTTGGTGGATGTCCTACATAGCCAAGCCAATTAGCTCGTTGAAGTAGCAATGGGCGGGCCATGTAACACGGACAGATGGTCGTTGGGCCCGGGAGGTTCTCTAGTGGAGACCACGGATCGGCAATTCAATAGTAAATTTCAAATGTATTTGAAAAGTGGTGCATTCTCGGATTTGAATTCATTGTGGACTACTTGAGAAGCCTTCGCTCGAACCAATAGGGCTTTAGGGCAATAGGACGAACGGCTTTTTTACTTCCCTACGCAAAAAGAGGGGTATTAGTTATATGTTTAACGCCAATGTCTGTCTGTCCGCCTAAGCTCTCAAACGTATGCTACCTTTTCGCTGAATTATTGTCTGTCAAATTTAATGTTTCATTTGCCAACCAAATTTTTTTCTCACTGTATTTTCTTATGCTTTTATAGAACACAGCAGGTTAGACTAGTTTTTTTTTGGAAAAAAAATAGTTTCAGAAGAAATCGTGAGTTGTGAAATTAAAAACAGTTTCATTTTGAAAATACAAACTGAAATACAGATCCACAGAAAAACCAGAAAAAGAGACCAGCGCTGGGAATCGAACCCAGGTCCTCAGCATTCCGTGCTGCGTGCTATACCGCTACACCACCACTGGTCAGTAGTACAGACACGAATTTCTCCTATACATCGCGTATCTCAGCTTGTTTGTTTCTTATTTAGTCACATAAGCAGCGACACTAAAGAAACAAAATTTGGAGTTGAAATAAAAAATACAAAAATACTCCAAAATACAATCTTGAAAAACGATTTGCCAAATTTAACATTATGGGAATATTATTTCGCGGTGTAAAAGCCAGATGAACGTAACATCGTTTATCCAAATTGTGCAGGAGAGCCAAAAAACTGCGAAATTTTACCACTTTCAGCTTTACGAGCTTCTTGGCAAGTGAATATCCCACGGAAGAAATAAAAAAAAATACTGACACGTACACACACAATACAGCTTTCAGAAAGTTGAGAAATATTGTAATAATATTTGCTAATACACGAGCAATAAATATTTTTTTGAAGTTTGGTTGACATACGTTACTTTGGTCCTTAATTTTTTGAAAATGTTTTTAACGTTTATTATTATTGTACTTGGATACGTTCTTTATGAAGTTAAATAATACATCGAAAATGAATACTTTTTATCATCAAAAAATTTTACAAATTGTAATAAAAAAATAGACACGCAACAAAAAAGAACTATCTATAACATAATGAAATAATATAAGTATATCAAATAAAATAATATTTTTCTGAAATTATTTTCTTTAAGAGGTCGGGCAACAACTTGTACTTACTAATATTTTCTAAATTTGTTGTTAGATGAGCAGCAGTTGGTTGAAATCCAGGTCTTGGATAGTTAATTTTTTCTTCTTTTTCTGTTAATGAATAAGTTGGATCCTGAATTTAAAAAAAACATTAATTACATACGTAACTGTAAATCGCATTATATCACAATAGTATAATTATTTAATTGTATTTACTACCTATTTAGTTAAAAAATTGTTTTTTTTTTATGAATTTGAGGCAATTTAAAGCCTTGACACAATTTAACTTTTAGGTGCAAGTCGGTCTAATCCAGTGAAAATAAAATCGGTGTATAAATAAGAACAATAACACATAATACAAACATTAAAGCTAACTCAATTAGGTAGGTACTTGCCTAGTGCAAAAATCTTATTGACATCTTTTTCTGTGATCCTGAGACCTGGTTCCAAAGACTTGGTTCCAAAGCCGCCAAAATCTTCCAGTTACAAGTGTTTTTTTTTTTTAATTTCGTCAACTAGTTTTTATTTTTATTTTTTCTGAAAATTTTGTCAGTACATTTTATTTTTTTGTGTAATTTTTTAATCTAAGATGACCTTATGGTCCCAAAGGAAGACCAGCGCCGTTCGCAAGACCGACAGGTTGCTGATTTGCATAACTATATTTTATTAATATTTTAATTCTTTATTTTTATTTTTATCCATTGTTCTCATATTTCTCGGGGATAAATTTTTTTTTTCTTTCTTTACCTCAATTTTTAGGTGCCATTTTAACGTATATTTATACAAATCATAAACGGGCTGTATTATGATCAATAAAATGTAACTGCCACAATAACGTACATCGTACTACGTCGTTTTGGTCATTAATTGTACTTACTAAGTGCAAGAAAAAATAAGTGCCAAAAAAACGTAAATAGGATATTCGTTGTTTTGTCTGTTAAAAGTTTATATGAAACTGGAATATTATTAAACAATATAACATCCAGATTGACGCATAAACTTTTACGTCGTTATGGTTCGTGTAGAAATATGAATCTTTCAAGTAGAATATTAACAAAGAATAATGTTGCGGTTGATACGTTGTTGTGACCGTAAAAAATAGCAAAATTACTGCAAGTAATTTAATGGATTCCAAAATACGTTCATCTGGTTCTATTGAAGTTGCTTTTTATGTGATTTCGTTTTTTTGGAACTAGTGAAATAACAACTGTACAATTTTGTCCTTTTGTCAGTTCATGCAGGACCACATTTAGAACAGTTTTATGAAAAAAAACGATTTTCGAATTTTTTGATGTTACGTTCATCTGGCTCTTACACCGCGATTTGGCCAAAAAGGCAGAGAACTGAAGGAATAATTTCGATTCGGTTACCTTGTAGTGGTTACTATGCTGAATAAAAATCAGTTCAACAGTTTTTGAGATTTTATCTTTGAAATGACAATGTCTTATCTTTTCTAAGTTAGTTACGTTATTTTATTAGTTACAAACCCCTGATTACAGTTTTCTTTAATCCAGTATCGACGAATACACACAGAACAAATCAAAGCCTCTAATACCTCATTCATTTCACATCTCGCTGTGAAATGCTTCGTACATTTGCGAATCAATAACCGAATGGGATAGACAGGGGCACGAAATAACATATGCGGTACTTAAGGTAATGTCTCCACTGAATGGGCGACGTAGACAAGCTCGAGTGGCTTAATGGGCACGTTACCTGGTCATTGTTGTTGACAGAAGTGTATGGTTTGCTTGGTATGAGTACCTACTGATATATTGGTGTTGTATAGCTAAAAGTATCAAAGTAATAGGAAGAAATATTCGGCCTTTTTAACCTCCGACGTAAAAAGAGGGGTGATATAATTATAACTTTGACCGCTATGTGTGTCTATTTGTGTGTCTCATCTGTGGCACACGATTTGAATACGGTTTTTAAGAAAGAGATGAGGGTCTTTGTCTCTGGGATACCTTTGGGACACTTAATATAATAAATAAAAAATAAAACACTAGTTATTCGTAGACACTTTACTAACTTGTCTTGCTAACATGTTCAATATATAGTGTTTCTTCTGGTCTCTTTCATTTCATACAACTGAGAAGATTTCGCTTCACAAAATTTGTTTCACAAAACTTCTATTCCATTTCTATTCTGATAAATATGCCATACTCCTCAATGTCGGTTCGTCTTGGAGCGCTTTTAGTTCTTCTTCCCGGCGGTACATAATAATGTAGATCAGAAACAAAATGGCGATTAAGCCGAAAGCTGGTCTATGGTGGTCCTCCAAATACCATATTGCGAACGACATGATATTCATTTGTGGTCAAGTTTCACGGAAAAAACTATGATTTTTGTTGGTGAAATTCGGTGGTTTACTTCAATTTGACTGACGTAGGTACTAAATTGTCATTAGCTTTTTTTAATAGTTTTTTTTAGGTTGCATGTGTCACGTGTCAGTAATTGTTAGGTTTTATGACTTTCTAACCGGGATTCGACTTGTGGCATTCGAACATGGCGGATGTAGTCAATGTATAATTTTGCTATTTCTGTTTCTTTGGCTAGTTGAAGTATAATTTTGATAGTGTTTTATGCAGCGATTAACCTTAACAGTGAACAGTGATCACAAAATTCTATATTGCTCTCGTGTCTGACATTTTTAGGGTTCCGGAGCCAAAATGGCAAAAACGGAACCCTTATAGTTTCGCCATGTCTGTCTGTCTGTCTGTCTGTCCGTCTGTCTGTCTGTCTGTCTGTCTGTCTGTCTGTCTGTCTGTCTGTCTGTCTGTCCGTCCGCGGCTTTGCTCAGAGACTATCAATGCTAGAAAGCTGTAATTTTGCACGGATATATAGGTAAATTATGCCGACAAAACAGTACAATTAAAAATTCAAAAACTATTTTTTTTAGGGTACCTCCCATAGACGTAAAGTGGGGGTAATTTTTTTTTTCTCATCTAACCCTATAGTGTGGGGTATCGTTGGATAGGTATTGTAAAACCATTAGGGGTTTGCTAAAACGATTTTTCTATTCAACCATTTGTTTGCGAAATATTCAACTTTAAAGTTCAAATTTTCCTAAAAATCGAGCGTCCCCCCCCCTCTAAAATCTAAACTGGTGGGTCGAAAAATTTGAAAAAATTCAGAATGGTAGTCAGTATATCAAACTTCCAAGGAAAACTATAACGGCTAAGTTTGCTTGAGAATTATTAGTAGTTTATGACTAAATAGCAGCGTAAGGTATAAAATATACCTAAACTTGGAAGATTCCGTATAAAATACGAAATCCTTAGAAAAATATTACTTAATTTTTTCGTAATGGCTACGGAACTCTATTTTGGGCGTGTCCGACACGCTCTTGGCCGGTTTTTAATGCGCAATTTGTCTCCACGTGGTTTCTGGAATTTTACCATCAAGTTGCAAAAACTACAACTACCGAACAACGTCCCTCTCAAAGAGAGTACCTTGACACTGGCATAATTGTCCTAATGAAAAAAAAAAATGAAAATAATTTATTGCATAAAAAACTTATAAACAAGAGTCTACGGCTCTGGATCCTATGCTAGGAGTCCCTGTGTTACAGGATCCAGGTTGGAAATAAGACCAATTAATATAAGGACAGAAAGCCATATTTTAAAAGAGAAGAAGAAGAAGAAGACTTTCTAACCTGTTTTTTAATAATTTTGAGCAGTAAATTCTATGAAAGCAGAAATAAAGGAAGAAAAAACATTTATTTATAATACCTAAGTAAAATAGCACGTAATTTCTTATAATGAGAATATAAACATATAGATGCTGTTTATGTTATATTATATATAACTAGAGACCGGATAATATGCATTTGCATATTTGCATATGCATTTGCATATTTAAGCCATTTTCAGCGTTACTAGCATATTTTTCCTAAGAGCTAGTGATGATGCATATTATCGCTATAATTTCTAATATTTTTGAGTGCAGCGCACTCAGTAGCCGCGCGTCTTTTGTTTTGGTACGATAATGAAATGAAAGAGACAAATAATCGTTGCGCTCGCCTACCGCACTACTCCTTCCTCCCAACTATTATGCATGAAGGGGCTCCTAGACGGGCCATATTTTCACGAAAATGTATAGCTGCAATAGTGTGGCCGGCAGCATCAGCCAGCATTTACGGCCAGACCATGCAACACTCGGCAATATTTTTAGTATGGCCGGGATATATTGTCACATATTTTTAGTGTTGCCGATGAATGTTTAGGATTTCAGACATATTTCCGGAATAATCGCTTTGCAATCGAAAATACTGCAATATTTCTCAGCCACTTTTATGGTTGTCTCGCCATACGGCATAAGTGCGTCTCCTTCTTATGCTACGTGAAGTTTGCCGCGATTCGTTCAAGTAGCATAGCTATGTTCGTGTTTGTTTCTGTTTAGTTTTAATGGCAGCAAAGTAAATACGGACATCTAAATTTTTTCAAAAATGCTTTCTTTACAAAAAAATACTTATTTTAACCATACCTAAGTAAGTACTTAAGTTCGGACATAAGGTCTCCCCCCAGAGCACCATTGCGCCCTGTCTTCGACTAGACGCAACCAGCTTCTATCAGCAGCCTTTCGCATCATGCTTATTGAAATAAGGTCGAATCCACATTTTTCTTTTTTTTTTTTTGGTTTTGATTTTGCTTTTAAAATAATGTAAGCTGCTGCAACGCGTTGAGTTCGTCAGCCATAGTAGCGATGTATGTAGCCCATGTAAAGACAAAATAATGAGCCATATACTGCTGCAGAAATATTGCCGAGATATACATTTTCCAGCCATATGCTGCATTAAAATGTTTTTTGTATTGTCGGGATATAGTCTGAAATGTTGTAGCCACATAATTCATCAAAAGTATAGCCCGTCTAGGAGCCCCTTAAAGGTACTTTCATTGTTGAATCGCGTGCTCATTGATCTGCATTTAAAGTTTTAAAGTAATAAAGTAAAACTTAAAACAAGTATTTACTAACAATCAACTGAAATCTAAAGGAATAATATGTATAAAACAAAAAAAAATAGTCATTTAATGTTGCATATTCTATCAGTTTTCGTGCATATTTCAAGCATTTTTCATGCATATTTGCATGCATATTTCAAGCTTTTTATGTTGCATATAATCCGGTCTCTATATATAACCTAACCAACAAAAAGTTGGAAAACCCCCGACTTTGTCACTTCAAAGCTAATATCTCAAAAACGGCTGACCGATTTTAATAAAACATGTCTATGCATTCAAATCGGTCTGTACCCGTTTAAGAGCTACGGTGCCACAGACAGACAGACATAAATACACATAGCGGTCAAAGTTATAAAACCCCTATTTACCTAACTTTATGTACTATTTTACACACGGCCTGTATATTAATCTAAGATAATCATAGCTATGGCCATATATTAATTAATTATGGATAAAACTGCCTCAGACTTCACTATAATATTCAGCTTCAGAGAATGTCGCAAAAGTCTCCGCTGAAGTTTTGATCACGGCAAGCATCCTTCTTCAATACTTAATTACCTAAGTGTGAGGACATAATTAAATTAAAGACTTTAAGAAATTCGCTAAACTTTCCGTCTAAGACTAGAAAATAAAGTTCAACGGCTCAGACAGTTCGTCTACCTTCCTTCTACTAAATCTATTGCATTATAAAAGCTTTTAAGCGCACCTCGTCGTATCACAAAATATATATGCACATTTTTGCTACTTATATTTTAAACGACTGTACACGAAAATTTGAACAGTACATTTTTAATGGGTGTGTAATGTTTGGCATAAGAACGATTTGTGAATTTTAATTTCTCATACTTAACACAAATATCAGAATTTCGATATATCGAAATATTGAGAACATATAAAAACCATATGCAAATAAAAGAAATGCCAAATTTCTCAAATCAAATCATATTATTCAATTAGCATAATTGTCTTTTCAACTAGCGTAATACGTCAGTACCTACTCTACTATTATATATTCTGTGATGCATACTAAAGTACTCAAGATTACTATTTGGAGTCTTTTTGTATTTTTTATTACAACTCCAAATTTTTGTTTCTTTTACGGTCATCCCGTGAAAGTTTATATTATATTATACACGAAAACACAAGCCGAAACATGACTGCACAGAAAAACCAGAAAAAATAGACCAGCGCTGGGAATCGAACCCAGGTCCTCAGCATTCCGTGCTGCGTGCTATTCCCCTACACCACCGCTGGACCAAATAAACTAGCTGTACTAAAGTACTGTGTAATAACCAGGCTATACTAGATAATAATAATAAATAAAACAAGTCAAATCATAAGAAAGTACATAATCGATATATAAGTAAACATTAAGGTAATATAATTCGATTGCACCGTAATGCATCCTTAGTGGAGCCTAAATTGTTTTTGAAAGCCGACGGATTTGAGATCGTCTGGAAGATTTAGGGGATCCAACTAAGTTGCTTAAGCTTGTTTTGGTTTGTTATTTAATAGGGGAGGGAGCTGCAATACAAAAATAAGGACCCCCCTATACTATATGAATCGATGTTTGAGTAGATATAAGTAATATAACCTAACAAAGAAGAAGTTTGGAAAACCCCCGACTTTTTTTATGGTATAGGGGGCAAACGAGCAGACTGATCGCCTGATGGTGTGCGATTACCGTCGCCCATGGACACCTGCAACACCAGAAGAGTCACAAATGCGTTGCCGGCCTTTAAGGTAGGAGTACGCTCTTTTCTTGAAACCTTGAAGGTGATATCGGTCCGGGAATACCGCAAGCGATAGTTGATTCCAGAGTTTTGCTGTGCGAGGCAAGAATTTTCTGGAGAAACGCACAGTTGAGGACCGCCAACCATCTAAATGGTGAGGTTGGAATTGTGGTCGCGTGGGTCGGTGGCGAAATGATGCGGCAGGAATCAACCCGAATAACTCCTCGGAGTACTCCACGTGGTACATGCGATAGAGGATGCACAGTGAAGCTACATCTCTACGCAGCGCCAAAGAGTCAAGTCGATCAGAAACTTGTTGGCAGCCGACTATTCGAGTCGCTCTCCGTTGTATGCGGTCCAGACGGAGAAGCTGGTACAGGGGAGCCCCTGCCCACAGATGAGAGCAGTATTCCATATGTGGGCGAACCTGCGCCTTTTAAAGCTGGAGGCGGTGGGCCGGGGTGAAATACTGTCTCGATCTGTCACTTCAAACTCCTTCTGACTCTCTGACTTTCGCTTGAAGCAAATTCTACGCATTCTTTTATTCTACAAAAATCTATACAGATTTAATTGCACGCGCACAATTTAAAACCGCAAAATGGTTAGCCAAGAAACAGTGTCTAAACTGAATGCTTTATCAGAGTCCAGAGCACTAAACCTAGAATTTATAGGAGCGATCTCTAGAAGGCTAATAGCATTATTTGCAAATGCAAATCAGCTGGAAGTACATCCGTATTAAGTAAAACTAACTGCGGGCCAAGTTCGGAGATGTAAATGAGGCGGTCGTGGATCCATACTGATATAGATACGGAGTAGCGTAGATTTGTGACGGCACAGAGTTTTCCTTGATTATGAGAATGTCACTCATTTTGTTTGAGAACGATAGTGCTGGCTATCTGAGTATAAACTCATGTAGATTCAGAAACGGTGAATATTCGGGCAGTCATTATTGTCTTTCTAACGGAATTAAGAATAAATCTTTGGCATTGTAATTATAACACACGAAATAACACTTTAAAATACGACGCGCAAACAACGTTAAATTTAAACTTTGACAGCAATAGACAGATGACATATTGTGATGAATTTATTGTGTAAGTGTAAGTTTTCGGTTACAAAATACGTCTCGCTCGATCGCGTTTGCGTTAAAATCTCAATTTGTATGGAAACACGAACAGCGCCGCCTCTAGCGCTACGTTTGCGGTCTTCGTGTTTCCATACAAATTAAGAATATAACGTGAACGCGATCGAGACGTATTTTGTAACTGAAAACTTACACTAAGGGTACAATCCAAGAAATTGGTTCATTGCATTTCCGCAATATGGCTAGGTTTTTTTACGAGTATAATTCTGGTCAGCCTTTAAATTATCTTCCCCAATCCCGTATCTATTTGCGGCTCTTCTCTAACTACAGATGAATTAATGCGCACACGTTAGTCTGCTACAGAATGAAAATTGTCCGTGTCTCTGGGAAAATTTCCGTACTTTCGTCTTCTGAAACTAACTTTGTGTGAAGCGCAGATGATTATGATACGGGTTTGTTGAGAAAGTCGTGACCAGGTTTAGTTTAAAGGCGTATTCAAAAAAAGTGTACCCACCCCTTCCGGTTTTTTTGAAATTTTGGGAAATTATATGGTTTTTCCTACTCAGAATCAAGAGCACAATCGATTTCGATCGTTTCAAAAATGGCCTCAGTTTTTCATACAAAATTTTATGACTCAGTTTTGTCACGCCCATATTGAGTAAGTATATTATGAAAAAAAACGTCGCAAAACTGACATCTTTTGCAGGTGGTAGGACCTTGTGCAAGGTCCGCCCGGATTGCTACCACCATCTTGCTCGCTAATCCTGCCGTGAAGCAGCAGTGCTTGCACTGTTGTGTTTCGGCGCGGAGAGTAAGACAGCCGGTGAAATTACTGGCACTTGAGGTATTCCAACTTAGGCCTCTAGGTTGGCAACGCATCTGCAATACCCCTGGTGTTGCAGATGTTTATGGGCGGTGGTGATCTCTTAACACCAGGAGACCCACTTGCTCGTTTGCCTTCCAGTCGAATAAAAAAAAAAAAAAAATCTTTTTGGGGGACATTTTTTTAAATTATCAGAATCGACCGTGCTCTTAATTCTGAGTAGGAAAAACCATATTTTTTCCAAAATTGCAAAAAAATAGTTACACTTTTATTTGAAACGCCCTGAAACGTTTGTAAGTCTAAAAAGTTGCCAAACTACCACGCATATACTCCTCCATTGAATAGCCTTATCCGCCAAAAAGTCAAAAAGTTTTTTTTTTAATCGTGAATATCTACGGTCATCAACTCATCAGCATATTCTTCCGAAGTTTATTAAAGATCTTTGATGCCATGCCGAATACGCTTTTAGAAAGTAATGCTGTTTTGTGTGGTATTTTGTTAATTTAAAATTTCTGGCTAGCACTTTAAAAAAAAACTTAATTAAGTACCTAGACCCGTACATAAGTAAGTAGTAGCCGCTGTAACTCACCTACTATTGCATAAATCCCCAGTGAGTGGCTAGTGGCTTATTAAGTCTAATCTTTGTTTGTTTAAAATGCATAGCATAGCAACTAACCCCCTTATTCATAAACGACAATCAAACCTATTTTAGTTAAAATTCCGCTAAAATTCGTTTGTCCTTATCTGTCACTTCGACATTTGTATTTGTTAGAAAGGGACAAAGCATTTGTTAGTTAACATAGGCTTGTTAAGTTTTATGAATATGGGGGTTAGTATAGCCAATGAGGGTTTTCACAGAGGCGAAATATCGCGAGATGGCGTTAGTATCGTGAGGTTTGTTTGACGTTTGCTTGCGATTGGCTCATTTAGCTATTTAACCAATCACGAGCGCGAGGCAAATAACAAACAGACCTCATTTACACACAATGCATATCATCATCATCATCATCATGTCAGCCGAAAGACGTCCACTGCTGGACATAGGCCTCCCCCAAGGCTCTCCACTCAGACCGGTCTTGTGCTTTTCGATCCACCGCGATCCCGCGATCTTAGCCAGGTCGTCGCTCCATCTTGTTGGAGGCCTACCGACAGCTCGTCGACAGCAGGACTGATGGCCGATGGGGTCAGAAGGTTCTCGAATGGCGTCCGCGGACCGGAAGGCAATGCACATAACACGAAAATATTCACCAATATCCGACTTACTATATCACCAACACGCCATCAGTCTCAAGCACCGTATCGACTATCAAAACGCTCGACAAATCGTCAGATATGATTCTCAAGGTTCGACTCCCAGTCGTGCACAGCGATTGAGCATTTAGCTATGCAAATCGGTTTCCGATAATACCGTGTCCTTAGACCGTCTGCGGGCTCTGAACATGTATTAGGAAATCGCGGAAAAGTACACAGATTATTTATTACTGCAGTACTGCAAAATTTTGCAGAAGCCGTGGTGGCCGAGTGGTTTGACCTATGGCCTCTCAAGCAGAGGATCGTGGGTTCAAACCCCGGCTCGCACCTCTGAGTTTTTCGGAATTCATATGCGAAATCACATCTGAAATTTACCACGAGCTTCACGGTGAAGGAAAACATAACGTTTTAAACTTTCGTGATTCTCACTCATAGTCAAAATATCATAACGGGACTTATCACGCTATTTTACACAAGTAATATTTACCTCGACGTTTCGGCAACATTACAGTTGCCTTGGTCACGAGTAGACTGAAGTTTGGGGTGTCAAGTCCGCCTAGCAGCGCGAGTTCTTCGAACTACCCGCACTTGATCACTAATAGTACCGGCACTCGTATCACGAACTACCCGCACTTCTTGACACCCCACACTTCAGTCTACTCGTGACCACGGCAACTGTAATGTTGCCGAAACGTCGAGGTAAACATTACTTCTGTAAAATAGCGTGATAAGTCCCGTTACGGTATTTCGACTATGCAGGAAAACATCTTGAGGAAACCTGCACAAACATGCGAAGCTATTCAATGGTGTGTGTGAATTTCCCAATCCGCACGGGGCCTGCGTGGGAACTACGGCCCAAGCTCTCTCATTCCGAGAGGAGGCCTGTGCCCAGTAGTGGGACGTATATAGGCTGGGATGATGACTGCAAAATTTCTACGAATTTTTCTTAATAACTTTCGTCACAAAACGGATACATCCATACAATACTTCAGGGACACATCTGGAGATCCTGTTCTTCCAGCTCGCAATCAAGGACTGAGTCTACCTTTCAAATTTTGTTGAAATCGGAGAAATAAACTCAGGGTAAAACGGTCGATAGAAATGCCCTTATATTTCCCCGAAAGCTATTATACTCGAATTATACTACTGTTAACATTCTGTATACTACATTATCGCACAATGATTCCTTTATTAATATTAATAGCTCGGCTGCATTTTATAGGAAGCCATTTTCCTCGCAGACTGCGGCGAGGAGTGTCTGAAGCAAAATCCGTGTCTATTTTATTAACCCCTGACGCAAAAAGGGGGTGTTATGTTATAAGTTTGACCGCTATGTGTGTCTGTCTGTCTGTGCACCGTAGCTCTTAACCGGTGGACCGATTTGACTGCTGTCTTTTTATTTGAAAGCAGGTTTTCTAGCGATGGTTCTTAGATATGTTTCTTCAAAATTGGTTCATTCGTTTTTGAGATATATATTGAACTTAAAAGTGACAAAGTCGTGGGCTTTCTAACTTTTTGTTGGTTAGATTATAGATAGTGTATCATATTGTAGTAGAATCCATTTTAACGCATGGTAAGGATAATTATATGACTCTAACTAGCTTTTGCCCGCGGCTCCGCCCGCGTGGTACCTACCTATTCGGTTATCGCACGCTGTTCCAACGGAAGACCAGCAGCGTCGGCCGCAAGGTTGACACCATGCTGAGTTGGGACCATTTTGTGACAAAATTTGTATTGTATTGTAATGTATTGTAACTCTTTATTGCTATAATGATTTCCTTTTACTTGTCTTCCTCTTTAATTTGTAAAATTTCACGAATAAATGTTTTTCTTTCTTTCTTTCTTTTTTTCCCTCGGGAACTGTGCATTTTTACTGTGGATAAAAAGTAGCCTATTTCACTCTCGGGCCCATAAACTATCTCTATGCCAAAAATCACGTCGATCCGTCGCTCCGTTACGGCGTGAAAGACGGACAAACATACAAACACACTTTCGCTTTATAATATTAGTATGGATAGCCAATGTCTTGACTCTTTCTTCCTCAGGCTTTAAAGAATACCAGTCCTACTCAGGGTATTCTGTATTTTCCTAAGGTATTTTCGGCATAACATTATTCCCAAATCGTAAGATGTGGATGTTGTAAGAGACGACTGAGGATAATATAGGATAAGGTAAACCATAGGTAGGTAGTAGTATACCGTGCAATTGAAGTTATAACAAGTATGTAATTATAAATGTAAAGAAAACTACAACTGGTTCCAAAAAACCTCTGTCTAGAAGAACCTGGCAACAGACTCAAGGAGTAATGTACGAATTAACGACGACCAGATGGCCTAGTGGTTAGAGAACCTGACTACGAAGCTTGAGGTCCCGGGTTCGATTCCCAGCAGGGGGAGATATTTTTATATGAATAATACGAATGTTTATTCTCGGGTCTTGGAAATTTAATATTATTACGTATTTAATTTTTTATTTTTCTATGTAAGTATGTTTATCCGTTGCCTAGTGTCCTTAGTACAAGCTTTGCTTGGTTTGGGACTAGGACAAAATTGGTGACAAGTGTGCCATGATATTTTATCTAAGTCAAGCTTCTAACTATTTGGACTTATTATTTAAATAGACTTTAGAAAACAAACATTAAACTGTTTAAGTACCCGAATTTTAAACGTGGTATGTTTGGGCAGGAACTTAAGTAGTTATTAAAATATGCATCAACTTTTTGTAAACTTTTCACTGTAATCTCTTGCGACTTTTTCCCGTGGTTTTTTTCCCCAGAAAATATCGTAGCGTAAATACGAGAACAAATAAAAAGTTTTGATGTTTCCGAAAGATTTCTGATAAGGGTGGGACCGCAAGTGTTGAGATTTGTTCAAATTGAAATGTTATCCCTTAGGTTTAGATGGAATATTATCTCTGGGAACTTTTGTTGTGGGGAACTTTTTAAAAACTTTGCAGTTTGGAAGGTTTCTGTTTGAAAAAGATTTTGTCAGGATTGGATTAGGAGTTTTCTTCAAGTAATTGGGGGATTTTTGGCTTCCTGTGAGAAGTTACAATTAAGATTTTTGATGCTCCTTTAATACTTAGACGTATTAAAAATTCGATCTTCCTAGCGTGACAAGAGAACTTTATTCGAGATATTTTTGATTCTGGTTTTCGTCATTGACGTCAGATATAATAATAATTAATTGATTAATGCATTAACTACTTCACGTACTACAGTCAACTACACAACTACAAAGATAATGATACGATCAGTTACAAAAATAATTAAGAGTAAATGTGTAACACGCTTTAGATCGTGTAAGTATTAATCTTTATAGTTGATTAGGTAGGTACCTATACCATTTTACTTATCTAGCGGATCAAAGGTTTGTATTACGTGCATTACGTTGTTTTTTGTTTCTTTTTCCTTGTAGGTACAATTTATGCGTAAGTACTTACTTAATATCTTACAGGAAAGGCAAATCCTCACTTATTTATATTTATTTCTCTTTTTTTTTCTCCACGTTTGTTCTTAACAATGAATCTTATGTTCATGATAATGGTATCTACTGTTGACTGTAACACAGTGAAAACTAACACAGTCTCCAGGGTTCATATTGTAATTATACATGTGTTTTGAACAATAAATATTTATTATTATTATTATTATTATATTTAGAAAAATTATCAAAATTTTCAGCTGTCGTCTGCGACATCGTCTGCGACTATTGATGTTCATTAATATCATTATGAAGAGATCAGTATAGATCTGTACTGAGCGCTAGTATTATCTCGAATGCTTAAATAAATGTGATAAGATTGTTTAGCTTGAATAAGCGGCCGGTTAAAAACTATGAATCATAAAAAAATACTGAAGTAGTCGGGTAATCAAAAACAGCGAAAAACACAAATCTTGAAACTATGAATCATAAAAAAAACACTCCAGCAGTCAAGTAATCAAAAACAACGAAAAACACAAATCTTGAAAACAGCGCCACCTACCTTATCTCCATCGAACTTCTCAGTCGGCTCGTCGTATATGCGCACATCGCGTTTCTCTCGCGATCCACGCCGCCCCACTAATGGAGTCTGAGGAGGCGACACTAGCGCCACGCTGTTCCTTGCGCTCCCTGGCGGAGACTTTATGAACTCGATTTTGCCGCCTTCTACGCAAATATTTGGCGTCAAGGGGTAAATTGGGGACATGGCGACATTCGTGTTCGCTAAGTGGTTGTAGTTGTATAACTGATTGTCCTCTAGAGGGAGCGACTTTGGTTTGTTTTTCTTTCTGTATGTAGAATCGTAGGCGAGGACCTGGGTTTTCTCCTCAGGGTGGATCTGACGAGCCTTCCCGGGTGGACGGTCGGGTGGTTCTGGAGAAATGCTGCCTTCTGCCTCAGGACTTTCATTTCTGTCGGCGTTAGATGTCCTGTAACAATGGAAATACTGCCTCAAGTATTTTACTAATACACTCTCGTTACTTTAGCAGCTCATTGGAATTACTAAAATTATTATTTTTTTGCGCTTGATAGCTTTTTGCTGATATCCTATAGGTAATCAAATTAAATTAATGCCATAAAACTAAAAGTTGTTATTTTAAACTTAGTGCAAACATAATTATGAAACAAACACTAACAAATAAATCCTAAGCACAGCAAAGTGGCGCCAAGTTCAGTTACAAGTAAGCTACAAGCAGCGCGCGTTTAAGAAACTAGTTAAATAACTCGTCGCTAGATGGCGCTGCTCTTCGTGCGCACTTTGATTTTAAACATTATTCTCTTTTTTTCGTTAATTAATAGCGTTTTGAAAAGTTTTTATCCACAAATACCTTGTAAATACTCTACCACGTCGATCAACAACAAAATAATGTCGATAATGTCCGATTTTTTTTAAGTTTTCATACAAAACCACATACTTGTTCTACATCGCGCTTACGAAGTTTTCTTATCGTTCAGTATATATACGGTTGCGCTGCCGTATTCTGACGGAGGTGTATTCTTTAGTGTGATGCCACTACTGTCCGTATAGATCGCTAGCATTAGTTAGAAGATCTACCAACAGCTCGTGACGTCACGCGCTCGTTGCCAGGCGACGCTCCTTGTAACGTGCGCTGCGGACGATCGCCCGCGCGGCTGCGACGTCTTAGCGGCGCATTTTCCTTGGGCGGCCTTCCACATAACCTTACGCGGTATTAGTTACACGATAGCTTAGCTCCGGTTAAATTCGAGCACTTCCATATCTATGGCGGCGAGGAAACTCGATTGCCAGCTTTTTGGAAAATTATAAAAAGAAAACAATAATAGCTTTATACTTTTTCTTACAGTGAAGTAATCGTTAATTGCTTATCTTTCGGGAACCAACTCAATTTTTCGATATAAAAATTATCATGTGCTTCCCAAGTTTCAACTTTTTGCTGTCCGGAATTTTTTACCAGCCAGGGGGCATCCATGGACCTCCATGTTTAAAATAAAAAATAAAATATTTCAGCGATTTCAAAACCTCGCGAGGTCAACAGCGCACAAGGCCTAGTAAGTAGGTAAGTACCTACCTAATAATGAACAGACAGGTAAATATCAGAAGGTAGGTACTTATAATGTTGATCTCAGCTACTTTATGATTACGATCTTAATCTTAAGACCAACACAGTAGCAGCGAGTTTGTTGACTTAACGTTAAGCAGGTAGTTATATTATTTTAGAGTAGACTTAGGCAGAGTTTTCCAAACTACTTATGCAGTTTTCATTATTTACTAGCTTTTTCTCGCGGCTTCGCCCGCGTGGAATTCGGTTATCGCGCGCTGTTCCTTTTTCCGTGAACTTCATTTTTCCGGGATAAAAAGTAGCCTATACCATTCTGGCCCATAAACTACCTCTATATAGGGTCTCATAACTCTATATGAGACCTTTTAGGTACCTACCTAATACAAGCAAAGCCCAGTAAATAATAAAGGCTAGATATCTTGATTTATTACAACGTCAGCTGACTTGAGAACTAATATAAATTACAGATTATACGAGACATAAACGTCAAGTTTTACAATTTCATTTGAACACTTCCTTATCTTCTCCGTTATCACTTGAAAGCTCTCAAAATAAGGCTCGGCGATTAAATAAACTGTAAATAAGGATTTAGAGCTTTGAGATAAAGTTTGAAGTTGTTAAGTGACTTTGTAAATCCTGTTTAAGGGTTTAAGTCGAAAGATAGTTAGGCGGTACTTATAAATACTCAGACTGAACCGTAAAGGCTTGTATGTACAGTCACCAACAAAGCGTACACAAAAACTGATACGACTTTATTTCGAAGAGTAAAGGGTAGGGTGGGTCGAAAAAAAATTTTTTTTTTATTTTCTTAGCATGGATGGGGGTAGAATTTGTACCTTATGAAAAAAAAATTAAAAAAAAAATTACTTAATATTTTGAGGTGGCCCACTCGCTTTTAAAATTAATAAATTTATCATATGTAGCATAAGCTAGTAAATACATAAAATCAACTAGTCGTAAATATTTTTTTATAAAGATTTAAATCTCAATAGTTTTTTTTATAATAAAGGCCCTTACAGTCGTGAGGTAACTTTACAATTTGCCTTTATCAAATGCGTAAGTACCTACATACAGCGAAAAAAATTTTGTGAAGCACTAAAAGTTATCGTTCCAACATAAACAGCGTGCCAGTGGCTCCAAAGAGTGTCGCTTTCCTATACTTTGAAAGGAATTTAGGGTTTCAGGCTCCACGATATGGCTTAACTTTTAATAGAGTTAAGAAAACTTCCGAGTTTAAGTTCTGTATATATGCATTAGTTTATAAAGCAATATAGAAGTTTCTAGAGTGCTGTGTACTGTGAAGTTGTAAAGAAATGGCTCGATGTAGTTCTCAGTTAATAGGTTTGTCCAAAATATCTTTATTTTTTATACTAGGTAACTTAGATAAGTAGGCCAGGGTAGGGTAGGGGTTAGGTAGTAGGGTGGGGGGGGTAGGTAGGTAGGTAGGGTGTTGGGTTAAATCTTGCAAGGCCATTTTGACATACTTCCAGTGGTCGGATGGACTTGAATTTTTTGGGATAGTTATACATACATAAGTATGTATTTTGATAGTTTAGTGGGGTAATTTCAATATTTAAAATACCAATTGACATACCTATCCAAACCAAATACAGCTTCTTCTTTTTCTTCTTCTTTGCCCCATCCCACTTTAAGTGGGGTCGGCTCTCGTAATCTTGAGGCGCCAAGACATTCTGTCTTGGGTTGTCGGGTCGGGTAAATTATTATTAGCAATAAGTTTCCTCATACTGGTCCACCAGGTTGACGGGGGGCGTCCCCGGCCTCTCTTATTCTCCGGCAGGCATAACGCTTTCTGGACCACGTGTTTCTGATCTCTACGCATTACGTGGCCGTACCACCTCAGTCGATTTTCCGTAAGTTTCTCGGGTATAGGGGCTATCTTGAAGCTGCCACGTACATATTCGTTCCGGACTTTATCCAATCTTGTTACCCCTCCCGACCATCTCAGCATTTTCATCTCTGCAGTATGCAGTTTTTGTACATCCGTCTCTTTCACCGTCCAGCATTCGGAACCATACAGCATCGCTGGTCTCACCGCCATTTTGTACACTTTGCCTTTAGTGCGAATGGGCATTTTTGAGTCACAAAGGATTCCGGTTAAAGATCGCCATTTTTGCCAGGCTACGCTAACTGTGTGCTACGTCTGGTTCCACGCCCGCGCTAGCAGCAATTACTGACCCCAGGTATTTGAACTGCGTTACTTTCGGTACCGGTGTTGCGTCGGGGTAACAGATCGAAGCCGTATTAGTGGAAGTAATATTGCCAAACCAAATACAGCGTGTATTTTTAATACTACCTCAAACTTTAAGGGCAGTTAGTGAAGGCCCTAATAATCACATTTTATTATGTTTTAGTAAAAAAATTAAACTTATTATTTTCCTTACAAAATTAATTAGCACGCAATGTATCGTTACGCGATACTACTTTGTTTTTATTCAAAACGTCGCACTTCTTGACGTGACAGCTGTCACAGAATGCTTCTCTCTTCTTGTACGCATTACATTGCTGCTCGAAAATATTTCAAAAATTAATTACGCTCTGTTAGTTAATTCTAAATTAACAATTTGTTTTGATATCGGTTCACATCACTTAAATCTTCGTCTGGTTACAGTTTGAGGTAGTATCAAAAATACACGCTATATAGATGACGTTAGTATTCTGAGGTTGTATTTGACGTTGCGGCCTTGCTATTGGCAAATAAAATAACTAATTGAGCCAATTGCAAGCAAGACTCACGATAGCCATCTAGCGGAATTTCGCCTGTCTTTTAGCCCTCATTCCGTCCCCGCGATTACGAATTTCCGAAGCTACCGATTAATATGATATACGACAAACAAACAGGACAACTAAGAGGCTATCCATCTTGCTTTACATCAAAGACATTGCCAAATAACTGTCATCCGAACCCAAAACGACGATTTAAACATAATAAATTATGGAATTAATCGCATAGTTAACGAACGTACAATTTTATTATGTCCTATTTCATTCTCCAGCGTTTTGAATGTAAACTTTATCTGACGCAGTTTAGGCTTGATTTTCAAAAACTATACCATTTTTTTTTAGTCAGTCACGTTATATCATCAAAGGGACAAAGGATGTAATTCCGTTAGTTAATCCTTAAATATAGACTTTATTATGAAAGCTTTTAATTTTAATTTCAAATGAAGCTTGAAATCAAATAAAACTTTATGAAAATATGTGAGCGAGTTTGGGTTTGAGATTTTACACTTAGTTTTGGTCTCATTAAGGTTGGATTTGAAATGAGCGAAAACTGTTACAGAAGATCATATGCTTCTCATGTCGAATTAATATGTGGAAATCATATGTAATATGGGATTTAACAGCAACTTGCGTGTGAATTAGTGTTTGTTTTGATTTATTAGGCGTTGAGCTATTTATTACACTAAATAATTGTATGTTTTGAAAGTAATATATTTTTATTGATGTTATTTGTAGCTACATATTGTAAAGTAAGTAAATCTTGTAGCAAAGACAACATATCGCACTCTTAGATAAAAGTATTGATATACTAAATAGTCCACCATTTTCCAGATGTTCCAGAAATTGAATGTCGTCTAAATCAAAATAAATAAATATGAAAAAAAAGTACTTGGATTTGAGAAATAATTTATATACAGAAATGAAGCTGGAGAAAAGCTTAATAAAACAAAACAATAAAATTAATATAAGTTAACAAATTATTTTGAGTTGATATACCTAATCTTGTTCTAGGAGTGCGTATATACTAGCTATTTTGCACTTTAGACAGCTTTAGTAAGCTAAAAGTTTAATTTAGACAATAGGTATCTTAGGCCGTTTTGCAGGAAAAAACAAGATTGTCATTAAACCTGGTTTAAATGTGATAATTCCTTATATCTACTTATACATATTTTTCAGCTAATAAACTGAGTTTTACAAGTCACGAAGTTACAATTGGTAACCTTTGAAGTTATAATACATAAATTTAAGTAATATAGGTACTTACATACTTCGTAACTTTTCATTCGCGTAATAAATTTTATCTTTACCTTCAATAAAAGGGGAACATGAAACCTTCAAGTGTTGGATAAAAGATAGAGATAAAGAAAATCACTGCGTGAAAATTCGTAAAACTGACTTATCTCGTTCCTGTGCCGCATAATTCTACGGTTTAGAAAGGTTTCAGAAGGACTGGAAAAGTTTTTAAGGGTGGGTTAGTATGGACTTTCAGAATGAAGAATATATCTGAATTGAACAAAAAAACTAAACCGTCGCAATAATTTCCTCAGTCCATCCATTTGTCCGAAACCGTTCCATCAGCGGCCGCTTGTTTGCACAGAACTTTATTTAGTTCTCTATATACGTCCCTGGCGACGGCAAGGAAGCAGTAACTTCAAACCATATTATATTCTACAGTCTAGAAGTTAAGGTAAAAAGTGCTGTGAAGAAGCAACTGTGACATCAGTTTCAAACAAGTTCGAAGATTTCGTCACCAAGTTTTTTTTGACGTGCTCCGTCCGATGCACGTAAAATGCGAACTTAGAGGAAGTTGAACAGCTTTTAGCTGTGGTTTTGCTCGCTAAAAACTCTAATACCCCTCGAATTTCATTGGTAAAAAATTACAGCATTCAAGTCGCGTTTGTTTCAAAAAATACATTAATACAAGCCTGATTCAATCGTATCTGTGTCTGGACAAAGGAGAAGTTGCTTGCCGTGGCATTACGCTGAATGGGGACTTATTTTTTTTTTTTTTTTTTTTTTTAATTTAGCGTCATGTATGTCCTGTATTTGTTCTATGTCTATTTTTAAGGCGTTAAATGTATTTTCTTTCTTTCAAATTATTAAGAATTTAAGTAAACCATGGTTTTAATTTTGCGTTGTTCTTTTTTTTGTTAAAATTGCTAAAAGTGGCTCCGAAGCGGTAACGTTTCGTGTGCCTTGCCTACCCATTTGGGAATACAGGCGTGATGTAAAAAAAAAAAATAATTATATCTGTTTATTTCATAACAATTTTATAATTTATTACATAATATACCTAGCTAATCTTTATTTTTAAAGATTCTAATTGCTAGGCTATGAGTTGCCCTTAAGCAGATTCTTAATTATGTTTTTTATGTTCTTAGGATTGCTAGTTATGTTTGTGTGTGTGTATAAAAAAACGTCCGTGCAATATTTTATGTCTCTAGACCTAGACTAAGACTGATCCGGTGGGAACAACGGGATAAAAAGAAGCCTAAAGATCCAGCTATCTATATGGATTATGATGGATGTAAGGTACTTACGTAGATCTTACTTCAAATCCACACATACACACCTTCATGCACATACACACTTTCGTATTTATAATGTTAGTAAGTTTATAAGTGTTCAGCATGGTACAGTGGATCAGTTTTCAAACAGATAAAGACGCCAGGAGACTTCAAAGCGCTGTCCGCGCAGCTTGTCCAAAATGTCAATTACTCGCTCCCGAAATACGGCATCAGAACACTCATGCGCCGAATTTTTGTTCTAATATTATACATATGTTTATCATCGTCATCATCATATCAACCGTAAGACTCCCACTGTTGGACATAGGCCTCCCCCACAGACCTAAGAGCTTCAACTGGAAGCGGCCGGCATCCACCGTGACTCTCTGTTTTGACATAGTATATATAAGCTAAAGCAGTACGGAAGCTACGAACAAATAGATCGAAACGAACACACTCACACAGACGCGCGCTCTACACGGCCTCTAAGGGGGTCTCGCGGTGCAGCTTCATAGCTTCCATACTGCTTTAGCTAATCTATATATACTTACTGTGGTTTTGACCAAGTCGTCATCCATCCCATTGGCTGAGTCTTGTTGGTTTTATATTAGCACGATTTAAGGGATAAGTTCGTCTTTGTATTTCTTTTTTTAGGATTCCGTGCGTGAAACTAAACATCTAACATCTGGTAGCATGGTGTACGGTTGTGTTGCTCTGAAGATGAGCTCTGGTTGAGTTTGAAACGCGTCAGTGTAGTGTGGTAGTAGTGGTGCTGATAGATGGGTTTATGGGTTTATGGGTGATTTGTGTGTGTCCTTGTAGTGTGGAGGTGGCGGAACTGCATGAACACGCATAGGTATTTTGCATAAACTTATATACTTAGCTATCATAAGGTCGCGGGTGAGCAAAGAAATTATTTTTGTTCATTGATATGGACCTCCGCAAAGTAACGCCTGATTTTATAAATTGCGTAAATCGCTGTTACTTTTTTTTGTAATTACAAAGCAAAGTTACAAAATTATCTGAGTTTTTTTTTATCGTCATGTCTAAAGAGGTTTTTGGATCACTGTAGCAGTAGTTACTTAGAAGTTACTGGCACTTGAGGTATTCTAACTTAGGCCTCTAGGTTGGCAATGCATCTGCAATACCCCTGGTGTTGCAGATGTTTATGGGCGGTGGTGATCTCTTACCACCAGGAGACCCACTTGCTCGTTTTCCTTCCAGTCGAATATAAATAAAGAGAAATATATGCTTACACACACAGTTAAGTGAAATTAATAAGCTACGAGTATAGGTAGTAATGAGGTCGTGTTAACAACGTAACACTTGTAGGGGAGCGTTCTAACTCTTTACAGAGTCGTCGTCGTGGAACAACAACGAACACACAAAAAGTAGGTACTTAGGAGGACCTCATTAGCCACCACTTGGGTACGGAACCCTAAAACTTAATAACTAACCGTTCAAGTCTACGTATCTGAGAAATATATTCTTATCAACTTGTCAGATAATGCAACACAGAGCTTTATACCTTAATTGGTTTAAAAATACATTCGTAGTAGGTTCAACGATCGGTTATCTACCTCGTCTGGTATCGGCTACTGTGGGATGCGATAAGCTATGCATCTATGACGAATGAAGTAAAAATATCTAGTTTACGGAATGCAGCCATTATGAAAAAAGCTGGCCAAGAGCGTGACGGACACTCCCGAAATAGTGTTCCATAGCCATTACGAAACAATTCAGTAAGTAACTAAAGATTTCGTATTTTGTACGGAATATTCCAAGTTTAGGTAAGTATATCTAGGTTTAGGTTAGCTTAGGTAGTTAAGGTATAAGTATACCATAGGCTGCTATACTCTTAAACTACTAATAATTCTCAAGAAAACTTATACGTTATAGTTTTTCTTGTAAGTTTGATATACTTTATTACAATCCGTGAGCTTTTAGAAAACCCTTCGGGTTTCGGGGGAAATCGGAAGAATTCGTTAGTAAAAAATGACAATTGTCTTTTTGACTCAGTAGCAACCCATCACGCGTAGAGTGCACTCGTTGTGTTTTCATTGATGTATATAGAGCAGTTAAAACCACCAATTGCATATATTTATTTAGGTAGTTTGTTATTTTTCGGAAATTGATTTCCATGGCGAGTCAACTTAAGCAGGGTATGTCTGTAAATAGCCAATCAGTGGAAATTGATTACAATATATTTATAAATATTTTGTATATAAGTTGAATTTTTTAAGAAAAAAGTGGTCGTAAATATTTTAATAAGGTACTAGACCGTGTTATAGAAGCAACGGGGATTTCGAAAAGTGCATTAAAAAAAATATAAAACGAAAGCAGACCAAAACAATTCATTTGACGTACCCAAGAGAAGTAAATACAGTATAACAACAGCTCTATATAATTCCAAACAAAAGTACTGTGTTGAGGCGGGGTGTTCTCAATTTAAATTGACGATGGAAGAATTCGAAAATGCTGTTTTTGTTTTATTTGTATCATGACAAAAAGTCATATTGTATTAAAATTAGAAAAAGATAAAGAAGCGTAATATTATTATAGTAAGGTTTATTTTGTACTGATGGTTATTCTTTACATAACTTTTTACGGTAACTTTGAAAAGTTTTGCAAGTTGATAACAGAACAGAACCGCGTATCATGATCGCGTGTCATCGTCAATACCCGAAGCATGCTTCTAAAATCCGAAGGTTTTTTTAAGATCTCACGGACTGTACCATCCTGATTTTTTTCAAATTTTTCCACCCACTGGTTTAGATTTTAGAGGGGGGACGCCTGATTTTAATAAAAATTTGCACTTTAAAGTTCAAAAATTTGCAAACAAATCACTCAATCGAAAAATCGTTTTAGCAACCCCCGAATGGTTTTAAACCTATCCAGCGATACCCCACACTACAAGGTTGGAAAAATAAAAAAAGAACCCACTTTACGTCTATGGGAAGAACAATTTTTTTATTATACCATTTTGTCAGCATAGTTTACATACATATTCGTACAAAATTACAGCTTTCTAGCATTGATAGTCCCTGAGCAAAGCCGCGGACGGTCAGACAGACAGACGTGGTGAAACTATAAGGGTTCCGTTTTTGCAATTTTGGCTACGGAACCCTAAAAATCGAATAACAGCATCAAAATCTTATGATTGAACGAATATATGTTTACAATTTTGAAAATGAAACTACCGTGAAAATCACTCGTATTTCGATATTGTAACGGATAACTCTCGTCTTAAATCGAGTTTGGCTCGACATTTTTGTGGCTATTCCGACATGTTTACAAATTTAACTTTTTTTTTTTTACTTTAACTATAATCGTTTGAGAATTGTAACCTGTAGGTAGAGCTAAGTGTAGAGCAGAATGAAGTCAAGTTAACTTCTTCGCGTGGTTTCCGTTTTAAATTACCTGCGAACAAAGAAAAAAATAATTAAAAATTGATTTCTTGCAATTATGAATTAAAACTAGTATTGCCATCATATAAATTATGACAATCGTCGTAAAAACACTAATACGTTATTAATTAATCTTATAACAACTTTAAAAAAAAAAAATTCTCGTTGTAAATTAGAAATAACAACGTAAACGATATAAACATAAATTACGCAAAACCAAAGACGCGCGTTCGTGTTAAATCCCACGACTACTTACTTTAGAGGCAGTAGGTCAAACCTTTAGGATCACGGGTTCGAAAGCAAATAGCTTTTAAGAAAAAACTATTGTAAACGTTAACTATGTTCGATGTAAGCGGGGAACGTAACAAACAATAGGGACCAATGGGTCATGGTAATGGTAGCTTTTTACTGTATTTGCTGTAATGGCATGGCTAACTTGTAATTTGAAAAGGTCTTAACATTAGTCTTAGAAATCGTACTTTTGTTAAGTTTTTTTTATCCTATTCCCTACGTCTTTTCAGCCAGTCTATATCATTCAAATAGCAGGCAAATGAACCTGGTCGCCGTTTACTCTGAAAAAGAAAAAAACGTTCCATTTACAAATTTCTTGACCAAGCAACTTAAGGACAGGTTCACATTAAACTCAACCGCGACTGCAACCGGATACCCTTCGCCGTCCTATTCATTAAGTTCTAAAAATAGGACCTTAATCATCACCCAGAGTCGTCTCCTCACACCCCACTGAGGACATAATGGCGTAACGATAACGACCTAATGACAATAATGTTCGTAATTATCATTATACGTCGATGATATACTTGTTTTAAAACTGGATTAAGGAACCTTGTTATCCGGGAATGCACAATTGCCACAAATGTAGGGTTGTTAAATATTAAAAAAGCTCAGAGGGGGCGGCCCTTGAAATCATTCCAGCGTAAATACCATTCAATAGTGGTGGAATTAAAAATGTAGTTCGGGTTTAACTTTCGAACAGGCCAGAAAAAAGATCGTAATTTTTTCAACCACTTCATTCGAATTTCAAGTTTTATATTATTATTTTGAGTACTTCAGTCAGCAGCAGAAGTGAACCAAGATAATAAGAGAGTGTGTAGATAGTTTTGAGCGCCACAACTGCTCATCTACTTCTGCTGTTGACACCTTTTGTGATTTCGTCTAAAGTCTTTAGCACAGATTTTAGTTTTAAACTTTTCAACTTATAAAAAGGGCAATTTATTTTTAAGCGGCCACTAACATTTCAAAATCGCTTTTAAAAGGCAAATAAATCTTTATCGGATACCATTAAGTGGATGCAACTGGTCCGTCAACCCAGACAGCTCAAGATACGCTTTAAAGTTAAAGTAAAAAATATATTTCACAATCATAACTAACCTGACAGGCGGGGTCAAACACAATAAGCCCTTTTACGGAGTCGCGTAGGTCATTCTAACTGCATTTCTTTAGGCTATTGTTATATTTGGGATTTTTGATCGTTTTGACAGATGGTATTTTGCTGGTTAGCGTTGGAAGTTTGTATGGGATTCGATTGTAATGAAGCTGTGTCATAATGCCAGCGCCAAGTTCGAACAATACAGCTTGAAATTTAATTGGTATGATTAATTGTGTCATTCATAACATAAGCTTCTTTGCAAAAATAATATCGCTGCTTAGATTACAAAACTGTGTCTTTAAGCGCAAATATTTTTTAAATAATGTAGTTACATAACAAGTCGCCTTACGATTGTGTATCTTTAAAATTTTTACGTAATAGGTATAAAGCGCACGAAATTTACAATTTTTTATGACAAATTTTAACTTGCCATTTATATAGGTTTTGTTGTTTTTTTTTTTGTTTGCTAAAAACCTTTTAACCTAATCTTTCAATTATGAAACATCCTAACACTGCAATAGATCATAACAAGCCCCAAGCGTTGAATCATATCTAGGCTATGCTAATTTTAGGCTGGAGACCGGTATTGGAGCTAAAACTGTTAATATACGTTATTATAATTTAATACCACTAGATTACGGTTGTAGAATATAAGTTATGGTTTAGATTTAATCTGAAATTGTCTCAATTTCATAATAAATTGCCGGTGGTCTGTTCTTGTTTGATATCGGATTGTGTTACACAAGAACTTGGCTCATTTTCAACCTCTCTCCTAAACTACATTATTGGTTTTTTTTTCTGAAATCTTTATTAATTCTTATATAATATAAATCTAGTGTACTTACAATACAGAGTATTTGTATTTGTATTGTAAATGCGAAATGCAATATTATAAAAGTGAAAATAACTTAGGATGGTTTTTATTTCGGAAAATGTGTATTCCGTTCTTATCGGTAATACTATCTAACATCCAAAACTAAAACTAGGTATATATAAACTAAACTAATATTACAAAATAAAAATGTATCCCGGAAAATTGTATTATTCAAGCAATAACATAAATCCTTTGCTCATGGGCTCGCAGTCAAAAGTCAAACTTATAAGTACTATATTATAAGGGTTTTCTCACGATAACCTTCTCAAAATAGTATGATATTACAATTACAATACAGAAAGGGAAGTATCTAAAAACAACTTTTCAGTTACGTGATTTTGCTGTCGAGTTTTTGATTTTTTTTTTACTATCATCATCATCATCTGGAAGACGTCCTTTGCTGAACAAAAGCCTCCCACTTAGACCTGCACAAAGAACAACAACTCGGCGCTTGCATCCACTGGACACTCGCAACTTTTACGATGTCACTAGTCCACTTATCCTACTTCAACTTGCATATTCTTCAAGCTATGTCGGTAGGTAAGTTTAGTTCTTCGGTGAATTTCCGGATTCGCGCAAAAGAACTGAGAGCACATGAATAATAATTGCATTATTGAATAGCTCTCTCCATAGCTCGTTGCATTTTGCGTTCCTCTAAGCCCCTACTCAAATTTTTATCAATTCATCATCATCATCATCATCATGTCAGCCGAAAGACGTACACTGCTGGACATAGGCCTCCCCCAAGGCTCTCCATTCAGACCGGTCTTGTGCTTTTCGCATCCACCGTGATTCTGCGATCTTAACCAGGTCGTTTGATCAATTGCTCCAATTTAATAGAACTTTTTTATATTGTATGTTAAAGCGAAGAAAAATTGGACATGGGCAGGACATATTGCGAGAATGGACGAGAGTCGCTGGACAAGACGAGTCCTTGAATGGAGACCCAGAGCGGATACTCGGGGGCGTGGCAGACCACCGCAGCGCTGGGTGGACGACATTCGACGGCACGAAGGTCGAGTCTGGATGAGACGGGCACAGGATCGCCAAGAGTGGAAGAAGAGGGAAGAGGCCTACGTCCAAGATTGGATAACCAAAAGGCCGCCTGATGATGATGAATAGAACTGAGTGAGCTTTTTACTACTAGTAAATCCGAGCCGAAAAGCTTAAGAGATGCTTCTCGTATCTTCATGAGGTGGTTGGTAAAACTAGGTTAATTAAATCTATATATATAAAATTTAAAGTCCTGACTGACTGACTGACTGACTGATATATCAACGCACAGCCCAAACCACTGGACCTAGGGACTTGAAATTTGGCACATAGATAGCTTATACAATGCAGGCATCCACTAAGGAAGGATTTTTGGAAATTCCCACGGGATCGGAAAAAATCAGGATTTATATATTCGATTTCGATTCGATTCCAGCTCAGTGTTGACTCGCAAGGCCACTGCACGTGAACTCGATATCAAACTGAACGCAGCCCTTAAAGAACTCAAGCAGTCTAAGGCGACGTGTGAGCAGCTACTTCGGGAACGTGACGATAGCGAATACGAGGTGCAGCAGATAGTGTCAAAGAACACCGAACTCAAACGCGAACTAGCCGACCTGGATGCGATGTGCACAGATGTTGAAGAACAACGCGACCGACTGCTGGAGACAGTTTCCAAATTACAACAGTGCTGCGACGTTCACGAGCAAACACTTCAACGAGTAGATGAGCTTGAGTATGAGCTCGCCGCCTCCCACGAATTTGTTCGCCAACTACAGGAACAGATTGAACGCCAAGAAGCCGAGAACACCCAACGGCTATATGACGAAATAATGCCAGCACCAAACGTCTCCTCAACACGACCGGTAATAGGTTCTTCCAGGTCACCGGTTGTAATAGATTTGACCAAGGACACTTCTTTTGAGTCTAGACCAGTGCATTTTCAAAGTCATAATAAATTTAAAAAATATCTCAAGTTAAACAGGTTCATAAGAAGATCAAAAAGACTATATAAACAACATCTCAGTGTTCATAAAAATACAATTTTATATAAAAATCGTGTAAGTATCTTAAACGAGCTAAAAACATGTAATGAAAAATTACAACACAGTAGGTACGCTTATGTCACAGACACGTCCGGGCTGCGGGAAGAAATAAACCGATTAGAATGTTCCCTAAGGGACTTGACTAGCAAATACGAATTATGTCAAAATCAAATTAGTGAACACATTTTGGCCGCGACCGAGCTTGTTGATTTATGTACATTTAACGAAAAGCGCGTCAATTCTTTGTTAGCGCGCGACTGCGCATTGCAAACTGAACTACGTAATGATAATCAGTCCGTGTTACCCACCCGCAGCGCGGAATTCTGTGACATACCTACAGTTAATGATGGAAATATCTGTAAGAATGTTAATAAAACCCTAGTATTTTCTGATAGGATAGGAAAGGGATTGGGCAAATTATTGTATAATAATATATCAAACAGCTGTGTCATAAATAACTGTATGCCTAATGCCTCATTCAAACAAATAATTGAAAAAATTATGCTCACTCAGGTGACTAAGCAGTCAACCATTGTTTTAATGTTAAGTGACGGGTCCGACGTTAGGTATTCGGACATAAAAACTGGGTTCGATTCCCTATCAAAACTAGGTGTTAAAAACATTATTATAGGTGCGTTTCCCTATTCTGCTTCTCTAAACAAATCCAACAATAATTTATATCGTTTAAACAAATTATTGTTTAAGATGACGAGCCGTCATAGTGACGTTTTATTTTTTGACACTAATAATGTTATTAGTGACTACCGACTGACCCCCGACAAGCTTGCTAAATCCTTAGCATGTTTTATTAATTCCGTATTCGGAAATCACTCCCCCTCCCCCAGCCCCGTTAGGACGACACATTCAAGCGCGAATGTGTCTTTAAACTACCTACACCGACAATAGAGAAGCAAAGTAGTCTATCATTCCTACATCAAAATATAAATCGCTTCACTGGCAAAATATTAGATTTAGAATTACTCTGTGAAAAGTTAAACTTAGATATTATCTGCTTAACAGAAACCTGGCTAAAAAAAGATTCAATGCAATTTAATGTAAATAATTATGCAATAGCTAGCGCCTTCTGCAGAGAATCTGCAGCAGGTGGCGGGTCTATCATATTAGTGAAAAATGGTTTAAAGTTCAAAGAACGCAAAGACCTGTCCAGCCTTTCTGTTGAACGTGTATGCGAGATCGCTTCTGCGGAAACGGAACAGTATTTAATTTTATGTATATATAGACCACCAAACTCGAATATTACTTTGTTTATAAATACTATGGAAGATGTTCTAAGGAAATCAGTAAAACGTAATAAAGCGCTGGTGGTTTGCGGGGACTTTAATATCGATATTTTATCACAATCCGTTGAAAAAGACCAGTTTATTTCTGTTTTAAAATCTTTTAATTTAAATTTCTTATTTAATGAACCCACCAGAGTCACAACCACTTCGACCACATGTATAGACAACATTTGCTTAACTTGTAAGTATTTAGAAAAAGCTGTAATCAGTGGAGTACGGTCGGATCACAAAGCTCAAACAGTGAAGTTACCTCGGGCTAGGGGCGGTGTTAATCAAACCATAGAAATTAGGCCGTTGAACAAACAAAGACTTGACCGTCTCAAAACAAACATCGCGCAAAAAGTAAACAATTTAAAAGTATGCACTAAAAACCCAAACGAAAATTTCAAAATATTGTTAAATACTGTATGCGAAGAATACGATAAAACGTGTAGTAAAAAACGTATTAAAATAGGAAACAAACTGTCATTCAATGAATGGGCTACGCCTGGAATACGTAGGAGTAGGGACGTCTTATATGATCTTTATGATAAGAAATCATGTACTACTGATGAACGTTTCCACCAGTATGTTAGGGATTATTCAAAATTATTCAAAATTATATGTAATAAAGTAAAAGCAGCCCATGTAACTAATAAAATTAAGTCCTCTAATGATAAAATTAAAACAGTTTGGAAAATTATAAATACTGAAACCGGTCGACGTAAGAACGCGGAATCCTCTATATCACTAAAGATTAACAACGTATTAGAAACGGACGCGGTTAAAGTAGCTAAGGAGTTTAATACCTACTTCTCTAAAATCCCCATCGAAACGACAAAATGTCTCGCGTCTTCCTCAAAGCTAGCTGAATCGCTCTTAAAAGAAAATGTATCTATTCCAAACATAAGTAACTTTAAATTCACGCATGTCTCTCCCGGTGACATCATTAGGACTTTTAAATTATTGAAAGTAAAAAAAACGGAAGACTTGTGGGGCGTCTCAGTTAAGGTTCTACAGTCTATTTTAGATGTCGTTGCTCCAACCTTAGCTTTTATTTTCAATAGCTGCATAGATGAAGGTGTATTTCCAGATTTGATGAAATATAGTAAAGTAGTTCCTATTTTTAAATCAGGTGATAAAGATAATCCCTCTGATTATCGTCCGGTGTCCATCCTATCAGCGTTTAGCAAAATATTCGAAAAAATAATGCTGACGCAAATGATCTCGCATTTTAATACTCATAAAATCATGCATCCACAGCAGTTCGGATTCACAAAAGGCAGGTCTACTACAGACGCGGGTCATAGTTTAGTTAAATTCATTTTGCAAGCTTGGGAGGAATCACATGACGCTATAGGTGTATTCTGCGACCTCTCGAAAGCTTTTGATTGTGTGGATCATGATACTTTAATTTGTAAGTTAAATTTTTATGGCATTCGTGGCCTCGCTTTAGAACTCATTAAATCTTACCTCACACAAAGAAAGCAAAAGGTAGCGATTAACGGAGCGGTATCGGAGGAATCTGTGGTCGAAATGGGAGTGCCTCAAGGATCCATTCTTGCCCCATTCCTGTATCTTATTTATGTAAATGACCTAACTTATATGGTAAGCCATATGGTAAGCCAAAAGTCGGGTATCGTTATGTTTGCTGACGACACGTCTTTACTGTTCAAGGTTAGTAGAAAAGATACCGACTTCACTGAACCCAATGAAACCCTGTCCGTGATATCCGCATGGTTCGCTGCCAATAATTTGTTACTAAATCCTAAGAAAACCAAATGTATTAAATTCTCATTGATAAATTCATCTAACTCGAATTCAATTTCTAATATAAAGTTAAATGGGCAAACTATTGAATTTGTAAAATCAACAGTATTTTTAGGAATAACACTCGATTCTAAACTGCAGTGGGGACCTCATGTCACTGCAATCGCGGGTAGATTGAGCTCTGCTGCTTTTGCAGTTTGGAAAATACGGCAGCTAACCGATGTGGCGACGGCACGGTTGGTGTATTTTGCGTACTTTAATAGCATTATGTCGTACGGGCTTATTTTATGGGGATCTGCTGCAGACATCGAATCAATTTTTATCTTGCAAAAGAGAGCAGTTAGAGCAATTTATAATTTGAAGACGCGTGAATCTTTAAGATCATTTTTTAAGGAAACTGGTATCCTAACCCTGCCGTCGCTTTATGTTTTTGAAATAATCATGTACGTTAGGAAGAACATATGTGATTTTCCCACTAACGTCGATAAGCCAAAGGCTACTAGAAACACAGGGAAGCTTAAAGTACCATCTTACAGACTGGCTAAAACCAAAAAGTCGTTTTTGGGAAGTTGCATACGTTTTTATAATAAAATTCCAAAAAATATTACTGAAGAAACTGATACAAAATTTAAATCTACTGTCAAAAAGACATTAATATCTAAGGCTTATTATAAAGTTAACGATTATATCATGGACAGGGATATTTGGAAATAATTCCGATCCGCACTAGCGATCCCTTCAAATAGTGAACCTACTGTGTTAAAAATAAAATTGTGTTAAATACTTGTAATGTATAGTACATAGATGTCATTTATAAATATTGTGAATCTGTTTTTTAAAAAAAAAATACCTCGTTGAGTTTCTTGCCGGATTCTTCTCAACAGAGGTTTTTTTCCGAACCGGTGGTAGATTAAAAAAATGACGTGTAAAAGTGCCCATTGCGGCCTATTTGCTGAATAAATGATTTGACTTTGACTTTGATTCGGAATTACCCTATCTCAGTAACTATAATAACTAGACGCTTCAAATTTGATACACAAGTAGATATTACATCACTTAAAACATTAATTTCTGGATTTTTGGAAATTCCCACGGGATAAGGAAAAAACAGGATTTATATATTCAGTTCAACGGAATTCCATGAACAATTAATTACTAGATTCTTCAAATTTGACATAGAAGTAGGTGATTATAATAGTAAAAAATTATTTTAAGCATTTTTGGAAATTCCCACGGGAAAAGGAAAAAACGGGGATTTATATTCAGTTCAAAGGGATGGATTTTTCGTTTTACTGGTCGTAGAAAACTGAAATTTAGCATTTAGGTTCCCTTGGGGGTTGTAGGGGAGCACTACAAAAGAATTTCCCGAAATTCTGACGGGAGCGGTGTAAGGGAATTTCCCAATATTCTGAAGGGAACGAGAAAAAACGAGATTTTTCGTTTTACTGGACGCAGAAAGCTGAAAATCGGTATGCAAATGTGTGTGTTTCACACTTACTAGAGGGCCCCAACCTTCATTCATTGTTAACCTACCTCATGATAAACAATAAACTTTTCATTTTTCATTTTCATTTTCATTTCATTTCATTATAAACATACTGTAGATAAGTACATTCTAAAATCAGGATATTAGGAAAAAAAATCAACTTTGTCTATTTCTTTGTTTATTGGGGGTAATCTCTGAAACAATTGAGCTGATTTTAGAAAAAATATTAGTGAAAGCTTTTAAAAAATCGATAAGTACCTACCCTAAATAATAGAAGCCTAGCTGTTTCAATTCAATCGCGAACAGTGTGGTTTTCTATTGAATTCACTTATTCCTATCCTACAGGAATCCTACGTCGCATAGGTAAGAAGTCGGGGGCAAAAGAAACAAGTAGGTTATCTAAGATTACACCCCTGACCTGAAGATGTGAAACAGGGCTTCAAAGTCGATTTTTAATTTCGAAAATTTGCAAAAAAAATCTATTTATAACACGAAAATAAAAATCGTAGAAAGTAAATCTGTTTACCCCAAATTTAACGCGAGCGAAGCCGCGGGCAAAAGCTAGTACTCTTATAATAGTCCTTGTGTAACTATAACCCGTAAATTAAGAACTAAAGAGCCCACTTAAAGTAATGCAGTGCAACGGAAGTGCACTGGTTGCGATTAAGAGCAGTACGGTAAAAATAATTTAGCGGTTTACTATGCACTTATTATTAGATGAGTGAGTTTGATACTTGCGATTGTAAGTCAGTGATGTCCTTTTTTAACCCCTGACGCGAAAAGAGTGGTGCTATAAGTTTGAACACTATTTGTGTCTGTCTGTCTGTGGCACCGTAGCTCTTAAACCGGTGAACCGGTTTGGATGCGTTTTTTTTATTTGCTAACCTAACGAACAAAAAATTGGATAACCCCGACTTTGTCACTTCAAACTTCAATATCTCAAAGACGGCTGAACCGATTTTGATAAAACATGTCTAAAAACTATCGCTAGAAAACCTGCTTTCAAATAAAAAAAACCAAATTCAAATCAGTCTATCCGTTTAAGAGCTACGGTGCCACAGACGCATATAGCGGATAAACTTTATTACACCCCTCTTTTGGCGTCGAAGGTTAAAAATCAACAGCAGTGTTTACCATAGTACTATTGTAAATTTAAAGTATCAAGACCAGCTGGTATCCTAGCAACCGCGGTTCCCAACACTGCATGTTCAACACGCATGCGCCGACAGTTCAACGCACTGCAATTGAGGTGTCGGATCATGCACTTGTGCTAAATGTGCATGTACGGTGCGTGATTTTAAAGTAAGCGCATTGGGTAGGTACCTACTTTATTTTTAAGCCCACTTCAAATAAAAATAATAATAATAATAATAGGAGGATAAAAATAGGATTTATTTCAAACCAGCTTATGCCCGCGACTTCGTCTGCGCGGACCTAAGTTATTGCGCGGTGGCGCCCTCTAACGGAATAAAAAGTATCCTATGTTGATCCTTGGGGCCAAATTTCATCAAAATCAGTTCAGCGGTTTCGACGTGAAGGCGTAACAGAAAGACAGACAGACAGAGTTACCTTCCCATATTAAATAAATGTTCCGGATAACTCACGTCTTAAATCGAGTTTAACTCCACATGTTTCGGGCTAATCCGTAGCCCTTCTTCGGAGCAACAGTAATCAGTAAATTTTACTGATTCCAAATATGTATATAACTCACTATCTTAAAAAAATCTCGCTTAGTCAATTTCTCTTGTCAAGCGTCGATATGTATATCTGTCGATATCTTTGACGGATATTATCCAATTTATTCAAAGTAGGCTAAAATTTAATTCACCGGAAAGTTGGTAAGTTATCTTGATTTATTAGAAAAAAAAAACAATTATACGAGCAAAATAGCAACTTACTACTGGATTATTGTTGCTTATGTTTCGTAACGTTCAAAAGTTCCAAACATTTAGTTGTACCCTTTGGTTGTACCACAGAATAAGTAATAAGTAGTACAAATAGTTGTACAAAAAAATTTAAACGCATGACTGTCTAGAGAAACGTTAATTTTTGTATTAAAATATCTGCATCGATCTTCACTCTGCATACTAAGATCGGAACCTATTTAATCCATTACCTGTTGTTAACTGCAATACAGTACTTAATTACTTTAAAAGCATCGGACTAACTTTATCGCCGTTTTGTTGGAGATTATATCAACAGGATTTTCTTTATTTTACAATCACAGCTTTGATTAAAGTGTTGCTTGACTTAACAGCATTGATAAAGTTTCTAAGCTATGTTGACGATGTTGTTAAATGAGAAAGCGTTACGACATTTTATATTTTCACCGCTCTTAGCTCACAAAACCACGTTCATAGCGAAACTGTTGTTGTCTTCGGAAACAATGTAATAACATAATAATAAAATTAATATTGAGTATAAGAAATACGACAAAAATTCATATATGCTGGACTAGCTTTTGTTCGCGACTTTTTCTGCCTAAAATTCGTTAATCGCTATCGCGTGGGAGCAATATCTTTTAATTTGCAGTAAACAGGACACACACGTACCTAAATCATTCAAAAAATTCATTTACTCTCAACTCAACTTAACTGTCAACCCTCGCCTGCGGCTCTGGTGAATATAAACGTCACAACTAAAATGGCGCGTTTTATTCACTTGTTATACTTACATACAATCTAAATAATATAGTCACCGTGAACGCGTTGCAATTTGCTTATTACATTTAGAGTAGGTACTTAAGTTACCTTAAAGTACCTAGAAACAAATGATAATGCCGTTTTTTCATAACTGTCATATTTTTAACGCAAAACACTTGAAGATGCCAACAAGTTCATACGTGAAATTTTAGTTCATTTTATCCATTATATTACTAAGGTTGTACTTAAACTTTTTTTTAAACAATCTGATTGTCTCGTTTACTCCTTCTCTTGCAATAGAAAAACTCTTGCGAGTAGTTATAAGTGCTCAATTGACTAAATTTATAGTTAAAACGCGGAACCATCAAAGGGGACGATCTACGGCCCGTGACCTGCGCACGAGATGCCGTAGAAGGCGTGCGCGTGGGCAAGTGCGTGCCAAAGAGTATAAAACAGGTGAGATAGACTGGCAAGTTTGAAAAAAACAAAAAAATTACCATTTTTTTAAAGTAGCATATTGTTCTTATAGGTGATGCCCATGAGTTCGTTTGTGATTAAGATATTTATAGTTATAATAGACTAACAAGCTAAATTTGATCCCAATTCTCTAGCTGTTTTTAGTATGAAAGAGGAAATAGAAAAAAGACTAAGAGATACACTAACATTACAGGGTTTTTTTTTCCATTTATAACACAATAGGATGAGTTTATTTTATATTATACTAGCTGTTGCCCGCGACTGCGTCCGCATAGAAGTATGAAAAATAGATTACATCCTTTTCACAGACCTACCGAATATAAAAAAAAGTACATAAAAATCGGCCAAGCCGTTTCAGAGGAGTTTGGTCACAAACACTGCGACACGAGAATTGTAAATATTAGAGAATTGTAAAAATTTAGTCAGTTGTAGGAACTACATTATTATAATACTTACTCTTAAATATTCAGAGCAGCATTTCGTCCTTATTTATGATGTAAGTAAATCATAAATTGACTATATTTCCACATCACGTAGTTTTCAACAGTAGGTACTGCCATAGTTTTGTACCTCGTCACCTCACAGAGGTATTAGCTGCGTGGGTAAAAAAAATCACTATGCTTTTTTTAATCTTTGGAAACCTAACAGTCAAGCAGTCTACACCGCTATTACGTAAACTTCATTCGCATTCAACTGCGTGCTGATTGGAAAGCTGTTACTCGTGTGATTACAATTACAATTTGTAAACAGTGTCGCGTCTGTTTTTAATCAAATCAGGAGAGACTTTTAAAATCGATTTCGAAGCAATTTCTATTTCAATTCCGGTTTTTTGAGGGGGATAGGGGGGACAACTGATCTAACTTGATCTTATCTCTGAGAAAACGCACGTTTTCGAGCTTTAGTCCGAGCAAAGATCGGATGCTCAAGTACTTGCACGAAATTATGTAATACGAAGTAAGTACGCATTATAACAGCTACAGAGACTAAATAGTTAGAGTTCAAGCTCCCACTTCGTTCTCAGAAACTATTGTTTAGTCATACGCTGCAAATAATGCCCTACATTGTATCTGCATGATGCTCGCGAAGTATTGTTTTGTTCTTGTTAACTAACATTAAAATATGGTACTTACAGTAATGTGTTGTAAACATGAGATAATATTATTTTAGCAGACTAGTTGCTAATCAGTTTCCTTTATTTTTTCTTTACTTCCTTGACAGCTTTAGATTTCTTTTCTTTTAATATTTAAAAATTAATTTGTATTTTAAAAGACACAGAACCTGGCTTTAAAAACTGGTTAAAACTTTAACTAAGTAGCCCTGATCAGTATTTAACAAAGTTAGTTACTCGAAAAATGAGTTTTTTTAATATAAACAAGTGGTACAAGCACAGATATACATTACACTAGATAATGCAAACACCTGAATCTGTATGAAAACAAACCGTGTCACTTTTTATATCTATTGTGACGTCTCAAGAGCGAATTAGAGATGTAAATTCCCCGATGTCCGCGCAAATCCGATTCAAATGCGCCGCCCGCCCGCGCCGTGGGTCTCGAGTCAGTCACTAGTAATGATTAGTCAGTTGGCGGTCAGTCTTTGTATGGGGCCAACCCCGACGTCTGGTCTGCGTAATCTAGTGTAATAACTGTGGGTACAAGTGAGTGGAAAATTACGAACCACTATTGAAAACCTCTGAGGGGTATATAGTATATATAATATAACTGGCGAGTCATCGCGTTACAATCCGCGTACAAAGTTATTGTAGAGATGGTGGTTCAAAACGGATTTTATCGAATCGTTTTGCTCGCATCTGTCACTGTCAAGCAATACGAGACCGTTCTTTGCCTTTATTTTTCAAGTGCTTCAAGTCGTTCGTTTTTTGATTTTCTAATTTGATTTTGACTGTACTCCAGCCACAGATATAGATTACACTAGATTACGCAAATGCATCTACTTCGCGTGTATTTGAAAAACATTATAGTTATATAGTGTCAACCCTGAACGTCGGGACAGGTTAAGGGCCATTAAGGCTGTCACATAATTTATAGCAAGATGGAGATAACACGGTTACTCGTAAATTTGCAACACTTATAGAGTCATTTCAGATAGCTCATAAGTGCGGTTTGACATGGAGAAAAAAGTTGACGGAGTTGACTTGACTGGGACAGGTTTAGAGCTTTTAAAGGACTTAGGGTAAGACACTATTGAGGTTTAAACCGGTAAGTAATTTGAATAGATTTGATAGAGCTTACGTACACAGCATAGTATGTTAAGCTATAAACAAAAATTAGTCGGTTTCGCTTCTTTCACAAAAAACTTCATTTTTATTATCCTAACCCAAATAAAAAAGTAACTCTGTCTGTCCATCAGTCTGTTATCTATACATGTCTAAATCACTGAATTTTTTTTATGAAATTTGGTTTAGAAATAGTTTGAGATCCTAAGAAGGAAATTGCATAGTTCCCGCGGGAAAGCGATAAACTAATTTTTCACAGACTGAATCGCGGGCAAGATAGATGTTAGGTACCCTCGTACCTAAAGGCATTGCAGTGACAGAAAAGATACACTCAAGTAAAAATAAAATCCTATATTTTAGCCTACTAGATATTTTTTACTGATGTAGAAAAAACACAACTTATGTACCAGCAGACTAAAACTCTTGACTTTTGGCTCGACATGAGCTCTCAGACGGTCTCTACGCCCGTGCTTGAGATACAGTAGATTTTAATTGCTATGCTTGGACGTCGATAACAAAGTTTTTTGCATAAAATGTAGCAGAAGAAAAGCTTGAATTTAATGGTTTCTTAGGTGGCAAATGATACGATAGATACGATTTGATTTTATATATTTTAAGAATTTAAAACAAAAATACATATCGACGCTTGAAAGGAGAAATTGACTAAGCGACATTTTTTTTAAAGTAGTGAGTTATACACATGTTTAGAATCGGTAAATTTTACTGATTCAAAATATGCATATAACTCACTACCTTAAAAAAATGTCGCTTAGTCAATTTCTCCTTTCGAGCCTCGTATGAAACTATTGTAAAGATAACATTATTGATTGAAAGAAAGAAAAGAAAGAAAGAAATCATTCGAACCTACACAACCTCACACAACAACCTTCGAAATAATAAAAAGGAATTAAAGTTTAATTTTTTGTAGTTGCGTTTTTATTTGTTTGTATCTAATCATCATCCTACCCACTTACTACATACTTAATACTTGTTTTTTTGTGTTTTATGTAATTTGCGAAGTGCGAATAAATATTTCTATTTCTATTTTATTATCTATCATCACCATATCAGCCGTATGACGTCCACAGTTGGACTTAAGCCACAGAATAAGTAATCTTAGGCCTCCCCCATAAATCTCCAGTAGCTTTAATTGGAAGCGGTATACATCCAGCATGAACCCGCGGGTTGAAATGGATAAACAAGGGATAAACTCAAAAAGTACCTAACCGATTATAAATGTAATATTCTTTCACCTTTACAAAGCTATATTATTAGCGATGAAAATAGGCTGTATTTTCCGGGAACATGCGAACTTCCCGCGGGATGAATACGAAACTGCGAGTAACAGCTAGTTTAATATCATAGCCCAGCTAAAGCCAATCCATTGTTTCGTAAAAAACAATAATCCCAATATTAAAAGTTACAAAGGCGATACAATCTCCACGTTTGGCATTTCGGTTGGGAAATGGGTCGTGGAAGAATTCGTGTACATTGAAGCGAAGATTCCATCGCAAATCACGAATGAACGACTATCTGTTTTGAGCTGGGTTGGGCACAGACAATAAAGAACACAAATAGGTATAAATGTAATGAAAAAAGTTTTTACACGGGCCAAGTAAAAATCAATCTTAAGTCAATGTCATTGACAATGACTTTGACATGGAATAACTTTAACTACGCAATATTTTTACTGATAAAAAAACAGCACCTACTGTACTATAAACAAAGAGAGATAAAAGACAAGGGTACCTAGGGCAAAGATGCGATGCGAAGCGTCATTGAGACAAATGCAAAAAACGACAACGAACTAAACAATAACTTTGGTCACCCGCAACTTTATGATAGCTACGTTTATGCAAGACTAGTGTGTTTATGGAGTTCCTCCACCTCCATAGACTTATATCACATAAACCCATCTATCACCATCAAATTACATTGACTGAGATAATTGAATCAGGCTTTAGGTACTTTGCTAGAGATCTATATGTTGAGAAGCCATCCGTAACGCCACTAACGGTGCGAAGATTCAAACTTCGGCGGCGGTTACAACTGACAGGCGTTTGGCGCGTCTAAAGAACAATTCAAAAGTAGTCACCGGATCGAACACATCTCGAACTGTTTGCACTTGATATTGTATATTAATTCAAGTATTAAAACAACAATTTTTTTTATTCGACTGGATGGCAAACGAGCAAGTCGCTCTCCTGATGGTAAAAGATCACCACCGCCTATAGACACCTGTAACACCAGAGGTATTGCAGATGCGTTGCCAACCTAGAGGCCTAAGATTGGATACCTCAAGTGCCAGTAATTTCACCGGCTATTTTACTCTCCACGCCGAAACACAAGTGCAAGCACTGCTGCTTCACGGCAGGATTAGCGAGCAAGATGGTGGTAGCAATCCGGGCGGACCTTGCACAAGATCCTACCACTTGTCCTACCATCTTTAACCTTACTTCAATTTTTATTAAAGAAGAACCCTAGATACTTCCAACCTTCAAGAACCTAGGGCGCAAATACTATAGATATGCAAAGTAACGCCTGATTCAATAAATTATTCAGGTATATCGCTCTGATCGCTTTGCGCGCGCAGAATATGTCCTGTCTGCTATCGTCGCAGGCGTAGGTCACACGTGCTAACATTCAACGTGTCTCGTGCCACATTCGACGTGTGATGTAGTCATATACTTACGTATACAGAGTGCCTCTGATCATGAGGATTTAAAGGCAAAGTTCGATTCTACTGGTACAGTTAATACGACAATTAAAAATTAATTACTATGAAGATAAATTACGTAATTTTAACCGTCTGCTTATCTTCTTCATAGTAAATTGTTTTCTCATAACTAGGTTAGCTGGAAAGTTCCCTTGTTAAGGATAAACTCGCCTTTTTACTCCTCTCTGGGTAACTGTATTTTTTATTTTTTATGTGCAATAAAGAGTTTACATACATAATAATTATATAGTCAACTGTTATGCTTACCTATTGAATAGAATCTCAGTTCAGGTCAAAAGGTATTTCATTTCGGTTAACATTACCTACTTTTACGAGCTTTTCTGTTTTTTTTTTCTACATACTTTAAATATTCATTTTTATTTAATGGTTATAACATGATTCACTATTTTATTCGTGAGATTATTAAAAAACATTTTACTGCTAGTTATTTTTGACGTGGAATTCTTACTTAGTGACTATTTTAAATTACTCATTAGACTTTCAATTTGCGACTTTCACGAATGTACAAGTCTAAAAAAGCTATTGTATGAAAACCAAGACGGTAACTAATACATACTACAGTTAAATTTACATATTTTTTACGCAACAATATTTCCGCGTAAGTACCGACGTATATATTACTTTTTAATCGGATCTACCGTTCTTCTGATCTTCTCTCTTTCTAACTCAACGTGTTAGTAAAAGACACAACCAATAAACGACATACGTATTTTAAAGGTATTGTAAAAACCTGTATATAAATCACATTTAAACAGCGGAAGCACTAAATACCATGGTCGAACTAATAATAAAACTAAATAATAAATCATAGACAATCGCCTCAAACCTTTTAATTAGATTAACCGAACGCATAAAAAACATCAAATTAGCCTGTATAAAAATTGAAATTGAAAACGTGTGAAGTAGAACTCTATGTCAGGACCACTCGTGAGTCACGCCTTACACCGTTACATCCATACATACATTAGTATCAATTAGCTCGCCACCTGTTACTGAGCAGATATGACTTAAAAAAAGCAATTTTCGAAAAAGGAACGTTCGTAAAAAACCGTTAACATGCGCACGAGCCGATGCAGCTGCGCGATTGGCTTTTGTTTCATTCGGAAATCGAATGTAACATGTTTTTTGTGAACGCCCGCTGATGGCATTGTTTGAATACTTTACCCTTTAGGGTTCACTGTATAAAGGATGCCAACAAGATCCTTTTAATTCTTATGAGCTAGTCTGTCCATCTGTCTGTCACACGTCTGTATGTGATATAAGAATTGTAATGAAATTTCTTCAGAATTTTGTGTTACTATGAGTGCTATCTGAACTTGGTAGTTCTGTGGGTAAAAAAAAATCTTTTAAGCTATAGCCTAGGCACAAGGTAATTTTTTTAGGACAGTTAAATAAAGTAAAATTTAAGTTTTCAACTAAATTATTAAAAACAAATAATAATAATGTAAAGGGAGACGGAATTATGAGAGAGAGAGAGGGAGAGAGAGAGAAACATTTATTTATACATATTCGATACACATAAAAATACATTAGATGGAAAGAATAAAAATAACATCGAATAGGATAAAGTGGGCCCCACTCAGCATAATATATTACGGCAAGCCGCAACGCTGTTTTTCAGTGGGACCCAATAAATGTGCGAGACCGACTGGCACTTGGCTGTTTTTTTAACCATTTTAAATGACGGTAAAGCTGTGCTAATAATATTTGTCGTTAATTGGATAAAACTTCGGTTATTACTGTAATTGTGTTCTCTTAAGGACGGTTTGTAACTTCAAAGTGTTGTTTTGCCGCTAAATATAAATGGACGCATTTTGGGGCAGTTTTGGCGCGGCTATTTCACGCTTTCGTGAATTCCTTAATTAGAAGTAAATTATGTGTCTGGCTGTACCGCGTAATGTTTAAAGCAAGTGCTAAATATGGAGGAATTTGAGCGAAACTCATTGTGACAGTATTATTTTTTTATGCCATAGATTAGTTAATTAAACGAAAAAAACCATTGACATTTACATATGTATATTTCTTACTTAATCATGAAACTACCGTGAGACTCACTCATATTTAATGATATTATAATGGATAACTCACGTCTTAAATCGAGTTTAGCTCGACATGTTTCGGGGGTGGGGCGTAGTGCGCGTGTTGCGGCAGCCGCCGAGTCGCGTGCTCCAGTGATGAAGGGTTTCGAAATAACCCGAAACATTCCAGCTAAACTCGATTTAAGACGTGAGTTATCCGTTATAATATCACTAAATATTTCTTACTTACATCAAAACGGCGCACAAAATTAGTGCACAGCGCGGATTTGTGAACAGTTCACTATAGTTTGTTGACGTCAGTGACAGCGCAGGGCTACTACGAAACTCGAAACTCGAAGTTCGTATCGTACCCTCCCTCTCGCTCTCGTATTAAATAGTATAAGTGTCAGAGGGACCGCACGACACGAACTGCGTTCCTGCGAGTTTCGAGTTTCATAGTAGCCCTGCAGGGGTTATGTCAAAGTACGCAATTGATGTGTTTTTCATGAACCAACAGAAACGCTCGATTTACCTATTGGCTGGGTGCGAGGTGGGGGTAATGATATCTATTGCAGCGCTCATAGTGGCCAAAAGTAGAAATAATGTAGGCTATGTCATCTGTCTGGAAACTGAAAACTCGTGGACCGGATCCGGAACACCGCCCTGCGCTCCATGACCCAAATCACTGATGTAGGTCGAACAGCGTCCAAGCTGAAGTGGGACTGGGCTGGCCATGTTTGCCGCATGCCAGATGAGTTGTGGGCCAAGATAACCACCGAGTGGACGCCCACCAACTCAAAAAGGCGACCTGGCAGACCTAGACGGCGATGGCGGGATGAACTAGACTTCTTCTTGAAGGACTGGCCCTTGTATGCAGGGAACAGAGAGCAGTGGAAGTATTGGGGGGAGGCCTTTGCTCAGCAGTGGGACAAAATGGGCTAACAATAATAATAATAATAATGTCATCTGTCTATCATATGAATCTGTCATTAACAAAAAAAATTATTTAGGCTTACTACCTAATTTTAGTAATAGATGTTTGTCTTATGGTGCGAGCTTGAATTATTGAACACTGTCCCTGTTTTGTTCTCAATTCCTCTACATCCCGGACATGTCCAGCAGATAGATACCAACAATTTTCCATTTGGAACGGTTTGTAGTTGAAATTTGGTATTGAATGAACTCACAAAACAGGGGTCCTCAAAATGATACTCATTTTGATCTGCAAACGATAAATAAACTAGCGAAACAAGAACAATTATATAATCTTCACTTCTCTAGTGGTTCATGAAAAACACATTCCTCGCAACTCATCCTCGCTCATCCCTGGTGGAAACGCAGTCTTAGTCACCATTATCAATGAATGGCATACATATGTATACCAAGGCCGGTTCTTTGATGTACGGCAAGAAATGTCTCGAGTTTCGGAAGACAGACGGACAGACGCGGCGCACCTGCGCCCGCGCAACTTCCTGCTTCAGCTTTTTGTTGTTTCCCGGAGCTTTTGCTTAATTTAATGCTTAAATGTTTAATGGAGTGGTTAACGTTGGCGATTCTTGCTGCAGAAATAACGGGTTTTGTTTTTAAAAATTATCAATGGTGGTTTTTGATTCGAGATGTTTTAAGATTGAACATATTGACGCTTGGAAGGAGAAATTGACTAAGCGACATTTTTTTAAGGTAGTGAGTTATACAAATCAGTAAAATTTACTGATTGCAAACATGTGTATATACTTTTTATTTTTTATTTTACCTTAAAAAAAATGTCGCTTAATCAATTTCTCCTTTCAAGCGTCGATATGTCTTGGATTAAGTAGAGATTATAGATTATAGGAAAAGAAAAAATTTTTTTAGAAATAAGAAGAAAAATGCCGGGCTGTGGTAACCTAGTGGTTAAACCTACTACCTCTCAAGCAGAGGGGTCGTGGGTTCGAGACCTGGCTCGACTCTGAATTTTTTGGAATTCATATGCGTAAATAGTAAATACATTTCAAATTCATCACGAACTTTACGGTAAAAGTAAACATCGTTACACAAAGCTGCAAAGCATTCAATGGTGAGTGTAAAGTTCCCAATCCGCACTGGGCCCGCGTGGGAACTACGGCCCAAGCCCTCTCATTTTAAGAAGAGGTCTGTGCCCTGCAGTGGGACTTATATAGGCCAAGATGAAGTTGAAAAATAAGAAGCCAAGTGCGAGTCGGTTCCATGCACAGGTTCTGGTAAAATTTTAAAAGCCATCAAAGATCTGATCCAGCGAGCTCATTTCAGGGTTCACAGATACAGAGAAGACAGAGCGTGTTCGTCTTTTGAGGGTGGTACTGGCTTTTCGGCCAGATATTTTTCTTCCTCTTAGGTATTTAAGACCGCCTATTGTCTACCCTGTATCTGTGTTTATATTTAAGTTTTTGTACTGCTTTATGGTGTGCAATAAAGAATATTTGTATTATATTGTATTGTATTGTATTTATTCTTAGTAACTACGGCCGAGTTCATAACTTGTGAGCAAAAATTTTATCAAAAATATCTGAATACGCTTCTACGTCGTTAACAATAGAGTCGTGTTCAGATATTTTAGGAACTCGATTGTACCTACTGTGTTCACGACGCATAATTTTGTGGTTTACCTGTACTCACGATCAGTGAGGTCATATCGCAAGGCAAGGTGTAATTTTACCTTTATTAAGAAATAACCATTCCCCGATGATAATCTCAGATAACACCTTATAATTAGTAACTTTCTACTCAATCATTTAATCCGGGATCTTTTACTAACTAATGAAACCGGACTTTAAAAATCAATCTGTTTTTTAATCTCGTTAATAACATTAATAAGCGTTTCACAAGCTGTGTTGAAAGTAATTATGAATGCAAGGCAAAATCAAAGCCCTTTTAGGAATGCTGACATGTTTATAAGCGGTTGAGGAAGCGGTAGAGGTAGCGGGAGCGATAGCTGTGTGGATACTGTCAAATTAATTTAGCGTTAAAGCTTAGACACGTGACGTGCGATAACGTGCTTGAAACGAGATTCAGTCACTTTTACCAGCTTTTCGGGCATCTCGAAAACGCGCGTCGTCTACGAAAAAAAAAAAACATGTGCGTCCTTGGCATGCCTTTAATTATATAGAATGCGAATTAATTGAATCATGTCTTTTACTAATCGTATCAAAGAAATACATAATTTGGTTTTACATATTTAAAGTGATTACTTACTCGAGATTTTTTGCAGTCCTTATGGACTACTGGATAGCCGAGTAGTTAGAGAACCTGACTGCAAAGCCCAGGATCCTGGGTTCGAGTCGAGACATTGTCGGACAGATATTTTGTGAAAATTACGAATGTTTGCTTTCGAATTTTGGGCGTTGATCTATGCATTTAAGTATGGTTATCCAATACGTAGTACCCACAAACAACACACGATTTGTTTACTTTGAGACTACGTCAATTGATGTAAAATGTTTTGTGATATTTAGGAATATTCATCTAATTTTATTTTAACTCACTGATATTTCCTTGCTCAGCGTTATAATCCATATCCAGCAAATACCTAATTAAATCAAAGTTGGTGTTTCCGCTACTGCTCAAATAATCGCTCCATTGCCTCTAACATATCCTATATCCTACCTCGTACTGGCAACGTTGTGTGAATACCTAATTAATAACACATTGTCATTTCCCACACTTTATCTTGCAAAGGGCTGTGCCGCCTATGCCAAACAAATTCATAATTTATTACCACCCCATAAGGCATATTTCATACCATTACCGTTCCGAATCGGTTTTTAAAACGGTAATATTCAAAGTAGGGCGTTGAATAGATAATAGTTAATTAGCTTTTGAATACTAAAACTAATACAGTTTGTATTCGAGTCGTTCTGTTTAAAGCTGTTTAAAGATATTGTTGCACTTGTATGTATGGTGTATCTATTATTAGATAGATAGATAGATTATAGATAGAGATAAAAATTTATCTGTAAAAAAATAGATCTCACTCCTTTGTTTTAAATTAATTCTTATTAAAACAATAAATACTTTACAACAATCATTACTTTTATTTACTCAACACGCTTACAACGATGAAAGGGTTGCGCACATTTTTTTCTTGCCGTCATTTTGTTGCAGTATTAAATGTTTTAAGAGGCTTCTTAAGTACTTAAAACATTTATGTAATAATATTTTTTGTCAATTTCAGCAAGATGCTCATACTGAAAATTTGCAGCCGTTTGTGTGTTACCTGTGTCTCTAGAATCTAGACAGACGGACAGATGAGTGACAGCAATACAGCCCTAGTCGTTTGGACCCTTTGGGTACTTATGGGACCCTAAAAACATGTCGGTACTTAGGCATAATAAAATAATATTTTTAAACCAAAACAATTTCCCACTGCTCGCAAAGTTATGATTATGAGTTTATTAAAACAATGAGCTAATCTTTATGATCTTTTCCTTTCAGCTGTTATATCCTGCGAATCTTTTGTTTTAAGCTTTTATGTTAATAAAGTAAATAATGCATAATACTTACCAAATGGAAAAATAAGCGCGTTGACCCATGTTTTTAGGTTTTATTACACATTGTGTGGAAATTATGTGAATCAAACAAAAATATCAGAAACAAAGTCATATTAATGGATAACGACTAGTCAAATAAATAAAACTTAACTTCGATACGAGATCGTTAAAAAGTGAAATCTTTATTTTAAGACACTAAACTTTGTGACAGCGAAATAAAAGATAAATTGCACATAAACCAGGCCTATCGGAATCCAGCCTTTGTTTCAAGTTTTATGCTCGAGAAACAACAAAAAGTCTATAGACTTGGACATGCTATTGTACCTCCTGGGTTCCTTGAACCACACAGTACAGTCATTAAAAGCAGATCTACTCTTATAAAGTATGTAATCGTATATAAATACCTTGACGCTTTAACTTCTTTGAAAATTTCATAATAAAAAATAAAAACTTTATTTCTAGTAGTAGTTGATTAATAGCAAATTGGATAAACGTTTATTTTTTTTATATTTTTTTTACATAAAACTGACCTCAATCTCACCTGATGTAAAGTGTAGATGAGGCCAAAGGTGCATTTCAATTAATTATAACAACCTATTCGCTGTAATTATTTCTGTGCGCGATAGAATCCGGAAATAGGAAAATTCACCTAAAAACTACTTTGGGGGAGGCCTATGTTCAGCAGTAGACTGCTATAGGCTGATGATGATGATGATGACCGAAGAACTAGAGTTATTGACGCAGCTCGAAGAAATTGAAGCTACAATGGGCATACCACATCGCTCGAAGACCAGATAACCGTTGGGGGCGAGAGATTGTGGCGACCACAAACCGGAAGACGCAACATTGTGCTGGTTTCCTACTTGGTGGAAGGAAAGACGATATCTCGAGATTTGCGGAAAACGGAACGCGGCCTGATGACCTTTTCGGCTTCGGTTTTTCGTCCTATAGTTACCTATATCGTATTTGTAGAGCTAATTTATGATCTCCATTATTTCGTTACAAAGCCCAGTGCAAGCCGGTAGATTGTCCGTCTGTCACCGCATGCATAAATCAGAATGAAGGCGCGTATCGGAGGTCAATGACTGATTGTATTGATGCGTATTCGAAGCATCGATAATTTAGTAGCGGCTTACAATATTTAGTATCAGTGATTAGTGCAAACCGGATTTTATTTCGATTTCGTTTTGATATGCTTTAGAGCAACGTCATTCTATCCTTGTTCACCTAGAGTAATAGTAAGGTTAGGTAGGTAAGTAAACGTTCGAGTACTCTACTACTACTGTCCACTACCATGAGTTTACAGTGACCGCACTCGATAGCGACGGCGTAAATTATTTGTATGGAGAATTGTACAGCGTCTCTAGAAATAATTTACGCCGTCGCTGTCGAGTACGGTCACTCATGGTACCTAGTGGTACTGGTCACTGTGCTAACATGTAGTTGTCTACGCTGAAGAACTAAATACACCGACATTATAGAATATACAAGTAGAAGTGGCAATGAAATGGGCCACATCGCTCGAAGAAGAGTAGATAACCGTTGGGGACAAAGGTTCTCAAGTGGTCACCGCAAATCGGAAGACGAAGCGTTGGCAGGCCTGTGAGGGCCTACTCACTTAGATATAGTGTGCCCTTATGCAAACACCACCCACGCTCATTGAGATCTTTGTCGCACTGTAGCAGGTTTATAATCTACACATATGCTTAAGGCCCCATTTAGACCATTCAAGAACTTACAAGTTGCATTACATCGCAGACTATTGCGGGACAATGAATTCAGTTGATCAAACAAATACCGCAATGTAGTTAAATTTGCATGCGAATTCTCGCATAGTATAAATGAGGCTAGTCTAGTCGTCAACATCCACCGACAATAAAGACAACAAAATTTCTCACCCAAAAAGACATAAATTTTTCCCAAACAGTGAGTCGATGTCTCCTGACACAAAAAAAAAACACTTGCGCAGTCTTTTGTTTTAACATCGAGCCGAACTTAATAAAAATGTTCATTTCTTGAGAAAACGTCATGCGATACGGTCCCCCGCTGGGGAACAGACATGGGGTCCACCATGGTTATTTTGCCACGAGATAATTTATAGTGAATAATTTTGCTTGTTTATGCGTTATTGTTTTGGGGGAAAATAATTGAGTTGGTTGGTAACACAGAAATTTTGAGTTAAATTTAATAACGGTTCCCAAAGCGGTCGAAATTGCAAGTCGATCGTTTGTTTTATTGGACGGATAAGAAAAACATTGATTGAAATTACTTTTTTTGGCGAGTTAAACGCCTATTTGAAGACGGCAAGCGGATAAACGCTTTGGTGTCGTGGTCATAATGGCAAGAACTTGCGAATATGACTTTTAATGTAAGCGTACCGTAGTAACTGTTGTTCTTAAACCTGTATATTTGTTGACGTGTTGTATTATAAGTTGTTGTGTGTTTTTTAAATGTTATTACGATGTTTTTTTGTATTTTGCGAAGCGCCAATAAATATTTATATTTATATTTTTACTAATATTATTTAAGTATGTCGGGCCGCCTCTTACCACTCCATCTATTTAAATGAAATTTGGTATGAGGATAGTCGGAAACCCTGGGAAGGGTTAAATAGTTTTTATACCGGAAAATTGCAAATTTCCCGCTATCCATCCATACTAATATTATAAATGCGAAAGTGTGTGTGTTTGTCCGTCTTTCACGCCATAACGGAGCGACGGATCGATGTGATTTTTGGCATAGAGATAGTTTATGGGCCCGGGAGTGACATAGGCTACTTTTTATCACGGAAAAATGCACAGTTCCCGAGGGAACAGCGCGCGATAACCGAATACCACGCGGACGGAGCCGCGGGAAAAAGCTAGTACAAATATAAAACTGCAGTAGGCTGGTACAGTCACTGAAACTTGGAAATACAAGAACTATACACGTCTGAGAGCAGGTCCTGTACAACGAAGTGTAATATACGAACTTCGTACCTTGCCGTCCCGCTCAAACTAATACAATAGTGAGAGGGACGGTACGATACGAACTTCGATGTTCGTATTTCGTAGTAGCCCCCGAGACTTTATTGTCTAACCTACTTGAAATCGCAATCGTTTTCAACACTTTCTAGGACGAGGGAAGAAAGAGATAGTCGATGCGACCGCGACCATCAGTGCATTCGACAATACAGCCTCTGGCCACCAGTAGTGGTTGCCTTTAACTTTATATCACTAGCAATAGTGGTGACAGCCGGGTGCCATCTATTTTGCCCAATTTTGGCATTGAAGCAATTCAATTGTGCGTGTGAAGTTCCCAATCCGCACTGGGCCCGCGTGGGAACTATAGCCCAAGCCCTCTCGTTCTGAGAGGAGGCATGTGCCCAGCAGTGGAACGTATATGGGCCGGGATGATGATGTCAAACACTCGGACGTTTACCTTTTAACTTAAAAAGCCGTATCCCTGACAGCTTAGTGGTCCTGGCCTCTCAGAGGTGATTTGAGTCCCAGCTCGCAACTCTGAGTTTTTCGGAATATTTCGCAGTCTTCAGATAGAAATGGTGGCGACAAAATCCCAATCGAATTGAATCTCATGCCCATTTCATGTGCATTATATCATTCTCAAACCTATCATCATCTATACTCTATTTTATAGAGCTCCACTCTAAAATAAGAAGTGGATTTATCCATCCAGGGCCGGATTGCGGGCATTAATCAAGGCCTGGATAAACGGGGGCGATAAATTTCAGAAATTGGATACAGAGCCCGGCCCTGTTATGTAGGTACGATCGGAGCTAGGGCTGTGAGGAATGGGCGGTTATTATTTGGAAATGTATTTTATTGGGAGGAAACGAGTAACAACTGTAACTGAAAGGAGAACAAAACCTTACAATATACACATAATGACTATTTATTAAACATCACGATACAGTATATAAGCAGTACAGAAAATAGAAATATGTGTATAAAAAATCCAAGACACTAAGCAATAGGCAAACTTATCGTTTCAGAGTAATCTCTTCCAGACAACTTTTACAATAGAAAGAAATAGTTTTAGCAAATGGCGCAATTTACAGCAGATTAGATCGATAACAAAATAAATAGTGCTAACCATACCAAAAAGACAATGCGCCATATTATTACGAGTATGTACAATAGGTACACAATTACAACAAATATAAATAGACAAAAACTCAGCAACATTTAAAAAAATATAATGCAGGATTAAAAACAAATTTATCAGATTTATAAGTCTGTCTGTGTTGTCTGTTGTCTGCGTACCTATGTGTTATTTCTGGTGTACAATAAAGAATCTTTGTATTGTATTGTATTGTACATAGAAAATGTTTTCAAGTTAGGGCCGATTTTTCAATCCTCAGTTAAACAGTCAGTTAGTATTTATTCGACAGATAGCAAAGAATTGAATTTTTCCATCGTCAGTTAGGGTTTATTCGACAAATAAGTCGACTACCTGAGGAATAACTTTAACTGTCCCTTCGAGGGCCAGATAACCCTCTAAATTCGTCCGATAGCTACATTTGAAAACAGATGGTGAACAGATGTACGTTTGCATTTTGGTCAGTTCTTTGTTCATATTTCGTATATTATAAAGTAAAAGTGTAATTATTATGGATATTATTAGCTATTGACAAAGAGGCTATAAAATATAAAATATACCATCAGGAGACCCACTTGCTCGTTTGCCATCCAGTCGAATAAAAAAAAATGAATTTATAAATCCATCTAGAAAAAGAAGAATTGTCAGATTCAGGCCTGATTACTGACCATGTGTGTGGGTTTCATTTTGTCACGGCATTGCTTGTTTTCGGCTATTAATTTACATTTGCCGACTAAACTCAAGAGCAATCAAATTTCAGAAATATTAAAATTAGCTCCACGTTATATTTTTTTAATCCATTGTTAATTAAAAATCATAATACATATAGTATTACAAAACTATAGTTTTTGCGAAAAAATCCCACAAGCTTGTAACTAACAGTCATAAGTATCACAAAACACCAAGCACCAATAACCTCAAATTTTAACTGACCGTAACATTTTTACCTACCTGAGAGACAATGAAATAGTCTATCCTGCTCTAACATTTGCTTATGCCATATGTTTGTCTCACCTCCCTGAAGTAAGCGTCGAATAAACAGTCGAATAGTTATTCATGAGATAAATGGCGATTGAAAAATCGACAGCCAGTTAACAGACTGATTAACTATGGAATAACTTTATTGGTCTGTTAACTATTCGACCGTTTATCTGAGCATTGAAAAATCGGCCCTTAGATGTATATTTTTGTCATTTATATCCCGTTCGAAGCCGGGCGGGAGGCTAGTTACAAGACATGTAATTAACTTCTAAGTTACTAGCTTAGGCCTACGCTACGTTTTTATAGCGCTAAACAAAAACAAAAATATTATTGTTTTTGACAGAAATAAATTACTTTCATTATTAATAACTCTCAATCGCCAACCCTACCTCCGATAGAGTCTGTTCCCTCTATGATTGAAGTCCTATATTAAAGTAACTGCAGATTACTAAGATTCACAACTATAATATTGAAAACTGAGATTAAGTTGTTACGGAACATAATATAAATGCCATAAATAATAACAAAGTTATATGCGTAAACTTCTTTGTAAGTGACTAGATTAAAATACCTGATTCCAACGCGATAAAACATAGGTAACTGGCAAACTCAGATATGACATTCAACTTAAGTGAATATTTTACAAACAAATCACTAAATCGACAAATCGTTTTAGCAACCCTCTAATTATTTTAAATGGTTGGATGAGAAAAAAAATCACCCCTTTTTACGTCTATGGGAGAAACACTAAAAAAATTTTTTTTTTAAATTTTTTATTGTACCATTTTGTCGGCATAGCTTATATTCTTTCAAAATTACAGCTTTCTACCATTGATAGTCCCTGAGCAAAGCCGCGGACGGACATACAGACAGACATGGCGAAACTGTAAGGGTTCCGTTTTTGCTATTTTGGCTACGGAACCCTAAAAAAATTACAGCTCTAGATCCCAGCTCAGATGTCATTCATTGTGGCGTTCTAAGGAGGTTTGTTGAGCAGTGGACGTCTTCGGGGTGATGATAATGATCTCCTTGAGTTACAGAGAAAAGATCTTGACAAGCAGAAAGAATACGAAGTGACCCTATTTTCTTCTAAAGATACTATATATGACTATAAAAAACTATAAAACAAAGAAGCCGCCCTTAATTTTCTAAATTCCACTGGTCGTAATTTCGTAAAGTTAATTAGTGCTTTTTATAACTACCTTAAAAATTGCTACGGGTCGCAATCGCCATTCGTCACATCGTCCAATTCGTCATGGCTTGCAGCAAATCACAGCGGACTTGAAGCTAGTAAAATAATGGACGCGTTTTATTTCCTAAGCATTTGACAAAGTAGGTCAATTAGAAAGTCTGCACCCTAATATAAATGAATTTATTGAGCACCGAAGAAAAATATTTTTTTTTGTAGGTAAATACATTTTAACTAGGTACAAAAAAGAACTGATTTTTTTTGTTAACTGTACTCGTATTGTGATCCAACATACTATTGTATACCAAATTTCAAATATCTTCAAGCACTAGAAATTGATCAAAATAACTTGTTAAATTTAAAGTAAACAAACGAAAATAGATATGAAGTTCAATAAAGGCTTTTGTCCTAAGTTCATATTCTACATATTTTCATACAAAAACAACAAAGTTAAAGGTGAATAAGGATAAAATAAAATTGACCCTTACTAATTAAACAATACATATTGTCCACTGCTATTTAAACTAACTAGCTAACTTAAAAACTTAATACCCACTAAATATAATATAATATAATATAATGAGTTTCATTTAATAAAATATAAATATTCTGGATCTCTTTAGATTATTAATTTTCTAAATCCAACAAAACCCATTTAGTCAATCAATAATAATATTATTATTATATTTTTTACAATTTATAAACCCTTTTACTTTTTAAACCAAACCAAAACTTTACAAAACCCAAGAAATAACTTAAAGTCCATAAACATTTCCTAACTCCGCGTCCTCTCAACGAATTGGTCACGGCACAGTGTAGGTTTCATTACAAATACCTGAAGGGATAATTTTACTTAGAACACGCCTCATTATACACAATTCATGTTACTTAATAACGTAAAGCGCTAAGTGAAAGTGTTACAGGGCGCATAGGTCGTTTTTAATCGATGCGATGACGAATAGGGAATGACAAATTAGAAATTAACCGTACGGTGCGTACACTGAAAGAAGTCATAAACACAATGACAGTGTAATTTGTGTTAGGTTGAAAGTTAGTTTAAGTTAAGCATGTTAGTGTTCGTCTGAATTATACGCACAACTCGGCGATTGTTGAACTAAGTTTTAAGGTTTCGAGGCGGCTCTTTAATTTCTTGAGACTAAATCTGTCCTAAAAAGTTAAAAAAACCCACTTATCACCACACTATGCTGACGCGTTTCGAACTCAACCAGAGCTCATCATCAGAGCAACACAACCGTACACCACGCTACCAGATGTTAGACACACCACACCAAGTCTAAGATCTGGTAGCATGGTGTACGGTTGTGTTGCTCTGAAGATGAACTTTGGTTGAGTTTGAAAAGCGTCAGCGTCTGTGGTGGTGGTGATAAGTGGGTTTGTGTGATTTGTGTGTGTTCTTTCAGTGTGTAGGTGGAGGAATTAAATGAACACATGTATTTTGCATTAAGCTTAACTATCATAAGGTCGCGGGTGAGCAAAGAAATTCTTTTAGTTCATTGATATGGACCTCCGCAAAGTAACGCCTGATTCAATAAATCGTTTTCTTCATACAAATAGCTAGTTAATTGTTGATTGGATCATATGTAGTGAATCGGAACAGTTGGGTACCATTCCTTGTTAGGCTTCTCACACTTTCTGGGTTGCCTAATAGAAGTAGTCTCAGCTTAAGCCTCCAACCAGGACACAATGTGGTTAAACTCGAACTAAAACGAACGTCAGCCTCAAAGCATCTCTGCTCCATACTGTTTCCAAGACTTTCTACGACTGTTCTCAGGCCAATCATTCTGAACGGTGCAATAAAACTTCACGACTATCCAACGGAGTAGCTGAAGGTTAATTGACGTGGCTAACCGCCTGCCATTTAAGTCTAGTGCTTTTGGACTTTTGTACTCATTGCCTTTTGTAACTTGGCTTAAGTAAAGTTATGTTCACCTACATCGAACTACGGAACTAAAAGTAACACAAACTTTGTTTAGTTTGGGACTAAGTTAATTAGTGTGGACCCTACCTTGTTCTGTAAGTCTGACAATACACTAGTTGAAGAGATGTGTTTTGATACACTGTGAACTATGACTTATGCCTCATGCAAAACTTATGTGACTTACACTGTCATTTATCTGTATAGCAATCCGAGTATCACGTTGCTGGTTAAAAATTAGAATTAAGTATGCCGAGCCACTGTCCACACTCTATCATTCTTGTTGTCTATATTTGTAAAAATATTGTTGTATTTTGTGTGTTGTATTTTATTAATAACTAGTGGCTATGTGAGTTGTAGACCTCCCGAGTTTGTCTATTACGTTTTCACACAAAAATATCAGATCTTAACTTGATCATTAAATTTAATGAGAATCGGTTGAGAAATGCAATCTAGACAGCCAGACTGGCTGGCACACGAAACCATTCTTGTCTAAGTTGACTCGGAGATACTTCGCTCACGCTTCAAGCTCTCTCGGTTAAAAAAAACCAGCATCAATGCAAAAAAGTTGCTGGCATTCTTGTAATTAAATTTCTTCAGTCTAATGAGCTGATCAATCAAGTCTTTATGCAAGATGCAAGCATATTAGCACATAGATAAGTAAGCCTAGATAAGGCTTCTACTGTTCATCGTTGATCTACTTATCTTGAGAGCAAACATGATTAACACTTTGGTTACAGTCGGTAGATTTAATGCAGTACGTAAGGTTTGATATCTTGAATTAATCGAAGAGTTTTTTTTTCTGATTTAAGATGTCAGGGTTTGGGAATATAAAAACAAATTAAGTATATAATATCAAATGTAAGTAATAAGTTAAATGATTATCACTATTTTTATTTACTATATGAATGTATGTTTATGGGGGAGGCCTATGTCCAACAGTGGACGTCGTACGGCTGAGATGATGATGATGATATGAATGTAAGTGTGTAGTTAATTGAACAGCTTTAATGCCGGAATAAATAAATAAATTAGACAACAGTGACATGGGTAATATAATAATTGCTGTTACGTACTGCTTAACAAGACGCCTTTGCCCTGAAAATTACCCATAAATATGAATAATTACAAATGCTACAGAGACATCGTACTGTTATCAACCAGTTTGCTATATCCCCAATGATGAACGGCCGTGGGAACCATCCCTGGGAACGGGTATCGACCCGCGTTTCGATCGCTAGATCGTTCTTAGCTGTGATTGTGCGCGCGCAGCCAATTTACAGCCAGATTGTTTCCTTGTTTTCGACCTAATTTGGATCTAGCTAACGCTTGCGAGGAAGCTATTTTATGTTGTTTAATAAATACGGTGTCATTTGCAGTCAGCGGTGCTCTTGTTGTTCGTGCCGGTAATCAGAGGCAGTTGAAGTGGTACTAACTCTCCCAACCTAAAACCATAAATGATTAACTTGGAACTATTCTAGGCATATCTTCTAGACATGACAAGTTACATGACGATAAAACTTTAAAAACCTATAGGCAATATAATATAGTAATATTTTATTGCCTATAGGTTTTTAAAGTTTTATCGTCATGTAACTTGTCATGTCTAGAAGATAACCATAACCATTAAAAGCTAATAAAATACAGGAATTTGCGTTTCTTACGCATAAAATCTGAAGATTATATTACTTAAATTACATCAGGCCGAGATAAAACACTGTAATGCAATAGAGATATAAAAACTAACACGTTTATTTCTAGTTAACTGAACTGACGGAAGCGATATTTATTTTAATTGATGATCGTGCATGAAAAGAGGGATTAATGTTGGAGCTAAAAAACTTTTCCACAATGAAAATAAATGACATTTCATATTTTCTGCTAGCCCCACACCAGCTATGGACCGTTTCTAATTTGACTTTTATACTACTTACTTTTATTTAACTTACATCGTTCGTTTATAAATTTGTAAATCATGGTTTCAAAATTTGAAAATTATTTTTTGAACATTCTTGTATTTGTATGAGTCTAAAATTGGTCTTACGCAAGTCCGGTGACAATAGAATACTCTAGTAGTGAAATTCAGTGTGTTCCGGCCAGGATCGTCTACGTAAGGTGGAAATCTTCAAATGTTAATGGCATCTACTTGAAAAGGCAGTTAACTGAAGAAACTAACATCAAAAATTTAATTCGTGCCAAAAACTTATAATTATAATATTTCATTGAGATTTTAAAGTGATTAAAAACTGTGCTGAATTTGAAATACATTAAATTAATGAAAAATTACAGTTCGAGTCACCTGGCCGAAAAATGGATTTGAGTTGCTGTTTTGTAGAAGTATACAGGTTTTTATCACATTTAAATAGTATGTTTGAGTAATATAATTTCAAAAACAGGTCCTCTGGTAAGGAAAGTAAGTCAAAAAGTTTGAAAAAAACTCCTTTCGTGCCTCTTAATGCAAGCAGCTGGTTGCGATCCAACAGTTACATAACGTTAACTTTAAAAACAAAACAAAAACGTCAGACCTATACAAGGAGCTGTCCAAACCGATCTAATATAATCAGATAAAGCACTACCTGGTTCCAAGTGCCATTACCATTCTCATAGAACGTGTATAACGTCCTTACATGGCAGGGGCATTCACTCTCACACGGACAGACGTAGGTCAGTTTTAGTTTAACGATGGACTTTTAATGGTTATTGAAATGCAAGTGTCAGTTTTAAATAGCCTATTGCAAGAGATAGGACTGGTTCCCTTTTAAAGACAATTTCGTGTCAATTTAAAGTGCAGAGATTTTTGTTGCTGTTGATGAATTCGTGTCAAAACAAGTCGTGGATTAATGTGATTCCTGCATCTATTAACAATCTGTCATTTAGTCACAATATGACACCGGAAATTTCAAGCTTCATAGATTCAGGTAAAGTTATGTTAAGCATTAATTTTAAAATATGCTCGTATCATGAAAATAAATGTTGTAATTAATGTTGTTATGTTGTAATAATTGTTGTTGTCTTTTAAAAATACCAACCTCGTAATTTATTTCAATTGGGATTACTAAAACACTTGCTAGCTAAATCTCACTTTTCTCCCTTACGGCATAAAAGTTCAGCTAAATACAGTTGCATCTTTATCATAGTAACTATAACTAGAATATCCGCATAATTCATAAACAGTGCTTTCACAAATCTAATATTCAAGGATTGTAACCTAACACGCAATTTTGACCCTAGGTCGCAGTACGCCCACTATATCTTGACCTGGTGTGTAAACATATTGCCCTATAACCAAGAACTCTGTCTCTTATACCACATACATCACTGTAAACGTAATATCACTTTGACATTGTGATTTGTAGATCAGGTCGAACCCGTGGGCGAATAGTTCAACTTGCAATAGTACTTGCTAAATGCATTAATTCCTTATAAACTCTTGTTGTTTAATGTTTCTAAATGTAGATTATGATTGCATTTTCCGTGTTCAGCGTTGGGTAATGATGACAGGTTTATTAAAATAGATGATGTATAAGTTGTAAGGGGGGAACTAACTTCGCTACCCACCGGTAGATGGCGTTATACTTCTTTAGTCGTCAAGGTAACGACATGTCGCCTTTTTATCCTATCCTACTAATATTATAGAAGTAAAAGTTTGACTGAGTGAGTATGTTTGCTACTCCTTCACGCTGAAACGGCTCGACGGATTTGAATAAAATTTGGTCAATAGTTAGTTTATAACCTTGATTAAAACATAGAATACTTTATATCCCGATATTCTTACGGGATAGGAATAAAATCTGTAAATAACAACCGCTGGGCTTAGTCATGAAATTTGGTATGTAAGCTGGACATCTTTTTATCCCGATGTTCCCACGGGATAGGGATAAAATCTCGAAATAACCGCTGAGCTTAATAGTCATGAAATTTGCCTTGGGTGTTTTAATTTAACGTGAATGAAAACCACAATGTATTTTTAGGGAATTCCCACGGAAATTTAATAAAATTCTGGAATTTCAATTCAACTGCTGTAACTAATGATTTACGCGTGTGAAGCCGCGGGTAAACGCTAGTAGGTACATAAAAGTTAGCTAAATATAGTACTGTGCTAAATCTGCTACATCCCAAACAGTTCCAAACATACATTATAGATTGCTGAAAGTTTTTAGTTCTTAATAGTTGTAATTAGACATCGACAAATCACATTTGTTGATACTGCGTGATTTACTACTGGTTTTTCATGTCAGAATGTCATGTATACACTCTAAAAAAAAGGTTCGATGCCCACAAATTTATTACATTTACCTTATCATGCCGAAAAAAAAACGGTACAAGTGTGGCCAAAGTTATCTCCAAACTCATAAAACATCCATTACGCTCGATCGGTGTAAAAAAGTACAAAAAGTAGCGCCTGGCACTGCAAATGTTTAATGTTTATTTGGGCAAAAAAAACGGTACAATATAGAAAAAAACTTAAGAAAATAAGACTTAAATGAAACATAGACCAGCAAATATGCCACTATTAATTTACACAGTAGAGTAACACGTACAAAGAATAAAAATTACCAATTAAACAATAATTTAGTTAAACAAAACGAAACTAATGACTAACTAATAGAGTAGTATTACTACGACCTTTCTTACGATAATACATTGAAATTTCAGGATATGTCCACGGCGCCAGCTATAACAAATTAGCATGAGTCATGCGAGGGTGACCATTGTTCGCGTGGGAATGAGGATTTGTCCCGTTCGGAACTGTGTTATGAGAGTCACGTGTGGTCACCTTTTATTATGCCGTAATGATTATTTTTTATTCTTTGAATCGATGGGAAGAATTCGATTGATTGTAAATTGGGTGATTGAAAATTTTATTTACGATTTTGAAATAATAAAATATTATGATACTTAAGTCTTGTTCATGTGATAAATGAAATAGCTTGTGCAGATGTTTGTATGCTTAAATCTTTGTTATTCAATCACGTAATAACGGTTTTATCGATTTAAATGAAAATTACCGCACAGAAATACAGTATAAAGATCTAGATTGAGCGATATCGTCGTAAACATAAACATTTCCGACAGGATCATTATTTAAAGTTTAAACAAGAATAGATGGCGTTGTCCGAGCAAGCGTGCTTTCATGATGTTACCATAAAACTTTTTTCGGTATCCTGTCATGTCGCAGAATTATTTTTTCCCAAATTTTTTCTCAACTACTTAAATTCCTAAGTCTCAATTTTCTCCAAAACAACAAATTTCTCCTTATATTATCGTCATGAAGTTTAATAGAACACAGTTTGTTATGTTAGGTTTGCTTTATAAAAAAATTGAAAAATTATGGTTTGGTAGAAAATCGTGAGTTGGAAAACGAAACTGTTTGGCAAATGAATATATGTTTGGAAATAATATTTCGGCGCATACACAGAGAACTCCTTTTTTCATGTATATATTTCTAAAGCGGACAAAAATTGTCAATCGAAGCTCACTATGCTAGCGCTAACTAAAACAAAGCCAACGAAACGAGATAAATCCATACTAATATGATAAATGCGAAAGTGTGTTTGTATGTTTGTGTATTTGTCCGGCTTTCACGCTGTAACGGAGCGACGGATCGACGTGATTTTTGGCACAAAGATGGTTTATGGGCCCGAGAGTGACATAGGCTACTTTTTATCCCGAAAAAATGCAGTTCCCGAGGGAACAGCGCGCGATAACCGAGCCGCGGGCAAAAGCTAGTTATGTCTTAAAGAAAGGGAGCGAAATACTATTAATGACGTTTTAGACAAAGACGAAAGTATAAATCGTCTCATTGGCTTTGCTTTAGCTTCATAGGAACCCTCATTAATGATAAGGAAGCTTGCACTTGACTGGTACTAAACCGTTACGCAAACACCACTGGATATCCTGAACATCGATATCGTTATCGAGCTATCTACCCTCGCAAGCGATCATAGATCGAGCGAGCCACGCTTTTCACTCAATGTTTCTCTCTCTTATTTCATTACTAGCTTTTTCCCGCGGCTCCGCCCGCGTGGTATTCGGTTATCGCGCGCTGCTCGTTTGCCATATGGTCAAATAAAAAAAAAAGAACTGTGCATTTCTCCGGGATAAAAAGTAGCCTATAGATGTCACTCTCGGGACCATAAACTATCTCTTTGCCAAATATCACGACGATCCGTCGCTCCGTTGCGGCGTGAAAGACAGATAAACACACAAACATACAAACACACTTTCGCATTTTTCATATTAATGGATTTTATCTCGTCTCGTTGGCTTTGTTTTAGTTAGCGCTAGCATAGTGAGCTTCGATTGACAATTTTTGCACTTGCTGATTGTCGATCTGTATGCGAGTATCTCTTTTTATTGGCACAGATAAGAAAAAGGAAGGTACATATAATATTTACGACTACTAATCGTGGATTTTATAGTCTGTGGTCAATAAATTGGCGTGTGCCTGCACATTGTATTAAAAAAAAGGTATGTATTTATTTTTTCTCACCGAGTGAATTTTTTTCAAGCTGATGACCTTTCTTCCATTTACAAAAACACCATTTGAATGGATTTTACAAATTAGGTACTTAAACTAATTTCGTTCCACTTGCAAGTCGGCTTTCAAAAATCGTGCATCTCTGCTGCTCACATGGAAAGTGCGGACGATAAAATACAGTCCTTATCAGTCTCCTGACGCGTTGTCACAACACGGACTCGCGCGCATAATACTAACCACTATCCGGTTCTGCTACTTGGGATTAATAAGCACATTACTTTTTAGGGTACCGTAGTCACACGCCACAATTCGGACAGTGAAGTAGAGTTCCGTACTTATACAGTGCGTTACCGGCAGCCAGGCTTTTTTAAGAGGTTAATATAACGTAATTGGGCATTTTTACTTTAAATGACGGAACCTAATTATTTTTTTTCAGAATTGGGTAATTCTGAGTTCTCCGTACTGAGAATCACGAGTACGAGGATTTTGACGAAGAAAAAAAACCTCTGCAATTTTCCATAATAATTTTACGTCTCTATTTCGTAACGACCCATATAAACTATATTATAGTTGAAATAATCTATATATATATATAATTAATAATATAAGAAGAAAAATAGGAAGAAAGAAAGACATTTATTCACATTCACAAAAACACACAAATAAAACCAAAAAGAAAAGAAGTCATAAAACTGACAAAAAAATTAGGGACACTTTTTTCTTTGTTTAAATCAATAGTACTCGTGATTCTGAGTAAGGATAATCCAGAATTACCTTATTATAAAAAAAAATTACGTTGCGTCATTTAAAGTAAAACAGCCCACTTCTGTAACTTAACCATGACATTAATTTAATTAATAAACTAAAATTCAGACTTTGTTAACTTTCTAACACGATTAAAATTGCCAGCAATGTACAGCAAAGTATATTAACATATATGTTTTGTCACCTAACTAGTTTTGAATACTTATTGTCTTTTCTATGAACTATACTCGTATGTAAATTAGTCTTAAAGGTATTTTTGTATAGGTCTTGTTGCTTGAAATAAATCAATGGTAGGTAGGTATCTATTATTATTATTTAAAGTTTCAAAAGTCAGAGGTGTGGTGAGGCGCGACCTATAAAACAAGAGAAAGGAGATACAGTCCGTGCACAGCCAGACAGACAGACGGACAGCGAAGCGACAATAAATAGGGTTCCGTTTGTCACCTTTTGTATGGAACCCTAAAAGGCTAAAACACGCCTTGTAAGTATTGCACGAGGAGAACCAGTTGGGTGCGAACCCGATTCGGACCTGACTTTTTTTATATTCTTATTTTTTACCATGGCGCCACAAGATTGGCCAGTTTTGCCGTAATGTAGTTTTTTTATGAACGCGTTTAATTAAAAAGATAATTTGGTAGAGCTATGCGGAAATTTGATGGCTTGTGATGCGCTTGCGGCGCGAAGCGGAGGTAATTTAAAATGAATGTAATTGATTTTTCTTGTTTACAATGTTGGATTATAATTATCCATTATCTGATTGACAAAGTTACGAAATCGTGAGTGAAAAAGATCATCCGAAATAATCGAAACTATCGTTTAATTTTGTAATTTTATCATAATTTTGTCTCACGAGAGTTAATAAATTACTTTAAGGCTTCTTTGGAGTAAATATTAGAAATTCAGGGTTCTAGCTTTAGCCATAACAAAAATACAGGGTGTTGAAAATAGCCTGAATGGCTTCGAGAAAAGTATGGTACGGCCGTGCCTTTGTTTTTTTTTGCTCGACTTGGCGGGGGCACTGCCGTGCCCCCAGATAGGGATTCCAGATAGACAATTATAAATGATTAGCTAAAAGTACACAAGAAAATATAAATTTTGATTCTGTTAATAAAAAATAATAATTTTGGACGTTCCATTGAAATCTTATTAGGAGCTAAAAAAATTCAAGTCGAATCAAAGTCACAAGTAAAAATATATTTTTTAAATTTAGGCTATGACAAGCACGCCTATGAATGTCAAACAAAATCTACCGTCGGCCTTTCTTTAGACGACTGGTGGTAATTAACATCGAATTACACGAATGTGTTTATAGAAACAGTGCCTATGTTCAAAATATCGAATATGTATAAATAAATGTTTCTCTCTCACTCTCTCTCTCTCTCTCTCTCTCTCTCTCTCTCTCTCTCTCTCTCTCTCTCTCAAATACAAACTGAGACATGGATACACAGAAAAACCAGAAAAAGAGACCAGCGCTGGGAACCGAATCCAGGTCCTCAGCAATCCGTGCTGCGTGCTATAACCCCTACACCACCGCTGGAGAATCTAGACACAAATTTTTCCGATGCACACATATCTCAGGTTGCTTTTTTCTACTACGCTACTTAAGCAGCAGCCACTAGCGACATCTATTGTTGCGCTCTCATCGCGAGACGTCACATTCTTTCGGAACTAACCGCTCACCCAGACAAGAGATGTCGCTACTAAGCAATAATAAAATTGATTGGCTTTTTGGAGTCTTTTTGTATTTTTATTTCAACTCCAGATTTGTTACTTTTGCCTATATTCTAAATACAGCCTAGTCTTGTTGATAGTCAAATGATTTTTGCACAACTACAGTGCCGTTTTAAATAATTCGATATGAGAATATATGAGAGTAAAGCCGAGTTTAGACTTGCTAGAAAAACCCGTGCAAGTTGCTTTACGGTCTCACGCTATAATGCAACTTCCACGATTTTTCCTGCAAGTTTAAACTCAGCTTAACACTTCGGCCGTTTAATTTATTTGTGTTTAAATCATCAACTAACCAAACATTACCTCTAAATCTGCATCAACTTTCACATTAGCTGGTAGTTACTGTTCAAAAGGTGTCACATTACATAGAACTTTACCGTTCACATGTTTGTATTTACCGGCAATTTTCCATTCATAGTTAACCTGCCTGTCCTTACCTCCTAAAGGTATTCAAAGATCTTTGCAAAGTGGTTAGTAGTCTCCAATTTACATCGACCCGTATTGAAACTGAACATTGCGGAGTAGAGAGCTCTTGTGTTCTGGATGTAATTAGTAGTGTCTAAAATAGATTGAGCTGCTGAACTATGGACTTTTCAATGACACCCGGGGTCTTGTTGTCCTGGGCTTGTTTCCGGGCCCTATACAAACAAGTTAGCCCAATTGCAATGTTTGCACATACTTTTTTGAAAGAAAGTTCTCTTTACTCAATGGGCAATTGGATACGCATTCTATCTCCATTCATAGTCTTTCGTGCTTCAACATTACAATGTAAAGTAGGTTTAAAGAAATATGCGTATTATTATAAGAGCGAGGCCTCATGCCTTCTGGCCCTATGTCAGGCCATCATGCCTAATAAAATTCTTGGTATGCCTCGATGTCACTGAGCTTCTCCAGCAGCCACTATGTGACAGTGTTGAGCGCACCTCCACGTGTCCGTGTCCAGCCGCGTCTATTTCAGCTTGAGGGTGAATCCAGGAGCATCTCGATCGCTGTCAGTCCCTAGCTGTTTATATTAAGAAGTAAGTACTACATAATTCCTAGCCTAATTAATGGCGTCCGCGGACCGGGAGACGAGCTGTCGGTAGGCCTCCAACAAGATGGAGCGACGACATGGCTAAGATCGCGGGATCGCGGTGGATGCGAAAAGCACAAGACCGGTCTGAGTGGAGAGCCTTGGGGGAGGCCTATGTCCAGCAGTGGACGTCTTTCGGCTGACATGATGATGATGATGACATAATTCCTAGGCGTTGATTTTTGTATTAAAAAAGATCCTGGCCTGAGTACAGAAGCTATTTACGTCATAATTAAAAATCAATCTGCTTTCCAGTACCTAAAATCTCAATCAAGGGACTGACAGTAGTTGAACCGCCCGTGCACTTAACCTTAAACATTTCTATTTCTAATCTAATGTACTGGAACATTTGTCAAGTTCAATGAATACAATTCTGGCTAATTTTGACCAGGGTATTCAGTCAAAGTTGACTATCTACTCGTAGTTGCCCTGGATATTCCGATTCTACTCTATAGGCTTTTTTATGGTAAAGATAGGCAATAACCTAGTACTTAAAGTGAGTATAAGTACTAAGGTCACCAACAAAGCTGTAAAAGTATGCAAGGCCACGTCACGTCGCTCGAAGAACAGATAACCGTTGGGGGAGAAAAGTACTCGAGTGGCGACCAGGAACCGGAAGACGAAGCGTTGGAAGGCCTCACACTAGGTGGAGTGACAACATAGTGAGGATTACGGGTAACCGCGGTGGATGTAAATGGCGATTTGTCGTTTATGGTGGGGGAGGCCTTTGTTTAGCAGTGGACTTCTGCTGTCTAATGATGATGATGATAGTTAGTAAATGTAGGTCAATTGTTACTTGCATGTTAATCAAATACAAAACCCCTTATATAGCTAAAAAAGAAACCCGATATCAATGTGCCACATTGTCTCAGGCAAGGCATTGTTCATGATATAGCTGATCAGACAAACATACATATAAACGTAGGCACATTCTCACGCGTCGCATTTCACTCATATAAAATGATGTACAAGACATAAGATGTAGCGTTCATAACAGATTTATAATTCTGCAAATTGAGTAATGTACAATTAGAGTTAAATGCTAGCAATTAATTTAAAATTTTCGTTATTTACTTCTGAAATGTCAAAAAATAAGAGCTTTATTCAATTTATGTTTACCAACAAGTAAATTACCCAATGGATATTAACAGTAGATTTTATTAATCGAAACTAAGAAAAAAATAGAAATAAAAAAAATTACCTTGAATAAAACTTAATATAAACTAAATACCTAACTTACAATCTAAATAGCCTAATCTAAAAATAACTAATTATAAAAATTAACTAGGTATATTATCTCATCTCATCAACTCTCGCACAGTTCGGTTGCCGCAGAACTTTCTGCCATGTACGGTGAGACAAAAAAAAAGGTATCTTGAAAAAACAGCTTAGGTACTTTTTCCTTAAGGTGTCGAAAAGGCAGCCGTAATTTTACGCACGAAAAATACTTTATTGTACAAAAAGAAACAGAAAAAACACAATTTGATGTACATAATACATATACAAAGGTCTACATCTGTCAACCTTTGAGTAGATGCGAGCAATAAGTTAGGACCGAAAAAAGTGGGAGTTAAAAGTCGAAAATAGTGGAAGTTTTGCTTCACTATTGTGACCTGTTTGCTTGTTTTTGTCAATTTAAAAATAATCTAGGCTGTGTTTAGAAATAATCGCTACCGCTTCTCCTTTACAACGTCATACTAATATTTCCCAGAACTCTTTCTCATAAAAGTTGCATGTATTTGATCAGAGTTTCTTGCAGTGAACTAAATGCGCGTGTGTTGCGTTCATCTAATAAACTATGGCTTAGATCGGCTGTCATACAAATAAGTAAAGATATAGGAACAAATAAAAATAACAATTGTTGGATACGAATGAATAATATCATAAAACAATCATCGACTATCATAATGATACAAAATAACGTTACATTATTTTAAGAAAGAAAGAAAGAAAGAAAGAAAACATTTATTCGTGACAAAAACAAAAATACCAAAAAAATAAAAACAAAAACAAAATATAGATATGCATGTCACGAAATGGTCCCAAATCAGCAAACAAAAAAAAGATAAGAAAAATAAGATATGATGATAAGATGTGAAAGGGCTCTCGCTTAAAACACTGACTATCTTAATTGCACCTTATCAGGTTTCTGGTTTCTTAATCAGATAGATACATTTGTTACGAGATCAAAAATTGTAATTTTTTACCAGTTTTTGTTACTGAAATATTTCAGTTCTATTTTCCTTTTATATTAAATATATTGACCCGGATAACTCACGTCTTTAATCGAGTTTAGCTTGACATGTTTCAGGCTGATCCATAACCCTTCCTCTTCGGAGCAACGCGACTCGGCGGCTGCTGCAACACGTGCATTAAACATGCCGAAACATGTCAAGCTAAACTCGATTTAAGAAGTGAGTTATTCGGGTCAATATATTCAATATGAGTCTCACGGTAGTTTCATGTAATTTTTCTTTTTCATCATAATTCGTATTGAAAGATCACTGATACTGAAGGTACTGAACATGTATTTGGATTTTTCAAGATGAAATTCGAATACAATCAATGGCACAAAAAAATTCTTGACGGTGCAACACGAAACAGGAAACACAAAATATTTTTTACAATCAAGAATCACTCAAATTTATTCAGTAAATAGGGCGCAATGGGCACTTTTATACGTCATTTTTTAAACTAGCAGCGCTTTTGGAAAGACCATCATTGCCAAGAAGAATGCGCCGAAAGAAACTTGGCAGAAAGTCATTTTTTTTTTCAAAATAAAATAATTACAAATAAAATACTTAAAAACTACAGTAGTATACAATTAAAGAAAAAACACCAAATAATAATAATACTGGGATGTATGAGATCCCTTAGTTACAAAACTAAACACTAACTGGTGGAATAGTTAAATCAAATACGTTTGTATGAAACAGCGGACGCTAACAGGTATCCAGTCGCGTAGTTCCAACTCAAGTATGAGGACAGCGATGGTAGATATGGGACTAAAAACTATTATGAAACGTTGACCTCGAGTAACCGAGAAGCGATGCGACAGATCCAGGACAATAGACTATTTATTAGATTCTTCATATAAAGAAAGGTCTATAAATCGTAATAGGTATTCATGATATACTAGAAACGTATAATTTAACAGACGTAAGTTAAGTGGAAAGGATCTTCGTGAAAGAAACACAGGTGCGTCTGGCTTGAGACGTTTCTTTTTTTTTTGTTGTTTAGAAGTTTTAATTTCCAAGATATAACGGAATTTCGTATTTAGTTTATTAGTTTCTTCTAATACCTTCTATGCCTCATGCTTGCCTGTTTGCACTCTCCTAATGACTGTTGACTGGAAATGTATATACTTAGTTTTAAGGTCAGTTTTAATAGTATCAAAATCTACGGAAGTATTCGGACATTTATTGACTAAAATATATTTTTTTAGTTTTTTTCTTTACAGGAAACAATACTTAAATTGCAAGTTCACCGAATAATTTAAATTGTCTATATACGAAACACTTTCGCTTGTCTAGAGAAGAAGTTTGTTTGCTACCTTTGTGCTGTTAAAGTAATAACCAAGTTCGTTTAGCAAGATAACCCATAAAATCGTTGGATTACATGCCTTGCCAATGTTATGTCATCACAACATAGAAGCATATCCATAAAAGCGTTATTAATGTCATATTTTACAGCCATCACACATCAAATTTGAACTCAACGTTTGACTTTTATAGATCCTAAATCGCATGACGCAAATGGTGTTGCAGAACGTTACAATATTATAGTGCTAAGCTGTTCAGTATTATGTCGTAAATAGATAATTGCATCGAGAATAGCTTTCACGGTATTTATAAGAACTGGTCAAGTAATTGGATGTTTTATTGGTGACCTGGCCGGTTTGAATACATTGAGACATCGCAGTTTCTTTCCTAAGAAGTTTACGCAGATGATAAGTACTATTGAATAAGTCGAAGATATAGCAGAGTAGCAGAAGCAGCCGCAGTGGAAGATATTATTTCGATTTTTATTTAATACGACTTGTAAGATCAGGTAACAGTAGGTAGGTATTATTCGGAGTAGCTAAACATCGAATACAAAATTACAATTATTTGACGTACGTAACTCTAACTATATTAACGGCATATTTCACCGCTCATTTCATGCGACACATATCTTTAAAATACTGTCTGCTTGTTTTGTTAAAATAAACAGATACGGTAGCACATTTATCTGTCACACAAAATTGAATGGTTAAAAGGGCCCTTTATGTATCTACTGGTAACCTAAATTGTTTGCATCGTTATAAGCCCCTGGTATAACAGCTAATAAACAAAAGGTGAAAGAAGATCTTAACGAAGAACATAATTGTAATGACATTTTTTAGAAAACAGTCTGAAAGGATTCATGTGATTGGTTAAAAAATTTACACATTATCTTGAAGCTCATTAAAATATTTCACCCTTTTTCATTTAGACTTTGATCTCCGTCTATTTAAAGATTCCACCAGCTTTTCAACTGGATAACCTGACGGAACTGGTTGAACACTACTAGGGCGTGTTAAAGGAAGCGGCTAGTGTCGGGTCTTGTAATGCAATAGCCTGACCACAACCGTTAGGAGAGAGTATCACCTTTTATACAACGTCACGGGATTGGAGTTTGAACACCGGGAATATGACACTTGGCGCCATTTTACTTTAAAGATCTTAATTGTGGCTGGCATATTGTGGTAGTTTCGTCCGGGTGCTTGTACCGAACTTAGGACGCCGCATATCTTATCATAGCATCTGAAAATGTATGAGTTGCTGTCTCTTTTCCATTACCTTATGAATGACGGTTTCTAGCTTCGGAGATAGATACTAAATATTTTGTAAAAGTGGGTTTAAACATTGCGTTTTTTTATCTCTGTTATGCGTGAGTTAAAATTCTATTAACATTCTAAAGTTTATTAGAAAAAGGGGTTTGTAGAAAATGTTTCTCCCAAATAATTAATTTCCCAACTCTTTCATTCATGAACGTTAACTATGTAGATGATTGTTATGTGGGTATTATAATTCTTAACCTAAGCTTTGGTATTTTACAGAATAGTACTGAAGTAACTGAATAGTTTACAGTTACAGAAAATATTTTTAGCCGAAAAGGCAGGATTCCGGAAAAAAGGCCTTACGTCGGTGCAATAACGAAGGAAAAAAAAATAGACACCCACATACCTGGGGCGGTGTTGAAGGCAACTCACACTTCGCCGGATTTTCGTTCTGTGAGAAGGTTTAAAGAAATATATGACAAAACTAGCTTTCGGTTATCACGCGCTGTTCCCTCGGGAACTGTGCATTTTTCCGGGAAAAAGTAACCTACGTCACTCTTTGGCCCATAAACCATCTCTATGCCAAAAAACACGTCGATCCGTCGCTCCGTTTCGACGTGAAAGACGGACAAACATACACACAAACACACACACTTGCTAATAATAATAGTATGGATAATATAGTTATGGTATGATATTATTCACAGGCAAGAGCTGGATGAGAGTGGCCGAAGAACGTGCTCAGTGGAGTGCCATGGGAGAGGCCTATGTCCAGCAATAGACGAACATAGGCTGATGATGATGATTCTCAGGCGCCAACTACCTTTTTTTTTAACAAATAAAGTAATGCGACAATTTCTATAAAGCTTTTATTGCTCTTATACATCGAGCATCATCATGTAATATATCACTGTGAAGCACCGTGATATGTCATAAAACTATAAAAGGTTTTTTATAGCGCAATCTCGAGGTATGATCGTAAAATGAAAAGGTCGTCATAGTGTCTTTATTCTTTGTATGTTTTATCGTTGAGGTTCAACGGCATGTCCTTATTAACTAGTAATGGGAAACCTGGTGTAAAGGTTATAGTTGTAAAGGCATAGGGAAACTGAGGAGGACCCTAGACGTGGTGCTTCACTAAAGGTCTTATAAATAGGCTCATCGACCTGTAGAGAGAGCATGCTTATGGGTTCTCCACGGGATAGAATCAGTAATGGGAAGATACTTAAAAGAACGTGTCACTGACAAAGCCAAGTGAATTAGCTCAATGAAGTGGTAATGGGCAAGTCATATAACACGGAGAACAGGTAGCACTTGGGGCCGAAAAACTTTCGAATGGGGACCACGAATATCGAGCATTACATAGAATATCCATCAATGAGATAGACAGATGACGGCCGCAAGCGCACAGTGGATGCAGACCCCTTCCAACCGAAGCAACTGTAGGTCAATACAGGAGGCCTATGTCAAACAGTGGACGTCCTACGAGTGACTTATACCAATCCAATGATGATGTAAACTTTAAGAGCCTGCTACATTATTGCACCCGTAGTTAAGATGGGTGACACTCTTTCCCGGCCCGGATAAGACAGATATGAAAATACCGACCGTTTTTCGTGTACACGCTCTTAGCAGCTCATGTCAGTTTCTATGGACCTACATGATAAACAGGGTCGGTATTATCTGGGCCGGGAAAGAGTGTCACCCGTTAAGTTTTTCGTTAAGTTCCAAAGCAGTTCACCGCAGCACACAGGGGCGCCGTGGCAATGTTTATGGGCGGTGGTGATCTCTTACCACCAGGAGACCCACTTGCTCGTTTGCCTTCCAGTAGTATAAAAAAAAAAAAAAAAAAAAAAAAAAAAGCACCCAAGGGTGCCGTCGATATTACCTCCTCCTTTCCTCAGATTTTAGTCGTAATAATTTCCTTGCCAAAACCTAACAGATCTATAGGCTCCCTTGTTGATAGCTGCTTAATATTCCTTGATTTTTTCAGCTGCACTTCAAACTCTTCTTCTTTATGTAAATTTGTATATAGTAGTGTATTTTTATGTTAGGTTTATTTGTAGATTTGTGTATTTTATTATTTAAAGCAATGTATTGTAGCTTCCACTATGTTAATTATTAAACTCACTTTTTGTCTGTCCCTGACTGAATGCTCCTCTCATCCACTCAAAGGTTGACTGGAAGAGATCCCTTAAAGGGATAAGTTCGCCTTTGTACATATTTGTTTTTTGTCAATTGTGTTTTGCTTGTTTTGTACAATAAAGAGTTTACATACATACATACATAAATTATGTGTTTCCGAAGTAAACAACATCTCGAAAGTTGTTCATGCCCCAATTATCTCAAACCTTTGACCGTTTCCGTTACCTGAAACCAAAAAAACATAAAACGGTTATCTTCATAGAATACTCGTAAAATATATCGACCTTGAGGTTTTTGTTTCAATGTGTAGTTAGTCACATTATTGGTGCGGTATAATGTCTAGATGGATCGAAAAATGTTTGAAAATAAAATACTAATCGCAATTAAATACGAGTATGTTCAGGATAACAAACTAAACCAACTGCTGATATTCTTGAAGAATTTAAAACACCTTGATTATAATGCACGCGAAGTTAGCATCTCATTTTTATAAAATCGATTTAAAAAAAAAATTGAGCTGAACTATAAAAAAAAAATATCCAGAACTGTAGAACTATTCGGGATGCTACTAGAACAGCAATTACATTTTGAGATTCTAGAAATTGATATGCTAGGTTCACACACATTTGATTATAATTGAAATAATTGAATGCAAAATTTTGACACTTAGCCGCAAGATTACCGAATTAGACGATGGACCTTTAGTTCCGTTTTTATTACAAGCTTTTATTTAACTTGCCCCATTCGTTTATTTTGACGACCGGATGGCCAAGTGGTTAGAGAACCTGACTACGAAGCTTGAGGTCCTGGGTTCGATTCCCGTCCGGGGCAGATATTTGTATGAATAATACGAATGTTTGTTCTCGGGTCTTGGATATTTAATATGTATTTATCTATATAAGTATGTTTATCCGTTGCCTAGTATCCATAGCAGGTACAAGCTATGCTTAGTTTGGGACTAGGTCAATTGGTGTCAGTGTCCTAATAAGTAATATTTATTTATTTATTTTGGTCACATCTTGCTAGTTAAATTTGACCAACTTCCAGTAATTTTATCCACTTGAAATTTGGTAAACTTATGTAAATCTGCTGACAATACAATAATCTGATAGTAACATCCTGGTAGTCCGGCCAGGATCTTCTCCACAGGACGGAACTCTTCAACGGTTTATGGCATCAACTTGAAACTTGGTATTAAAATGTAGTTTGGGTGACAATACAAGGACAGTTAACAAAAAGTACAGTCAGCAAGAAAAACTTGTACTAAAATTGAACTTTTTACCAAAAACTTATTTAAGTATTAAATTTAGGAGTACTGAAAAACTCAATCTTGGAAGGCTACGTCAGTGCCACTTCAAACTCAAACTCAAACTCACAACATTTATTGACAACAAAAACACACTAAGTACATCACAACCAAAACACAGTATAAACATAAATAGGAGAAGAGAGAACAATTAGAGACGTTGTGCTGTAGTGTACTTCAATCTATATCTCAGTTATCAAACTATGTCACCTCTTATTTTTATGGCGAATGAATAAAACTTTCTCACAGATGCATTAACGTTTTTAGGGTTCATGGTAAAAAAATGAGACCCATATAAGATCACTTTGTTGTCCATGATCCTCTTTCACAGGAACGCATAGAGGTAAATAAATATACGCATAAATAAAGGTTGATATAAAAAAGGGTGGATTATTTGTGAAATATGAGTCATTAGCAGTTTATGTATGAATATATGTTGACTTCATGTTTTTAATTTCAGACCAATACGACAAATAAATAAAGAGATAGAACCGTTTAATGATGATTTTAAAACCAATCTTTGCAATTATTTTCTATCGAGCCAATTTCAATTTCAGTAACTCTTACTTGTGACAGGAACCATCTAAAATTACCCCACACTGCGTATATTTTGGTTAAAAGAGACTATATGAACGCAAGAAAAATATTCATGGATGGGTGAATCAACTATTTTACCGACACTTTGGGCGTCTCCTGCGCAGCGGCGGACTAACAGGAGGGCGGAAGGGGCGGCCCGCCCCGGGCCTCCGGTCTTGGGGGGCCCCCAAATGCCTCCGCGTTCCCCTGATCAAATCCTACAAGACTAAAAATATATATACCTACAATTTTGTACGGGACCCTTGGTAGGCGAGTCCGACTCGCACTAGAACTTTTTTTTCCTTAGTCGACAGTAAAGTATACTTACCGCCAGCGATGTTCTTCGAAATTCAACTTTATCGTTTTTAATTAATTTGATTACATTGCAGATTAAACCGGCTAAGATAATAAAAGGCCGAATACGAAATTTTACCGGTTTCCCTAATTTTAATTAATGTTACTGTAATTTTTAATCTATATATATAAAAGGCAAACCTGACTCACTGGGTTATATATCAACGCACAGCCCAAACCGCTGGACCTAGAAACTTGAAATTAGGTACAGTTCTTTTTATGATGCAAGTGAGTACTAAGAAAGGATTTTTTAGAAATTCATCCCCTAAGGGGGTGAAATGGTGGGTGAAGCTTATATGGAATTTTCTCATTTCTGGACTTAGAAATATGAAAATAGTCACAATTAGGTATAATGGTGGTTAATTAAAAAATGCCCTGATAACTAAAGTACACGCGGACAAAGTCGTAGGCAAAAGCTAGTACATAATATAATGTATACCTAATAATATAAAAGTACTAGCTCGTATTCACTTGCAGGAATAACCGGTCAAGAGCGTGTCGGACACGCCCACGATAGGGTTCCGTAGCCGTTACGAGAAAATCAAGTCATATTCTAACGATTTAGTATTTTGTACGGAATTTTCCAAATGGGCACATTTTAAATAGGCTGTTATTGCTGTAAGTTTAATCAAATACTAAGGAAGGATATTACATTGTAAATCGTAATATAATACGTCCGTTACCTGTCGCGATCACAACGCGGCTGTAATTCTATTATTGCCTTAAATTACACGAAGATATTATCAATTCGCTACACACGGGAACGCGATTTCTAAACTACGGGCAAGAAACGCTGTAAAATTACTTACGAGTACAGCGAAATTACGAAATCATCGAGGTTTGAACATATTTTAGAACTTTATACAAGGCCGCGAGGTGGCATCAAATTCTTTTAGAGTATTTACACAGATGGTTGTGTAACTGGGCGTTATAAAAAAAAGTGTAACCTTTCCGTTTATTTTTTATTTTGGAAAAATATAGTTTTTCCTACTCAGAATCAAGAGCACAATCGATTCCGATCGTTTAAAAAAATGTCCCTAGTTTTTCATACAAATTTTATGTATCAGTTTTTTACGCCCATAGTGAGTATGAAAAAAACCGTCTCAAAACTTTCATTTTTAAACTACCTATCGAAATCAATTGTGCTCTTGATTCTGAGTAGGAAAAACCATATCTTTTCCAAAATTTTAAAAGAAAAGAAAGGGTACACTTTTTGGAAAACCCCCAACTGCGGACTGTTTAATCCCCGGACATACCTAACTAGTGAGCCAAATTATTTTCTAATTTAAGTAATACAGTATTTGACAACTGCTTGATAATATTATATTATAATACAGACAGTGTTTAGCGAAGAGAAAACTTAAATCGGTTGAAAATGGGACTTATAGCAGGGGGGTGTCACTACGCCATTCCGCCGCCGCGCTAAAAGTGCGTACCGGGCCTCCCCAACGTTGAGGCGATTCAGTGGTTGCCGCGCACTGACCCGTGGCGCACGCGCGCGCTTCTTACGCAGTACGACTCAATTTACGTCGCAAACGCGTGTCATAATTTTAATTGGCAATATGTATCCAAGAAAATACTGCATTGCACCCGATTGTCGGAACAATGAAAAAAATAGTAATTGTCAGTTTTTCTCGGTTCCGGCAAGTGAGAAAGATAGCGAAAGGTACGGTATTCATTACTCATATCTACTGTCATGGTACCTAAATCTATAACAATAATTAATAAATATACACACAAATGTTTTATATCATATACTTATTTAAAATAGGTGGTAGGTAGCTACATATACATATAATCCATACCTACATCAAAAGAAAATCACGTGTCGTGTATACCTGTGTAAACTGATTTATTATGTTCGGTATTCATTTACCTAATAGGTAGGTATAATAGTTTCTGCATGTCTACCTTGCGTGGTATTTATACCTACTTATAACACTTACCAGCCATTCTGAAGCAACTGTGACGGGTGACGTCTCGCAACGAGAGTCACTGAGCATAGTTGCGCTGGACTAGACTGGTACCTAGCTTATTCTTACATAATATTCGACCCTGCGCCATAGAATAAATAAAAGTGCAACCGCTAAGTAAATATTATAAACAGCATAAATCTGATAGTATTAAAGTATTGACAACCCTATTTTCGGAATATCTGACAAGGTGTGGAATAATGTCGACCTTCACGCGGCGCCAGAGAGCTCAATGTCGGCTGCTCGCGTGCGGTCCGTTTGTTAATAATAATTATGTAGGCACATAAAAAGGCGGCATTTGTGAAAATCAAAACAGAGAGACTTCTGTACTTGTACTATTATCTATTCTGTGCTTATAGTGATATTTGAAAAATCTTTATACCTGTCTCTTTCTCATACGCTTTTCTCTATGCAGCAAGTATAGCTCCACTTGCGTGTGACGTCACACACATGCAAGATGTCTTTCTCTGTCTAATCTTGAATTTCAATCAATTATAGCTTTGTTTTTAAAAAAACAAATACCTCGTTGAGTTTCTTGCCGGATTCTTCTCAACAGAGGTTTTTTCCGAACCGGTGGTAGATTTTTTGACATTCATAAGTACTTATCATAGCCTAAATTGAATAAAGAGATTTTGACTTTGACTTTGTTATTTGTAATGGTGGCTCAAAAATTGTTTTTCTATTTGAGAACAGACATTGTGAAGTTTTAATTAATAAAACATGAAAAATAGTCAAATGCAACAACAACGTATCTCGCATTGCTCGCTCGACTCGCGTATTAGGGTTGCAAAACTGAAAAATTGCCTTAAGACTTTACCTTGTTGATTATACTGTAAATAAATTTAATTGAAGTAGAATATTTCTTCTCTGCAACTTCATCAGTACCTACTTAACCTAGTATCTATTGATATTTTTTACTGTATGTTAAAAGCTGTTGGTTCTTCAGAATAAGTAAATAAATAAAGTAACGAAACGTTAAGAATAAAAAAATAAATAATAATAATAATAATAATAATAATCCATTTATTTCAAACACAATGTCCATAAGAATCTTCATACTTTTTTACTGCGCTTAGTGAATTATCTTAATATTTTTTTTCTTGATTGTCTTATAAACAGTAAGAATTAAGTTACTACCGTCTTGAAGAAATTATCTTGTTTTGAACCGTCGAATGTTCTTTTAAAGTTAGTAGAAACCAAAAACAACATGTTGTATATACATAGCAATTTTCTTCACATACAAATATTAGTATTAATAATATAAGTAAGTAAGTACAAAAATGAAATAGATCACCCCAAATTGCAAATCAGATACCTCGTAACAGAAATTCTAGGAAAATCGATAGGTACAGTGTCAATCGATAATCACAATTACACGGACAATGGATATGGATTTTTCGAGTACGTCCTTACATTAGGGTTGTCGAGATTAAAGAGGGATGCTGCATTGTGCTCAGCCCCTAGTTAAACACGTGGTCGTGTCGCTCAGAGATAGTAGTTAGCTGAGTGGTAAATCATACTAAAAACTACAATTTTTGAAAATCAGTTTTCTCACGTGTATATCTACATGTATGTAAACTCTTTATTGAATAAAAAATACATGTTAAAAAGTGAACTTATCTCTTAAAGGGATTTTTACCAGTCAACCTTTAAGTGGATGATAGAATATGAATCATGTGGGACCGAGAAACAGTGAGTTTAAAGGTCTGAAATTTTAGATTATTGATAGAACACAAAAAAATATACTTACCTATAAAAAAAGCCGTGGTGGCCTAGTGGTTTGGTTCAAACTCCGGCTCGCACCTCTGTGTTTTTCGAAATTCATGTGCGGAATTACATTTGAAATTTACCACGAGCTTTGCGGTGAAGGAAAACATCGTGAGGAAACCTGCACAAACCTGCGAAGCGATTCAATGGTGCGTGTGAAATTGCCAATCCGCACTGGGCCCGCGTGGGAATTACGGCCCAAGCTCTCTCATTCTGAGAGCAGGCCTGTGCCCAGCAGTGGGACGTAAATAGATTGGGATGATGATATAAACACAATGTTTTAAAAATCTAGGTACGCGAAACAAAACCCGAATTTAATTCATAAAAGAAGTATATAAATTTGTCCGAACTATAATTAATCGATGCATATCGTCCAGTAAACATACACAGGGCAAGTTTAGCCTTGTAATCTTAAATGTAGGAAATGCCATTGATACCGGCCTGTCGTTTGCCAAGAATTAAGCTGACAAGTCTTGATAACAATATCAATTTATGCTCGTATTGGATATTTATGCTCGTTCGGGTCATCGGCATTGGGAATAATGGTCGTAATTTTGATGTTTAATTTTTTAATAATCTGTAAAATTATTACAGCTTTAAAAATCTATTTTTTAACCCCCGATGCAAAAAGAGAGGTGTTATAGGTTTGACCGCTATGTGTGTCTGTACGTCTGTCTGTAGCACCGTAGCTCTTAAACGGGCGGACCATTTGGATGCGTTTTTTTTATTTTTAAAGTAGGTTTTCTAGCGATGGTTTCATCAAAGGTTTCATCAAAATCGGTTTAGGTATTAAGGTTGAACTTTGTAGTTATAAACCAAATAATGTCTAAATAACGAACGTCCTTAATGCCAATAACAAAAAGTTGGAAAACCCCCGACTCTGTCACTTCAAGCTTGAATATCATAAAAACAGCAAAACCGATTTTGATGATACATTAAGAACCATTGCTAGAAAACCTGATTTCAAATTAATTAGCAAATAAAAACCGCATTCAATCCGGTTCACACGTTTAAGAGCTACGGTGCCACAGACACACATAGCGGTCAAACTTACAACACCCCTCTTTTGCGTTGAGGGTTAAAAAATTAATAAAAGAAAGTTTACTTCCAAGCAGAGACAGGTGCATTGTCACTGCCGCTATTGTACAGTGGAAGGGAGATCGGTAACGGTGGTTAAACAATAGGAAGTGCGCCCGAGTGGCGAAACTGCGATTTTTACGCGCCGGTAGTTCAGTTTTTGCGATTTAACTGTTCAAGATTCAATGGTTACGGTATTTCGTGTTGAGGTAGGAGTTAAAGCTATACTAATACTAGCTTTTGCCCGCGTCTCCGCCCGCGTGGTATTCGGTTATCGCGCGCTGTTCCCTCGGCAACTGTGCATTTTTCCGGGATAAAAAGTAGCCTATGTCACTCTCCGGCCCATAAACTATCTCTATGCCAGAAATCACGTCGATCCGTCGCTTCGTTACGGCGTGAAAGACGGACAAACACACTTTCGCATTTATAATATTACTAGCTTTTGCCCGCGGCTCCGCCCGCGTGGTATTCGGTTATCGCGCGCTGTTCCCTCGGCAACAACTGTGCATTTTTCCGGGATAAAAAGTAGCTTATGTCACTCTTGGGCTCATAAACTATCCCTATGCCAAAAACCATGTCGATTCGTCGCTCCGTTACGTACGGCGTGAAAGAGGGACAAACATACAAACACACAAACACACTTTCGCATTTATAATATTAGTATAGATATATATAAGTATATAAGTATGTATTATAAATGCGAAAGTAAATAAGGTAGTCTTTAATGGGGGGCGATTATTTGAGTGTTTCAACCGTCCCATTTTTCTGGACACATTTCTGTAAAAATTACCGAATATTCTGATACAGTTTTTAGTTATCTGGTAAATAGAAATACAAACTTTAACAAATCATTGAAAACGACATCAAATCTACGGCCAATTCGTAAAAAATGTGACCACGAAAATGAGGCGGTTGAAACGCTCGAATAATTGCCCTGGGGCGTCCGACATTTTCGCCCAAAAGTCCGCCCAAACTGGTTATTACGTTTGAGGACCTGACAACCCTACATACAACTGTATCAGGATCAAAACTGTCAGTCATATTATTAAAAAACACATTTCCAAATACTTTTATTTTCTTGCCCCAATTTGGCGAACGATAAAAGAAACGTTTTAATCGAAGAACACGTGACCGATATCGATGTTTTATCGCTATCGATATTTCCTGGTCCGCGGTCGACATATTTATTGGCTATTAATCTTAACGCCTACATGTACCAGAAAATTAAACTAGCAACAATAAAGATGTATGGCGATAGGCCCCGTTTGGAGCAGAAAGAATAATCATGCAAGTAGCGTTACATTGAAAGAACGTGAAGCGTTTGTGAATCAAATAAAAAAAAATCATAACAAAAAATTTAACCGACTACAAAAAAAAAACATGAAAATATTTTTCTATCAGTCTGAAATCGGTCGGTGTCTCAGCACGAGCCAGCAGGAGTAAGCCTACAGTTATCTACCTCACCTACGCACTTTATATGGGGCTTCAATCACTTTACGTGCGTGGTAAATGTTAAAATTTAATTTCGCACATGAATTTCGAATAACACCCCACTTTTTGCATCGGGCGTTAAAAACTCAGAGGTGCGGGCCGGGGTTTGAACCCACGAACTTGAGAGCTTGAGCTTGAACTTGAGCTTGAGAGGCGATAGTCAGGTTCTCTAACCACTTGGCCATCCGGTCATCCAAATTTTAAATGGAACCTAGTCTTTAGGTACCTAATGCACCACGTTGCACTAAAACGCATTCTCCAAACAACCCGTTGTGTAAACAAAAATGTAAATTCGTCTGACGTACACCGTTACTTTTAATTACCCCTAATTGATGGAGTTATATTTCAAAGCACACTTAAAGTAGACAACACACTTGCATTTGTGTCTGTACTTTTTCATCGTGTTTGCTACGGACGGAGTAGCCAACGTAATAACATGGAAAATTAAATTAGAAAAGAGTGTTACGGTCGTTCACCAAGACCAACTTATGTATGTATGTATGTATGTAAACTCTTTTTTGTACAAAATAAATAAAAAACAATTGATAAAAAAATATATATATCTACAAAGGCGAACTTATCCCTTTAAGGGAACTCTTCCAGTCAACCTTTAAGTGGATGAGAGGAGCATTCAGTCAGGGACAGACAAAAAGAGAGTTTAAAAATTAAAATAGGTAGTGGAAGCTACAGTACATTGCTTTAAACAATATACATACTTAATACACAAATCTATAAAGAATCCTAACATAAAAATACACACACACGAGTACATACGTTACATAGGGTGGGTGGAAAAATTAAAAAAAAATTCAGGATGGTAGTAAGGATATAAAATTTATATACAAGAAAAACTATAACGGTGAAGTTTTCTTGAAAATTATTACTAGTTTAAGAATACTAAATAGCAGCCTAAGGTATCAAAATATACCTAAACTTGGAATATTCCGTACAAAATACGAAAAACTCAAAAAATATTACTTATTTTTTTCGTAATGGCTACGGAACCCTATTTCTCTTGGCTGGTTAGAATTGGTTATTAAATATGTGAAAATTTAAAGTGTCTAATTATGACGACTCAAGAGCCCTGTGACAACCGGACGAATTAACATACAGACAGACAGACAGCGGAGTCTCAGTGATATGGTTCCGTTTGCACCCTTTGGGTACGGAACCCTAAAAAAGTCATATGAAAGTTCTTATAAATTAATTGGTCACGATCGATGCGTTACGTTGTGGTGGCACCAAAATGATTAAATTTTCTGCACCACGAACGCAGAAAAATTTTACGCCGTATTTTTTTGTAGTACAATCATCATCCAGGCTAGACCTTGTCCCATCTACTTGGGGTCGGCCTTCCTCGTCCGCAATTTCCACTTCGCACGGTCATGTGCCATGCTCGCGTCCAGTCCCGCTTCTATGAGGTCTTTCTCGACCGTCGTCAGCCAAGTGGAGGGTGGTCTTCCACGTCCTCGCTTCGTCACTGGCAAATTTAGGGCAAGCTTAACGATGTAGTCTTCCGGCCGTCTCTGAACGTGACCATACCATCTGAGGCGTTTCTCCTACAATAATTCCGATAAAAAATGGTTATGAAAGATCAGTAGACGGAGTCTTCGCACCGCAAGTGTCTGCATTTGTCAAACACCGCGGAGAAGCGATTCGCGATCGTTGGGACAAATCCTGTATGGATTTTATTTAAATCGGTTCAACTGTTTAAGCATGAAGAAGACAAACCGACAGACTTTATCACACACATATATTAAGCCGGATTCATTTTCAAACCAATGTGGGAAGCTTTACATGTATGAAATTTGATATCCAAATAGGGTAAGGGAAGCTACAGTTCGTCCACATTGAAATAAGTAGTTATACTAAACTAATCCAAAATAGTGCGTTAAATAACTCTTGATACTCGTAAATTGAATTGAAAACACGAATAAATTGAAATTAAAAATTGAGTAAAAATGTATTCGCTGCAACAAATAAAAGTTAATTAAGTTACGCGACTTACGCGGCACTTCGTTTTATGTAGACTGAATTGTAAAAATAGGTTATCTTTTTAACCGACTTCAAAAAAAGGAGGATGTTATCGATTTGGTTGTGTGTTTTTAGTCGTAAATTCGTCTTGTGCGTTAAGCTTGCCTGACATTTTCTTATTAGTCTTCAACAGTAGTGGCAGATGAATACCTCTAGAACTAAATCGTTTTATTATCCCGGAAGAAAGTACTATCAACTACTAATGTTTAAATTTTAAGATTATCCCACATAAACTATATATCTCTTGTTATTGCACAGCTGGTACAGTTAGCCGCAATATTTACTATTGGAACCGGTGCGCGCCCACGTCGTGTCGCAATCGAATGCGCGAGCGCACGCGTGTATCAACTCGTCTTGATACTTGCAAGGACTCATTTTATAAAATAAAATGGCGTGGTTGATTAAATGTTTGAACTAATGGCGGATACATTATGTAACTGACTGGATTGACCTTGGGATTTGCGAGGTTAATAATTAATAGTTGTAAACAAAATGAAGGTTAAGTATAGGATTTGCTTCAATCTCAATTTAAGAGAATAAGGATGTTTTTAACCTTACAATTTATAAATGAAATGACGATTATGAATTATTATGAAATGGAATTAGGATAGTCACGTTTGCGGAATGCACTCGCGAAAATGGGTGAATTCATCTACAGTCACCGTCAGCAAGGCGGACCAAACGTAGATAGCCAGGCGTAGGAACTGAGTGAGTAGTCGGATATGGCTCTAACTATAAAGTATATGTGAAAGTTAAGTGGAGAAACCTATGTCCAAAAGTGAGACAGAGTTTATCACTTGGCTCAAGTATTTTTTGATCATGTCTGTGATGTAAACTACGTTGAAGATTGACCAGGAAACAAACACACTATCCTATTTATAATATCAGATTAATATAATTAATTATAATGAAAGACGCAAGCTCACTTGCCATCCTCCTTAAAAATAATACACATCAAAATTCACAGCCCAAACCACAAGTACCATATGCGATTCCAAACTATGCTCTTTTTTTGTGCTGTTCACTAATCAATCGCGTTATCTTTGTCTTTAAACTAACAATAGAAGTATCAAAACGATTCAAATGCAGTACACAAGCCGCGCCAGACAGTCTAGGGAAGAGATTGCGGCTAAACTGGGCCTCCATAACGCACTAACAATTCATTGTTAGTCTCTTTTGTTCTTGACGACATCGTTGGATTATAATCTACCTACACACTATAAGCGACGGTATTAACTTATTGTTAAGACTCATAATGGAATGTATTGTTCGCTTTCAGTATTAAAGCGATGTTATCGTTGATATTTAAATTAAATGTAAAATCTTCACGGAAGAACAATAAATACTTCTTGGTCTCATTGTATGCAGCTTTTTTTAATTATTCCGAACTAGCTTATGCCTGCGACTTCGTCTGCGCGGATGTAGGTTATCGCGCGGTGGCGCCCTCTATCGGAATGAAAAGTATCATATGTTGATTGTTGAGGTTTAAACTATCTCTATATCAAATTTCATCTAAATCGGCTCAGTAGTTTCGACGTAAAGCGTAACAGACAGGCATACAGAGTTACGTTCTCATTTATAATAAATTTTATACTCGTTATACAGTAGGGATACTCGTATATAGTAGGGATTGTAATCATTTGTCTGCATGATGCTTTCATAACATACGTTAAATTAGCATTTTTCTGAATAGAAGTAAATAGGTTAATGGTAACTTACAAACGTAAGTATATCAAATTGCAAAACAATCCGACTATTAGAAGTGGGTCAAAATTAGTTTGAGCCATATTAATGCGAGTAAGTATGAGTATTATTAAGCTCTCAGCCATTATAGTAATTTTAAACTCCAACAAGAGGTCGCAAAAATAAAGAAGGGTGAGGGAAGAAGAGGGACAATGAATGAATGAGAGTAAATAAATGAAAAAGTTACGATACGTAACATTTCTTATTCCTATAATAATTCACAGCTTATTTTTCCAAAATATCAAATTATATTAGGCTCAGAGTTTTCAAACCACCATTTCTCTCGACCCAATTTTTCACTACAAAACTCCAGCAATATTTCCCCTCACGGAATCCAATTTTAAATATCAATATGAGAACGTGGAAAACTAACAATGGGCATGTTCAATCTGAATTCAGACCACGGAAAGTAAATTCCACACGGTCCTACTCCACTAGTCTCAATAAAATATAGCAGACGGAAAAATGTCTATAATACGTATTGGGTTATAACTTATAGGTAGAGTCATTCACGTCACGTGGTTCTTATTACATTGCTATTAATGTCTAATTTTGACAAAATTACACGTTTGCGTGGATGGCACTAAGTAAAGTAATACTTTGACAATTTTGCTTTTATTAAGGGCATGCGTGGGACCTATGGCTCAAGCCCTCTTGCTCTGAGAGGAGATCTGTGCCCAGCAGTGGGACGTATATAGGCTGGGTCGGAAGGAAATTATAGTTTGAATGTGGATGTCATTGAGCCGCGAAACGTCATTATTTTATAATATTGTTAAGGGATGTAGACGATCGATAGTTACTTTTTTGAGTTTTAAGGAATGGAGACGATCAATAATTGCTTTTATGAGTTGTCGATTTTCAACGTAATTGCATGATCATCCCGGTTAGACTGCAGATTTTGTGAGTGCATGTTTAGGGTGCTCGGTTTACCCTCTTTTTGTGCATTAGCAACAAATATCCGTGAATCTTTAAAATCTGACTCGATCTCTAATCTAACTCACCATTCACAAGTTTCATCTTCTCCTCTGATTGCCATTATTAATTTATATTGGAACGTGTCTATCTCCTCCCGGTAAGCAAATAAAAACGGTTTTCTTGAAAACCTAGTTTTTAATAAACATAGAGGTAACAAGTATATTGAAGGTCAAAGTATGTTTAGGTACGCTATAACTTCGTGTTTGAACTTTGTATAAAATTGACAAAAATAAATACAGTGATAAGTGTAAATATATCTTTGTCCTTGCTTGAACTCGTCACATTTGACCACTGTAGGTACACTTGCAAGATTTAAGTAAATAAAGAAATCAACAAACGAAATGAAGTCAATAAAATCTTTAAAGATGAAAATGTTTGAAATGGATTGCATTATGATGAATCTATTTTTAATTAAAGCAAGCTGCCAAAATCAAAGCATAAAACGGGATTTCCAAACAAACTACAGTTTAAACTATCTCGATTACATACTCGAGAGTGCGTTGTTTGTTTGCCCTACTCTTCATGATAGCAAGTCATATGCAGTCAATATTTGAACAGTTTGGGTGGCATAACCCGAGAATGTTACACTTCATAATGAGAGTAATAGAAGAGAGTCAACAGTTTCGAGGTGTGATGTAAGAACAAATAATCTTCAAACATTGTAAGGCAGCCAAAAGTATTTTGAAACCGTTTAACTGACGTAGACAACTTTTTTACAGAAATATTGAGTGACAAGGGAAAATTTCGAAACTGACATAATCTTGGAGTTAAAACAAACACAATTTAAAAGGTTTAGAAAGAAGAAATTTGGGAGCTCAACCGTGGAAATGAAGTCTGTAAGAAAAAACTTTCCATTTCGAATCAATTTAAAAATCTAGAACAGAATTTATACGTTCGAATTCCAATTTCTAATTTTCTACGACGCAACCAAAAAAATGGGGTCGGCTTCGTGAATGAAGTGATTTTGAACTCAAATTTAACCTTTGAGATAAGTTATCGTGAAATATGCACTTGACCGTAGTTCAATGATATGAATTAATTATACTAATTTGATAGTAGTATCGGTTGTGACGAACAATCGTAAAATTTTGTAATGCGTAGACAAAAGACGCTTCATTGCAACCTCAAAAAATTCACAACGGGTTGAAGCTTTTAACGAAATAGGTATATGGTCATTACTAAATTAGAACTAATTGAAAAACAAAACGTTTACCTTCATTGTAAAATACTTTCGTCATAGTATTTTACATTTAAGCAATACGCAAACATTAGAAAATCAGTCATTGAAACTAAATCAGCCAGCGGAACTTTATTGTCAATCCCAAAATTGACCTTGAAGATCCTTGGAATGTCCTTGCCTCAACAGCAAGCAAAAACTTAGAGACTTACAATAGGCATTCGTATAGAAATGTCATGTTTTTTGCGACGCAGTTTATGATGAGGTTTTGATTGCATATCTACTAAGTCTGAGACTGGCTAATATTTATGAGAGCGAAGAAGTTTAAGGAGAAAAAATGTTTGCTCTACAGTGATCTGATTAAAAAGGATACTTTGTAAAATACTTTAAAAATCTAAAATCATGCTTTTACATGATTTTAGACATGAAACTACCGTGCGCGTGTTGCAGCAGCCGAGAGCCGAGTCGCGTTGCTCCTAAAATAAATATCAAAATATCATGGGACACTTTGACACCAATTGACCTAGTCTCAAACTAAGCAAAGCTTGTAACATGGATACTAGGCAACGGATAAACATTACATTAGTAAACCATAACAGAATGAAATAGTCCACAGTGATAACATTGGTGAAAAATGACAAGAAAATGAAAGTATAGGAGAAATTCATGCATGATTCATAACTAGATACGATTGAGAAAATCAACTGGCCGGTCAAAGAAGAATACTTGTTTAAAGCCAAGTAAATATACTGAAATGTATAATAGTAGGTAATGAAAAATAAAGTGACTCACCTGTTTGTTACAGATTTGTTGCAGCATAAAAAACTATTGCTAACACGTGTCAGGCCACAAATTTAGTTAATTAGACCGATGACCGATAAATATATAGCTCTGCAATAAATCAGTGACGTACTTATGTTGCGCATCTCTTCAATGAGTTTCGTTTAGTCTATTTATAGGTCGAGTCGTTCATGCAAATAGTAAAACATGTGATTTTGTTTACAGTTGAAAGCATAACCTTACAACATTAATGTTTACAGACTTTAGTAAAATTAAAATAAATAACAACCTATGACCTGGAACACATCAGATTCAGATTCAGATTATTTATTTCCGTAACAATTTTACATTAGGTATGTCGGATATCAACAATAATTACAATTACAACAATTTTAAATCCTATCATACCACCACTACCACGACCACTCCGTCAGGAGTGTACGACTGAGAAGAAGAAGAAATCCTATCATATCAAACTCAAAAGTAATATTCATAATAAAACTAATACGTTAACACAACACAACAAAAATTCACACCAATTTAATTCACTTTTTTATATGCAGAAACCAATCATGTCATCAACATAAAAATTCATAATAAATAATACATTGAATTTTAAAGATTCATCGAACTCGATAGGAAAATTGAACAGAATTGGCATCAATTCGGTCGTCGGAGTTTCATCTGAGCTCATTGGTAAGTAAATTGGCACGTTCATTGTGGTAGCGATTATTGTCGAATCATATTCGATAAGCTATTCATAGACATCGTAGTGATAAGATTTAACATTATTTCCCATTGAGTAATTTACTGGAATTGTATTAATACAAAATAGCGAGAAAAAACATCCCACGGGATGCCTGTTTTTACTTTGATATCAACTACTTGCTAACTAATCGCTTCAGAGATCGCTCTAAAGCTATAAGGCCGCCTATTGCGTTACTTTGGAAAAAATTTGTATGCCTACCTGTGTTCTCTGATATAAAACCTGAATAATGCAATCATTCTCAACACTACATGAGTTGCTAACCCTTTTTATTTTCCTCTGAAAAGTTTCACTGATAAATTGACATAACCTCCTAACTAACTAAAGGTGCCTCTGCAGAGGAAAAATTACGCAACACGCGGACATGGACAGATCTGGCTCCAACACTGTGAAGTTGTTGTTTATAGAGTGTAAATCAGCTTGTGAAATGTTCAGGGTATTTTAGGATGATGGGCGCGCGTACCCACTGCTGCTGACGTGACGTCGAAGAGACTTGGTAATATGACAGAACGGTAAATAAGTATTCCAATGAAAATTAAGTCTAATTTAAACTTATGTTATAATGTCTTATCTTGAAAGAAATCATAAATTATTCCTATTTGAAAACAAAAGCATCAATAAACTTCTAATGGGGATAAAAAAGGTAAAGGGGTAAAGGTAAAGGTAATGGGGAAGGTTCTCGAATGGCGTCCGCGGACCGGGAGACGAGCTGTCGGTAGGCCTCCAACAAGATGGAGCGACGACCTGGCTAAGATCGCGGGATCGCGGTGGATGCGGAAAGCACAAGACCGGTCTGAGTGGAGAGCCTTGGGGGGAGGCCTATGTCCAGCAATGGACGTCTTTCGGTTGACATGATGGGGATAAAAATATGATGGCTTACTGATGGGTATAAATAAAATTAAAATAAAAAATTAATTAAACAAAAAAAAACGACTGTCGCACAAACAACGTCCCCTTTTCTGTCTTTAAATAAAAGACAAAAGCAATCACACTTTTTTAACCGACTTCAAAAAAAGGAGGAGGTTATCAATTCGGTTGTATATTTTTTTTTTTTTTTTTTTTTTTTTTTTTATGTTTGTTACCTCAGAACTCCGTCATTTATGAACCGATTTGAAAATTTTTTTTTGCGTTCGTCTAGGAATGGGTTCAATTAGGTCCCATAAGCACCGAATCAGGATCTGATGATTGGATCCTAAGGAAATCGAGGGAACTCTTCAAATGTTGTAGGGACACCTATGGTAATTTTGATATATTTAGTAGTAACTCGTGCATTTGCTCTTGAAAATCATCATTTGGTGAAGTGGAACTGATGATGAAGACCACAGTTGACCATCGGAGTTACTACTCAATAACAAGTATTTCATGGGTTGAATTTCAAATGCTTTAACACAGTTGCTAAGCAATTTATGCTCCTCGGAACGCATATGGTGAAATGGAATTGTTGGTGAAGCACCAGGACTCATCAATAATGAACGTCTCTGCATCGGAAAAAGCAATTTTTCGTAAAAGGTGACGAGCAGTTGACATTAAACTATTGTATCTTAGATGTTTTACACTAAAAAGCGTGAAAAAAAAATTTTATAACAAAAAATAGAACCGACTACAAAAAACCATGAAAATAATTTTCTACCAGTCTGAAGTCGGTGCCTCAGCACGAGCCAGCAGGAGTGGACCTATAATCGTCTACCTCACCTACAACTATACGAGTAAATGGCTTCAATCACTCCTGCTGGCTCGTGCTGAGGCACCGACTTCAGACTGGTAGAAAATTATTTTCATGGTTTTTTGTAGTCGGTTCTATTTTTTGTTATAAAATTTTCAATCTTTACCTTTTGTTAACGTGTGATTGTTGTCGAAAAAAATACCAAATAGGTACCTATAATAAGTGTTCAACAAGTTTTATTGCTACTCTAAATTATTGTGTTTAATAAAATGTTGGTGCAGAAAAAACAATTACTCTTAAATCACACTTTTCCTTGTTTGTGATGGGATGGTACAAAAAATATCATTCCGGTGTTATTTTCCATCCTACCTAGGTGTGAGCAATTCAAGCAATGAAGCTCAACGTTCAATTCAATTAGCCTGACACGAATAAAATCCATACTAATATTATAAATGCGGAAGTGTGTGTGTTTGTATGTTTGTATGTATGTTTGCGCATCTTTCACGTCGAATCGGAGCGACGGATCGACGTGATTTTTGGCATAGAGATAGTTTATAGGACAGAGAGTGCCATAGACTACTTTTTAGCTCGAAAAAATGCACAGTTCCCGAGGGAACACCGCGTGATAACCGAATCCCAAGCGGACGAAGCCGCGGGCAAAAGCTAGTTACATATATTTTGAAAATAGTACTTAATGGAAAAAATATAGTACAATGTATTTTACTTAAAAATACAACTTTACCGGATTGTTACGTAATATATTAACCTAATCCAATCAGTAGATTAAAAAAATGTCTAAAAATGGTTTCACCCGACGTTTTGCCCACCGTGTATTTCACCCATTGATTTTTTTTTCCTTTATCTATTTTAACATGCCTCAAGGCACCTCTGCTAATATTGTCACTCTCAAAAGATACGTACTGACGAACTCATAGAACAATACACAAACGGAAACAAGTGATAAACAAGTCGCGAATGTATTTACCGTCCGTTTCCGTTTATCTTCATTGTTCTAGTTCGGTTTGGCAAGCTTCCAGTTAGAATTGCATTTCATTGGTGATGTCATCTTGCAATTTAAGGGACCTTAATTGATTAAAAACCCTAAACTCTAGTAACATCCATGACGGTAATTAATTACTACATACAATTAAGCTAAATCTCTACTCTTTGTACCTTTAAAACGAACAATTACTCGATTTCTGCATTTGATAAATCATGGATGGTATAATCATCATCATCATCATCAGCCTTTGTTCGTCCACTGCTGGACATAGGCTTCTCCCATGGCACGCCACTGAGCACGATCCTCGGCCACTCTCATCTAGCTCTTGCCAGCCACCTTGCGAAGATCATCACTCCACCGAGTCTGAGGACGTCCTACATTACGTTTGCCAATCCACTCAAGAACTCGTCATGGTATAATGCGATATCTAAATTCTTGGCGCTTTTTGGTAGACTTAAATTACATAAGTAAGATCCGAAAATACCGAAAATAAAAAACTATAGCGCTCGAATAAAACATTTAACTACTTAGTGGTGAAACCTTCCTCCATTTGCACTTGAAATTCAATACAGTTCTGTTAGTCTCCAATTTCGAAGATGCAATTAGAAAAATTGGGCCCCATCCGATTTTGACATCGTAATCGTAGTTTGCTTTAAATATTTACGCTCTTACTTAGAAATCATTGAAGTTTACTATTTTATTAATTTTAAGTTCAAAACAAATCGACGTGAGACTGTGAACACAAGCTACCGAGGTCGCTTCCACGTGCCACGGCGTTTTACAACTTTTTAATTTATGTCTCTTTCTGGTACTCCGTATTTGTATTTATTGTTTGTCCAAAGTGCCACTTAACCAGTTTATGGAGGTTGCTAACCGACCGTGGAATATTAAAAAGTTTAAATTTTAATTACGTGCGCGCCTCTTGTCGCGAGGATGACCTAGTGACCCTTCGGTTGTTTTATTTTTATTTACGAGAACATTCCCAAAATAAATCAGTTAGAAAATTGAAATACTCGATACCAAAAGTTTACTTCACTTAACCACATTTTGATAGGTAGGTAGGTACCCTCGTCAAAAAAATGACATTAGACTAATACCAAATATATTTTCAGTTACTTATTATTGGGTGCTTTATGTTATTTCGTAATGCAATTTCTAATTTAGAACATTGCGAGTTAGGTTTAAAAACTTCAATTTCCAAGTTTGAAATTCTAATCTCCACCTGCCAGTTGGGTATTTCACTGGCCATATTTGGCACTGGCTGGTTGTAATGGACAGATTTGGCACAGCGCCTCGCGCATTCACGAGCCAATGCCAAGGCCTAGCTGTGTAACGAATTTACTTTAATATGGGCGTTGTTTCGGCCGTGTTTTGTTTTTTAATGAATGAACGCGCCGTTGACGCTAAATGAACTGGCAGTTTAGACTTTTACAAATTTTGATTATTTTTTTTAGACGTCGATCGATGACAAGTCCTAACAGAGGAGTGCGTTGTTTTCATTGATGCGTGTTTTTGTTTTGTTGTATAAGGAATGGAACTTTCATTGACAAGCGGGAACGACAACATTTAATTTAAAACCATTTTTGGTCGTTAGTTTTATGCATAATTTCGTCTCTTTCAGGCACACTGACATTCATAAGAGTGCTACTAGTCTTGCAGTATCGTATCGGTAAAAGTGTTGCAAGCCGAATATCCGCAAAGAAAGATTTCACAACGTCTAAAGTCTAAATTATTTGGGGCCGGCTGGCATGAAAATTATGTCATACTGGAGACTATTTTAAAATTTATATGAGCACATGTCAAAATATCATTCAAGCTTAATATATTAGACTATTTTCTAGAGCACGAGGTGCGTGTAGGAGGGAAATAGTGCATATCTCGTGTGTGATGTGGCGGATATGAACTATCGTGAACAAAGTAAGACGTCAGTTCCTTAAATTGAATCGGAAGCCAGCTGCTATGACATTATGAGTACTAAATTTTACTGTTCAGTGTCACGACATTAACTGTTGAGCTATTGTGGAACGTTGTCATGTCATATTGTCACAGTGCCGTTTGTAAATTTAAACGAGCAATCTCCCACTTGAACGCTTGAACTCTCAATTTAACTTGAACGTTCAAAAACTAAAGTCATGCTAACAACGTATAGTGCAGTAAATAAAGGTAGTGGACCCAACAGTAATTCCTCAGCCCGAAAAAACTTGACAGTATGATAAAGTATCAATAAATAAAGAGTATTGTATAAAAATCCAAAAAAAAAAAAAATGCTCCGATCAATCTTTCTTCAACATAGACATACTCATGTAACGTATTAGAACAATATATGAAATATGAAAAAAAATATCCCAGCAGAAATTAAATTAAATTACTAATATAAACAGATTTGTGTTTCGTCACTACTTTGAAAAAATCTCGTATCTCATATCAATACGTGAACGAAATTTAACCTTGACGTAATGGTCATAAAGTGCACTCGGAAAAATTATCCATTTCGAGATACGAGTTTTTTAAAAGTAGTGTCGATTTTTAGCTTATAAATACCTAACTTAGGTGTTTTTTTTTTGGATTTTGTATATTTTAGTTACGGCTCATACTATACAATAACCAAGCAAAATTTCATCGACTGAGGAATTAATGCTGGGTCTCCATACAACAACTTCCTTCATTTACTGCACCAGTAGTCAAATTCCAGTTCCGTAATAATTCTATGTGTACTCGTAATGATAATTTAATGATAATTTATTTATTTACAGAGAACATGGTACAAGATAAAAGGTTCTTAAAGGTATAGAAGGCTCTCACATTCAGCCGCGATTGCGACGTGTAAATTAAAATTAACACATTAATTAATTATATGGCAATAAAAAAATAAAAACTTCAAGTCTACCTACAACAGTGTTAAATCATAAAACAATAAAATCAAAACAATAATAATGGGGAAAAAAATGTCAACATTACATTACAATATACCTAATATAATTTATGATAATATCTCTCATGGGATGTCAAAAATTCTCTAACTGAATAAAAACAATGCTAAGCGTAAGCGTAAGAATCAACTCCTTTAAAACACTAAATGTGCATATAAAAAATGCTCAAACGTATTTAAAAAAAATGCACAATTCATCAAATATGACATCACATTCAAAAGCACCAAGTAGGCTGGGCCCAGCAATTATCTACCAGGGGTCTTATACTGATCAAATACCCAACTTAATATCACACTATCTAATTTCAAGTTCCACTAACAAGAATATTGTTGGTTTAACAGGACCGCCAATCTTCCTATTTCCATAATAACACTAAAACGGTTCTGCCCGGAGGCATGAGACTGGTCATCCTAGAACAGGCTCCCATCTAGGCTAGATTACACAAGTACCACCAGTTAGGTAACTTCACGCAACTTCATTATAAACTTCGCAAGTTCAATGGTCCTCGGTTAAACCGTTTGCCGAAATTAATTGGAGTTGTGTAAGACGATGTGAATTGAGAAAGTGATTTTAATGGAGTCATGGAAATATTTAAAAACATCTTTATTGCACAAAAAGGTGAAATGAATAGGGGAACTGGTGGAGATAAAGTAAACGAGTGATACCAATGGTAAAAAAAAGTTTCAGACTCCCCCGAGACCAAATTGAATTTGAACAAAAGTACTTAAGCAAATAAATAGAAATCGTTATACCACGTTTGTTCTCACAGCGACACACATTATAACTATAAATGCATTCTAAAATTTGGTTTCCTGTCACTAGATTAAAATGATAAATAGCCTAATAAAGATTAAGTTTTTTATGGTACCAGGTTATTTAATTTGACTATGGTCTGTCCCATAATTCGAGATAATAAAATGACGTTTCATGTGTTACCTGTTTTTTGCGTCTCATAAATAGTGATGTGCCGCAACCGGTAATCACCGAAAGATTTTGTAGGTACCTGTGTACCAATATATATGTACGTCGTAAAATATTACGATATGAACGGATCCGTGATGTAATAACATGTAGGACACTTAGGATATTCTAGAAAAGGCAAAATAGGTCTAATAAAAATGCGATAGTTTTGGAGATATTTCGACTTTTTATAGATGATGATGTTTCAATTAAATTCTAAGTAAGATCATTGCCATAAGCTGCTGAAAATACACTTAATAGGTGTTCCCTTCTTTCACAGACAGAATTTTCGTAGAATTTCGTTTCGCAGAAAATATTTCATATAGGTAATATTTGCTCTTCGTATGTTTACTTGGAATATTATTGTTTTAACGACTATTAACTTGAATGGAACATATTTAATAGAAAAACTATTCAATGAATTTTATAATCTCACTTAATTTTTTATCAAACTTATCAAATTGTAGAATTATTTCCATTTCATTCATTCATATATCCATTTATTGTTATTTTTGCTATCGTAAAATATAAATTTTTATCGGTTATTTACGAAACCGGAATCACGGAGCCGCACTGTTCGTTTTATGCTGGCCACATTATTTTTACGTTTGACATTTCAGACTGTCATTTTATTATCTAGAATTATGGGACAGACCATAAGTTGTTATACAAAGCAAATGAAAAATATGATAGCTAATGGCACAGACATGAATCTGATTGTTTCGAAACGCGGAAATCTACATTGTCTATGGCCTACCTGTCCAACAAATCTTTAAAAAACCATCCATTGCGAACTTTATTCTCTGTCACACTACAAGGTTGCCAGTCCTGAATAAACGGAATCTTCGGCACCAAACACATGCTATTTGAAATTAGAACTTGATGTACCTCCATCATTGGAAGAGCCCCCGCGCTTCCTGTGATAAGACGATATTGGGACATTTATAAGGGGGTTCCAACATTAGTGAAGTTCATGTTAAATTGGGCTTGGAGTGCATTAAAATCTTACATGATCTTGGCTCGTTTCCAATATGGCGATCGCCGAAGCATTTCACTAGCTACCAAGTTTTATTATTATGTTACGTTTTACGAGAAAGGTAGTAATTGGTAATGAATCAGTTAGCTTCTTATTGTGGCGTGTTTTACTTGTCATTTCGTTGGGTTGGTAGCTTGTAGAGTGTAGAGTTATTATTAGAAAGGAGTTTTTCTCTTAATTAATACTTTATTACTGTTTTCTGGAAAAATAAAGGAGAAATTGTCTTTAGAAATAAAAATATCCAAGCATTCGGTTCTTTGTTAAATATCTGGAAATTTTAGAATAAAATTAAAAGTGATACAAGTAATTTCCCTGGAGATGGTAAACAAATTCCCTATGGGATTAGTTTGAGGTAGTGGTGCTATATCTTCCTTTGACATCTACAGTGAATAGAAAAGGACTGTGAAAAATAATTATACTGCTCTACCTTATAAAAGCAATAGAAAAGGACTATGAAAACGAATACTGCTTCACTACGACTTAAATTTTTTTTTTACTTATCTAGTTGCTGCTAGCTAGCAGAGCAGTATCCTTAATTATGTGGAAATTTTGCGCATTTCCGGGATAAAGTCATCGCCATCTCTATCAACATGGTGATTTTTAATCGGTGATCAGGAATAACAAAAAGCGATAAGGACGGTCAAACTGAACAAGTTTTCGCATGGGACCAATTCAAAAATCGGGGTAAAATAATCAGCAATTTCATAGAAAACCTCAGCATCTCACCAGATTCAATTCATGAAAACCAGGGATTTTTCTTTCCCGATTTTATTGTACTCTCTTCTTATTGCTCGACAATTATAATCCCTCGGAATCCTCATGCATTTCAGTCATGTTATCCTTTTCTGCAGAGCTGCTAACACGTTTGTAAAATAGTTTTCTCGTAAACAAGGCTTACATTAAGTACCGGCAATTAAACAAACAAATAGGTCAACAATGCTACGCAGAAACGACATCATTAAAATGGCTGAACTAAACCACTAACTACCGTTTCAACCGAGTTATTTAACTGTTACAAGTAACGGCGGTTCTTCAAAGCGTTATTAACCTGCCAATTTTTCGCACAAGTAACTTTGAACCAGTCTAAATTGGCCGTGAGAAACTAAAAAAATGCCTTGAGAGATAGGTCTCTACGACCAGACACCAATGCAAGCAGACCTCTTTGTCCCTTCAATGTGACCCTAGAAGCAGGCCTCTCTAAGTTGACGCCAAAACCAGTATTATAAAACCTCAGAATACTTGAAGATTGTTTTAAGAGAAAGGTCTTTGAATATTGGCGGTGCAGTACGAGACGATGAGTCATCGAGAAAAAAATTGATTAAAGTGAGGCGTGATTTTAAATCGTGATTAAGACCTGTTGAATTCATGACTTACTGACTTAGAGAGGCTGTGGAATGTATTAAACGTGAGCATATGAGAGAAACATTAGGATTAATGGCTTTCACATTGGATAGATGTCTATTGTTACGTGTTGTTACGGTTATACCTACCAATAAGACAAATAAATCAAAAATTCCTTTACAGGTGATACTTTGTCGACTTCACGATAGCTTCCAACAGTCCACCGCAACGAGGTGCCAACAAAAATTTATCAACATGAAGAACATTAGTAATTTCAGGCATTTAGGCATCAGCAACCACAAACATTGCATCAACTGAGGCTTGCAGGTGCGAGTAGGATACTCGGAGTAATCGAATGAAAACTCGAAAGCTTGTTCATAGATTTGATGATGAGTCAAACCCGACTATGTATCCAATGTATCATTTCGTCTTTTGAACAAGAAATATCCGACTACTAGTCCATAAGTACTTATTCTACTAAAACCCTACTAAAATTATAAATACGAACGTTTGTAAGCGTGAAAACAAGAAATTTGACACAGGTATCTTTCGTCCCTAGTTTATAAAAACAATATATATCTAATTTTTGAAAATCCTGTAGGAATTCACTGTTATCTCATACGAATTTAGTTGAAACCCATCGGAATTTTGTAGAATACAGGAAACCTGGTTCTAATGTTAGATCTAAAGGTATATAAGGCCCCCTATTGCCTATTTTGGATTTTTTTTCTATCTACTTCTGTTCTACTTATTATGATGTTTATTAAAAAAGTCGTTACATTGTATTATTAAAAAAATAATAATTGTATAGTCGAGTGTAATACATGAATTACAAAGAAAGCCATCTTATGCTCTGATATTATTCTTTTATCCCAGACCATGGCAGTAACCTCTATACTTCAAGCGAATGGACCACACAACGTTCACTATTTCACATTTTATTATTAACGTTCCCACAAAGTTATGGTTTTGTGCTACTTGAGATTAATAAAGAAGTTGCGGTTAATAAAATGTTTTTAGCTTTATTAAGATGGTGGTTTTAGTAAAGGCGGGAGCGGGCAACGAAAAATTTAATAGGCTGGATACTCAAAAACAAAACCAAAATTGAAATAATTATTGTTAAATGGATTATAACGGAAGATTCAAATGAAAATATTCCAGAAGATCGGACGTCAAGGATAATTAACATGTTTCCTGCTACATAATTTTATAAAATAGGAAAATGCTATGAAAATATTGCAACACGCACAGATACACAAACTTTGCTCATAATATCAGCACTAGCACATCACTTTGCCTAAATCGCCTGACCCCCAAGCGTTTTAATCTTGATTATAAAACAAAAACGTCAAATCGAATTGTTGTTGCGTTCACAACAAGACTATTGATCGCTCTGATAACAGTAAGTATATAATGTCAAGGCCAGTGAAGTTCTCTTGTTTATTTGCTAACATTATTATCTTCGCATTCTACGCCATAGAATTTGTAAACATACAAAGTATCAGCTTCTAATCTATTTTCTATGAGTACGTTGTTATTTTGTTTATGTACGTCATCTATCAGATATACACGACACAGAACATCAGATGACAACTTTGACCAATAGCATCTGTTTGCGTATTTACTCGCTTGCTGAATTGAGTCACTATAAGCAATGTATATTACAAGAACAGTTTAAAACTAAGAACTTATTTAATACATCAGCTGCTTTTCTCTTTTTTATCAGTTCACTGTCCATCTGTATTAACATATTTTCTACAGGGTCTAGAACGTGATCTACCTTTAATTAATTTCATAGTTCCCTGATATTTTGAGGCATATCTATATCTACTAACATCATGCGAAATATTCATATAAAATGTATGTTTTTACAAGTTTTTATTTAGTTTCACCTGTTCCGCTGTCTGTCTGTCTGTAATCAAATCTTGCAAGTTAAATTAGACCAACTTCAAGTAGTCAATAGACTTGAAATTTGGAATTCTTATGTAAATCGCGTGACCATAATAATCTAGTAGTGACATCCTGGTAGTCCAGCCAGGATCTTCACCGCAGGACGGAACTCTTCAACGGTTGACTTGAAATTTGGTATGCAAATGTAGTTTGGGTGACAATGCAAGTAAAGTAAAAAAAAAGTACAGTTAGCAAAAAAAGCTTGTATTTTTTTATGGTTAGGTTATTTAGTTTTTGTAACTACTTGCAATCAGATCAAAAACTTCATAATACTTCTCAATCATGAAACTCTCCTCTCTCTCTTTGAATACTTCTGAATCATGTGAAACTCTCCTTCTTTCTTACCACCAAATATGTACCATGTTTTTATGCAAATTAAATATTATTATTATTATCACCTAGAATTATGAAATCATGCAATCAGCAAGCTCTAAGAATAGAAAGACAGGAAGACAAACTTATTAGTAATAAGTTATTACTTTGTGTTCATACTTACATAAATTTTAAAATAAAATACATTTATACCTAACTGCAAAGTTAGTGTCTTTTGAACCTACAGATTTTTTCGTTGCAGCAATTTTTAAACATTTCATAGTTTATGAACTTGATTTGTAAACAATAAAACGAGATGAATGAGGAACCTGGTGGTAAATAATTACCACTGTGAATAAAAACCTTCAATACCGGCAATGCAGTTGCGTCGCCAACCTAAACTTAGCAATCAAAATATCGAAACTTAAAGGTCTCAAGCTGCAAAAGAATCTACGAGAGATACACCTGTCTCATGCGCAGGCAATTTTAAAAGTTCACCATCTGAAAACTATGTCGATCCATTAGCAGTGATAGATATTAACGAGTTCCTGGCCGGACGGCTCTAGAGACGATGACAAATGGCCTGTGGATACGCAATAGTTGGCAACAGTGGCTATTTCATATTCAAAATACATTTACAATACATTTCTTTTTGAAGGTGTGGCTGATGCGAGTGCTGTGTTTAATGTTTTAATGAAACGTGGTGACTCTAATGTTAATGGATAATTTTAAGTTAGATATTAATCTATAATTAAATAGATATTGATGTTTTTTTTTTATTTCTCGTAAATATGGCACTCCTACGTCCCAAGATACAGACTGCCTAGTTTTAGATCTGCTGGATATCCTCGTTGTATTCTTATTTCTGTTATTATTTATTTGAAATGAAATAGTTTACACAGCACTATGTACAGACAAGTGTCAAATTTTGTGTAAATTTCCTGTTTAAATGTTATAAAGTTCTCTTTTGTTGTAAGCTATAAGCATCTTTTTGACTTGTTAACAAGATCAAGAGCCGTTATATTTTCTAGTTACTATTCTATCGTGGACCGGGAGACGGGCTGTCGGTAGACCTCCAACAAGATGGAGCGACGACTTGACAAGACACACAAGACCAGTCTGAGTGGAGAGCCTTGGTCCAGGACTATCAAGGCGGCCTATGTCCAGCATTGGACGTCTTTCGGCTGACATGATGATGATGATGATGATTATGACTAACTCTATCCGCATTTCAAATTCATTACAATTTTTCACCAATTTCGAATAAAAATTACGAGTGATGTTATTCAAAATCAGTCATCTCATTTTAGGTAGACCTCGTTCACTCTTCACCGTAACCGAAGCCTCCCTATGACAGACCACACATGCGGGAGAAGCATCTAATTGTTTCAGTTCATTAACCTGTAACGTTGACGACTTGACAACAGCTATCGGGCAATGTAAATTTGATTTCCCGCGTCAGTGTGTATTAAAATTAACATGGTTTCACACTGAAATGTTTGGGCAGTGCGATGAACCTGTAAAAATGTGATAAAACACGCATCTCGTGCTAGTTAGGGCAGTGTGTTGAAAAACCAACAAAATGGACTTAATTTCACCTATCCCGCTGTCTGTCTGTCTGTAATCAAATCTTGCAAGTTAAATTCAACCAAACTTCAGTAGTTGGATTGATTTATTAGTTGGTAGTGACATCCTAGTAGTACTCAGCAAAAAAAAGCTTGTATTAAAAATTAATTTCTTACCAAAAACTTTTTTTTATTTAGTTCATTGACCTCCGGAAAGTAACAAGTAAGTTTGAACTTGAATTTTATTCAGAAATATATAAAGATTGTGTTTGAAATAAAATAGATTAAAATGTTCATCACATGTTCAGAATCAGTCGATCAATTAACTGAATTCTAGACCAAAAAGCATTTTTTTGCTGATGGTAATTTTTTTTAATCAATTAGTTGGTATTAATCCGTTTACATAACACACGGCACATACACGACAGTTTGACATTAACAAAGTACGTTTAATTTAATGACACACTCAATGCTAAAATGCATCAGCGTGCAAAAAGGTACTCAACACGCTTCATGCACCAGGAATGCGCTCTCGATGCAAGAACAGTGCCCGCGAATAACTGAGAAATTGTGGACAAAGACGAAGAAAATTGCAGGTCTACGAATGAATGCGACTTTTTGCACTTGAATTCTGGAGACTTTTTACTGGGAATTTTGAGAGCACGGAACAGTGCGTGGTAGGAGTTGCCTTAGAATTATTTTTTGTCAATTTCAGAAGCCGGAATACGTTAAAAAAAAAACGCATGTGACATTTTTCTTTTCTACATAACAAGTTAGGATCAAAGTCGGCAGTTTGGCATTTACAAAGTACGTTTAATTTAATGACACACTCATTTCTAAAATGCAAAAAGTAAAGTAAACATTATAGGTACTGAACTTACGCTTCGTGCACCAGGAATGCGCTCTCGCTGCAAGAACAGTGCCCGCGAATAACTGAGAAATTGTGGACAAAGACGAAGAAAATTGCAGGTCTACGAACGAATGCGACTTTTTGCACTTGAATTCTGGAGACTTTTTACTGGGAATTTTGAGCACGGAACAGTGCGTGGCAGGAGTTGCCTTTTAACTATTTTTTTGTCAACGTCAGCAGCCGGAAGACGTTAAAAAAAAAAACGCATCTGACATTTTTCTTTTCTAAATCAAATTACATGGATATTAGGAATGAGCAGCATATCATGGTTTTTACGGGTAAAGCTGGGGATAAAAGCCAGTCCGTAATTAAATGTATTCACCGATTACATTACATACCTACATAGTTTACTTTATAAAGAAGCGTAATTGACCTACATTTGTCCTGCTCTTTGTTTTATTAATATTTACCCGACTTCAAGGACTGGTATAATTATTGTTTCCTTGATTGCAAGTTTTAACTTGCTTTATTTAACAAGAGTGATTAAATCTTGACATGCTTAACAGGACAGCGTAAAATATTAGAATTAAGAAGGTTTAATATTATAGTTGTATCAACATTTTGTCGGCTTATATTTAGAGATACTTGCCAATTATGTTTCAAGAGGTGAAAATATTTTTAGACAGATGTAATTAGATGCAGAAATAGATTGGATATAGAATTGTATAGTTTGCTAGTAAAAATTGCTAATATAGCAAACTAGGTACATTATTTGTACCAAACTAGTCAGTCTGACCACTAAAAAGGGGTATAAATTGAGTGTCAAGATTTAAAGATAATTTACATTAAAATAATGTTTAGGTACTACGTCCTATGAACATTACGAGTTACATATATAAATGGTTATAATTATAAGATTTTAATATCGTCGGGCATACCTCGGATATTAATAAGTGAGCGACTTGTGTAACTTATTTTCATCTTTTTTCTATTCTCCGAAGCCAAATAAAATGAAGTAGTAATAATTGTAGAAAATAACTAATATTGTCGGTAGTCACAGCTAAAATTTGACTAAATAACATACCATACCTATTGAGCTTCGTAAATATAACTATTAAAAAAATAAGCGTAGGTATGCTTGCCTTCCTAACTTCAAGAGAACCGCAAATGCATCACATCCTCATATTTATTCATTAATTTATTACAAACCTGTTACTTTATAAATACAACCGTTGAAAAAGTTAATTTTAATCGTTCACTAAACTTCACGCATCATTTATAACTCATACACATTAATATACGGGGAAAAAATGAACGTAGACATAGTATGAGTATCAGGTTATTGTATTTTTGCTTATACATATACTATCGACTTGAAGCACTCGTCACAGGAGAAACACGTTGTTTCAATTTTTCAAAGTACACGACCACCTTATCCAATTTATCCCGCATTCATTATGAAGTTTTGTTTTTGCTAGGTGATTCCAGGAACGTATTTTTTTGTGTGTTGTGCGAGTGTGCTACAATATTCGTTTAAAATAATGAATTAATTTTTCTGACAACTTCATTCGTTGCTAAATTGCTAATGTCAATTGTCTTATCAACGGCTAAACGCCATTTAATAGAAGATATGTCGAGTCGGTCACATCACAACGCCAAAATTGGCTAATTGGTTAAATTTTGCATCGTATCCGTAACATAACAAGTCGTCGGATGCGGTAGTCAATTATAATTATCTGACGGATCACATCTGTCGTTGCTGTTGCTCGGGTAATAATCGATTACTTGACGTCGATACTAATTGGCAACTCTTCAACAATCGTAATACGAATTACGATTTATGGAACGCAATTCATTTCCTTTTTTTTTTGGATATCATTCTCTTTAGACTAGTTATCGTTGATTGATAGTGGATGTAATTGTTATTAATGAGAATAATAATGAATTTGATATTGAAAACTTATAAAAACTAATGTTGAGCGGGCAATGAACAGTAGTGGTGGGCAATTTCGATCTAAGAGTGATTAGATTACGTTGCCAAGAATACGACGATTCATCATTTTAATAGTTTAATATTTTCTTTCAAGACAAGTATTTAAGTATGTGGAGAAGAAAACAGTAATATTTTTATTCGGTTTGATTTATTTTTACTTGTGTTCCAAGAATTTCACCAATGCATAGCAACCAAAAAAAATGTCTGTTAAGTAAAAGGTTTAGATCAACTTGTCCGAAATTATTTGAAATATACCTATTTTTGAGCATTTTATCAGATAATTCATCCTAGGGTAGTAAAATGCTTATATCCTTTCGTCTGTTGCATTCTTTCCTAAATTTATTAGTATGCTACTTGCATGGTCTATTCACGTACACCGGTAACCCTCTGATTAAAGTCGTGAACATTCGATGTTAATTTAAGTTTTTATGGCCAACATTATTACTTTCTATTATTAGGCCCGTACGAAACAAGTTGTGTCAACTAACTGGCACGTTAGACGCTGTTTATTTTGAACAAAGACAAACAGAAGCAACTCTCATTAAACACCAACCTTTTAGGCTTCCAGCGTCTAATAAAAACTCCAAACATGTTGCTTAAAAACTATCCTTCACATCACTATCGCACAACACAACACTACACAACACTATTTTTAATCTTATTCACTTAGACGAAAATATTCTAGCAACACGGAAATGCGCCAATTCACGTTGCAACTGTTTACAAACAGCGCGATAACGCGTTTAAAAAAAAATAGAGCATCGGAACTAGTTGCTCAATCGGAATCGATTGTCATTTGTTGTTCTGTATAATCGCATCAATCGTCATACGATTATGTACGAGAACGTTGCGTGCACGTGCGGGCGCCACGGACGCAGCACGGTTACTGAGCGAGCTCCCTGCACTGCACTATGCAAGTATGCAGCTGTTGTGTATCCCGGTTGCTTAGTATTAATAAATTTTAGATGTCAACCACTCTGCGTGGTGGCCGGTTGGGACTAGTCGCGTGGCTGAATGGGCTTGTGTCACCGCCTTGCTTTAGGGCTATTTTGCGAGATAAAGCGATTGTATTGTCGACGGAGGCCGTAGACCGCTATTGAATTGGGTATGCTTGTTTATAAGACAAGTTTGATTTAACTTAGCACTTTATTTTGTTACGAAATTTCTAATATTGTTGTTTGCAACTTGACGCCACACTTCGACTTCACGATGACTTTATTTAACTTTTGAAATCGATTCTGTGCTGCTAACGTGACACAAGAACTATTGCTACCCAAGTAAAATCATTCATTAGAGTGTCTTCTTCGTGATCAATTGATCATATTAGAACTGTCATCAATCACAATCATAACAGATGACTATACTTTTTTGTTAACGAGCGAAAAAACTTGAATGAACTTCCCTTTTGCTTTCGTAATATTGTCGTTAGTAAACCGTGAGAGGAACTTATAAATAAATCTTATAAGAAGGCTCGTAGTAATCCATTAATTATTAGAGCTTACCCCTTTGTAGATTTCCCGTAGACATTAAAACCGTAATCGTAATAAAGTCATTCGATTAATCGTTATAATCGTAAAATAAAGGCGCAAGAACCCTGTATAAAATATTTTTATATCCAGCGTCCAATAAGCACAGGAATCGTAATAAATTCGATATACGTACATCTAGCGAATTATTGTATAATTTTTAATGGTGTTATAAAATATTATGAGGGATCTAAAACTCGATAAAGGTCTTAAAGTTAACGTCAAAATGATGAGTCCACTTTTTCAACGACAGAGCCCGAAAACAGCTTTTTTTGGCTTTTATTCCAACACTTTGCTTATTTTTTTAGTCATGATACGAGTTTAATTTAATTTAGTTTAATAACAAGACTCATTTTGTTAGAAAAGCAATCTTAAATGTATCTTGCCATCCTGCTGATGCTAATATTATTTAATATGAGAGGGAGAGGGACGGTACGACACGAATTTCGATTTTTGGATTGTATAGTAGCCATCTCTCCTCACATCTCTCATCTGTTGTGCTATAGGTTACTTCGTTTTTTAGCATTAAATAAGGTAAACAATCTTGACGAGTCTTTTTATTGAAAAACGTTTAAATAAAATAGTAAGTAACTAATTGTTACATATTTGCTGTGACTCATTTTTCAAAAGTGTTTTTCAATAAAAAAATACACGTCAAGATCGCTTACCTTCTTTCTAATGCCAAAAAAAACGAAGTATAGTCCAATAAAAAAAAAAAAATCTATTCTATTCTATTCTATTCTATTCTATTCTATTCTATTCAATAGAACCACTATCTATGCGCACGCGCAGCGAACACCCCTTGCGCGCAAAAACATGACATCCCCAACAATACCCACAGGCCTTATTGTCAAACACACTTGGGATCATAATTGCTTTCACCATTTCTTTTTGTCACACGGTTTTAGACGACAGTAGAAAGAGATGGTGAATGCAATGGCGAACGTCAATGCGATAGACAATTTGGCCTCTGAACGCATTATTATATCGCTAGATGGCGTTAGTATAGTGAGATTTTTTTGACGTTACGATCTTGCTTGCAATGAGGGCTATCGCGTATGAATTCGCCGATAGAGGCGCTAGTGTACCGTGAGGTTTTTGAAATGTCAAACTTCAATATTTTCGGTGAGCTACGCGTGTTTATTCATAATTAGAATAATTTTGTGAATATTTCGCAATACTTGAAATTAACTTTGGCAATTAATGTCTGTGTTTTGAGACTGTTTTGTCTTTCGGAAAACTTTGTCCTCCCTTTTTTTCCAAACAAAATGGGACTACGCAAAACTGTGGCATGCCGTTATTTTTATGGTACGGTTTTAAGGTGTTAAATATGATTTAAATGTAAATTTTGTTTTCACGCCTGTAATAACTGTCTACAGTGGCACCAACTGGTGAGCGCAAAAACGGCAAAATATTTACGTCAAAAAAACCTCACGATACTAACGCCATCTCGCGATATTTCGCCCGTCTTTTAAACCTCATTGTAAAATTTTAGTAACAATTACACAAAACAACGGAAACAAAATAAAATAGAAAATGTAATACAACTACGTATATTTTTGACCGTATCACAGAAATTCTAGGTAAATTTACGTCCGTTCGTGAATCCGCCGTTGCCTATTTTTCCGTCGAAACTTTTTCCTAGTTATCCTCAACTATCCTCAGGTCACAGTATAAAGACAGTAACTAATCTACAAACAACGGACCAAAATTTACACTGACATGGCTGAACGTACGATTCGTAGCCTGATAAGTGTTAATTAAAGAATTAAAAAACCTAAAAGTACTAGTTTGTTCAAAATCGAGAGAATAATCGATTACACTATACCTACTTTAAATCAAGTTGCACTTTTTATCACTTTTAGTGTGCCCAGTGATTCCAGTTAAATATTTTAGCTAGGTTGCATTAAACTGACACAATTACTTAGCTCAACCCGCGACCTTATTATAGCTACGTTTATGCAAGAAATGTGAGTTCATGCAGTTCATCCACCTCCACACTGTAAGAACACACACAAATCACACAAACACATCTATCACCACCACCACCACACTACTTACACTAACGCGTTTCAAACTCAACCAAAGCTCATCTTCAGAGCAACACAACCGTTCACCATGCTACGAGTACCAGATGTTTGCGAGATTGCATTGGTAACTCATAGTGCTTCAGTTGTTAACTGTTATATGCTATGAAATTATTTGGGAATAAATAAATATTTTAGATAATTTAACACTGGCAATTTTCAGTCAATAAACTCGAGTTTTGATTTTCATAAAAAAATGGCGAAGTCCAACTGACAAGCATAAATTACAAATGTATAGGTAATAAGAAACCAAGTAGAATTACAGAATAGCAAAACATACGATTTTTTAAGTTATATTATTCGTTAATCTTTTTAATTGTTTTTATACCTATAGAAAATTTAATTACAAGAAACCAATTTCCATATTTTTAATCGGAAGAAAATAAAGTTTTACACAATATTGCTAATTACACTTAAAATTAAAATAATGCCAACATATTACATATGGGGTTTCGGAGATTTTCAGTGTGTTCATGAACGCTAATGCGTTGAGAATGGAGCGCATGCTCCGATATTTTGACTACCTGGGCCGCTCCGAAACATCTGATGGCGACTGCACATTTACATATAGATGACTTACTGGTATCAAACTATGTCCAGGTTACCAAACTGATTCCGTATTCCGTCAGGTATCTGAAAGTGGGTCAGTCAGCCGCAGGGATGCCCAACTTGAGGCTCGAGGGATAACTTTTTGTGGTACCAATGGCAGTGAGTAATGGTGCCCGAGGTTTTATTTATTTGGTGGCTGGTAAGGAAATTTTGTAACAAATCGGGGTGGCCATGGCCATTTATAAATTGGTTATTATTAATAATAAGAATAATAATTCTTTTATTTCAAGAAAAACAGAAGTCCAAATTTAAATTTTACATACAATTCCAACTCAATAAGCAAAATGATATTAATGTCTAGTTTTGGAAAATTTTCTTGTATGTTCGCAACCTTAGGTGTAGTAAAATATCATTATCATCATCCCATCCTAAATACGTCTCACTACTAGGCACATGGTCTCAGAATAAGTGGGCTTGGGCCGTAGTTCCCGTGCGGGCCCAGGGCGGATTGGGCATTTCACACGCACAATTGATTTCTTCACAGTGGTTAAGTTTCGATGTGCTCGCGATGTTATTCTTCGCCGTAAAAGTTCATAGTATCAAATGTAATTTGGCACATATTCCAAATACGTATGTACCTATATGAGACTGGGTTCGAACTCACTCCCTCCTAGAGAAGTCATAGATCAAATTGGGCCTTTGTAGGTGCTAGGACCTTGTGCAAGGTCCGTCCGGATTGTTACCACCGCTCCCACGATCTTGCTCGCTAATCCTGCCGTGAAGCAGCAGTGTTTGCACTGTTGTTTCGGCGTGGAGAGTAAGACAACCGGTGAAATTACTGGCACTTGAGGTATCCCATCTTAGGCCTCTAGGTTGGCAACGCATCTGCAATACCCCTGGTGTTGCAGATATTTATGGGCGGTGGTGATCGTGCTTATTTGCCATCCTGTCGAATAAAAAAAAAGATATTACCTACAGCTAATCACAATCAATTTATCACGTAGTAAGCTAACAAAACTCGACTTTCAATATCCACTCCAATCTGATATCGCTGTTGGGTCATGAAAATCAATTTTCAGCTGAAAGCCCTTACCTCAATCATCGTTCTTACAAACCCTTATGGAAATATTGTCAGATTCAGGGACGAGGATAGACGCTTAAGCTATAAGTTTGAACTTCGCGGTTTTCGAATGTATATCCCAAAAAAAATAATCCAATACGGTTTTCGGTGATTTCTTACTTATGTTTAGCTATTTATGTTGCTACCTTTACAAATAACAAAGTTAAAAAGGTTTCAAATTCAAGATTAGACAGAAAATACTTGCATGTGACGTCACATATATATATTATTCTTCAAAAAACCACTATAAATCCAATTTTCAACCGATTTAAGTTTTCTCTTCGCTAAACACTGTCTGTTTATCTATATTTTCACTATAATAATAATACATTATATAGGAAATGGCAAATTTAGGAGTTCTCAAATACCGTATTGAAGTGAAAGAGTGATTTCAGCAAAGAGTTAATGCATTATATTACCCAGCATTAACTGAGCACGAAACACGAATTTTGTATTACGTCCTAGATTTCAACCTGTATATTAGAAATTTTAAGGTCGATTAAATACTTTTTAATTTTAATTTTTAAGGATGATCAAAGGATGATAAGAATGAACAGATCAAATTCAAATCATGTGATACCCCCTCTCCCTTCGTCACTTGGTCTTTTTATTACTTATTTATTTTTTATTCGACTGGATGGCAAACGAACAAGTGGGTTCCTGATGGTAAAAGATCACCACCGCCCATAAAGATTGCAATACCAGCGGTATTTCAGATGCGTTGCCAACGTAGAGGCCTAAGATTTAAGATGGCTAAGATGTGTAAGATGAGGTCTAAGATGGGATTGGTGCTAAAATGGTCAAAATGGATGTGACGTGCTTTAAGAATGGCCTCTTGCCGGCAAGTCATTGTTATTTTACTGTAACGTCTGCACTAGCGGGCTCTTGCCACTAGAGAATTGTTGGTTATTTTGATATTCACACAGCGTCTCTACTGGGGCAGCTAGTTGCGCGGGTCTGCCCTTATCCGATGATCGACGTACGCCGAATAACGCAACATCTGATTGGACCTTGTTACTCAACAATCGTGGCAGATGAACTCGCTGCATTATAAAAATATTCGGGAACTGAAGGGCTACTCCGAAACACAAAATTCGAAGTACGTGTCGTGCGATCCCTCTCGCTCTCGTATTAAATAGTATAAGTGTCAGAGGGACCGCACGACACGAACTTCGAATTTTGTGTTTCGGAGTAGCCTTCTTGTTACGATTTACCCGTGTGGTGTCGGGATAGAATTATACCTCTCCGTTTCTTCCGTGGATGTCGTAAGAGGCGACTGAGGATATAGGTTAAGGTATACCATAGGCGACAGGCTAGCAACCTGTCACTGTTGTACCGTTTTTTCAAACTTAAAACCTGAAATTACTAAAAGTGGCTCCGAAGCGATAACGTTTCGTGTGCTCTACCTACTCCATTTGGGAATACAGGCGTGATTTTGTATGTATGTGTGTTACGTTTAGTAATATTTAGCGGTCAACTAACTGTTACATGCTGCTTCGTCCTGCAGGCAATTGCGCTTTCCTGACGTTAAAAGTAGCGTACCTTTACTTATTGCACTCCCATACCTATTGCACATTCTTCATTGGCCTCTTGTTTTAAGAGGAGGCCCGTGCCTAACAGAGCTGGATATTGACTGGGATGATGACGATGATATTTATAGGTCTATCATATGGTATATACTTATATGTAAGTACCTAATTAAATATTGTAGGTTAAACTGTTTTGTTTTGCGCTTGCATTAGTTTATTTTATAATTAATGGAACTATTGGTTCTTAAGTATATATTATGTACGTTGCTGCACTGAAATGTAACCGTTTGTTTCATAAATAAATTTAAAAAAAAAAATAATAATAATAATTTCGTGTACACTTTGGCATAAGTCTATAAAAAAGCTGTCAATTCCATTACATTAGATGATACTAGTGTCATCGCTGCCTTATAATATCATTATGTGGATCTTTTTGACTTTTCTTATAATTATGTTCTCGTATTTTACTAAATTGTTAACCGACTTCATACTGTATCTATTGTGCGTCTATATTGCCTCGTACAATTGTAAAAAGTCATAATATATTGTTCTTCATAAGTCTTTTACCCAACTGCCCGAAGGGGGATATGTTTTTCGAGCTTATGTATGTATGAACGCGAGTGTATGATCATTCCTTTGGTCCTCGCTGCAGCTAACAATTCTGAGAAAAAAAAAAACAGACTGCCTTAAAAACTAAAAGGAAGAAAATAAGTCCAGTGGTCTAGAACACTGTCAAGTAGCTAATTTAAAGTTCTACGGTCAGGACTCATTCAAATCGTAACCAGCGCAAAAATTCTTTGGTAAGGGGTCCCGACTTGGTATTGTTATAAAACAAAAAATATAAAAATATAAGACTTGACCTATAGAGTTCTGCATAGTTAAAATACCACAAACTGGACTTACCACGCTAACACACACAAGTAATATTACCTCGACGTTTCGGCAACGTTGCAGTTGCCGTGGTCACGAGTAGACTGAAGTATGGGGTGCCAAGTCTGCCTAGCAGCGCGAGTGAGAATCACGAAAGTTTAAAACGTTAAGAGTGGTTAAGGGTAGTAATCATTTACTACAAACAATAATGATGGGAAAAATTGAGGGGAAAAGACGCGTCGGAAGAAGAAAGAAATCGTGGCTCCGAAACATTAGAGAGTGGACCGGTATCGCCAGTGTGGAAGAACTGTTTTCTCTGGCGAGAGACAAGGATAGGATATGCGGAGCTTACCTACAGCCAACCTCCAGTAGTGGAGAGGCACCGCAAGAAGAAGAAGAAGGGTAGTAAAATAAAAACATCAGTTTTGAACTTCGTAGTACAAAGCCGGCTCATCAAGCTGGCGATGACGGGGTTTGGAAGATTGGCCGTCGTACGCGCACGCGTCGCTCGCAGGGTTGCTATTACGAAAATATCAGTGTTGCCGACAATGCTGACTGCATGGAGCGAACGGTTCCGGGGTGTACAGTCGTTGTGGCAAGCGCTTTGGGCTTTGTGGGATGATTGAGACTTTTTTCATAACCTTCTGAGTCCTAAATTTTTTTAACAAATGTATTTAGGACTTGGCCAGTTTTGTTACCTATTTTTAAAATTATTTATTCATTTAACACATTGAGCCATTTTTATTTGCGTTATTTTTTTATTTATAAATTACGCAAGGGCTTACGAGGATAAAATTAAATAAAAATAGTTGCACTAAATAGAATTTAATAAGTAAACTGAAGATAATTAATTACTTACCTATTAATGAATGGCCAGACGACCGGATGGCCAAGTGGTTAGAGAACCTGACTGCGAAGCTTGAGGTCCCGGGTTCGATTCCCGGCCGGGGCAGATATTTGTATGAATAATACGAATGTTTTTTCTCGGGTCTTGGATGTTTAATATGTATTTAAATATGTATTTAACTATATAAGTGTCTTATCCATTGCCTAGTATCCATAGTACAAGCTTTGCTTAGTTTGGGACTAGGTCAATTGGTGTCAAGTATCCCATGATATTTATTATTAAGTATTATTATATAATTAGTTATTCGATCGAACTCTGAAGTCCCCTTTTCACCTAACCCCCTTATTCATAAAACTTAACAAGCCTATGTTAACTAACAAATGCTTGGTCCCTTTCTAACAAATACAAATGTCGAAGTGACAGATAAGGACAAACAAATTTTAGCGGCATTTTAACTAAAATAGGTTTGATTGTCGTTTATGAATAAGGGGGTAAGACTTTACTTTTTTAAAGCTCAAGCATTTGACCTCAATATAATAAGAATTAAAAATAAAAATGATTTATTTTTATTCTTTATCTTTTAACACTTTTGTAGCTATCAGTACGACAAGGTGCAATCACGCACAACAGTGTGAACTTCACCTATGATCAAAAGTGTACGGGAACCGATCGTTTCTCATAGCAAATTGTACGTCCGTATGCAAAGTTAACGGGTTATGTCTAGACCTTAGTGCTTCGGGGAAGCGCTAGGTTAAAGGATATAAACTAGGGGTTTTAGGAGTTCTACGGAACATTGATGATGGTCTGTGGTATCGAGCATATATATAAGGTGTTTTAAAGCTTCATGCAGAATATTTTACAACGAATTCAAATTTATGTAAGCTAGTAAGTGGTTTTTACCGAATTTGTCGTATACGATGAGCAAGTGGGTTGCCTGGTGCATATAAAACATTAAATACTTACAGCCGAATGCAGGGACTTTATTCATAAAGAATAGGGGTGTTGACACCAGCAATCAACTGACGTACTTTTTATGAGCTGTCAAAATACAATTCTCCCATAGAGTTTCAATGGCAATAGCGACTTATGACGTCATTATCCGGCAACTCAATCAACTAACTATTTATTTGTTTTAAAGCAACAAAAAAATCTAATTTTACAGTAAATCGAAAATTAATCTGGTTTTCAGGGCTAAAATAAAGCGTTTTTTTTTCTGGAGTTGTGTCCTCGAATTATTTTTTAATGGCGTCATCATCCCTATTATAAAAATGTAGAAGAATATCCAAAATTTCATAATTGGTGACCGACGTCCAGGTTTCAAGTACTATATACGAGTATACATCTGTAAAAAAAAGTCGGGGCTCAGGAGGATAAACACAAATTCATAATCCTGTGGACGCAATTATGATTTCCGTTTCGGCCAAACCAAAACTAAGACACAAGCAGAAATTCGCTTCAAGATCCGGGCCTCTATAGGCAAAAATTATTTATTATTTTATATTTTATTATTTTTTATTTTATTTAATTTTTATTTTAATTTTTGTTTGTAAGTAACTATTATGTGTGTGTTGAATAAACTTTTTTCATCATTCATCTCATCATTAAAAGGCGATATCTATGCGATAAAAAAAAAACCTTTTGGAGTTACTTATACCACCTGAAATGGTATAAATAAACAACCAAAAAGTGATACTTTGAGATAACCGCTTTTGCCAGAACAGTTTTACTCGGATTCTGAGTTGTTTTGATGTTGCCCAACTTTAATCTCACGCTTGACGGGAACTAGTAAAGACGTTAAAATATGACATCAAATATGCGGTTTACATTTTCTGAACTAGGTCACTCGACGAAGCCTTCGTGAAACGGTGAGAGCATTAGTTAGGGTTGTCGCTGCTGGGTTGAGCAATATATTTTTCACTTCTCATGCTCGTTAAGTTCGTATTATGCTTGATCTAGGCGACATAAAAAAAAAATTATGCACTAGTGCATAAAATTAAATCTTCGTCTAAGACCAAGGTAATCAGGTGTCAACAGTCACAAACAAAGAAGTTTATATTTATTTCCGTAATTTTTAATTGTTATAAAATCAAAATCAATCAAAATAAATCAATAAAACTAAAAAATATAATTATATAGTAATGCTTGAAAAATAAAATGTACATAGTAAGTAAGTGAACAATAGTTTCCACTGTTGCTATTGCGTTTCCTCGCTATCGAAGTGAAAAGCAGTGTAAAACTCGAGCATTAAACCCATTTTCCCCTCGACGTGTCTATCCACCCTCGCCATACCGGCTCGGGTGGCTATATGAACGTCTTGGGTAAAATGGCTCGTTTTATACTCCTGTTGTACAATCTACTATTTGTAATGTACAGTCGAACCACTTGGTTCCTGGCCCATCGAAAAAAATTATCGCAGTAAGTGTCATAATAAATTCCCTTGTCAAGCAATGCGATGTCACTATGACAATACAATACAATACAATACAAATACTCTTTATTGTACACCAGAAATAATAAGCGATACAGAAAAACAGGTACACAGATAAAATTACAAGGTAAGCAATAGGCGGCCTATATGACTGTTTGTACTGATATGCAAATGTTTGTGTGTGTGTTACTCCTTCATGGTAAAACGGATGAACGGATTTGGATGAAATTTGGTATGCAGACAGACAGACAGGACAGAGAGCAGTGGCAGTATTGAGGGAGGCCGTGGAATAGCAAAGGCTAACAATAATTAAAATAGTATCTAATAATAAGCTATGTAATCCTACAGGTTCTACTATGGTAGCCCGAAAATGTTTAATCCTATTTTCACTAACACTAATTTCACTAGCCCTAAAATCAAAAACAGAATTTTTAATCTTCCTAACTATTCATTAGCCCTAATTTTGGCATTCCGAATTCACGTTGTACCTATTTTCACTAGCCCTAAAATCAAAAGGCCGAATTTTTAATTTTCCTAACTATTCTTTAGCCCTAATTTTAGCATTCCGAATTTAATTTGTACCTAATTTCACTAGCCCTAACATCAAAAACCTGAAACAATTTTTCGGCAAATGTATTGATTGGAATAGGTACTTACCTTAATTTAGCAACACATTGAATGGCATCCAATCTACTTTCCTAGTGGGAGTCATCCTGGCTACTAAAAAAAAATCGCTTCTGCTCCGAACCGTCTTGCTCGCTCGCTTCGCTCGCTCGCACAAATTTTATTTTATATTTAGTTCAAGTCAACGTTAGGGTTCATAAGTTTAGTGTATCAATCATTAGGAATAATCATTATTAGTTTAAGTATTATTAGAGCATTTAATATTTAGTACAAGTAAACATTAGGGTTCATAACTTTAGGTGTATTAATCATTAGGAATAATCTTATTAGTTTTTGTAATATTAGAGCATTTAATGTTTAGTAGGTACTAATAAACATCAGGATGTAAAACTTTAGGTCTAGTAATCAATTCGGACATACAAGTTTAGCTGTCATGATATTAGGGCTAATGAAAATTATATCTAACGTTGATATGTCTAGTGAAATTAGCTTTTATGAAATTCGGTCTAGTGAGGGTGAACCAATCCTACAAAGTACCGTGTGACAACCCTAGAGCTACTAGCAGAGCCCTTTCCTCGTCCTAATTAAGGTAGATAAGGGCCGTCACTAAGGTTCGAGTGTTTTTTTCGCTGAGTCTCGCCTTATAAGGGTTTTTGCTCAGGGAATTTGAGACGGTAAGGTAAGTTTTATCTGGCAATTTGACTTTTGCTGGGAATTTTTGTAGGTAATTTTACTTGGCTGCTTGATCTAAGGAGAGCTTTTCTTGAGTGCCAGTATAATTATCTTTAAGTCCTGTATACGTGTTTTCGAATAAAGAAGGTTTTTTTTTTTTAATTTTACGCGCAATGTGATCGGTAATTTCGACAATTCTATCATCAACGAGATGTCATGTATGGTATAGATTTGATAGCTTTGACTAGATAGATTGTTAACTAGAGGTAATAGAGTTCCGATCTAAGGCCGGACGCGATGTCATTTTATTTTCTTATTTAAGTACCTATATATTGTACTTCGTAATAAATTCCGTACGTTACGTAGGTAAGCTATTATTATTATAAGACTGTAAGCTGTAAGTAACATGATGTTTATGGGACTAGAGCTTGAAATAAACCTTAAATTTTATTTTTTTAGGTTGGCATATTTAGGTCAATATGAATATGAGCAAGTCTGAAGCTTAAAGCTATACAAAGATCTGTCCTTAAGAAGCATGCCATTCATATTAGTAACTAGAAAAACTGCATACGTAGATAAACAAAAACTTGCACTCGTTCGGGAGTCGAACCCGGTCACATTGAAAAATAAAACCGGGGTATATCACCGGGGTCCATGAAATTTGTGTATAAAATAAAATACTTTTTGACTATTTATAATGTTTAAATATAGATAGATAGGCTTGATTATATTTTTGTCGACTTTAATATTACTATACCCCACCGGGGTCCATGAAGATCTTTATACTAATTGTAACATCAGATTATAATACCATGGTTGTAATTAAATGAATAAATAAATAAGAAAATAAAACTTATTTATTTCTATTTGGATATCGATTGTGACTATGGCCATTTTTTTTTTCAATCCGACATTCAATTCATTCAGGTACGTAAAATTGTCTCTATGATTACAGGGGTTAGCTCTTCATTGATGTACTTATTTAATGCTATTCCGTAAGTTTTGTTACTTACGATAGCATGATAAATCTATAATTTTTTTAAGAAAACGCACTAAGAAAAACAAAATATAAATTTACCACTCCCACTACTATTGGCATCCCTAGTGCAGTTGCACTTGCACCGTAATGCAATGCGACGCCACTAAAGTCGCCGAGAGCTCTCCACCTGAAGCCGCCCTCTGGCAAACCTCGAGCGCATGCTAAGGTTTCCTGCAGAAATTCATTTTTATGGAGAAGTAATATCTATGTACACGAGTACTTTCGGTATATTAATGGAATGAAATCGTACCTCGTACCAAATCGTATAAACGCAAAAGTTTGTGCATTTTCGTGTTTTACGCTGACAATTAATAAGAAAAATTCGTAACAAAACATCCTACGGCCGAGATGATGATGATGATGATGATGATCATGATCATGATCAGATATATTTATGTACGCTTTGTTGCATCAGATTTAGGGGCTGTTTCACCATCCATGCCGTCTCTATTTGTTTTGTTCGAATAAACGGAGACGGCATCACATTTAACCATCAGTTAACACTAATCAATGGATGGTGAAACAGCTCCTTAGAGTTGGTAACTACCACTGATCCCAGTCCGCATGAGACAAAGTATCCAAAGGAAATATCTAAACTAAACAGTACTTTAAACAGACGCCAAGCAAAACACACACTGACTCCCGAGAAATGCATGTGAAAGCCAATTTGCATGTTTTTCAAAGAAAATTGCAGTCGTGCTGGCGTCTCGTGACCGCCCGAGCGTCGAACCGGGGACGTCACGCTAATGGTGCTTTACTTTTTTAGGGTTCCGTAGGCAACTTGGAATGAACATTTTCGTTGTAGAACTAGGAGAGTCAGCGCGAGTTTGATATTATGTCTTCGAATGCATTATCGTGGAATTAGAGTACACAAGCTTTGCCAGACTTATCATCACTAAGGTCACTAATAAATACCAGCCAAATTCGAGTCGGACTCGCGCACTGAGGGTTCCGCACACATTTGTAGGTAGAGGTTTTAAAATTCCAAAAAATTAATAAAAATAAATACCTACCTCGTTGAGTTTCCTGCCGGATTCTTCTCAGCAGAGGTTTTTTTCCGAACCGGTGGTAGATTTTTTTTGACATTCATAAGTGCTTGTTATAGCCTAAATTGAATAAAGATATTTTGATTTTCACATGTTTGATTGCCGTGAATGCCGTGATAGGTACCTAAGTTAAGTTCTGAGTTTTTCAAAAGCAAACCTAACCTAACCTAAAGGTTCTACAGGTGACTATTTATGGTGAAAAATATACGGTTTTGGCGGGAAAAATATTATGACAAACATTACATTATGCCTTATAAAATTATGGCAGGTTAAATAATCCCCTTTTTCGTGGTTGAAATGTCCAAGAACGACAAAACTAGGTATAATGACGCTTTCATTATAATTAAAGATAATTGTCCTAAGTTATAACTTAGGACAGTGCAGAAGTTGGGCCCTATTTTGTCACCCCATTATGAAACGGTAGAATGTGGATGGTTCACGCCGTACATACATAATATCCGCAGCGCTTTGTGGTTGCAAAACGTTTTAGCGATAACAGCTGTTATAAAATGATCTCCTCACTGTGAAAACTAATTTCAAGATTCACTTGTAAGCATCGGTGGTTCAGTGGTAGAATGCTCGCCTGCCACGCGGGCGGCCCGGGTTCGATTCCCGGCCGATGCATCTTTCTTTTTTTCCTTTTTTTTTGTAATAAAATAAAGTGGAGAGGGTTCCGTACAATACCAAAGTCAAATGTTTTCCTTTATTTTTTATATTTTTGTTTTATTTTTTATTAATTTTAATTTAATTTTGTGATTTGTGTGGACCTGGTCTGAAAATAAAATTATTACTATTATTATAAATATTTTTACGGTGCTTTTTAAATTAATACAAAATATCACATTTGTTTTGAAATCCTCACAGTTAGACGCGAGTTAACTACTACTAGCGCTATCTAGTGGTCTTTTAGTGAATTATTTTCCGTAAGTGAACGTTTATATTGAGTTGCCACTATGTTTTCAATTGATTTCTCTGAGATCTAATCTACATTAAGCAAATAATGAATGGATGAAATTTTTTCAGGCTCAGTAGTTTCTGAGATCAGGGGGGGAGGATGGCCAATTTTCGTCTTCTTTCATGATTAAAACCAAAACTACACAATACTACGCACGAGTGATCCTATACCTAAAGGGTAAGTTCCATTTTTTTTTGTAGGGATCCTAATCATTTTTACTCTACTTGAATTTTTTTACCAACTCTCCTTTACCAAACCACTTGACATGCACGGATCGCACGCGTCATCGTTAATCGATCGAAGTATCGATTTACCAATTGGAGGCAATAGGGTCACGCTGCGGCCGAATTGGATGCACCGACCGAGGTCGATTACGTAATCCGACTAATGACTCATTATAATTTAATTATAATTAGACATTGAGTTATTAGGGTCTAAGCCCCGGCGACTTTGGAGTTCTCGCTTGTCCACGGTATTTGTTCCATGGAAAACAGTTTCTTGTTATAAAATAAATGAATAAATAGAAAACATTAGGTATAAGCTTTCTTTTGTGATTAAACTTTTTGTCGATTGTATTTGTATTAGAGCGTTTTCAAAATAAAGTGTACCCTTTACGTTTTTTTGAAATTTTGGAAAAAATTTAGTTTTTTCCTACTCAGAATCAAGAGCACAATCGATTCCGATCGTTTAAAAAAATGTCCCGAGTTTTACATACAAATTTTTAAGAGTCAGTTTTGTCACGCGCATACTATGTGTATGAAAAAAACGTCGCAAAACTGACTGATTCATAATTTTTTTTATGAAAAACTGGGTACATTTTTTTAAACGATTGGAATCGATTGTGCTCTTGATTCTGAGTAGGAAAAACCATATTTTTTCCAAACTTTAAAAAAAACGTAAAGAGTACACTTTTTCTTTCGAAAACGTCCTATTATCACCCGAACTATATCGCCGTGCCAAATATTGGACCATTTGAAAAAAAAAAAAAGAAATGCTATCACTAAAAGTGGGTAAAATTTGATTAACATACGAACATCGCAAGTTACATAAAACCTTGCAAAAACCGTCCAAATACGAGCTGGATTAGTGCACTGAAGTTTCAAGACAAAAAAACTTTTTATTTCGAAAGAACAAAAAACCTAAAGAAATCTGCAGATATTACACGATCAAAAAGGTTCATCTAATGTATTCGTAACACCAAAAAATATGTCAAATGACCATTATACATTTCATCGATTATTCTTCGTAAACATACGACGTTCGTTCGTGTATCGTCGTTCGTGTTGTATTTATATGTTTTAGTTTTTAAATGGGCCCCACTGAAAAACAGCGTTGCGTCTTGCCGTAACATTATGAGTGGGGCCCACTTTATACTGTTCGATGTTATTTTTAATTCTTTCCATCTAATGTATTTTTTATGTGTATCGAATATGTATAAATAAATGTTTCTCTCTCTCTTATATATGTATATATTCCTTTTTTTTTTATTTCGTTTTTTCGCCTTCCCTGAAGCCGCCAAGCAGTCACAACGGAAGACCAGCGTTGGCCTGTTCGGCCAACACTATGCTGAGTTGGACCGTTTCGCGACTTCGCAAAAACTTGCTTTTATTTATTTGTCATAACTTCAAATTGTGTACTATAAAAGTGTTTTTGCGAATAATGAATAAATTATTCTTATTATATGTATGTTTTGATACTTTCGCCCGTAATAGTTTATGTTGTACTAACGAACGACTTGCTACAGCCGCTGTAGAGACTATTGTAGAGACAATCCGAAGAATATTCATTTCGCAAGTCATTTGCCTTAGTTAAAAATAAATTAAATTACCGTCAGCCATCTTTCTTCGCAAAGTTAAGACGACGTTAACTAAAATTAGATAATAGTGACAACTCATTTGGGTCAATGGGGAACACTCCGAGATTAAAGCTCAATCTGCGCCGTCTATTATGAAATTATAATTGAGTGCCAGATTTTTCTGAGCTAAATAAATCGCTCATCCAATTGGATGAGAAATGATGATGGCATATTTAAAAACACTCAAATTTTAGACGTTTGAATTTTTTTTTTATTTGACTAGTTGGCAAACGAGCAAGTGGGTCTCCTGATGGTAAGAGATCACCACCGTCCATAAACATCTGCATGTATTGCAGATGCGTTGCCAACCTAGAGGCCTGAGATGGAATACCTCAAGTGCCAGTAATTTCACCGGCTATCTTACTCTCCACGCCGAAACACAAACTGTGCAAGCACTGCTGCTTCACGGCAGGATTAGCGAGCAAGATGTTGGTAGCAATTCGGGCGGACCTTGCACAAGGTCCTACCACATGCATTGAATTCACGATTTGAAATTACATATCTTTAGTAAATATTGTTAGTGAATGTCATTCTTTACATTTGGACATGAAAGATATGGCATCACTGGTTTCGCTTTCTTACATATAGTAACACATGATTTTGATCCGTCACTTCTGTCAGAATCTCTTGACCTCTGTATCCAGTCTACGTATTGTTATTTGCTATATACAGTAGGGCCTCGATAATCCGAACTTCAAAAAAACAACCCCTGTTCGGACTCAGGGAGTGTTCGGATTATAGTATGTTAGAAATAAAACATAAGTTTATTCTAAAAAAATATATTTATTTAAGGACTTTAAAATTACAAAAATAATGAAATTATAAATGCACGCAATGCACACTGTAATTTTGCAAAGACTAATGACAAACCACAAACAAATCAAAGCTCAGGTGTTACGGCGGGGGTGGAAGGGGACAGGGTCAGCAGTTCGGATTACAGCGACGTTCGGATTAGCCTGTGTACGGATTATCGAGGCCCTACTGTAATTCTAAATCCTCCGTTTTACTTGTTTTAAGAACATAATCATCATTTGTTGTACCAAAGCATCAACGTGAATAAAGCTCCGTGTCGGATAATTTCTATATTTTATTTCTGAGCCCTGCCACTCGCCAACTGCTTGGTCTAACATCCATCTCCTCTACAAATATCACTTTCTTGTATATCGTCAAAAAGCATTGTGTACACATTCTGTTGGATGAACGAAATATTTCCGTGATTTCATAATTGCATTTTGTGCTAAATTAATCGGCAAAAACATTTATCTTATCCAAATCTTATCCCCAAATTTGTATAAACACAATCAGCATTTCTATCAGTTTATAATTTCCTATTACGATTCGCTAAAGTTGTCAACGGCTTTAGTACAACTATTTCGGCCAGACAGCAAGATCCGATATGGTCTAGTGGCTAGGATACCTGGCTCTCACCCAGGAGGCTCGGGTTCGATTCCCGGTATCGGAATATACTTTTTGCATTATTTTGGTTCATAATTTTCTTTTTACTTAGTCTGCAAGTTCAACCTACAAACACCTACACAAATGCTTTTTGCGCGTATGACTCCGTCTGGGAAGAATGTTGCTTGTCGCGATCCTGCGGGAACTATCCTATGTTCTTCTCAGTGTCTCAAATTATCTTATTACCAAATTTCATTCCTATGCTCATGGGCTCAGGTAGGATTTAAGTGTGAAGAGGTTACGGATAGACAGAGTAACTTTCGCATTTATAATATAATAACTACTGTAATAAAATTTTATGTAAAAGTTCAATAATAATAAATCAAAATATTTACCTACTTACGTGTCTCTCAAAATGAATACAGTACAGACCTACGGTACCTTACCTATCCACCAAATATTCTAAAGTTAATAATTAATAAAATAACTTTTTACATTGAGGTTACTCAGTAGGTATAAACCATTTTTACCCTTTTTACAGAAAATTTCTAACTGTACTTTTATTACGCAACATCACCGAAATCGATTACCAAACAGCTATTTCGAAAAGAGAACAAATTAAAAAAAAACAATGCTTCCAGCCAGCCAGTCAAGAAACAATGGCACCAACATATCGGTAACTTAAAACAATCACCGTTCCGTACCGACGCGGCTGAGTGAGTGCGACGGTCGACTGACCACTGACCAGGAAGCTTACCCTGTGATTGGCTGTCTTATTATAGGGTAGTGTACCCTAGTTGGGGTATTGTTGAGATTATAGGGTTGTCCTCAATAAATAATAATGCTTTATAGATTGATTGTTACTAGGTCTGTGTTAAAACTTTTTCACTGCTCTATAATGGACCATGCAATGTGCGTAAGTAAGTTTGTTTTCTCTCCGAGTCATATCAATCGACGACTTTTTTCTTTTTTAATAAATAAATAACCATGGGACACTTGACACCAATTGACCTAGTTCCAAACTAAGCAAAGCTTGTACTATGGACATTAGGGAACGGATAAACATACTTAAATACATATTAAACATCCAAAACCCGAGAATTTTATTCATACAAATATCTGCCCGGCCGGGATTCGAACCCGGGACCTCAAGTTTCGTAGTCAGGGCCTACAACCACTTAGCCATCCGGTCGTCCGGTCGGTCCGGTTTTTCCGTAGCACTAAGAAAATTTTGACAAGCGTTGAATGTGTATTTCATTGCGATATTTTTATTTCATCAAAATTGCCAGTTTTGACATTTATAGGGCAACTTTTGTTATAAAGCCGTGTATGATGTTGTAAAAGTAGGTAGGTAGTTCAGTGTAGAGGGCCAAATATTCGAGCGTTTTGACCGCGCGGTCCAACGTCATAGCGTCCCACGTTTATACCGGGTGTGGCCTGTAATACGAGCAAAAAATTAAAACATAGATCGTCCTTGTCAAACTGAACAACATTAGTTCTGTGAGTTTTAAAAATAATTTGTTTTTTTAATTTTTATCACACTTTTAAGTTTATTCGAAGAAGCAATGAGAAGCGAAATGCTTGATGTTTGTAGCGTGACAGGCGACGTTGGGTTCTAGGATGGCGTACATTGATAGCAGTATTTAATTTGTATGAAAAAAGGAAAATTCAAAGACTCCATTATTTTAAAAAGTCGCTACACTAATGTTGATCAGTTTGACGAGGACAATGTATGTTTTGATTTTTTGCTCGTATGACAGGCCACACCCGGTATAGCACAACGGAAAGACAAGTCACAAAATTTTTAATCACGCTTAATTCAGTATCGGTGTCGTTTTCATTTTTCATAAAAAAAACAACATTGGGCTTCACCTCTTTTAATAACGCCTGCGAAGACACCAATGACAAACAAAAACGCTGCAAAAACGCTGAATATTCGCCCAGAGTTGTGTTACGAATAAGCAGATTAAAAAGTGAATTTTCTCGCAACTATAATTATCTGACTTAATATTGTCTGCCTGCAGTTTATCAAAAAGATAAAACGAAGATAAGATAAGATTCACTATCGCGATTTAAATTAAATTAGCGATATTAGGTTCCGAGACCTTGAAATTAAATTATCAGTGAATGACCTTTTAAACCAGTAAAGTACTCAGTCATACTCGGTAGAAAACTTTTCTTTATTTAAGTACATCACAAGTACAAAATAATATTGGCATGAACTAAAAAAACGCACGTCCATAACATTTTTGCTGGTGATAGGACTTTGTGCAAGGTCCGCCCGAATTGCTACCAACATCTTGCTCGCTAATCCCACCGTGAAGCAGCAGTGCTTGCACTGTTGTGTATCAGCGTGGAGAGTAAGACAGCCGGCGAAATTACTGGCGCTTGAGGTATCCCATCTTAGGCCTCTAAGTAGGTAACGCATCTGCAATACCCCTGGTGTTGCAGATGTCTATGGGCGGTGGTGATCTCTTACCATCAGAAGACCCACTTACTCGTTTGCCATCCAGTCGAATAAAAATTTGGTTTCGGAGTAGAAGGCAATTGGTAGCTGAAAGGTTATAGGTTATAGGACTTGATTCCTCCCGGTAATTCAGGAATTCTCATATTCTAAGTTTCAAACCCAAAAGTCAAATTGTTATGTTTACATGTAGAGAAATTCACTTCTCTTTACACATATTCTATCTCTATACACCTCTGTAAGTACTAAGTATAGCTGAATACGCGATGCATTTTTTTATTCGTGTGTGATACTTATGTCAAACTTCTAACGCCCATTAGATAAATAAATAAACTTTAAAACAGTTAAATCTCCACAGCTATTGAAATTTTTCTATTAATAAGTTATGGTGTTGTTAATTCTAACAACTATGTTAGTTCCGAAAGTAGTTTCAGACTATAATGGATTGAACTGAAAGGTAGCCTATTTTAGAAAACCTCTTTGGCTAATAACCACAGACTAAAAACGTTTCAAAGATCGCGAGCGGAAACGACTCATCATTCAACGCATTTAAAAAAGGAACTGTTTCTTTTTAGACAGAAAAAGAGCTGTCACACACGTTTTCACGCGACAAAAAATAAATTCATTCGTCCCATTGTCTTTTACGAGAAAAGTTTTCACATTATGTGAACAGGTTTATTTTCTCCGTACGGTTCTTGTAATTCAATGTTGTCTTTACAAGTAGTAGTTTTTAAGTAGTTGTGCTACTGTTCTGTAAAATAGAACTCGACACTCGTGACTGATGTATACGTCGGCGGCCGATCGTAAAATCCGCCAGATCATGAAATTCCTAGGCACATCATGAAATGGCGCCATTTCATGATATGCCTAAAAATTGGTCAGGCATATCACGATGTGCCTGAGAAACAATACGGCAGATCGATTTGAGCAACGCATTCGACGATATTCCTAGCTCTATACCGGGCATATCGTGATATGCTGAAAAAAAGAAAAAAAATAGGTACGACGAGCGAAGCGAGGAGTGGTTAGTATGAATGAGGGCTATCGTTTTTTCTCTCACTAGATGGCGCCACTGTTGCGTGAGGTTTTTAAAAGTCTGTTATAACGGCCGTGAAAACAAAGTTTAGATTAAAATCATATTTAATACATCGTAAAACAGTACCATAAACATATCGAGCAACCACAGTATTGCATAATCCCGTTTTGTTCAGAAAAAAGGGAGGACAAAAGTTTTCGAAAGACTTAACTGTCTCAAATTACAGACGTTCATTGCCCCTTATCGCATAATTTCCATAATTAATTTCAGATAATGCATAATACTCACAAAATTATTCTAATTATAAATAAACCCGCGTAGCTCACCCAAAAACTATGAGATTTGACATTTCGTTGACCTCACGCTACACTAGCGCCTCTAGCGGAAAATTCATTCGCGATAGCCCTCATTGTGACCACTACGCACGAGCCGAGCGAGCGAAGCGAGCGTGCCGCGGCAGCGGCCGGCGAAGTGCCAGAAACGATTTGGCGGCGTTTCATGATATGCCTAGGAATTTCATGATCTGCCTAAACGTCACTAGGCAAATCGTCATACGGTGAGATTTGAACGATATGGCGGATGTCCCTTAGCCAATTCATGAAATGGCGCCATTTCACGATATGCCTAGGATTTTCGTGATCTGGCGGATTTTACGATCGGCCGCCGACATATATACTGCGATTTTGTCGTCCATTGTCTCTTTTGAACGAACGGTCTTTTTATACGAAATATTAATATTGTAGAAATTTTATTAAATTTCGCACATTGTAGTGCAAGGCCAAGTTTTAACACGACCAGACAAAATCAATAAGGATTTGATATTAATATGTATAATGTATATCAATGACTGTATTTTTAACTAATCTAACCTTTCAAAGTTAGGTCAGTAAAAATCAAAATTAGAAACGGCTGCTCACGGTAAATAATATAAAATTGATATTTTTATAATATTGAAATCATACAATACAATACAATTATTCTTTATTGTGCACTTCAGAGTAATTATGTATCTTAATTCACATTACGAACTATATGCGAAATTTCAAATAGGTATCCAAACTATCGCACTATTAGTAGGACATTAAAAGCCTGTTGACAAATCTCACGGTCGCCACGACTATGAGATTAACATCAGTGATATCACTGACGAGATTTGTCTCAAAATACTCATAACTCAAATCACATATCCCATACTGAGATTTGATGTGAGATTATAACTCACAAAATCGTAGAAAGTGGCGTGCGAACGCTGGCCATCTAACCATAACGCTTTAGCATAATTCTGACACGCTATGCATAAAGCAACCATACTTGCCGCGTCCAATCTTCATTCAACATGTCAGTTCTGCTTAACTAAGCCTGTCTGCTTTTTAAACAAGCTTCGGAGATTTGAGGTCAAAGTTATGGCTTTAAAGTATCATGTAGTTAGATATTGTGTATCCATTTTATCAGAACAACTTAAATGTGGTGTAGCTAACCAAGTACGAGTATGTACCTAGTTGTGTTTGAAGCAGCTTGCTCATCTGAAAATTACTGTAACACGATGTAACTTTCATTAATAAGAAAAATAATTTGTGCTCAAGCATACCGGTTGCTAGTTTATTATACAAAGGTTTCATTCAATCAGAGTAAAACTATTTGTATGTATAACAACGCTCTGTGGATAGACGGACAGACAGACTGACAGTAATGGCGAAACTTTAAGAGTTTCGTATTTGCCATTTTGACTAGGGAACCTAAAACGTTATTAAAAATCAGGTGAATAACTTTCCTGACCACCTTCCTAACTGAATTTTGTCCACCTGTAGTAACTGTAACTGAACACTTAAAAAATAAATCATTATTGTGTTTCGATAGCAAAAAAAGCACAGAGAATAGCAATTTTAATATACACATCACTTAGACATCATGTCAAAGTCAAAGTCTTTCGAACCCAACAAATTAACACAAAAACCTTGGAATCGTAAGTAGTTAGGTAGTTGCGCTGTTTATTCTTGTTGAAGTATGAAAATAAAGCATTCGTATGCTAAATACTCGTTGACCAATTTTAAAGAAAAACTCATAAAATTTAATGATATCGTATGCTCTCAAGTTAAGGTTCAATAATGCTCGATTTTGCGAAAACCAAACGCAAGATTTAGTGCCATTTGTAATGACAAGTTGACAGAAGTGACGTGGAGTGGAGTCGTTGAAATTGTTAGTAGATAATGGTGACTTTTAGCTGCAACGTGAGAAACGAGGAATGTTTCGATAGCACGATCACCTCACATTAGATTATTCGCTGTTGTTCCTTTACTAGAACTATTGCAATTCCTTTCTTGCTTTTGTTCTTTTAGAAGTTCTTTCCTTCTTCACACAAAAATCACAGAAGTTTAAAGATCCTGGCGACGAAGCTAGGTACTGCTAAGAATCCCTCGCGTTGGTTATAGTCGTCTCTAACAAGCGTAAACCTGATGATCTGATGCTTTGTCTACGTGGGAAAACTTTTCCGTGGTTATTTCAAAAATCTATCTTCAATTCTTGTCTGCATCGCGCATGAATCTCTTTGCAAAATTTAGGATTATTAGGATTACAGGAACTTTCAATTTTAAATATTTAAAAAAGCGTCGATGTAAAATTTCTATTTAATAATTATTTACATATTTTTATTTTTTATGTTTCTATATTCTATTTTTAGATAATATCTAAAGATTTAGTTAAATTAAACACTGGACATTGGAGGGGGATTTGTCGACTAATCAAAATCAATCAATAAACAATTAGGTAGATATAGGTATTGTGCAAGATTGCATAACTTTTTTTTAGTTTTAAAGTATTTTTCGAGGCCTAAGATTTGTCATTTCATTATACCTACTCATACTTTTGATTCCACGACCAAAAACTAGTGTTCTTTTATGTAACCCTAAATAGAAACTAACAACAAAGGAAGAAAAATGGCCAAGTTCGTGAATGAACAAATGACAGCAATCGACGGATAACTTTTCCGATATCACACATTCCAAGAAAATAAATAATTAAAGTCAAGATCTTACCACATTTTTTTCGAACAATCGGCACTGTTGTTTAAAGAAATAGGGTAAACGTATCCATTGACCTCGATACGGGTTCATTTCCACATGCGAGCATATCAGTCCATAAGTCAACAAGTGACAAGTGACGTTTTACCTTATCGGTCGATTCCTGATCTACGTTTGTAAACAAATGTATTGTAATATCGATATGCAGTATGTGTGGGAAAATTTCCGCATTTATCGGAAGATTTTATACCTTCTATAGCACGCTGTTACATAGTTAATTTTACCAACTCATAATTCCTTTCAATCACACTTTAATTCCCTCCTAGTTCATGGTTGAGATTCATTTAATTATTTATAATCTTTTATTTATGTTTCCCCAAGCTTTTGTGTAATTTTTCGTTATTTATTTGAAGCGAAATAATAAAGTAAACAAAACTCAGAAGCAGCCTATTATTTAGCAAACTGTCCGAAACTTCACATATCAAAATTATTTTATGCCTGTCATTGCTAAACCTGTATCTAATCAAATTGACAGGTAAAAAAGAATTTTATTTTAATGTTTAGTAAACTTGGAGTAATAGGTAATGTGTATTGATCTCGTCAATGAGATCTTACTAACTTTGGACGAAAAAGAATAATTATTTTTTAAAATAAAGTAAAATCTTAATATGGTATTGAAAAGGATGTAAAACAACAATTCATTACTTCCCTTCTGCACAAGTCAGTTAATAATAGGTTCAAGGCAAGTCGCAGTACATTATCAAGTTTGTCTCTCACTTTGAATTACGTAAGCATTAAATTAATCCGCCAATGAACTGAACTGTTAGTTACCTTTGCTTGTTTATCCGTGTTTGATTAAATATCTGTCAATATTATTTTAATTCTGACCATGTTTACCTAATGACTATTTTCATAAGGCTTTAGAGCCACAGTTTCGTCATTTTTTGCAAATGTGTTGTCACAAGGTCTACCGACACCATCAAGGTTATCTATTAGATGGAATTTTAATGCAGCACCTCATACGATCATGAAGATACTTTTGTTTTTGTGTGTTTTAAACTTTTTCTATTCTCATTAATTACTAGGACACCCGGAGGGCTTGATCGCGTGTTTTATATTATTATTATTCCTTTCAATTATGATTTTACGTCTAGATAAAAAGTGTCCACATTCCACTTGTCAATTTTAGGAAATACAGAAAATGTGTAACTCAGACTAAACAAAAATAAGACAGATAACATGACGTACAAGCAGGTGAAGGAACTTGCTCTAAAAAACAATTTGCTACAAGTGCGGCTATCCTCGTCATCACGGCGGTGACACAACTCCAGAGGCAAGTTTTTTTTTATTAATGCTGAATGATAATTGTTTTAGAATACTTGTAAGTACATATTCACGTTTTGAAACAACAAGCTCTCAATTGACCACTATCTCGGTAGCCAACAGTAAATATTACAATGTTAGCAAATCGTTCACATTACAATATCCAATTAAAACAAATAGTAATAGCATATTACGTTACAGCAATTATTGGTCCCCATTTAGAGCTCGACACTATATTTGAAAGAGGGTTGTAAATTAATCAGATATTAAATTGTAAAAGAGATTGCAATTTGTGTACTATTAACCTGAGGCTATGAGGGAATCGTGTTACACTCAGGAAACTAAAAAGTCTATTAGGAAAACACTGAGAACTAAGCTTGGGTTCTGTTGTATCCATTTTATCTCTTATAATCTTATCGTTTAGACTTTAGAGTAATAAAATTCTAATGTTACCATGATAAAATTCCCAATCGTTTCAGTGTTCTTGTGAAATTCTTTTCAGCGATATTGTTAGCATTGTAATGGTTAGTAAAATTACGTAGTACAACTTTTGTTATTAATTTACTAAAAAACATTTATCTCGTCATTGTAGATACAGGTTATAACACCTGTTTAATTCACCTGTGGCACATAATAAATACTTCGACTTTGAATTAATTTGGCTTAGTAATATACTAGGTAGGCACAGATATAGATACATCTATCCACATCTGTGTAAGTAGGTATATGATATTGGTCGTTTCACGTATTATGACTAAATTCGTGAACCAATCAATACTGTTATCCAACCTACCATATTTAAAGCAAATAATGATTCAGATTCTGATTCTCATACTGCAAACTCCACAAAAATAACAACATAGCCAAGTGTATGTATACAGTATACAGGTTATCGTGAAATTATTTCGCTAGATTAAAATCATCACTTTAATGTCAACGAGACGACAAGAAGCGTTTACAGATCCCATAGCTCACAAAGGAACTCCAAACCCTCTGTTTTGCCGCCAGAGGCAAAGACTTGTAGAGCAGATTACTCGAAAACGCTTTTATGGAAGTAAAACAACTATAAAACCCACATTTTTACATCGATGTTATTGCAACAGCGGCCGTTCATGTTGAAAATGAATTTACGAGGATGTTATTTGAGTTTTTTTGCGGTAGAGCCTTTGAAAACATGACAAGATAATAAACTCTGGAGCAACTTTTTTAGTGAAACCTCGACTATTCCTTTTAAAATATAACATCGGTAGCATGCGTGGGTTCAATTGTCACTTCTTTTACTTCACATATATGTATATTATGGCAAGCAGCTTGAGAAAAATACCCTAAAAAATCTTCAAATATAAAGCGACGACTGATGCTGCCAAAATCAAAACCATCTACTTAACTAGTAACTTGATCTTCAGCAGTATAATAAATAATACTATCAACTTTTATTTTCTCCTTTATAAAAAAAAATCGTAAGTACAGAAAGAACAGAAGTTGGAAAAACAAAACAAGGAAACGTGTGGAAGAATAAGTACTTAAATTAAGTTGTTGTAGATCATTATAAAATTTTCAATAACGCCGAAGCATTGAATTTATCACGGACAGGCATAATAACCACAATTGAAACAGCGTATCGCCGCTCATTTCCGTTGCAGTTAAAAATAAAAAAGCCACAAAAACATAATTATGACTGCCATCAAGAAGCAGTTAAAACTACGTGTGGCCCGCGGTTTTGTTTGCTTTGATATCCAAATGTTACTCGGATAATTATTGAAGTTATTAATTTGGTGATAAAAACAGTGGGGGAACTTTGATATGTTGGCTCGTTATTATGATTTTATGTAGCACTAACACAGGCAAAGTTACTCGTTTCAAAGTTGTCTAAAACGCTCGGTTTTTTTATGCCATAAACGCTGCGTTAAACTCAATGCGTTTGAAGCATATCTAACCATCTAATTTACGAAACATGCGTTTGCCGCTGCACTCACCGCATAAGACAATGTTTTGAATAAAACAACCGAGTGCTTAAACAGTGTTTCAAAGATGTTTTTAACTGTCATTTTATAAACATTTTAATGCATAAGTACATACATAATTAAAAAATGACCCCAATGATATGAAGTTTTGTAATTTTAAGTTTTTTTTTTAAGTCAAACTACTACCTATCATAATGTTTTCTTTTCAATTATAGCGCATCAGATAAAGTCCTCCAAAAATAAACCCCACAGTTAATTAAAATTACTAAATTAGACATCTCACTGTACCCCTTTGCCGCAGTCTCCAATCTATTCCCTGCACTGCCCTCTGGCGGACCACATACAGCGATTTTAATTGGAAATTGGCCCTCTATTTGTAATGCTCACAGCATCGTAGGGCTTCACGCTGTGTGGTCACCCTAGTTTTTTTACTTTTTAAATAATCTGTAGGGCTGTGACGTTTGAGCCGTACAACTTTGGAGATCGAACAATCGAGCGTTTAATTATGAACTGAACCGGTTAAAGATTGAGAGAAAAAATAGTCGAACACAACGATGCGGCTACTTAAGTTAAAGTGATGATACTTATTATAATGGAAATGTAGTAAAATTTACATAATTTCGGAGCTCTAAATAAGCACTTACTTAAAATCCAAATCAAATATTTAAATTCTTTGGTCAAAATAATGATTACTACATAAATATTTTTTAGTGTGATATAATTTATTTAAACAAACAGCAGAAAAAAAATAGATTCTTGGTCGAAAGTTAACGACTTATTTTGACCTAGTTAATTCAGTTTAAAATAATAAATGGATATGTAAGAATGAAGATAACAGGCAAAGTTAAAAAATATTTACAGTGACATTTCGTTTCAATCCCGTTACAACTAAGGTGAAAAAACCAGCTCTGAATAGAACAAACTGGAAAGTATTAACGCCACAATAGACGGCTGTAATGTTTAAACGAGTGCGCAACAAAATAGGCCTGCAATTTGCTACTTAGACAAAATGACAAGTCACAATATGGAATACGATATGCTAAATACGCGATATCTAAGCATGCAATGTTTTTTTGTCATGCGTACTTGACACCATACAAATTAGCTGACTCGGTCTAATTAACATATACCTACTATTAGTAAATATTAGCACATCACGTACGTGTGTTGTTCGCTCGTGTAGTTTTTTTAATGCTGTAACCTTAATAAAGCCAAGCCCCTGTGATATTTTTCTCTTAAAATAGTGCATGACAATATTCACTTGTATATTGTACCTGCGATGGGTAGGTATTAAAGAACGTTTTGTTTACAATACAGTACCTGGTCGGCCGTGAAATTGATGTTCTCTCGAGATATTTAAGCCATTCCTAATAATTAGCGCCATGCATTAGAATTAAAACAGCTACTTACGTTTTCCCGATAAGACCTAGCAAGCTAGACTAATGTTTTGCCCCAAAAAGTTCATTAACTTCACCAAAACTTACAGATAGTATAGACATGTTTCAAATATCTCAAAATATAAGTACATAATATGTGTTAAGTTACAAACCTATAATTATTGCTTGTTTAATATTACCTACTTAATATACGCGTTTTTCACTTTGAAGGCCCTCCACAAGGTAAAGATTAGTCAAAACAAATGGAAGATGTGAATACGAGACCTAAAATCCAATGGACGATACCTTTTTAGGGTTCCGTATTGCAAAGATAGCTACTAACATTTAGTAAGAAGTATTTCCAGTGCATGTCAAGGGTAGAGTAAGTGGGTGTACAGTAATATGCAAATGCAAAGTGCACTAACTACCTAGCCATGATGGCCAACAAAGGGACGGATATATTAACGATTGTAGGATCACATGTCGCCTAGTATATTCTGGATAAATATTACCTACTCGAAGTCGTTTATACGAAGGCTAAATAATTAACTACAATAAACAAACCTTAAAAACAAGTTTTACATAGGCACTTCCAAAATTAACCATTGATTGCATAATAAAATGTAGATCAAGTAATTTGGGATTAGACATAGTAAAATAGGAGCTTCGAAAAGTAAAGCAGATATTAGCTGATACAGTGTCACTTGGTGGTCATTATATCTTGTTATAATTACACATCTAGATATGGTTTAAACTACCTATTGGATAACATTTGCTATTTTTACCAATATTCAGGGTATTTTTGGTTATATCGTACTACATCGCTGAAGCTGATTTAATCATAAACCTTATATAATAATGGAAAATTAATTAATGATCCTTTGTCGACACAAACACACAATTTTAACTCCAAGGTCAAATCCCAAGGTCAATCTACAAAACAAACACCAAGTGCAAACTTTAGATACTTACGTTCTTTAAATGTAAAAATTCAGGACAAGAACACTTCTATTTAAAAAGAACCTTTCTATTAAAAGTAAAAAAATTACTAACCTTTTTGGTTTCCAACGTTTCATGAAAACTCCAAACATTTTGCTGAACGTGGGTAATGAAGAATAATCCGTCCACAAAAATGGTTGCACAGAGAAAACAAAGCACTTTCACACACTTCTTAAACACAGAGTTTCACAAAACAACACTAATTCTACGTTATTATGGTCTACGTATTCACTAGATTTCTAAATGTGCGAAAACACGCGTGTAGCTACAATCGGGTAAAGTATACTGTTATCTAATTCTAAACTGATAATCATAAATCATTGACTTCTGTTTCCTACCATTGACATCAAATCACAAGAATTAATAATTGCACCGTTAATGATAAGATAGACAAAGCCTTAGACCATTCTGATTGCTGACCTAGACACAGTGACAGCTTCGTTCTACATTTCGAACATCTTTAAAATCGATAAAAATCCATAACTACTTAAAAAAACTTGCTGGCACCACTCCGCTGTTTTTAAAACCTTACACGTCTTAAATGTCTATAATTTATGTCATCGTTTTGTTTATCATGCGATTGATTGTCATTGTTTGATTTATAAACAAAGGCAGCCGACGTTGAACAGTGTCGTCTGTTCGTCAGCACAGCTCGATTGCGACTGAATTATCGAGAAACGAGAATGCTGAGTTCTATTCGTTCGAGTGAGGCGAACTCGCGTTAGCTCGCGTGCCCGCATCGCACTTTTACCCGTCAGGTGCGGCGGTCGATCAGCTGCTCGCGAAGCGCCATCTCGCTTTGATTTCAGCGCCATCTATTAGTGACCTTTTGTAAGTTAGAGACCTTTGAAAATCTTGATTCTCTATTAGAGAATGTTAATAGGTGAGCAAAATCACTTGAAAGCTTTGTTCCAGTAAAGCTTTTACGTATACAAATACATTTGTTTTTATTTCAGCGAAAAATACCAAGTAGTTATGATTTTATACGCATTCAAAGTTCGCATAAATATCGAGTCCCGCCAACAGCCGCGCGACAGCGTGTGACGTCATTTTCCAACGCTCCGCGCTCCGCGTAGTCGAGTCCCTAGTTATCAGCTGTACCAGTAGGTCCAATGCGCCGTGTTTTGTTTTGTTTCATCGCTTCCAGACCTTCCAGTTGTGTATATTTATTTAAAAAAACCGGTCAAGAGCACGTCGGGCCATGCTCAGTGTAGGGTTCCATAGACGGTCGGGCCGTCAGTCCTCCGTCAGGCCGACTTTCTTTAGTTACAGATAGGTAATAATAACTTAGTTAAGTGTAAATTTGAACATGAATAAATAAATAAATAAAAACTGTGTATTTCACAATAAAAGTAGCTATAAAAACAGAGACTAAGTAGGTATAAAATTAACATAACTAAAACTAATTTAAATAGCTAATTAAAAATTAAAAATTAAATCAGTCTAATTTACAAAAACTTAAAAACATCTCAACTGATTAAGTAGAAAACAATTAACGTATTTTTTTTCATAGTTTTTAGACGTGCGGTTTAAAAGGTAGAGGGGAGGGGGAGACATTTTTATGATCTTCGGAGACTTCGGAGTGAATATCTCCGAAAATATTCATTTTACCAAAAAATGGTTTTCGCAAACCCATATTCATTTTCAAATACCTATCCAACAATACCCCACAACATAGGGTGGAACTGAAAAAAAAAACATCCTCTCTTTGCTTGTAGGTATGGGAGGTACTTACCTACCCAATTTTTTTTTATTTTTTTATATATCTATTTCCGCGTAAATTATATGTATATTGAATATACTCATGCCAAAGGCCAAAATCGGGTTTCTATAATAAGTCGGCCCTTACGCGCACTACGCGCGTTGCGGCAGCCGCCGAGTCGCGTGCTCCATTGATGAAGGGTTTCGAAATAACCCGAAACATGTCGAGCTAAACTCGATTTAAGACGTGAGTAATCCAGTCAATATCATTTAATATGAGTAGTATTAATTTTTTGCAAATCTATACATATAAAGAACACCATTTCAAAATTTTAAGTAAATCGCTTGAATATATCCAGAAAAAAAAAATACATTAAAAGAAATCTTTAAAAAAATCTTAAGTCAAAAACTGCCACAAGTAGGATGTCATACTCAGCATAAAAATTCTTCGGTACTCACAAAAAAAAACCCAAGTCCATTTGATGTAAGGGCCGATGACTTACTACGAAAACCCGACTATGGCCTTACAGCTTTCTAGTACTAACGGTCTCTGAACTTAGCCGCAGACTGACAGACAGGCAGATAGACGGACAGACATGGCGAAACTATAGGGGTTCCTAGTTGACTACAAAACAAAACCCTAATAATGGATGAAGGATTCAAAAAAGGACAATGGGATGATCTATCTAAAGTAGATAGATTCATGGTGCTCATTATTTAGTGATTTTGACATCCATTGGATCGAGAAAAAACAACTTTTTTGGCGCACTGATACAGGTATTTGTACATTTTAGCACAACACATGATTTTCTAGTATTAGGATTGAACATTTTTTTTTTAATATTCATAAATTAGTGAAACGTAACGCAACTGTACGGAAGAGCGCGACCAGACTGAGCGCGAGTGTTGTACTATGACGTCACGCGCATCGAGCGCGGGCTGAACGTCGCGCACTCATTTTAAAATTCAATATCTTCGAAACTAATTGACGTATCGAAATAATTCTTTCACATATATTTTTTATTTTCAACAGAGAATACCGAAAGCCAAAATTCAAAATTAGTGAACATTCTCTATTGTGCGTACTTGGCCCGTGCACTTTACGGCACCGAATTTATGGTCTTTCTTTATTGAAGGAGGTAGGTAGGTATTTAACATTTCAGAGTAGGGCAAATATACGAATGTTAAATCAATTAGATACGTCATAATGAAAGTCTTTGAGTTGTCTTTTCATTTAAACCTAGGTACCTACTTATTCACTTATTTCTGGTAAGTAGGTATGTTCTGAATGGTATTCCCGTACATACATACCTGGTCACTTAAGCGGGTTTTTTTATGTCAATGAACTCTTTGATCTAAATTCCAACTAACATCTGTACCAATAGCACCTAAGTTCATAATAGACTCTCAAATGGAAATAACTAAACGTTTCTTTTGTTGTCGAAGAGGATTTTCTTAACATTTGGGAACACCTGAATACATACTTTATTTGGAACAACGAACGTTCTGATACTTTTCCAATAAATTTACTACATATTCATCGAAAAAAAATCTATTAATTTTTTCAAGTTTAGCTTACCTTATCTATTTCACTATTGAAAAAGTAATCAGAGCTATACACAGTAACTAATACATAATTTGGCCTAACTGTTCATGAGCATCGGTGGTTCAGTGGTAGAATGCTCGCCTGCCACGCGGGCGGCCCGGGTTCGATTCCCGGCCGATGCATCCTTTTTTTTCTTTTTGTAGGGAATAGATTTTTTTTTACTGTGAATCAAAATCAAAGCAAAGTTAATAAGTTTTCGTGTTATCAGAGGGTACATTTAATTCCAAAAACAGACCATTATCATCCATTATTAAGTCTCACGGTAAGGTAAAATGTTGCCTACCATCAAAATAAGTCATTTCAACTGAATGCCACTGACTCCATAAGGAGCCGGTAATCCATACAACTAAGTGCTACACAGCTACGGTGGCAATGCACCCTCCATTATACAGGGGTCGCTTGACCTTGACATTCAAACCCTTTGTAATGGCAAGGGTAACCTTCAAATTGAGGTTAGTAACTCGAATTTTCTAAAAATGTTCAATTATCCGGGATAAAAACTGTTCCGAGCGCTTCTGAGGGTCTCAAATTATATTCACATACTTACAATATTCTCAACGTTCTCAAAGGGTAAAAATAAAAAAAAACAATCTAGTACGAGTAGGTAGGTAAGTAAACTAGAACTCTGTTAAGAAACTTAAACTTCAACATCAGTCGAGGACACCCATTCAAAATCGTGAAAAACTCAAAAAATGCCAGTACCTTCCCTAATGACCTCCCGGGGGGCTACTTCGATATTCGAAAATTGAAGTTCGTATTGTACCGGGGAAACAAACAACTCTGAATGTACGCGCAATAATGTACGACTTGTTAATCCGAAGCATTATTGCTTCCGATTATCATGCCGGGCAATATCAAGGTCGCGCATTATCTGGGCGTAAAATACTTATTGCTGCGTGCGTGTACGTAGTGATAATGTACGACGTAAAAATCTGAATGACTAAATATAGCAGTAGCAGCAAATGAGCGAGTGAAGCGAGTGAGACAAGATGGATCAGTGCAGAAACGAATCGGTTAGGTTAGGTTCAGAAGGCTAAGGCGGGAGCGAAGCGCAGCGGAGCTTTCGTCTTATACCGGGTGTGGCATGTAATACGAGCAAAAAATTAAAACATAGATCGTCCTCGTTAAACTGAACAACATTAGTTGAGCGACTTTTAAAAATAATGGAGTCTTTGAATTTTCCTTTTTTCATACAAATTAAATACTGCCATCAATGTACGCTATCCTAGAACAACTGACGTCGCCTGTCACGCTACAAACATCAAGTATTTTGCTTTACATTGCTTCTGCGAATAAACTTAAAAGTGTAATAAAAAATAAAAAGCTAATTATTTTTAAAATTCGCTGAACTAATGTTGTTCAGTTTGAGGAGTATGATCTATGTTTTAATTTTTTGCTAATATTACAGGCCACACCCGGTATACATAAGTATCAAATATATTCCGTACCGAGTCCAATATCACTTTTACCACGACTGTAGTACATACTTGTATTGTAGTTAGGTAGATAGGTACTTTGTAATAAAACCAAAGAGAAGCAATTCCTTATACAATGTGGAAAAATAAGTAGGGCCCTAAGTGTTTGTTTGAGAAATTTTGTCCTGAATAATCCTATCGATTAATAATAATAAAATAGCGACCGTTTGTTTTTTTTTTTATTTTAGTTGGCGCGACTCCCGGGCGAGGCAAGCTAGTTGTAGAAAATCATTGAATACAGTTTTGTTTCTTTTAAAAAATAAAGGAATGTCTCCTTTATGTAAAGTACAATTCAATAGAATCTGACAATTTTCTACACATTTAAGACACCCTAACGTGGGCACACTTGATTATATATATGTTCCTGTTGTTGTGATTAACATCTAAAAGGAGTCAAAAAAGAATAATAGTCACATCACAAAGCCCTAGGTAACCCGGTGTTCATATTAGTAGGCTGAAACTGTCTACAGGATTCTTAAATTCTATTGAATTGGAGTTTAAAATGAGGCAACTCAAGGATTCAAGGTAGGTTCCCACCGGGGCCCGACTTATTTTTCCACACTGTACTGTATGTAGTGGCCTATAAATTTAATTATCAATTATTAAGTAGTGAGTGTACGAGTACCTAGTGTATTCATTACATTACCGTAATAATTCAATTATTTTAGCCGTTGAGTAGGTAAAATTATATGTTATTAAAAACATAGTGGCCATTACATTAGTCAATATAAAGTAATTTCTTTTGTAATTAGGTACATGAGTCGGTTTTTAATTCGTTCGATAGAAGGAATGTGGTACACGGCCGTTATTTCGACGCGCGCACGCTCATGATCGCATTCACCTCTTTCTATATTTCACACGAAAACACAAGCTGAAACATGGATGCACAGAAAAACCATAAAAATAGACCAGCGCTGGGAATCGAACCCAGGTCCTCAGCCCCTACACCACCGCTGGACCAGCCAGCAGCAGCAGCGCGTTGTCTTGAGAAAAAAAAGTCCAACTAGTTCCATCAATGAAACTAATAACCAAATATCCATACTAATATTATAAATGCGAAAGTGTATTTGTATGTTTGTATGTTTGTCCGTCTTTCACGCCGTAACGGAGCGACGGATCGATGTGATTTTTGGCATAGAGATAGTTTATGGACCCGAGAGTGACATAGGCTACTTATTATCCCGGAAAAATGCGCAGTTCCCAAGGGAACAGCGCGCGATAACCGAATACCACGCGGGCGGAGCCGCGGGAAAAAGCTAGTAATATAATAATATCTCGGGAGAAATTACACCAATTGACCTAGCCCCAAACTAAGCAAAGCTCAAATAACAATAGTTTATTAAAACAAAATGTGAAAGCGTGATAAAAATGATACCCAGAAGAAATAAACATGTCCGCTGCTCCACTATTATGGTGTCAATTACGATTGGTATCGATTTTATCTTAAATCGGATTATCACAATCGCTAGGGCTATTGAAAACATTTTGAGTTCATCTGATCGCGCCTGATATACCTTTGCAGATGCCGATGAATGTCAAGGGTAATTATGATCATCTACTAAATATCATCCCTTCTTGATCCCTTCTTATGTTTTTTTAAGCGGTATGTTCGGACATTTCTACTTTAATCTTTAATTTTTAAAAGCTTCTATCGAAGTGGTGTCACGTTAGAATGGTGTCTTCCCTTCCCGTGTGGTGGCGGGTTTTACACCTCTCCATTTCTTGCGTGGATGGCGTAAGAGGTAACTGAAGATATAGGTTAAGGTATACCGTAGGCAACCGGCTAGCAATCTGTCACTATTGTACCGTTTTTGTCAAATTTAAAACCTAAAATTGCTAAAAGTGGCTCCGAAGCGGTAACGTTTCGTGTGCTCTGCCTACCCCATTTGGAAATACAGGCGTGATGTTTGTGTGTGTGCGATCCATCGAAGTGAATCTATTAAGAGTCATTCATTCAGTGTTTTTTTTCATTGTTTTCGAAATTAGTTTTTGGTAAATTTTAACTTTTAACAGGCATATAGACGCAGATTTATTGGAGGTTTGGGATATTGTAATGAAAAACATGTGTACAGCACAGCGCTCTGTATTAGAAAGAAGGGTAACGAAGAAAAGATTCGAATGAACATTGATTGAATGAACGAATGATTACATTATATAGTGAGTGAATGGACTTGAGTTTTTGTATCATTCCAACAGTCCCCCTCAAAAAATCAAGTATAGTATTCCTATAACACAAGTATAATTTTAATTAAATGTACATAATTAATTATTTTAATTAATACAACACAAATGTACATAATTTGATTATTCTTGTTGTGCAATCATGAAAGGGTCATATTAAATTCAATCTAAACCGTAAATCATGGAACTTGGTCACAGGTATCACCTTCGTGAACATGTCTGCTAGTTGGTTTCCTGTGGAAATATGTTCTAGCATTATCACATTGTTACTTATTTGCTCACGTATAAAATGATATTTAATGTCTATATGTTTAGACTTTTTGTGATTTGTGGGATTATTAGCAATGCTAATGCAACTATTGTTGTCTTCATATATGATGATAGGCTTAGTTAAATTGATGTATATACTATTAAGTAATGACCTTATCCAAATAGCCTCTCTTACAGCCTCAAATAAAGCCATGTATTCGGCCTCTGTTGAAGAGACGGCGACTGTATTCTGTTTCCGTGTGTTCCACGAAATTGTACAGTTGTCAAACATTTGAAATAAATACCCTGTGGTACTTTTTCTGTCTATTTCGTCGCCTCCCCAATCAGAGTCCGCAAAACCAGATATTAATTGCCCATTATCACATTTGGTATAAGTTAATTTTAAATTGACAGTCCCTTTAACATATCTTAAAAGATGTTTTAAACATTTCCATAGCTCTTCATTGTTTTTGCTTTGATATCTACTGAGTATACTAATGGCGGCGCACAAGTCTGGCCGTGTACAAAGCATTGCATACATTAGACAGCCAATGACGTTCCTGCATGGAGCGTTATAGTGTATGTCACTATTTAATGCTTCATAATTGATTTTACTTGGAAAAGGTGATTTTGAATTATTGCAATCACTCATTGAAAATTTGTTTAAAACATTTTGTAGATATGTTGATTGGTCCAAAGTTATTTTGTCTTTGGTTCTTTCTATTCTTATGCCTAAAAACAATTTGATGTCTAGCAAATCAGTCATCTCAAATTTTTTGCATCAAACATCTTTTAAAGTGGTTCATTTTATCGATACATTTTGTTATTATAATTAGGTCATCGACATATAAAACTATATATACATTATCATTAATAGAATCGTTATTTAATATGTACAAACATGGGTCCACTTTTGAACTTTCAAAACCCAAATCTTTGATTGCCTGATCGAAACGTTCGTACCAGCATCGTGATGATTGTTTTAAGCCGTAAAGTGTTTTATTTAATTTACATACTTCATTAGATTTAGATAAAATGCCTTCAGGTACTTGCATGTAAATATCTTCTTTTAGAATACCATTTAAAAAGGCGGTCTTAACGTCCATATGATGTATAAGTAAATCATTTTGATTCGCGAATGCTAACATTAATCTAAATGTAGTAATCCTTGCTACTGGTGCAAACGTTTCGTCGTAGTCTTGTAAATATTGCTGGCTAAAACCTCGCGCGACTAATCGGGCCTTGTATCGTATTGGGTCACCTAATTCATTATTTTTAATCTGAAAAACCCATTTGCAACTTACGACATTCACGTCGCTTGGTTTTTCTACAAGACACCAAGTTTGGTTGATACGTAATGAATCAATCTCGCTTTTAATTGCGTCCAACCATTTGTTTGTATCTGGCCGGTTAAAAATATCATTAAAATGAATTGGTAATGGTAACGGTTGTTCAGAACACATCGATAGAATTGAGAAACCAGGGTCGTTCATTTGTTTATAATTCTTTGGGGGTAGATTACGAATTCTATCGCTGCGTCGTAAACAGTCAGACTCTGTGTCAGGTGACTCATTTAATAAGTCATTGCCTATCAACTCCACCGACTCATTGTCTGGCTTGCTGATTTTGGCGGGAATTTCATCACTGCCGCATGTCGGTCTAGATTGACCAAAATTTGACTCATCAAATAATACATCCCGAGCTATAAAGAACTCATTAGTCTCAGTATTAAATAATTTGTACCCGTTGGGTGCATACCCAACTAATATGGACTTAAACGACTTGTTGTCAAATTTGGTCTTTCTAGTTTTGTCATGGACGTATGCAGTGGAACCGAATACCCTCAAGTGGTCGATTTTCGGTTTCGTACCGTGCCACATTTCGTACGGCGTTTTATTTACAAGCGCCTTAGTAGGAAGCCTATTTATTAAATAAGCAGCTGTCAAAATGGCTTCTCCCCAAAATTGTTTATTTAATTTCGCACTTGCGACCATGGTTCGAGCCATTTCGGTCAATGAGCGATTCATGCGTTCGGAGACCGCATTTTGTTGGGGTGTATAGGGCACTGTTAGGTGGTACGTTATTCCCTTGCTGACACAATAGTCTTTGAAATCATTTGACAGATACTCGCGGCCGTTGTCGCAATATAAACTGACTACCTTACAATTAAACAGATTTTCGCTTTTAGCTACGTAATCCTGAAAACACTTTAATACCTCAGATTTAGAATACATCAAGTAGGTAACGGTATAGTGAGTGTAGTCATCTATAAAATTGACAAAGTAGTTTTTATCATCAATTGTAGAGGGAGTTATCGGCCCACACACATCAGTGTGCACTATAAAAAGTGGTCTGTTGTTAATTCGTGCTTGTTTTGATTTTGCAAAGGGAAGTCGAGATTGTTTACCCATAATACATGATTCACATAACTCATTAGTGGGTGTGATTATTTTATCAAGTATGGCATAATCATCAATTAATTTTTTAAGGTGGGTAAATTTTTGTTTATTTAGGTGGCCAAGTCGCTTGTGCCACAATTCATATGTATTTGAACTTTTACTTAGATTTAAAGCGTTTTGTAAATTAACTTGGAATGCTATTTTAAATAGACCATTATTAACATTACCTGAGATGATACACTCATTATTTTTGCAAATATGAACACCTTCATTATTAAAAATAACCGACATACCTGCTTGTTGAATTCTATTTACTGATAGTAAATTATACGGCACCTCAGGCGAATACAAAACTTCGGCGATGGAGCCCTGCACTCCTAAGTTGGAAGTCACATCAATTGTACCTCGTCCTAATGCCTGTATGAATGCTCCATTTTTTGCTACATTTATTTTTAATGGAGAAGGTAGTTGAACGTATGTAGAAAAAATGTCCTGTGTATTTACAATGTGGTCCGTTGCTCCCGAATCTAAAATGAAAGTAATTTGATTATTATTATGATCTGAGTTGGATGACTTACATTGTGAGAACATGAAAGCGAAAACGTCCTTGCTGGTGTTGGTGCGGGTAGGTTGAACAGCGGCGCCATGAGCGGCGGCTTGGCGCTTTTCGGTGCCGCCATCGTTCGCTTGCGACTTCTTGTAATAACGGCAATCTTGTTTGAAGTGGTTTCGCCGTCCACAGAAATCACAATACATGTTGGATGTCTTGTGGAACGAATTTTTCGGTCTGAAACTTGTTCTAGGCTGTTGATGATAATTATTAGGTTTCTTCTTTTTAAAATCAGGAACGTAACTTGAAGTTTTATCCATGGTCCTCTTCCTTTTGTGATCAGGTACATAAGTCGAAAAATTATCTTTTGCAGCATGAAGTACTTTCAATCCGGTGACTGTCTCACTCTTAATTTTAACTTCCTGGTCTAGAAGGCGGGTTTTTACGAAAGCTAGATTCAAATTATCTTCACTAAGCGTCTCCAGAGCAGTAATAACGCCATCATATGAAGTAGGTAATGTAAGTAAGAGGTGGGAGATCTTATCCATCTCGTCGAGTTTGGCGCCAGCGGAAATCAATTCCGTGATTAAAATATCAAAATTTGTAAAATGCTGGACAAGGTTCACATCAGGCTGCAATTTTAAATTTAACAGTTGCTTGCGTAACGCTAATTGCGTGGCCAAGCTTCGTCTCTCATATATTTTATCAAGATTTTCAATAATAGATTTCGCCGTAGCGGTATTTTGAGCAAAATTCAAAAATGCGTCGCCCAAATATTCAACTATCGTACCTTTAGCGATGAGGTTTTTCTTGGTCCATTCGGCGTCAGGCTTTTCTGGCGGAAGTTCTTCGATCACACAAGATACTTGAAGTTCTTCTAATAACGATTTTATACGAAACTTCCACGTACTGTAACGGTCGCCATTAAATTGCTGAATGTTCCTTTTGCTTCGCGATTCCATGTTGTTTCACTCGATGAAAATTTTAACGGAAAATTTTTGAATTACGTGCCTGGGCCCATAACCTATTGGAGGTTTGGGATATTGTAATGAAAAACATGTGTACAGCACAGCGCTCTGTATTAGAAAGAAGGGTAACGAAGAAAAGATTCGAATGAACATTGATTGAATGAACGAATGATTACATTATATAGTGAGTGAATGGACTTGAGTTTTTGTATCATTCCAACAAGATTGATTTGTAGGTACTTAACTAAGAACTGGAACCTACGTTAACTAGTATGTTAACAAAATATAAAAGAAGTATTCGAACATTTTCAAACACAGTTGCTGTGTTCCTTTTATTTGAGACTTACACCACTGATTTTGGATATTTCTTCTAATGTTTTCACATAGTTGGCTTCTGCATCTGTTTCTTGATTTTTCTTATTAGATTCTTCAATGATATCATTTTCTCTAATCATATCTGGTTCACCTTTTTTGATTATTTCATCGAGAACATTGTGCATACCTTTTATCGAATTTATATCTAGTTTTTTTAGTTTATCCATCCATTCCCGTTTGGTGTTGTCGTTGTGACATGCCTCTACACATGCCAGTTTATCTTCGAACTTGTTTAATGATGGACAACCGTGCCAAAGGGCCTCGATGCAGGTTTGTTTTGCTTTACTAAAGGTAAATACTTCAGTAGTCTGCGTCGTGCAGGCATTGGTATTCAATGGGACGTCACATTTGTTTATTTCTTCAGCAGCTAAAATTAAATATTGTTCAAAAACATTATTGAAATTATTATTATTTTGTTTTCAGTAATTAAAAGGTCGTTTTGTAATCGGATATAACTTGATCCAACCTGTTTTATGAAAAGATTGATATGAATGAGGGACTAAAATTAACTTAAACTAAACTAAGATTTAAGTTTGGGTTAAGCCAACTTCAGCCAAAATAGCAAGCAATCCTGTGAAAAACTGACAAGTGGTATATTTCACAGTATTTTTTGTTCAATAATAGTTTATAGCTTTATTTGAACACTGTACTAATGCACTGGGCAACATCCAGTACATTATATGTCATGGAATGTCCCGACATGCATTGCTATAATGCTGGTTAGATGGGAGAAGAAAGAGAGCATTGTAAATTGTTCTTCAAATTCAGTTTTTTCCACATTATTTGATATTTTTGTTCATTATTTACCGAGACAAACAAAGATCAATCAATTGTGAAGAAAATAGACACTACGGTCATGTTGAAAGATGACACTCGCAATGAGAAGAACGGAATTGAAGACATTGAATGGACTAGGCCTAAATATTGATGGCTTACCATTGCCGATACAAAAGTTGGAGCATTCATATTCAGCGTCGAACTTGTTTTTGGTTGGGCATCCTCTCCACATTGCGATCTTGCAAATAGATCCCGGCTTGTAGTAAGAAAAAACTGGTGTTGGTGATAGTCCGCAGTCACTTTTATTTAGCGGAGCGGAGCAGTAGTCTTGTAATTCTGAGAGTGAGAGAGTAGCTAGATTCTACCCACTTGCGTGTGAAAGTGAGATAGAAACTCACTCGGAATGTGTGGCTTTACCAGGAACTTATTCAATTCAAGAAAGACCGGACAAGTGCGAATCGGACGATTGCGCACCAACGGTTCCGTTTAAATTTGTAGCTATCTATGAATATTAGTGCTAGTAAAGCCTCTCTCCTAAGAAAAACATATGTAGTGTGAGTGGAGTCATTTTAGATGGTGACTGACGTAGAAAGACATAATAGTTGTGCTGGCTGATTGTGACGAACTTTAATGTAATTGTTACCATTTATGTAATCACTCACTTTCTGACAATAAATTATTGATTGATTGATTGATTGATTGTACCTAAGACTTGCCTTCAATCAAATTGCAAGTTTCTAGGATAGTTGGAGGTGCCCCATTCGGTTTTTTTAATGACTATAATATACTTATTTAGTATCTTTTGACATAATCGGTAAGGTACTAGTCCTCGTTCCGTTTTGTAAGATTACAATGATAATGAAGATTACAATGTAGTCAATTAATTAAATACTCGGAACAACTCTCACCTGAATCCACAGAAGAAAGAAAAAGAGCCAATAGAAAAATGTCAATCATCTTAAAAAATATTTTTGATGTGTTCATGTCGCAATATTTCTTGTGTGAGGATTCGGGCAGCGCTTATTAATCTTTAAAGCAAATTTACATTACAGCATAGTAATTACTGATTTTAATCAACCGTTGAGGAACTACTTTACTGAGTATTTGAATAATTAAGTAGAGAATTATAAACATCAGGATAAGAAGAATTTATTGATACTTACATTCTTGAATAATAGTTCGGAATTTCGCTTCAGCGTACATGATATTTTTCTTACAAATATATGCAAAAGCCTTATTTGTTAATTACAATATCCGAATGCGATAAGTATTTGTATTATTGATGGTCAATAAAAAAAAGAAAAAAGAGATTCACTAATCTCCAGTAATATTGTATAAAGTCCATAATTGCGTTGTTCACAACTTTTCAAGTGTTAAAACATCTATATTAGGCAAATGAGTAAAAAAAAGGTAATACGTTAAGTAGGTTACCTGTGCCAAAACAAAAGCTGCTTTGGGTAGAAAAATACAGCTTTTCGAATGATATAAATATAAAAGGTAGCAGAATTGTCTCAATTACTTAAAATTTTAACATTTTTATTTATTTTTGCTTTTTTTTTCTATTTTTGAGAAAAACACTATACCTCGATCAGAACAATTAATGGTTGCTAGTCCGTTTGCATTGCCTACTTCCAAGCTAAGTGAGGATTAAGTGCCGTAAGGTAAGACATTCCTAACATTTAGGAAAGATTATGGACCACTTAAAAAAACTGCATTATTGATAATTAAAATCAACTCCCTCTCTAACTACGTCGCCTTCATCATGCAATTTCTTAGTTACACGACGCCTTTTACGTGTACGTTTAGTGCTAACAGGTAATTTAGTCGTTTCTTCTGCTACTGTTCCCTTTTCATGTACAGTATTCGTAGTGGCAACTGCTGGTTCTGTTTCTGTTGTCGTTTCACTTTCTTCCTCTTTAGTAGTTATTTTTGTTTGAACTGTGGTTACTACTGGCTCATCAGTTGTTTTTTCTGTTTTTTCCGTAGGCTCTATTGACTCATTATCTATTTTATTTGTTTCATCTCCTGGCAAATCTGTTACTTCGTCATTAGGTACCGTATGTGGTACGATCTTTGATTTTTTGACGTCCTTCTTTAAATTTTCTTTTTCTGTTTCAATTTCATCTTTTACGGTGTCAAGCAAATTATTTAGCTTACGCAGTTCGTCTAAATCCATTTCTTTCACGGCTTGCTCCCATTGGTCTTCGGATGTTTCACATATATCCTGACATTCTTCCTCATCCCTGAATTTGTTTTCGGTAGGGCAGCCATAATAAGTTACTTCAATACATTTCTTTTTTTTGATGTCGTATGTGTAGACGAATTGTTTCTCTTGGTTGCACTGAGATGTGTCTATAGGTATGTCACATTTATATTTCAGTCCTGAAATGTATTTTACAAATCAATCATGTGATAATTAAATAATAAAAATGTGAAAAGATAGAAATCGTCGCTGTTTTTTTTTAAACTGCTTTTCATACTATGTACAACTTAGGTACTGATTAAACAACAAAATGATTTCAAAAAGCTATATTTTGAGCCGAATGCTGGGAGCTTTTGAGAAAATGCCATCACAAATACTAAAAATAGTTCTATTCTAGTTATTGTACTACCTTGTAACACCTGTACCTACAAATATTAATGAGTAAATTTTTGAACGCGACAGTATGAGATTCAGACTAGACTTTTTTTTTTTATTCGACTGGAAGGCAAACGAGCAAGTGGGTCTCCTCGTAGTAAGAGATCACCACCGCCCATAAACATCTGCAACACCAGGGGTATTGCGTATGCGTTGCCAACCTAGAGGCCTGAGATGGTTTAGTTTAGTTTATTTATTCATTCAATACATCATTACATTATAATTTACATAAATGTCAGTTATAAGAATTTGTATTGAAATCGTCAAATAAGATTAGTAATAATTAATAAGATAAAATTCTAAGCATGTCAATATTTGATGGAAACAATTACAATAAGACTGGTTCTCCTGAAGGGATCGTCAGATTGAGAACAATGAAAACACAATAAAATTAAATTAAAAAAGAATAATCGCCAAAATGTCAATGATATGTAAAAAATAATAAATTAGGAATAATTCAGTAACAATTCAAATGTCAGTGTAAAAAACAATAAAAATAAAAAACAAGAAATAATGATAAAAATAAAACAATAAAAATAAAAACAAGAAATAATATAACAATTTAAACGACATAATTAAAATTTCATATTCGTAAATTCATTCACTGAATAAAACGCTTTATCCAACAAAAGGTCTTTTAGTCGACGGCTAAACGTTTCATCGTTCTTTTCGCTTTTTAGGTCTGAGGGTAGGTGTTCATAGTACTTGGGGCCGATAACGCGCGGGTTTTTTCCCGCTAATGCCATTCTATGTGGGACTGCCCGTAAGCGGCCCGTGCTGCGAGTGGTCTTACCAGCTACGCCCATTCGACTGAAGCTGGATATGTTTGTGCGCGTATACATAATAACTTGAAACAAATACAACGAAGACAGGGTCGTCATGATACCAAGTTCTGTAAATATTTTTTTGCACGATTGCCTTTGGCTGATACCTGCAATAACCCGCACCGCCCGCTTCTGCAGAACCATAACACGCTCACAGTCCGTGGAGTTAAGCGAGTTGAGCAAGATGGTGGTAGCAATCCGGGCGGACCTTGCACAAGGTCCTACCACCTGCAAACTAGACTACTAAGATACTACAAAAAATTTAACTGGTTACCTGTCAATGTATCAACTAGAGATGTTTTCGAAAATGATTCTACTTTTGCGTCCTGCTCTGAAGACCATAGCCTTCCTATGCAATGATGAGAGCAATGATACTCGGTGTTGAAAAGGTTCCCTGTCGGGCATCCTCGCCAAAACTTGGTCTCACACCTGGAGCCTGGTTTATAGTAGTAAAACACGGGAATGGGGGGACGGCCGCAGTCGCTCGTGTTCAGAGGACTGAGGCAGTAGTCTTCTGGTACTGGTGGCACAAAATATTATAGTTTTAGAAAATCAGTAGCAAGGAAATTAGCTTTCCTGAAGATATAAAATCATCAGGATATGATCATCTTTTCTGGTCTGGTGCCAATTTTTAGCCCATTAAAAAAAAACACTACTTCGTTTGTCTGGCCTCTCTAACATAAAAAAGCATAACTTTTAATACTCCCACAGTATATTTATGTCCACAGCTTTTTTTTCTGTGAATAATTGTTGCTTTTTTTGGGCTCCTGTCTAAAAGGGCAAAGAAAATTGCCAAGCCAAATGGAATGTTCGTGTTTTTATTTTAAAACAATTGTGTGCGTGGAGTTGAAATAAAATAAAAACAAAAATACTCCAAATAACAAATAATAATTGCGTGTCAGTTAGACAGTTTGTTTTGTCTTATTATAAAGCTGAACTAATTCTGAGCTGACGGCATAATGCTGAGTTGATAGCATTTCGTGACTAGACATAAGTTTTTTTTTAATCTACTTTTTGTCATAATTTTATAAACTGTTTTCTTGAATTATTTGATTAATTGTTGTGTCTGTCAAAATATTTAGAAAAAAATAAATTATTAAATACGTTAATTTTTTTTAAACGCAGTTAAAAAAACAGCCTCGGATATATTTTGATTATTTTTGTTTGTATCGCATAGGCAAAAAAAACTTCATATGGGTGCAGCATACGAGTACTTACCTATCATATCTTACGAAACATAAATATAATTAGAAGGATCTCTCAATTCATTATCATTACAATTAATTATTTAAAAAATAATTTTAATAATTAATAATAATAATTTAATAATTAATTATTTATTTTAATTTTTTTATTTTATTTTTAGGTCAATTGGTGTCAAGTGTCCCATTATATTTATTATTATTATTATAATTTGTTTCACAATTTATAATCATTTCAACTATAGGGATGACGACTGGGTTAAAAATTAAATCATTCTATTTAGTCCGACAGTCAGATTATGGAATGATATGGGGCTCGTATTTTTTGGTTTATAAAATTATTAAAAATCGGCACAGGTATAGATCATCAAACTTCCGGAGTGGGGGCTTGTGACGTCACTATTAGGAAAATTTTTTACCATTATAGTGACTTCACTCGAAACTTCTAAGCACTGTGTATCCTCGTCATTTTTTGTTTGTCAAACAAAAGAAAAAATACGTGCACAACATTTTTTACCTAACTGACGGATTAAACAGTTTTTTTTAGTCGTCACTCAAAGCCATTGTCGTATCATAATTTTTCGCTATTGTTTTAATATTGTAAGCTCTTACCTGATTCCACGAGAGTAAAATATAAAAATATCAAAGAAAAATTTAATTTAAAAATCATGACTTTGTCGGAAGGCTTGGTCTTATCATAATGGTTTTGGTCATTTGATCTGTAATCTGTAATTTGATTTTTACCTAAATAACAATCAGTGAGGCAATTAGTCGTTAAAAGTTGAAATTGGTTGAGCAATTAAAAAGTCATTTGCATGATAGTATACCAAGAAATGCTAAATGCAAAAAGAATGCATCGGCCGGGAATCGAACCCGGGCCGCCCGCGTGGCAGGCGAGCATTCTACCACTGAACCACCGATGCTTATGAGAGGAAGTTCAAATTTAAAATTAAAAGTGTAATCGTCTTTCTTAAGAGAATTTAATTAAGAGGTTGTCCAGTTTCATTCATGGTGATAGATACGTCTCTTTCGTTTATAATGAGGTGTAAGCATGTATAAGCGTAACCTTTTTTTGGCTTGGCTTTTTATATGACAAAATAACGACTTTGGCTTGTTATTCCTTGCATGTGACAATTTATTTTCTTTTAGTAATTAATTATAATGTCAGACAAAAGTGTGAAAAGTCAAAAAGAAAATCATCGTCTCGTCGGATCGGAGTGTATCATCTCTTCAACCTAATTTCAACGGTTATTGTTATAAAGCGCCATCTACATTTGTTTTGTTGCACTAACATAACAGCTAACATAACTAATTGAAACAGTTGCAGCACAAGGTAAGAAATAAGTATGACTCATACAAAATAGATGGCGCTTTTAACCTAATAACTAATAGTCTTTCATAGATGACGCTACTTTCAAGGCTTTTAAAGTTTGCTAATAAAATAATACACCAAAGATTTACCATCATTTACTTCGAAAATCTTAAAAATAAGCGATTTCTACGATAACTATGCTTTAATAAATAAATTAACCTAAAATTGTTCACATCTAGATTAGAGATCTTGCAATTTTGTATGGGCTTGAGTAATTATTTGGCACATTGTGAAGAGTATCATAGTCGTAGTGTTGTCATTTGCCGCCGGCTTCGTGATTATCACTCTCCTCGGCTTTTCTAAGTGAGGCATCTAATTGTTTCTTGGATAAAATGGCTCCAATTATCGATAATACACACTGAAAAAAAAAATAAGACACAGTATAGTACCCTACGGTTGCATTTTAAGTATTTTAACCCCCGACGCAAAAAGAGAGGTTATAAGTTTGACCGCTATGTGTATTGTCTGTGGCACCGTAGCTCTTAAACGTGTGGACCGATTTGAATGCGGTTTTATTTACTTTAAAGCTAATATTCAAGCGATGATTCTAGATGTTTCTTCAAAATCGATTTTGCCGTTTTTGAGATATTGATTTTTTGGTGGTTTCACCAAAGCTATGAGGGTATCTCGATCGAATTATCGCTAGATGGCGTTAGTATCATGAGGTCCATGGTGACGGACATTACAGTCTCGATTGCGATTGGCTCATTTACTCGTTCAACCGATTACATACGCAATACAAATGATAATATTTCTCAAACGGACCTCACGATCACGATAGGTACTACCGCCAACTAGACTGCCATAAACCCTCATTGATCGCCAATACCTACATAACTGCAAAACAATTAAACAAGGGATAAATTCGTCTTTGTAAACGAGCAAGTGGGTCTCCTGGTGGTGCATGCACCTATATCAACAATTTTCAGTCGCGTTATCTATAATTTTGTACCAAAATAGGATTTACATACATACAAACAATTCACGGCCACTTCCAATGCACTTGCTAGTTTAGGAAAAAGAAGCGTCGAAAGTTTAGACAGTTTACGCTTTTATTTTACATACTTACTTCCAAAATAATCAATCCGATGATGACAGAAAGTGCCAAGCTCGAAGAGTCGACGTACATATCCAACACCAAGTACTTGCATCCTATATCATTGAAATTCTTCTTGGCCTTGCAGATCTCTCGGTCTCTCTCTTGCACCAGGTCGGAGCGGTCAGGGTCGTAAGCAGGACAGCATGATATTGGCACGTCAGGGGGAAAGTAGGAAGGCACGTTGGATGGACGGTAGTCTTCTGGACCGTACATGCCGCAGCAGTTCAACTGAAACACAAGGACAGTGATGGGTCATTTTTAACGCAGAAGTTTCTAGAATCAGCTTTGCAACTTAATAGTTATCGTTGTAATCTGCTGCAAAGCTAGGCATGCTAATTTTTCTCCTTAGATTAACCTAGGAGCTCCTCCTCAGTACCACTACCATGAGTTTACAGTGCAGTGTTTGCAGTGCAGTGAGTTGCAGTGCATGAGTTCACGTCGACCTATGTCAATATCAAGTGGCTGATAAATCAGGATTAGGTAGGTCAGACTGTTTTAGGCATATATGTTGGCGAGATCATAGACGCTTTCAGTACCACTACCATGAGTTTACAGTGACCGTACTGGATAAAGACGGCGTAAATTATTTGTATGGAGATTGTACAGCATCTCTACAAATAATAAAATTTACGCCGTCGCTATCGAGTACGGTCACGGTAGTGGTACTGAAAAAGTCTATTATCTCGTCAACATAGGTACATGTCTAAAACAGTCTGATCTACCCAATCCTGATTTATCAGCCACTTGACATTGCCCTTGGTCGACGTGAATGTGTAGGTAGAACAGTTTCCAGTTGCCTGTCTTAGTTAATTAAGTAGATCGGTGCCTAATTAAATTAGTTCAATCTTCATTAGGTACTAGACAAGCCTGGTGGTTCAAAGGCAAAGGTAAAGAATCCATAGTTCTTTTGCCGCCGAGACAAGGAACGCCGGAACGCCGCGATGTCTGAGTTAGCAAACACGGAAAATTTGTTTGAATTTGTTAGGATTAGTGACATGTTGCATGTGCGAAGACCCAAACGAAACTATGTAGAAAGCGAGAATTTGTACGAAGCTTGTGTGCGTTGGAACTCTTGGGCGGTCAACGGTCACTAGAACTACTTGTACTATTATCTATTCTATGCTAGAACGCAGAACTCTGACCGCTCTCTGTCGTGCGCAGGCTCATAAAGCGTTAACGAAAGTAATTCTCTACAGATGTTTATGTTCTATGGACGCTACAATCTACTTTTCTACCTATGGCTAATTTACTGTACAACCTGTAATTTTTGACCTGTATAATAATAATCGTTCGACTTGATACTTGCAATTATAATTGATACTTGTAATTATACCTGATACTTGTAATTGCCACAAAAGTTTGAATTATAAATGAACTTAAGTCCATTATTTGTCGTTTATTCCACGTTGGTTAATAGGTACAGAGTCGTACAGTCAAAAAAAAAAATAAATAAATAAATAAACGTCATAAAAAAGTGATCATGTCTGTACTTTGTCGCTTTCAATCGTTACACAATTTCGTATGGCTTATTAAACATGACGTTAAAGTGACAAGGTACAAAAGTGATCACGTATTTATGAAGTTGGCTGTACCTACAATAACTGCACCTTGTTCGTCTTAAAATCTGGGAAGGGTTAAGACTTACAAGACACGACTATAGCCAAAGGAAGCGTCAAAAATAAGACTTAAATAAATTCAAAATACTTACACTGTGCTGCGTAGCTGCCCACATCTTGACATTTCGCGGGTTGTGCTCCTTGGCAAGCCTGAACGAGTCCGTCAGTGCTCTGCCCAGGTGGATCTGGTCCTCATTCGTGACCCTGATGGCTGTGCCTGCGATGATCGCCTGGATCAGCGCGAGTACGATCAGCACTATGGCAGCCTGCGGACGTTCAATCTTATACATATTACTTATATTATAGAAAGTGATATAATGTGATAGATATAAAGAGATAGAAAAGCAAGTAAGAGAAGACGCTAAAATTTAAAAACACTTCCTTTGTTACTTATAACTTTCTTTTAGAATTTCGTTGAGTGTTTTTAATCATTAAATTAATCTTAAAGAAGACAGAGCTACATTAATGAGCTCCCAATATCATTTCCGGTAATACTTAACGCTCGTTAAATGTCTGGACCTCATAAAGGTAATGACTAGCGAAGTCGTAGCTAATAACCGTAATGTAATTAACTTATCCATGAATCAATAAAAACTGCTATTGAATTTCACTTTTATTCATCATCATCATCATCAGCCGGAAGGCATCCACTGTCAAACAAAGGGGGGCTCTTAGAACGCCACAATGAATAACAAAAAACCAGCTATTTGCATTCACCAGTTGCTGACACAAAACAGAACTCTCGCGATGTCCTCAGTCCACCTAGTGGGAGACCTGCCAACGCGTCATCTTTCGGTTCATGGTCGCCACTCGAGGACTTTTTCTCCCAATGGTTATCTGTTTTTCGAGTGATGTCTCTTTAACTTGCAATTCTTTGAGTTACGTCGGTGATTTCCTTAAAACTATAAGTAATGCAGATATATTTATAATATTTACGTCAGATAGATAAGCAAATGAGCACTATCTCCGTCGTTATTTAAAATCATAGACGTTTTCCGAAGTCGAAAATAAAAGAAACTCAAAAAAAGAGACTTGAACGTAGGCCACTTTCGATAGAGTAATTTCCTTCAGCTGAAAGCGTTCTGACCCTAGACTGACCAAACTATATGATCGCGTGATATGCCGCACACTTTCAGTGAACTTGAAGGCACATTACCTAGGTACTTTTCAAGGTCCTTACCCTCAAAGATTAGCATAGCAGGAGAATAAAACTTTAATCGTTATGTATAAATTTTACAACCTCGTGTTATCTTAATAAGAATAGTTTTATGTTGATATTTTCAAATTAAATTTCTTATCTTTATATCATTGATATATAGTCATATTACAATACATATAACTTCATCTCATAACGTGTACTCAGGTAACGCAACTGGTTATTTATATGTCACTAGCTTTTGCCCGCGGCTCCGCCCGCGTGGTATTCGGTTATGTGAAAAAATATTTTCCCGCTTTTCTTTTTAAATTTTTCCTGAATTTTCTTTGCTATAAACCTCACGGAGCCCGAGACCTTTCCAACGAATGCAAAACCTTTGAAATCTTTTCTTGCGTTCTGGAGTTATAGCGTTAGGAAAGAAAACCCGGCTTATTTTTATATAGTAGAAATAGTTTATATGCTTTCCCGTTATTCTTCACTAAATCATTAAAACGCAAGTTTATTTCAAATAGGGCATTTAAACTACTTTATTTTATTACTATGGTTTCATCACCATTATCATGTCAGCCGCAAGACGTCCACTGCTGGACATATAGGCCTCCCCCAAGGTTTCCCACTCAGACCGGTGTTGTGATTTCCGCATCCACCGCGATCCCGCGATCTTAACCAGGTTGTCGCTCCATCTTATTGGAGGCCTACCGACAGCTCGTCTCCCGGTCCGCGGACGCTATTCGAGAACCTTTTTTTTTATTCGTGCTTATTACCGAACAAAAATATTTAATTACTCTTTGCCACTGTGTAGTTAAAAACTGAGGTCTGTTTTAAAATTGTAGGTGTATTGTTATCTACTAAGAGATCGGTAAGGTTTAAACTTGTTTTGATTAGGTCACAATCCAGAATAAAGTAATTCGTACTGTCTCTTGTTTAGAGTTGCTGTTTTTCCTTATTTAATATAGCTGGTTGTTTTATGATTATAACAAAGTTTTGGGTAATGGTTGTACTTAGTCATAATTTACGCACTTACCTACTGTCATCTGTCATGTCATGAGCAGAGATCCTAAGATAGGTAACACAAACAAGTTTAAAAAAATCGATTTAACTTCTTTTGCTGGCTGCAAGTTTTTTTTGTTGACTGTACGTGTGTTGTCATTCAAATTACAAAATTTGTATAAAAATTTAATGCGCTCCAATTTTCAAGTTTACTCAGTTCAAGAGGGTAATATTCGACTTGCAGGAAGTGTAGGCACTGAACATTTCCGAATAAATACTATGCATCAATATTCATAACACACTGGAACGGGCGGGCAAAACGCTTGTGAGCCTTACTCATCTACCGTGGTTGCCACGTGAAAAGATAAGATGGAAAGGAGTCGAGACTAGCTCAAAAGGTTAACGTTTCAATATGATAAACTCACAGCGTGTATTGGCCTGTTCTTCTTGGTGAAGACAGCGACCACAGCGTAGATTGTGATGGCGACCGTCACAGCGGCGGTAACGGCCACCACGATGAGGGCCACGAGTCGACCCGACTGTTCCTGGTCGTAGACCTTCGTAGCAATGGCCGTCATGATGGATATGGCTATTACGCCTATGGCTTTAAGCTGGAAGAATAAGAGTTAAGGTTAGTGCCTGAAGATGTCTAACGTCAGATGGTTCATTATGGTAGAGTCGGTTCTCTATCGTTTGCCCGAATGTATCATTTTCTAGAATTTTCATTTGCCATTTACTTATCCCAGCGGATCTCACTTGCGGTCCAAAGGGGTAATGCGGCCAGCGTCATGGGAACCCTGCCACAAGCAGACGTTTTAGACGGGGTATTCTTTTTATAATAATTTTCATTTACATAGTTAGTTAAGATATCTTTGGTTAGCTCTTTTTTAAGTATGTGTATGTGTATGTGTGTGGTGTGTATTGTATTGTGTTTTTATAGTGTTATGTAATTATGTGGTATGTTGTGGAAATAAATAATTAGTTATCTAATAAATTAATTTATTTCTGAAATAGTAATGTCTTCAGAGTTGATATTAATAAAGTTAATACTTACTATTGTAATAATGGCCAAAACCACGAAGACGATTTTGAAAAATTTCGCGCAGCATTTTGAGTTTTTCTTCAAATGCGAAAATTTATCAGACAACGCGAACTTTTCGTGCTTCACAGGCTCTGGTGCGGGTGCTGCCTCAACCTGAAGTTGACCTTCTGTAATAACCAATAGTAATAGTAATGAATCAATGACTATCGGAGTTGATTAGTCCTTTATTGCTCTAACATGGTACGGTAGGTACAAAAAAGATTTAGACCCACTTGCAGGTAAAAATAAATCTAGATTTAATTGTTAAGCCTGGCTTGACAGTTCCATAAATTTTGACACTACTAAACTAAGCTTAACGCTAACTCGAAATTTATGTGTTTCCAGCAAGCGGCCATTACAGACGATTTTATTGTGCGCAGAGATTTTTCCGAACCGGTGGTAGTTTTTTTTTTGACATTCATAAGTGCTTGTTATGGCCTAAATTGAATTAAGATATTTTGTGACATGTTTTATTGCCGTGGTAGGTATAAAATATGTATACACTTAAGTACCTTGTCACTTTAACCTCTGTGATAGTTCATGTATTGCATTGTATTGTTCAAATATGACGAAAATAGACAAGGAACTAAAGTGTATATATATATACATATTTTTGCCCTTGACTGTACCTAGTGGTCTAACCTACGCCTCTCAAGCAGAGGATCGTGGGTTCAAAGCCCGGCTCGCACCTCTGAGTTTTTCAAAATTCGTGTGCGAGATTACATTTTTAAATTTACCACAATCCTTAGGGTGAAGAAAAACGTCGCGAGGAAACCTGCACAACCCTGTGAAGCAATTCAATGGAGTGTGTGAAGTTCTCAATCGGCACTGGGCCCGCGTGGGGACTACAGCTCAAGCTGGCAATATCTAAGCAGCCTCTTGAGGCCCGACGTAAAACTTATATTTTTACAATTTGAACCGAACATCAATCAAGTAAAGTTAAATTTTCTTATGCCCTAAAGTGAGGACCAAAGGATCCAGAAGGCTAGGCAGTAGCATCAAAAACAACAACAAGTTATGAAATAATGTCGGACTTACTTGAAGATTTCTTTGATTTCTTTTCGTCCATTGCTGTTGATTTTAGGGACTGGCTTGCGAAAGAAACGACCGAGCTCTCCGTGTGTTTAGACTGCAAACAAAAAATTATATTTCTTAACTTTTAACAAACAAGTTAATTTACTGCGAAGGTCAATGGGCTCAAAAGTCGGCCAAGAAGTACTGAGCCCGTTTAAAAAAATAAACGTTCTGCTTAAAATACTGTCGTAGCACCTAAAATAACATTTTTAAAGTAACTGGCACCTCTTCATACATGAATATCTCTTAAGTAACATTTATCCATACTAATATTATAAATGCGAAAGTGTGTTTGTATGTTTGTCCGTCTTTCACGCCGTAACGGAGCGACGGATCGGCGTGATTTTTGGCATAGAGATAGTTTATGGGCCTGAGAGTGACATAAGTAGGCTACTTTTTATCCCGCAAAAATGCACAGTTCCCGAGGAATTACCACGCGGGCGGAGCCGCGGTCAAAAGCTAGTATCTTTTATAAAGAGAAAATTGGGTTAGTTATCATCAGTAATTGAGTTTTACGCTTTTTTTTTTTGATTGTGTAATATACTCACCGGCACAAAATTTGGCCCACTCTGTACACAAAATTACCTATTAATTTAAATTTTGCCGCACAGTATATCTAGGGCAGGCTTTCCCCCTTTATTTCGCCGAGCCTCCCCAAACTAAAAATAATATTAGGTAAGTTTAAAAAAAATAAGAAACGCACATTCCTTATTTACCTACTCGTTATTTTTTTTTTGGAAATGTAATCTTACATATTACGTACGACGCCCCCCTTAACATTTCTCTACGCCTCCATAGGGGGGCGTGCCCCCCTGGTTGGGAAGTCCTGATCTAGGGAATTCAATTACGATTGCTTTATGAACTGAGGCCGCATTGTAAAACGCTCGGGCGCCTGCAATCGCATTCACTAGGTATCCCTTTCTACCCTCATATTACACCGTACGATAGACATAAGAAGTGAAAACGATTATGGTTCCGAGTGCGTTATACAATTAGGCCCCTAAACTCCATTTCAATAGAATCTGACAATCCTGTCAACACTTCCAGCCAACTAATATGAACACCTGGTGGCCTAGGTCTTGGTGATGTGACTATTATTCTTTTTTTATTCCTTTTAGTTTTTAATAACAGACACAACATGGACATATATAATTAAATGTGCCCACGTTAGTGTGTCTTAAATGTGTAGAAAATTGTCAGAGTTTATTGAAATGTAGTATAGTCTATCAACTGTTTTAGTTTTGGTGTTGGTTTTTAGGGACATGTTTGTATAATAACATGCTCGAAAAAGCTTCCATGATATTAGTTCGTGACTAAAATTTTTAACCACCAGTTTTGAAGTATACCTGCGTATGTATACAAATATCACGTGGATCTGATGAGGCCTGATAATAGCTCGAAGAATCTACATACGTGTGTAGAATGTTTAGTTATTATTGGGTACTTTTATCCAATCAGAATGCGTCAGTCGTTCTCAAACTAATAAAATTATATACCTACTAGCGTTTACCCGCGGCTTTGCATGCGTAAATCATTAGATACAGCAGTCATTTGAAATTCCGGGAATTTATTAAATTTTCATGGGAATTCCTTAAAACTACATTGTGGTTCTCATTGAGGTTAAATTAAAACACCCATGCCAAATTTCCTGACTCTAAGCCCAGCGGTTATTAGTTCGAGATTTTATCCCTATCTTGTGGGAACATCAGGATAAAAAGTAGCCTATGCGTTATTCGAGACATCCAGCTACCTACATACCAAATTTCATCCAAACCTACCAGCCGTTTCAGCATAAAGAAGTAACAAACATACTCACTCACAAATTCACTCATTCACTCACTCACAATTTTCACATTTATAATATTAGTATGATATATACCTAATGAACATACTTTGCTGATTTTTTTATTAAATTGAGAAACGATGGGCTGCCAGCCTACTTAATATAAACACAAATAAACAAGATTACATCTTTTCCCTTTATAATATTAGTTTGAATTACATCAAAAAAATCTACCCAGTTTCCGTGGGACAGGTAAGCGAATTTTACGCGGACGGAGTCACGAGTAAGAGCTTGTTTAATATAACAATAGGGATGTTGAAGCCATTAAAAATATTTCGAAGACAACGACTCCGATAAAAAAACGCTTTATTTTAGCCCTGAAAATTTACTGTAAATTAGATTTTTTGTTGCTTTAAAACAAATAAATAGTTAGTTGAGTTGGCGAACAAATAGCGACTAATGTTCTTCATATATCGCTATTGCTATTGAAACTCTATGGGAGGATTGTTTTGGCAGCTCATAAAAAGTACGTCAGTTGATTGGTGGTGTCAACATCCCTATTGGTTGACAGTTCGGGTGCTGTCGTATACCGATCGGGATCCGACCTTTTTCGATTAAAAACTACTGTTCACTACATCATAAAGCCGAATAGACATGCAAGAAAAATCGTACAAGTTGCCTTCCATTGCGGCGCTAGATTGACCACAACAAACTCGTTGGCTTCACGGCCTCGCAAAGTACGATTTTCCTCGCAAGTCTAAGCTCGGCTTTAGGATTAATTAACCGTTCTTAACTGTTAGAAGAGTAAATTAATATGATTACCTTTAGATTAGAAGATAAAGCCCATGTCTCGGCAGCCCGGTTTTGTAGACCGTCCGTAAATGACAGCATCATTGGCCAGCCCACCATTTATACTGCAATCACAATAGACCACGGCCTAATGGTTGATTTCAAAAACATAATACACCACGCTCTTTCCGCTTAGCAGGGTATGCAGTATTAGAGATATAGATAACGAGTCTGACAAATCCCTAATGACAATGTCCGTTAGGTACTCCATTACAATGTGTCTTAAGTATTAACCACATTTGCGAGTAAAATTGTATATTTGAGTCCAAAAAATATAATTTTTATAAAATTGCCCATAACGCTGAAAGACCCCCCCCCCCCCCCTTACGCAACAGGGTGTCTGAGGTGCGCTGATCTGTGCGGGGCTGCTGCTCAGCTCAGTAGGTAGTTGCTTGCCCAGTAGTACAAACTCATCGATAGGCTCATTGATCGTGAAACGACGTCGTAAAATCGGTTTTAGCCGATCAAAATAGGTAGTAGATTGTACAACAAGAGCATAAAACGAGCCATTTTACCCGAGACGTGCATATAGCCACCGGAGCCGGAACGGCGAGGGTGGATAGAGACGTCTAGGGGAAAATGGGTTTAATGCTCGAGTTTTACACTCCGCTTTTCACTTCGATTGCTAGGAAATGAAATAGCAACAGTGGAAACAAGTTTTTACTTATTAAGTACCTTTCATTTTTCATGCATATCTATATAATTGTTATTTTAGTTTAATTAAAAATGATAAAAAAATATATGCACCTAGAAACTTTTTTTTGTGGCTGTACTACCTTAGTCTTAGAGGAAGATTTCACTTTATGCACTAGTGTATAAAAAGTAATTTTATGTCGCCTAGATCCAGCATAAACACAAACTTTATGATCATGAGAAATAAAAACTCTTTAGGTCCACGCAATAAGAGCGAATAAGACGTCAACTGGCTCGGCCGACGCGAAACGACATTTACTCTTACCGACGGCAAAACGTCTTTTTCGCTGTTATTAAGTGGACATAAAGCGTTTTTTGGTCGGCTTAAGCCGATTCCGCGTTGATAGATGTAGGGAGATTATTCAGGGGTTGCACCCAAATTATCCTGCACATTAAGGCACTGTTTACGAGCGAGTCTGGTGAAAACAATATTAGTTCCCCACCGCTGTCGTTTACACATGGTTATTCTGTTCTCTTTGGTAGTTTTCAGCTGGAGAAAGAGAGAGAGAAAGAGAGTAGTGGAATCTATTGGCAGGTAAATAGAATAGAAGATCTTCTAAGTTGCTATAAACTTGACAGAGTGGTTGTGGCTGCCACTTGAGGATCAGTGAACCTCGACAACACTTTCTTGGTAAAGTAGTGTGGGAGAGTGAGCAACAGAGAGCGTTGCTGCCCTCTCTCACCAGGTGCCTTACTTTACGCCCAAGGGAGGAAATAGAGCGGTTATTCTAAAACCGGGTGCGGCACAGACAATTGTGTCTGGAGCGTGTGAAATACAATGAGAATAATAATGTTGCCGATACACCCCGCTAGAGGCGCTGACAAGTTTCCCATAGTAATTAGATGTTAATGCGAACGCACTCTAAACGATTGCTTCTATCAACAACTTACACTAGATGCACTGTCTTCACTCCATTGTGTATCTTCGATAGTATTTTTCACTTAACTATCTTTATAAACGATATTTTTACCTCAAAATATGACGGAACGATTTAATCTTATTTTATAAGAATCACAACAGTCTCTATGATTTATCGTTTTAACAACTTTAATGGTATTCAATCGTTCTGCTCTAAAGTAAAGTTAATACTAAAGGAATTTTCATAATTTCAGTACAATTGTCGTCGATATCAATCCGTTGTGTTAGCACGTTATGCGGTAATTCGTGCTAAACAAACGTACGTAATAATATTCTAATATTAGATAGAGGACAAACAATAGACACACCTTCTTTGCGGCTGAGTATGGTAGGTACTAATTTTATTATCATTCTTATAACCTCTTGAGCTTTTCAGTATTTAGGTGTGCACTTAAAGACTTTAAGTCATGAGCCATCATGGAACCTTTTCAAAGGTTCAATCATTTAATAATTATTGTAAATCTGTTTAAAAAATATATACCTCGTAGAGTTTCTTGCTGGATTCTTCTCAACAGATGTTTTTGTAAAGATGAATAAAGAAGTGAATTGAATAAAGATATTTTGACTTTGACTTTGAAAGGAAAAGTCATTACGACTTTCATTGTTAAGTAATGCGATGATTCGATTTGTGGCATTCGAACATGGCGGATGTAGACATTATATAATTTTGCTATTTCTGTTTCTTTGGCTAGTTGAAGTATAATTTTGATAGTGTTTTATGCGGCGATTAACCTTAACAGTGAACAGTGATCACAAAATTCTATATTGCTCTCGTGTCTAACATTTTTTAATGCGCAAGTTGTCTCCACGTGGTTTCTGGAATTTTACTATCAAGTTGCAAAAACTACAACTACCGAACAACGTCCCTCTCAAAGAGAATACTTTGACACTGGCGAAATTGTCCTAATAAGGACAGAAAGTCATATTTTATAAAAGAGAAGAAGAAGTAATGCGATGTCACTACGACGTTTACTGTGAAATGGTTCCAAGGTGGCTCATAAATTAAAGTCCTTGACCGTACGTTTTTTTTTATTAGGCTGTAATGGCTCACCGCTGGACCCCCTCTCCCCTGGACTTCCAACTAGCCCGGTCAGCACTTGCGTCTAGGCCGTCGCTGGAAAACTGTCGCTGGAGTTTAATGACGTGTGTGACACTGGGGGGTTTCTACGAAATTCGAAAATCGAAGTTCGTATCGTACTCTCCCTCTCACTCTCGTTTTAAATAATATAAGCGTCAGCAGGACGGCAAGATACGAAGTTCGAATTTTGAACTTCGTAATAAAGTTAAGATTGATATTTGGAATCTCCAAATTTTTATACTTTTACGGTCATCCCGTAAAACCCATATCGAAAATACAAACTGAAATATAGATGCATTGAAAAACCAAAAAAATAAGACCAGCGCTGGGGTCGCTAGTGTCGCTGCTTAAGTGACTAAATAAGAAACAAACAAGCTGAGATATGTGGTGCATAGGGGAAATTCGTGCCTGTATCGTTGTCCAGCGGTGGTGTAATGGTCTTATTTTTCGGGTTTTTCTGTGCATCTATTATTTCAGTTCGTATTTTCGATATAGGTTTTACGGTATGACCGTAAAAGTAACAAAAAATTTGGAATTGAAATAAAAAATACAAAAAGATTCCATCCGGCGTCCGAGCACGTCCGCGAGGCAGTAAAGGCCCGGGTTCAAGGAGCCCAGCTAGAGCGGTCCATCATCCCGCTCGAATCTCAAAGGGCTAACAATTTCAGCTCATTTAGACTCCAAGTGTCTCCCAAGCACCAGCAGATGTTCCTGCGCTCCGACTTCTGGCCGGAGTGGTGTTTTAGCGTAGTGACAATGACACACACACACAAACATCACACCCGTATTCCCAAATGGGGTAGGCAGAGCACACGAAACGTTACCGCTTCGGAGCCACTTTTAGCAATTTTAGGTTTAAAGTTTGATAAAAACGGTACAATAGTGACAGGTTGCTAGCCTGTCGCCTACGGTATACCTTAACCTATATCCTCAGTCGCCTCTTACGACATCCACGGAAGAAATGGAGAGGTGTAATTCTAACCCGACACCACACGGGGTGACCATGACGACTTTCAAAAATCCAATTTTTTTTTGTACCTATTTAATTTTTCTATAATATGCCCTTTTGTTTTATATAATTTAAAATTTACAGCGCATTAGTGTTTCAACTGTAATGCTGTAATTTTTTGTTGATAAATAAATAAATAAATAATTTTAACGCCACATTTAACTATTCATATATAGAATAAAACGGGTAAAAGTGCGCAATTATTTAATTACCCTTTTGAAAAGTTTTGAACAAAGCGAGTGGCCATTTTTAGATTGTTAACGTTGTTCACTAGAAGCCTGTTATTTTCTTTTATAACTATTTATGATCAAGCTTCCCTATAAAAGTATTGCTTGTAAGCAATACAGTCGAAGAGAAAACTCATTTTAATTTAATCCTATGTGCAATACATCAATACAAAGACTCTTTATTGTACACCTGAAATATGAGTAGTAAGCGATACAGAAAACAGATACACAGAGAGAAAATTACAAGGTAAGCAATAGGCGGCCTTATCGCTTAAGAGCAATCATTTCCAGGCAACCTTATTTATAGAAAGAAGGAAGGACTAGTTTACAACAGGTGGTGCATCAAAAGTAAGTATATCAGAAAATGTAAACAATGTAAACAGTAAGTGTAAACAGTATTATAAAACTTAAACTTACTGTACATACTGACGTTTTAACAGATTTTTCAGTTATATTCTGCAAACGTCTAATCAAACTTTGTATTTTTTTACCGTTCTGTGTCACTCTAAAATAAATGGTGAATCGCAAACATTGGTTTTCCTCTGTATTAGGATTTTCTTGTGGTTTAATAGCACATTGATAAATGTTTATCTAAATCTAAGAGATGTCAAATAAATCTCAAAAAATATTTATAGGCCCCCGTACCAAGAGATAGCGATAACATTGCCAAGTTCATGATACACTGTTTTAACGATTAAACTTTGCAATGAGGATCAGTAAACTATCAAAATTCAAGTTATTAGAAAATATTACAAAATAAAAGTAAGTTAGCTATTTTAATCATGATTATTTTTGATGATTTTGAGGGCTACGAAATAGCCCGAAACATGTCGAGCTAAACTCGATTTAATTAGTGAGTTATTCGTTACAATATCATTTAATCACATCACACATCACATCATCAGCCGGAAGACGTCCACTGCTGGACAAAGGCCTCCCCCTTAGAACGCCATAATGAACGACAACTCGCCACTTGCATCCACCGGTTTCCCGCAACTCTCACGATATCGTCAGTCCACCTGGTGGGAGGTCTGCCAACGCTATCATATATATCATTTAATATAAGTTAGCTATGTGAGTAGAATCGAATCTTGAAGTTAAAGCTGTCTAGAAACACCCTGTATGTTATAACAAACTACTGATATTGTTTAAACTAATTGAACGTCGTACATTATGTAAATATGGGTTCAATTACTATATACTAGCTCTTGCCCGGGACTCCGCCCGCGCGGTATTCGGTTATCGCGCGCTGTTCCCTCGGGAACTGTGCATTTTTCCGGAATAAAAAGTAGCCTATATCACTCTCGGGCCCATAAACTATCTCTATGCCAAAGATCATGTCGATCCGTCGCTCCGTTACGGCATGAACGACGGACAAACACACAAACATACAAACACACACACCTTCGCATTTATAATATTAAGTATGGATGAGGTTTAGTATATGTTGTGAAGGTTATTAAATAGTAAAATAAGTATTATTTATAAAATGTTATATCTAGTGGGACGCACTTTTAGACAAGCAAGTTTTTTTCACATAAACCAACTATCTCTTCTCTACCGAACAGTACCTCATACTGTTTATTTACAAAGGACTAAGTGAATTCGAATTTGTAACACACATACGACCTTCTTGACTTTCATACTCTAATCTCCAACGGTAATTCCACAACCGGCATAATTCACAGCAAATGCATTTGCTACTTTGCTTCAGTGAAATTAAAGTTGCTTTTCCCTATTCGGTTGATGGTAGTTAGAACTTTTTTTATAAGGGGTAGGTAGGTCAATGCGATCAAGACGTTGTCAGAGCAACGGCACCACAACACCACGCACAAAGCATAATTCTATGACCCTGGCTAGATAGCATCGGGGTAAAAAAAATCGCAAATTTATGGGCAGGTGAAGTGGTACCATAATAGTTTTGGAGCCGCCCTTCTGGGTGTCTGTGACGTCAAAAACATTTTAAATGGTGCCTTCCCTTTAGTCATGTTTTGGTTTAAAATAGAGTAATGACTATAATGCAATGTTTGATGGGAGAATAGTTTTACTGAAAGAAAGAAAGAAAGATTTATTTTGGCTCCATAAGTACCACCTAAGACAGACTAAAACTAGCACTAAAACTATGTTATTTGGTGACACGACAGGATACCAAAAAGGGTCTCCACTCAGCATATGTTGCCGCATATTCTGTGCAATAACAAGGGACAGTGCAAGCAAGTAATAAGCGACAAAAACAAAAATCATGTAGAAAAGCAGTAAATTAATTTTGATTGACAAAATCACAATATAACATAATAATTATAAAAGGAAACATCGTTAGGGACATAATTTGATTGAAAACATCATTACACAATTTTATTACTTTCTGCGAAATTCCGTGCAATATCACTGTCCATATTTTCGACAAGGTTTAACGAACGAATTTCCAAGCTTTTTATAAGGGTAGTATAAAATAAAATTTCTTAGTATGGCGAAAACCTAGAGTAAGGCAAAGATCGTTTATTAAAAAAAAAATTTAGAAGAACTAATTTTTGCGGTGAACATGTATCTAATTCTTTTTGATAAAAATATTTAAGTTATTGTAAATATGATTAAGGCTGCGTTTCCACTAGAGAAGTGCGAGGATGTGTTGCGAGGAATGTGTTTTTCATGAACCAATTGAAACGATTTATTAATCTATTCTCGCACTACACTGACAGCTCTCTAGTGGAAACAAACTGAGCGGAGCGAGGATGAGTAAATGAAGCGTTTCTATTGGTTCATATAATATACATTCCACACTACACATCGCACATCTTTGGTGGAAACACAGCCTACCTTTCTGCTTCTTACAGAGGTTTTTTTAGAACTAATTACGTGCAACGTAAAGACTTTTTGCCAAAGTCCCATTACAGATGATGTACGCGTACAGGCAAACTACAAAAAGTAATTAAATCACTTTTAGTAATTTATCTCAAGAAAAAACAAACGGATTTGAGAATCATGTTTACTAACTTTATCCTTATACTTAATTAAATTCCTTACTAATATTATAAATGCGAAAGTAACTGTGTCTATCTGTCTGTCTGCGTTTCTAAGCCTCTGTCTGTACTCTTCACGCTTAAACTGCTTCCATAATTAATTAGATAGATATGGAGATATATTCTAACATCCTGAGAAGTAGTATAATTAAAATTATAAGAGCAAATTATACGCTAGTGCCCAAATCTACGAACTAAAATAATTGATTTGCTCACCCGCGACCTTATGATAGTTAAGTTGATGTAAAAATATGCGTGTTCATGCGTGTACCTCCACCTCCACTGTAAGAACAGAACACACACAGATTACACAAACCCACCTATCACCACCACCACACTACCCTGTTGCGTTTCGAACTCAACTAGAGCTCATCTTCAGAGCAGCACAATCGTACTCCATGCTAACAGATGTTAATCTAACATACGGTTGTGTTGTGTAGAGGAACACTGTAGAGGAACTGCATGAACTGAACTAATTATCATAAGGTCGCGGTTGAGCAAAGAAATTCTTTTAGTTCATTAATATGATCCTGCGCAAAGTAACACCTGATTCAATAAATTATCCAAAATCTATGATCAAAGATTTCAACGTTTAGTTTTTAGATTTACCTACGTGTACCTAACTTATGACGGAAACAAATATTCCAATTTGTTACAATGACATTAAATTGAAAATACAAACCGAAACATAGATGCACAGAAAAACCAGAAAAATAAGACCAACACTGGGAATCGAACCCAGGTCCTCGGCATTCCGTGCCGCGTGCTATACCGATACCGCTACACCACTGCTGGTCAAAAAAAAAAAAAAAAAAAAAATACAAAAAAAATAAAAAAAAAAAAAATACAAAAAGATTCCAAAAAACCAATCATACAATGACATTACACAGTGCTTTTGACAAGCACAATGTAGTCACGCCTTAACACCATGGCGAAGGTCGTCATACCGCATACATCTATAGCTTGGGTGACATCATGGCACCCATGACAATATCCTTTCCTACATTACAAATTTATAATATTAAAGCAGCACTTGTGTATGTTTCCGAAAACTTTTGGATAATAAATAATATCGTGTTAAGACAGTCTCACGTAATCCCTTAGTGATCGAATTTTTATTCGTTAAGGTCTCTACCCACTACATCGTATCGTGCTATGACCGTAATAGGAACGTGTCAGGAACGGAATGTCAAGCGAATACATGACAGGCGACGGCGACGGTTGGTTAGGAAACGGGCATAGTGGGCATAGTCTCATACTTCTTTAATTTGTTCTTCTGTCTCATACTTCTTCTTTCTTTTCTTCTTTCTTGCTTGTTTGTTTGTTACGCTTTCACGCCGCAACGGAGTGACGGATCGTCGTGCTTTTTGGCATAGAGATAGTTTATGGTCCCGAGAGTGACATAGGCTACTTTTTATTCCGTAAAAATGCACAGTTCCCTAAGTTCCCTAGGGAACAGCGCGCGATAACCGAATACCACGCGGGCGGAGCTGCGGGCAAAAGCTAGTAGTCTCATATTTTACAATAATAAAGAATATATTTTTGTCTGAAACGTTCCTGTTACGGTCATGGTATGGTATGATACGGTGTAATGGGTAGAGACCTTTAAAGGTTATACAGGAATGCAAAGAAGGATGTTCTAGAAATTATTATGGGATAGGAACTAAGGTACTAAAAGATATTTACATTATTTTCAAGTAGCTCTAACAGTAACTGTAATTATTTGAGACATCGAATTCGACATGTAAGTAGATAAAGGAACTAGGATAGGACAATGGACAATGGACTAGGCTAATGGGAACTTTTGAGCCGGGCACGATGCAGGGAGGGGATTTTTAGTTTAATTTTTTTTTTGTGTTTAATTTAACTAACATAGTATTATAAGTCAACCTTGTTACTAACATAGTAGATAAATATATTTATGTATAAGTAGCTAAACCAGATTCAGGGATTTTTTAAATTGCCATAGGATAAGGAATAAAGGGAGAGATAATATCAGGAGCTGACTGCCAACCTTCAGTAATGGACCACTTGAAGAAAAAGAAGAAGGAATAAAGAGAATTTTTTCAACAATGTACTTACAGCTTAACCACTGGACCTAGAGACTTTTAATAGATATAGTCCTTGAAGGTCATAGAGGTGTCCCTAATAGTATCATTAATTTTACTACCTTTACGGGTGAGGCTGCGGGCAAAGGCTAGTTACCATACAAAAACCTAAAGAGGAATTAAATTTAGATAGTTCTTACTTGTAAACATATTTTTTGTGATAGTGTAACTTCTTTATCCTCTTAAGACTCACGTCAAATACTGAGTATCAAAATTGGGAAAAAACTATTTGCCAACCAAAAAATAATTTATATTTTCTTAGAAGTATGCCTTGAACTATGTTTATGGCTGACTAGAATTGACATCGACAGCGTCGCACGCGCATACCATTAGATCCGGCATTTGTTTTGAAATGAGAATTCCGGAATATCCTATGGGGATTCCCAAAAATTATATCGAGGCTTTCATTAACGTGTGTACCTATAACCTAACCAACAAAAAGTTGGAAAACCCCCGACTTTGTCACTTTAAAGTTCAATATCTCAAAAACGGCTAAATCAATTTTGATGAAACATGTCTAAGAACCATCGCTAGAAAACCTGCATGAAAAAAACCGAATTCAAATCGGTCCACCCGTTTAAGAGCTACGGTGCCACAGACAATACAATACAATACAAATATTCTTTATTGCGCACCATAAAGCAGTACAAGAAAAAACTTAAAATACAAACACAGATTTAGGGTAGACAATAGGCGGTCTTATCGCTCAAAAGCGATCTCTTCCAGACAACCATTTGGACACACACATATACACATATTTTAACAGACACATAGACACACAGACAGACATAGCGGTCAAACTTATAACACCCCTCTTTTTGCGTCGGGGGTTAAAAACACCCGCGCTATAGGACCCTGGACCAAAAGTATGGAAAATGTGGTTTCAGTGAAATATCCTGAAATACAACACAATACAATATCCTTTATTGCACACCATAAATCAATGTTTTCTTTCTTCATTTTCTTTCTTTCAATACAAAAAAATTACATTGACACAAATCCAGTTTTTCTTTTTTTTTAAAGTCTCTAAGAAACTAAAGTAAACTCTGAAAGGGACTAGGAAACAGAGGTTGCACCCTTAGAGACTTTTAGGACTTGAAGTATATGTCAAAATCTCAGGATATTTCACCAAAGCCACATTTTCCATACTTTAGGTCCGGGGTCCTTTCATATTTATAATATCATATTTCGGGATTGTATCCTTATGATCTGTACTTATATAACCTCTACTTTATAAGATTTAGGGGCTGTTTCACCATCCATTGATTAGTGTTAACTGACGGTTAAATGTGATGCCGTCTCTATTTGTTTTGTTCGAATAGACGGAGACGGCATCACATTTAACCTCAGTTAACACTAATCAATGGATGGTGAAACGGTCCCTTAATGTTTCTAATGTACCTAATACTAACCATTTTATGGACAATGTCTGAAAATAAAATATTTGAATAATATTTGAATTTTGAATTTAAATTATCCCATGGAAATATCAAGATAAAATATGCAACTGTTAGTGTGAAGATGTACCGAACAAATAAAAATTCTCGTGGGAATTCCCAAATATTACATTATGATTTTCATTGACGTTGCATTAACAAAAATCTGTGCCAAATTTCATGAACTTAAACCCAGCGGTTAAGATTTTATGATTTTATTTCAGTCCCGTGGTAATATCGAAATAAAAAATGGCTATTTATGTACCAAATTTCATCAAAATACGGCCGTTTTGGCGTGAAGGTGTAATAAATCAATAAGACATCTCTCGTTATTTTGTTGTGCCCTTGCTTGCATGGTCTCACATGTTTAGTTTTTCAGACCTTTGCAATTGTACTGCAATGTGACTTTAAATAAAGAATTTGATGGATAAAATAGTAGATTGATAAACGAGGGTTGTAAGTGACCAATTACACCCAAGGTATTTAGGCGCACGAGCGAGCAAAGCGAGCGAGGGTGCTTATAGTTCGCAGGTGTAATTGATCACTTACACTCGAGTTGAATACTCTACTTTTCATCACAAATGCGAGGAAATAAAAGAAAAAGCGTTAACTCGCTCTTTGCCGGTCCCCAACTGATTGCTCCTTTCATCCACTCAAAGGTTGATTGGTTAAGATCCCTTAAAGGGATAAGTCCGCCTTTGTTCAAGTTTTTTTTTAATTATAAATATCATGGGACACTACGTCTACTTCGGGTAATATTTATTGAATACCTTATTGCTATTGTGGAACAGCGGGATTTCCTGACACAGCTGTATATTCACTTACTAGGAAATTCCGGCCCTGTTTAAAAATATTATTTCATGTTTACCTGAATAAAGATTTTTGATTTTTTTATTTTATTTTTGACACCAATTGACCTAGTCCCAAACTAAGCAAAGCTTGTACTATGGATACTAGGAAACGGATAAACATACTTATGTAGATAAATACATACTGAAATACATATAAAACATCCAAATTTTCATTTTTATTTTCATACATACGATGATACCTCCCGGAAAACGTCAATGACGAATGTAACTTAACAAAAATTACGTGGTAAAAAGACCACCAAGATTGGAACGATAGCGTGTTTTGACAGGCGAGTTGATTAATGGTTTACAGAAGTTATTGTACAGCTGTAAATAACTTGGCGCTTCCACGTGGCTTCCACTTCCAATTTGTAATGTAATTATTTCGACGCAATTGATTCTGAAAGGTTTTGTCGTCGTTGGAAAGTTTTAGGAAGCAAATGGAAATACAAGAGTTACAAATCATTAAAAAAAATCCAAGTCGATAGACTCTTGAATCGGGTCTCGGGGTCTTTAGGTGAGGAACATTATGACGATTTTCTTGAGAAAATATTGTGATGTTTTAAGCTCATAGATAAAAATTTGATGACAAAAATTTGTATTAAAAGTTATTATCGAAATAAAAATTATCATAAAACAAGTTTGTTTCCATGTTCCTCCGACTTCAACTTGACCGTTAACAATTACTTAAAATAAATTGTACCTGATCTGATCACTCATTGTCGTGGACGTGAGACAGCAGAGGAATATGGCAAAAGGTTGCAGTGTAGTAAAAACATACTTTCAAATGTTCATTCCACCATTATCGAACTCTATTACGATCAAGGACCGTAATTCATTTGCCACCATAGAACCTTTTCATGACTGTCGTTGACCGTACAAGCAAATCCCCTTTGATACCTATAAATAGGTTCCTCCGTTCCTATATTACTATGTTAAAAAATGTAAGTAAGCCAAGACAATTCAACTAAATCGAGGTTAGATAAGGTCTCTGTGTGAATATTTTTAGAGCTGAAATAAACCAGGACAATTGTTTTCTTGTTCTAGATGTTAGAGTTACCTTTAACCTCAAATTAAGTGGCGAGGATTTGGTAGAGCTATGACGATATTAGACTTTCGACTAAATTATACCGGGTGTGGCCTATATACGAGCAAATAATTAAAACACAGATCGTAAATGAACTAAAAGATAGATCGATCTGTACATAGATCGTACTCATCAAATTGAACAACATTAATTCAGCGCCTTTTAAAAATAATTCGATTATTATTAGGGTTCCGGAGCCAAAATGGCAAAAACGGAACCCTTATAGTTTCGCCATGTCTGTCTGTCTGTCCGTCCGCGGCTTTGCTCAGGGACTATCAATGCTAGAAAACTGTAATTTTGCACTGATATATAGGTAAACTATGCCGACAAAATAGTACAATTAAAAATTCAAAAACAATTTTTTTTAGGGTACCTACCTCCCATAGACGTAAAGTGACGGTGATTTTTTTTTTCTCATCCAACCCTATTGTGTGGGGTGTCATTGAATAGGTATTTTAAAATCATTAGGGGTTTGCTAAAACGATTTTTCGATTCAGTATTTTTTTTGCGAAATATTCAACTTTAAAGTGCAAATTTTCATTAAAATCGAGCGTCCCCCCCCTCTAAAATCTAAACCGGTGGGTGGAAAAAATTGAAGAAATTTAGGATGATAGTCAGTATATCAAACTTTCAAGGAAAACTAACAACATTAGTTCAGCGCCTTTTAAAAATAATTCGATTTTTATTAGGGTTCCGGAGCCAAAATGGCAAAAACGGAACCCTTATAGTTTCGCCATGTCTGTCTGTATGTCCGTCCGCGGCTTTGCTCAGGGACTATCAATGCTAGAAAACTGTAATTTTGCACTGATATATAGGTAAACTATGCCGACAAAATAGTACAATTAAAAATTCAAAAACAATTTTTTTTAGGGTACCTACCTCCCATAGACGTAAAGTGACGGTGATTTTTTTTTTCTCATCCAACCCTATTGTGTGGGGTGTCATTGAATAGGTATTTTAAAATCATTAGGGGTTTGCTGAAACGATTTTTCGATTCAGTATTTTTTTTGCGAAATATTCAACTTTAAAGTGCAAATTTTCATTAAAATCGAGCGTCCCCCCCCCTCTAAAATCTAAACCGGTGGGTGGAAAAATTTGAAGAAATTTAGTATGATAGTCAGTATATCAAACTTTCAAGGAAAACTATAACGGCTAAGTTTGCTTGAGAATTATTAGTAGTTTATGAGTAAATAGAAGCGTAAGGTATAAAATATACCTAAACTTGGAAGATTCCGTATAAAATAGGAAATCCTTAGAAAAATATTACTTAATTTTTTCGTAATGGCTACGGAACCCTATTTTGGGCGTGTTCGACACGCTCTTGGCCGGTTTTTTTATTTCATTTTAAAGTTTATTCCAAGAAGCAAAGTAAAGCAAAATTTTTGATGATCGTAGGGTGACAGGCTACGTCAGTTGGGTTCTAGGATGGCGTACGTTGATAACAGTATTTAATTTGTATGAAAAAGGGAAAATCTAAGCACTCCATTATTTTTAAGTCGCTGGAATGATGTTACTCAGTTCGACGACTATGATCTACTAGCTTTTACCCGCGGCTTTAGTCAATGTACAAGTTTAAAAAAAAAATTGTTGCACCTTGTCTGTTCTATTATTTTTTAAACTCTACAGTTTTAATCAGATCGATAATATATCGGGCACAGTTAACGAAAACACAGTTTGTATCACAATAACATGAAGTATACTAAATTGAACTTTCAGCTGGTTAAATTAGAATCCATTTCCTTGTTATTTTTGGTTATAGAATTGACCTGCTGCTATAGACAGCTCATTAAGATTTAATCAAAATGTCAGTTCCTGTTTTCCATTACTACATTGATATATCTACCCACATATATTTACTACATACTTATTCAGGCCATATTTACGAAGTACGATGGACGATTGACATAGGGAATTTTAATTTGTTGTTTTAATCAAGTATAAGTCATCTGCAGCTCTGCTAGAAATAACTGCCTGACATAATACGATGGTGATATCCGCAGTAGAACTAAGGTTACCAACATAGCCCGAAGAATTGCGAAACTGAAGTGGCAGTGGGCGGGGCACATCGCTCGAAACTGATGGCCGATGGGGTCAGAAGGTTCTCGAATGGCGTCCGCGGACCGGGAGACCAGCTGTCGGTAGACCTCCAATAAGATAGCGCGACGACCTGGTCAAAATCGCGTTGGATGCGGAAAGCACAAGAGCTTTGGGGGAGGCTTATCTCCAGCAGTGGATGTCTTTCGGCTGACATGAACATAACACGATGTAGGCGAGAAATATACAGAATCTTACAGATTTCCCTCGTGATAGCGGATTCTAACAGATGATTGTTGGGGCCGATGAAAACGATTGTAATTCCAAGTGTGTTACATAGACAATAAGGCCTCTGGTAAAAGCCGTTCACGGTAGATGCATACATATATGTATACGGTAGAGACCTATGAATCCTATGATAATAATAACAGAATTCTAAAACGACGCAAAATCGAGAACCTAGTTAGTCATCTATATCTATAAAAGACTTGCGTGACTGACTGACTGACTGGCTAACTGATTTATAGCCAACACCGATGGTCAACACAAACCTAAAGCAAGCCACGAAACTTGAAGTTTGACTAATGTATCCTTGTTCTTGAGCCCATTTTATGTTTTTCTACGTTTTCTACGGGAGCAAAATCGTCAGATAATTCTAGATATTAAGTAATCCTACTAATAATTTCAACAAGTTTGTGAGCATATTTATTACTCCTTCACGCTAAAATGGCTGGACGGATTTGGATGACATTTGGTATCAAGATAGTTGAACATCTGGAATAACACATAGGCTACTTGATATCTATTTTTTAAGATCTTTTTTTAAGGAAACAGGTATCGTAACCCTGCCGTCGCTTTATGTTTTTGAAATAATCATGTACTTTACACAGGGAAGCTTAAAGTTCCATCTTACAGACTAAGTACAGACTGGCTAAAACCAAAAAGTCGTTTTTGGGAAATTGCATACGTTTTTATAATAAAATTCCAAAAAATATTACTAAAGAAACAGATACAAAATTCAAATCGACTGTCAAGAAGACGTTAATATCTAAGACTTATTATAAAGTCAATGATTATTATCATGGACAGGGATATTTGGAAATAATTCCGATCCGCATTAGCGATCGCTTCAAATAGCGAACTACTGTATTAAAAATAAGGTTGTGTTAAATAATTGTGATATAGTATATAGATATCACTTATTGATATTGTGAATCTGTTTTTAAAAAAAATACTTCGTTGAGTTTCTTGCCGGATTCTTCTCAACAGAGGTTTTTTCCGAACCGGTGGTAGATTTTTTTGACATTCATAAGTGCTTGTTATAGCCTAAATTGAATAAAGATATTTTGACTTTGACTTTGACATTTATTCCCACAGGATTGGTATAAAATTTCTAAGTTCCAATGGGTCATGAACGAAATTTGAAACAATTTAGAGAGTGGTAATTAATAAAGGACGTTAACTACATCCACGAACAAAATTAATTGCTTTCAATAATAAAGCACACTTAAAGGTACTAAAACACTTACGTGTTATCCGATTTCATTTACATAATAATAAATTTTCGTGTCACGTTCATTGCCACATTAAGTACCCACTACCTAGATTAGAAGTTGAGACCTAGGTCCAATGAACTTGGCATTTTGACGAACTATGTAACATGCTATTAAATAGTTGTACTTTATTTCGTTTTGTTGTGACGACACAGGGTGATGGATCTGATCGCTTTACAGGCAATAATTTTTTAAACGTATATTTCATTTTATTGTTACTCATACCTACTCGTTTCTTTAAAAAAATCCCAGCCAATAAAAGCTTTTTATGTTGACTGTTCTTGCAATGATATCCAAACTATTTTTTTTTACTTCTCATGCTCTTAAAAATGTTACTTTAGTCTCTGCATATCAGGACTAAAGAGACTAAAGCTCTATTTCATTCTCTAGGGATTAAAATATATTTTTTTAATTTGTGTTGGAAACCCCTAGACAGCCAACAGGGTGTTTGTGAATGGAGGATTTTTAGGCGTAGAAATAACCTCAAAATGACGATTGTGAAAAAATAACTACGGCCCAAGCCTTCTCATTCTGAGAGGTGGCCTATGCCCAGCAGTGTGATGTATACAGGCTGGGATGATGATGGTGAATTATTTTTATATGGCAACCGTTTTAATTTTCATGATTAATATGGTTGAACTCCTTGTACCATTTACCATTCGAAACTATTAAGTACCATTAAAAAAAACTGTACCCTTAGTGTAAGTTTTCGGTTACAAAATACGTCTCGATCGCGGTCGCGTTAAAATCTCAATTTGTATGGAAACACGAACATCGCAAACGTTCCGCTAGAGGCGCTGTTCGTGTTTCCATATAAATTGAGATTTGAATGTGAACGCGATCGAGACGTATTTTGTAACCAAAAACTTACACTAAGGGTACTATACAAAGCAAAAGAAATTAACTGGCAATACTAAGCCCTTCAGTTAAAGTAATAAAGTGTCACTGACCCCCTATACGAAGACATGGGATTTGCTAAGGTGAAAGAACCTTGCATTGGTTTGGTGGTGTTGCCATGACGATCTGCCGTAATATGACGATTTCTTGGCCCGTGTACGCCTTCCTCACGAATTGATAAGGCTTATGTAAATTACTAGTGTTTACCTGCAGCTTTACACGCGTAAATCTTTAGGTCCAGCAGTTCAATTGAAATTAAGAGATTTCGAAAAATTCCCATGGGAATTCTTGAAAATTAAATCGTGGTTTTGATTGACGTTGCATTATCAACAACCATCCCAAATTTCATCATCATCCCAGCCTATATACGTCCCACTGCTGGGCACAGGCCTCTCAGAATTTGAAAGCTTGGGCCATAGTTCCCTCGTGGGACCAGTGCGGATTGAGAACTTCACATGCACCATTGAATTGCTTCGCAGGTTTGTGCAGGTTTCAAATTTCATGTCCTTTGGGAACATTGGGATAAAAAGTAGCCTATGTGCTATTCCAAATTTCCGGATACATACATACCAAATTTCATCCAAATCCATCCGCGAAGCGTTGGCGTGAAGGAGTAATAAACATTCACACACACACATACAAACTTTGGCATAATTTATAATATAAGGAGGAAGTAGATAGAATTATGTCTTGCACAACTCCACCCTGTTGCTGTCAACATCTCTAAAATCGATAAAAAAATCTCTCGTTTTTTTATTTTTAACCGCTGACAAAACGAGAGGTTCTATAAGTTTGACACCAATGTCTGTCTGTGTCTGTGGCATCGTAGCTCTGAAACGGATAGACATTTTGATGTGTTTTTTAAATGAAAGCAAGTTTTTTGTGGTGGTTTTTAGTTGTTTGATACAAATTGGTTAAGTCATTTTTGTCATATTAAATTTCAAATTAAAACTTTTTTTAAGTTGATTATAACATTCATAACTGCTGATGAGTGAAATTTGAACAAAAGTGAGAAAAAAATTAGGAAAGTGGTACTAAAATTTTACATGCGAAATTATTACCATTTTCTCAATCTGACAGTTGCAATTTCTTCTTATTCTTTTTTTAAAATATGGCTTCTGTCCTAATTAATAAGACAATTTCGCCAATGTCAAAGTATTCTCTTTCGAGAGGCAACGTTGTACGGTGATTGTAGTTTTTGCAACTTGATAGCCAAATTCCAGAAACCACGTGGAGACGACTTGCGCATTAAAAAATGTCAGACACGAGAGCAATATTGAATATTGCGATCACTGTTCACTGTTAAGGTTAATCGCCGCATAAAACACTATCAAAATTATACTTCAACTAGCCAAAGAAACAGAAATAGCAAAATTGAAAATTGTTCACATCCTCCATGTTCGAATGCCACAAATCGAATCCCACAGTTGCAATAAAAATAGCACTCTCACTTTGTACTTCTTCATGACACAATTTGGCATAATATAATCAAAATTGTATGAAAGGTTTTTTATTAGGTATTAACATGTCCTACGGCTGAGATGATGATGATGATGATGAGGAAAGCATCCGGAAGTTCCGTAGTTTCCGAGCTAAATCGAAGTTCTGATTCAACCGTATATTTGAGTATTTTATTTTCCATGCAAGGTAAAACATGCGCCCCACTATATTAGGCACAGACTTCCTCACAGAATGCTTACTTATCTTGCCTTACATTTTCCACATGGGATATGATAGATATGTTACTAAGTAACATACCTACCTACGTTACTATAGCCCCTTAAATGTCCATGTGTTCGTTGCTTGTTAAAAAAATTTTTTTCTGTCAGTGTTAAGGCACGACGGAAGTCAATTATCTTGAGAATTAATGACCTCACCGATACTAACTACAACATGTACAACTCTAACAAGCCATATACCGAGACCAATAACCGATCGCTTGACTAAAACCATTTAATTTCGACCCTTGTTCCCCCTTAATGACCTCAAAAGAGGAGGCCAAGGCATTTTTGAGGGTGGTGCCAGCTCGTGATTTCAACCCCTGCACGCGATTTCACACCACTAAAAGACCAAGGATAATAAATACCCAACGTAACGGCCAATACGGCACTACTCGAACAACGCTGGCTATTAACACAGAAGCCGTCGCTCGTCTATGCCGAGTGAACGTGTCCGTGAAAAAATAAACGTTCGAATTTTAAATAGGAAACGTCATTTGTTTTTCGGCGCGTAATTTCGATCGGAACTGTAGTGTTGTTTGCAAAATGGAGGGTTGCGGCAGTAAATGTATAAAATATCTGCTGATTGTCTTCAATGGATTGTTTATGGTGAGTTTATGTTTTTATTATGTTTAGCGATAAGGAGACATTTCCCATTCGTTCTTTTTGGCAACATTGCAAAAAATAACTGAGTGAAAAGACGAGAAAAATTTCATTATCTTATGCGGTTAGTTGCAAGACTTACTAACTCAATACAACAAAAAATAGAAACAAAACTTAAATTGTTAACAGGTGTTCCTGGTAAAAAGATTAATAAAGATTTACTTACCACATTTTTTGTCCAAAAATTTTCATGCTGAAATTAAAAAAGTTCATCCCGTGAGAGTTAAATTTGAAATAGGTGTTTTAAAAACTACAATAAAATTTAGAACGAACTTGAAAAGGTTTTATTTCTTTCTGGTTTCTTTATTTATTACTTGTGTTGAAAAGAGACAAAATAAAATAGCAATTAAAAGAAGACAATCCGTTAAACTTAAAACAAAAACTTACAGAAATACGTGGTATTATATTTGATTGAGCGTAACTAGGCTTCTCGTCACTAGGCCATCTCGGACTTCCAAGGTTCACACGTTAGTCTAAACGCGAACGCTACCAAATACGTAAAGTTTTTTATAATCTGGTATTTTCATAATGCTATTCAAATAAGTTTTTATCGGCCATGATTATACTTTGAAATCTCAGCTGCTGTAAACGTTATCGTTTTAATGTTTTTCGAGATTTACAATTGAGATAAATAGTGACATATTATTATAGTCGTATGCACATACGTGCAGTATTAGGTTGTTCTTCTTTTAACATTATTGGTATGTTTTACGGACGTAGTATAAATAGGTGTTAGTTAATTGTATTTGCTATACATAACTATCTTGAATTAAACTAGCAAAAACTTGACAAAACAAAAATGCTTTAATAGGAAAACAAATTTATATTATGTATTTATTAGAACAGTAAGTTTTACTATATTATTAATTCAATTACTAACTAACTTAATACCTAGGTAGCATTATTTTATAAGGCAAACACGTCGTCAAGAGATGTTACTGGCATATGGACCCTAGAACGCAGGCCGCATTACCTCTTTGTATAGCTATCCCTATTCTTTGCACGAGGTAACCGCCAGCTCTAGAGTCCCCCGAGGCCAAAAATAACCTCCTAGACAAGTCTTTTAAAACTTTAATAGGTAATATTCTGAAAACTTACTGAGTGAATGTTGTTAACCTTATGGTAGATACAACACACTAACAATTTAATTGTAATATTTGTAGCTCTACCTTTTTATACGCAAACTATGATACATTTGAGCATTTAGTAATGATAATTCCTCGGAGACATGATCAAATATTGGTTTGCGGTTCATTGTGAACTCAAAGAGGATACGTTGTCATTCAAAGGGAATACCAAATATATTAAATTTAGTTTATTTCCATAACAATATAACAATATTATATTATAATGCTTCAACATTTCCCTATGCTTACGCAAATGTATGATTTGAAATGACAGCAAATGGGAAAAGTAAATATGAATAACAAAGAATTCTTACAGGATTTTCCCAATAACGTAATCGATTTTATTTCGAACTAAGGACCTATTTCTGAAATCACGCAGATCTGTGCAAGTATTACTACAAAGTTCTCACTGAAATGAAAGTTTGAAACTGGTAACAGTTTGGCGATATCAAAATTTATTGTATAAGCATGTGACGTTTGATTAAAAAAACTACTATTAAGCAAATTATGCAAAATCGGCTTCTCGCCTAAATTGCTCCGGTTCTTTGCTAGTTATCTACGCGACAGGCAGCAGTACGTGCAGCACGGCTGCTTTGTTTCAGATTCCTATCACACCCGTTCAGGAGTCAGCCAGGGTTCGATTTTGGGCCCTTTTCTATTCGGGATCATGATAAATGACCTAGCTTCCCTCCCTGAATATGCCAGATGCCTACTCTATGCCGATGATTTAAAGCTTGTTTATGGCGTGCAACAACCCTCTGATTGCGAATCGCTTCAGGAGGACATCAACCGCATATTTCAATGGAGCATTAACAATAAACTATTGTTCAACATCGGAAAGTGTTCGGTAATGACTTTTAGTCGCGCTCATAGTTCTTTTTCTGCAAATTACCAGCTGAGGACCGAACCTATTACTCGCGTCGACACTGTTAAAGACTTGGGAGTCTTTTGCGACACGCGTCTTAATTTTCATGTTCACATGAGGACCTTAGCTTCTGACTGCTTCCGGAGGTTGGGATTCGTTATCCGCAACGCCCGTGACTTCACCAATCCCCGGGCTATTAAGCTTATTTATACTGCTCTAGTCAGGAGCAAATTAGAGGCAGCGTCCATCGTGTGGAATCCACACGAGGTCACGTACTCCTTGCTTCTTGAGAGGGTCCAAAAGGCGTTTTTGAGATTTTTGTACAAAAAAAGTTACAGATACTACCCTTTCTGTTACCCTACAAAGTTCCTTCTTGGCACCTTGGGTTTTCGTTCTCTGGAGGTGAGACGTAATTACGGGCTCTTGACCAGCGTGTGTCGAATATTGCGTGGAGATTCTGACTGCCCCGAGTTGGTAGCGCAACTAGTGCGCGTACTCGCGCCCCCAGTATCCTAATCCCGGTTCAATTTTCGCCCTCGCAACCGTGATCTGCTTGGCAGTTCCTAAAGCTCGCACAGTAGCACACAAGAACTCACCTCTTATTCGAGCTTTATTAAATCTTAATATGCTTCTCGCATCGGCACCGGATTGTGATATTTTTGCTTGTAGCTGGAAGACCTTATGTAGCGAGTGTATGAGGTACTGTGAGGCGAGGGATGACCGTCCGTCTTCACTAAATTGTTTGTAACATGTTAATTCTGTTATCTTTTGTGCCATGTGTCATGTGTTGTGCTTGTTAATATTTTATGAATTTTACAGTGCTTTGGCTTGTCTGTAATGCTGTGTAATTATTTAATTAAATAAATAAAAATAAAAAAAAATAAAAAAAAACTAGTAAACAAGACCTAAGAACGTTAGTAAGATAAAAATTAAAAAAATAATCGTCGAGCGAAAAAAAATTATACAATCTCAAAATTAAGTAGTGTCAAGCAAGTAGCATTCTTGAATACATTTCTATTTAAGGATTCTTAAATTTTTTGGGTATATCTTATATTAAGGACTTTGCGACAGAACAGTCAGTTTACAGTATACAACATATGGACTAACTTTTATGATACCAACAGTAGGCTATAGGTACAATAAAACTCGGTAGACTTCATAGTTAGTCTTGATAAAAAAACGAAAAATTCCGCTTTTTATAAAATTTAAATACCAATGTCTAAATAAACGTTGTTTCCCCAGCATCACTACATTATAGTATATTTCTCTTCGATTTCATCACGTTATTGTACGTTAATGACGTAAGAAATATAGGTGAATCAGCCTGTAGAATTACATCACAAATGTTAAAGGGCGCAAGTAACGATATATTTAGTCATTAGCCACTTGTCGGTTAGTCATCGACAATTCCTACATTTCCAACTATAATTCTATGAACTTAATCCAGTCTTACTATTTCCTTATCTATCATTAGCGTAGCAAACCATTAAATTTGAATAAGTTGCCAACTGGTACGATTATCTATAATCCCATAAGGAAAAAGTGAATTCTTAGAATTTTAATACGACTGTCGAATCCTAACTTAATATTTTAAATACTTATAGGAAAAAACTGATCAAGTGCGAGTCGTTTGCGCGCATTGAATGTTTCATATAAAAGCAGAAGAGAATCAAATCTAAATTTCATACTATATTGCTTTGGAAAAATCCATATCCATACTAATATTATAAATGCGAAAGTGTGTTTGTGTGTTTGTATGTTTGTATGTTTGTCCCTCTTTCACGCCGTAACGGAGCGACGGATCGACGTGATTTTTGGTATAGAGATAGTTTATGGGCCCGAGAGTGACATAGGCTACTTTTTATCCCGGAAAAATGCACAGTTCCCGAGGGAACAGCGCGCGATAACCGAATACCGCGCGGGCGGAGCCGCGGGCAAAAGCTAGTACATTTTATAATTCTGTGTCAAGTGTACCTACGTAGAGTGCGGAGAGAGTGCGTAGAGACTTTTTAAAGATGTCCACTCCGCTTTTTGGTCGTATGAACTTAAAAACCTAATTTTCACAGCTTGGAAAGATGACAGACGTTATATTCGATATCATTTGAAACTTGCTAATACTGCCACGTGATCTTGAAAAAAAAGTGTTTGATGTAAAATAGATGGACAATGAAATGATCCTAATATAAGTTCTTGTTCCATTTTTTTTTTTTTTTTTTTTTTAATTGTCATTAATATATTTATTGGTACTAATATGAAATAATGAAATAAAAGATATCCTAAAAATAACTTAACTAAAATACTAAATAAGTGTTACAAACTAAATTAAAACTATTTTAAAAACTAAACTATATCTAAAAAAGGCCCCTGCGGCATTGTGCCGAAAATGCTGGCAGCATTTCCTCGTTGAATTGCTATGCTAATTCTTTGAGCGAGGTAGCTGCCAGCTCTTCGGTCACCGGTGGTATCGATAAGCCTCTTCGAAATTTCTTTGAAGAGGCTTATTGCTCCTGGGCCCCACGGACCAAGGGTCTCGACACCGAAAGGGACGAAATTATATTCGACGCCGAGACCACTATATTTGCTTATCTTTGCGGTTTCGGCTGCCTCTGCTGCGGCTGCTGCCCTAGTGGAGGTCCGGTGGAGATGCGAAGGGGCTAGTGTATCTACACAGGTAGCATCCCACACCAAGACCCTTCCCATACTCCACGGGATCAAAGACATACCGTCTGGTCTCTTACCGTCGTCTCTAAAAATACCCGACGGCTCCAGGAGAGCCGGCACGTTAGCCGACGCAAGAGACCGACGAATAATGTCGTTGAGGGCAGCATGTCTCGCGAAGCGGCCCGCGCTCTTCTGGCAGGAGAGTCCGTGGTGTCCAAGCCGGTCTACGTCGCTTCCGCAGGGGCAACGATGTGGAGCGCAGACCGGGACCCCAAGACGAAGGCAAACTGCGAAACGGAGTGTATTGGGGTCGAGAAAAGTGCCAGTGGTTGCAGATGGGTGTGCGTGGAGCCAGAAACCAGCCTCTTTTGTTCTTACGGCTAGAAGTCTGGCTCGATCTGCGGAACAACACTGGACAAGAAGGGAGTCAGCGGTTAATTTGCAAATTGTGTCATCCCAGCACCTTTGAAAATTTGGATGATCGGGAAAATTTTGACCAGGGCAAGCAATTTGCCAGGCACTTTTTGCGTCCACCAAACCCGAAGTCTCATAGTATGTAGGTAGGATCTTACCTATGAGACTAGACGAGCTATGGGCTGACGACAAAAAAGCCGGTAAAGCTACACTAGAAATTTTGCGGATCCCTAGGCCACCGTATCGAATGGGAAGGGATCCTTGGGTCCAGGACTGCTCGTTTAGCTGAATGTTAAGAATATTTTCTAAATTAATTTTCATCATACTATCTATTTGTGATAGAAGATTTTTATGTTTCCAAAGAGGACAGCAGCGGAGCACATAAGTCGATTTTGGGACAAAAAGGCAAAATTTAACTACACAAAGAGCATAGTGCGGACTAATTTCCAAAAGGCGATGACAATGGTTTTGGAATTTTGATATTGAATTTTGAAAATAATCCGAAATAGATTCTTCAAAAATAGGGGACCCTAGGAGGCAAAGATTATTCTTGTTAAGTATTTTAATGTTGGGTGCAAGTTGGTTAAACCTGTGTATCAGGTTATTGGAGTCGTTATGCAAATTTGGGATGTATAATTCGCACTTGTTAAAATTTAGTTCTAGGCCAATGGATTTAAATTTATCAATGATTAATGAAAGATCCGAAAGTACAGAGTCAGAATCACCTCCTAGGGTTCCATCATCGAGATACCAAACATTAAATTTGGAAGCCAAATTTTGTATAATCGGGTTGATAGCCTAACTGAAAATTGCTGGCCCCAGAGGATCGCCTTGCTGACAACCGACTTCAGATGACAATTCGTTTAATCGATACATCAACTTTGTAGGGTCCGCGTAGCAATGAAGAAGGTAATTGTATAATTCAGGGATGTTCGATTTGATTTCTGACAGCAAGGCATCTCTATTTACTGAATTAAAAGCATTCTTAACGTCAATTTTGAGCAACACTTCGCAATCGCTGTTGTTAAGGTAGGTGCGGAGCGCGTGTACGGCAGCTTCGCAGCCTCCTCTAAAGCCTAATTGAACAGGTTCCCTTTAGATCAGACTGCATAAACTCCTTGATCTTGCCGTTGCAAAGTTTATTTCTTTACGACACAGGTTCTCTGTTTTTTTTTTCATTTATCCATATAACTTTGATTCACCAAAACTTTCCAGGCCGTACAAAGTACACTTTTATTTGATAGATAAATAGCCACGATATCGTTTCTGGGTGGCCAACACTTCTAAGAACTAAGTGACGGTCACGCGAATCCGTGATTAAGGCTGCTTGGATTAAGGAAAATATTTTTAGTAAAAATGTGGGTAAATGACTTCATATTTTCATTTGACACCTTGACAATGAGGATAATTGTCAATGATGGCTCTACACGATGGCAAATTTTACCTATTCGTTAGAATGAGAAGTAAATACACAGGAGTGGCCACCAAAAAAGGAGGTAATACCAACTGCAATGCCAACGAAAACGATTAGACCAATTTCGAATCAAATTTTATGTGTAATGTAGGTAATCCATATTTATGATTATGCCGACGATTATATTTAGGTATCTTCATAATTTTTCATTTAGGTAATAGGGCATATTTGGCAAGGCTATAACGCAAACCCATGATAAAGTCATTTCTCTTTATACTGGGTGTGGCCTGTATAATACGAGAAAATGATTAAAACATAGATCGTACTCGTCAAACTGAACAACATTAGTTTAGCGACTTTATTGAGGTTGAGGTACTTATTGATAATCCAACTTACGGACTCATTATTATTGTTTTAGAAATCTATCGTTACTATTAATGTATTTTTATTATTTGCTTTAGATATTTCAGAGACTGCTCGATTAGAAATTTGCTATCATGGGTTCTGAAAATATTTTTTAAAATATAAGAAACGGCCTTTGCCTCAGATTCCATCTGCGATGAATTCTTTTATCGCTGTCATATGTGATTTGTGCATTTTTTCAGGATAATAGAAACCTATCTGCTACCTTTGTCTCAAACAATTTCTATTCGAACCAACAGAGAGACAATAGTTACTTTCGCATTTAGATATAATATTAGTAAAGTAATGGTTTATTTTGTAGACACAATCTAAAGTAAACATGGTCTTTTTCATTCCCATTAAAGTAATGAAACTTTCATCAAAATCATTGCTTTAACAAAAACGATCGAAAACATTCGCAACCATGGTTTACTTAGAACTTAGTTCATGGAACTAATTCAACTGTTTTTTGTTCTGGTTTCTATAGGCGAAGTACTGGTTTATATTCCATTCAAAAGCGTGAAGGTCGTTAGGTTTTTATACATTGAACAATTGAGTGTATGTATAAATAGAGCTAGGGTTCGCAATGGCACATTGACAGGGTATGGTGATTAATAGAATTTTTATTATGGTTTTTGGAAACTTTGCGCTGCATTGCAGTCAAGCGTAATTTAAATTGAAGAGTCGTTTCTGATGAATAAGGTTATTGCTATTTCGCTCGAATTCGGTATAAATGTATGCAATTAGTCATCCTAGTCTCTTTCATGGTTTCATCCAAATTCGTGGCGCCTTTAAAAGGGAATTACGCGAGCGTAGCCGCTGGTAAGTTTAGTATATTTTATTTTTATTTATTTTATTTTTATTCCACTGGAAGGCAAACGAGCAAGTGGGTCTCCTGGTCGTAAGAGATCACCACCGCCCATAAACATCTGCAACACCAGGGGTATTGCAGATGCGTTGCCAACCTAGAGGCCTGAGATAGAATACCTCAAGTGCCAGTAATTTTACCGGCTGTCTTACTCTCCACGCCGAAACACAACAGTACAAGCACTGCTGCTTCACGGCAGGATTAGCGAGCAAGATGGTGGTAGCAATCCGGGCGGACCTTGCACAAGGTCCTACCACCTGCAATATATATAATGTTTAAGGAACTTTTTTGAAAATCACCCCGAAAATTGTAGAAAATAGTCATTTGTCTTACGTTTGTTATGTTTGTTTGCCTCTGTCAGGGTAGGGCAGTGGGACCCTAGGGGTTCAATTTGAGTAAAACAAAATAAAGTTTTATGAGACGTATATTTAGCCCCTAAGGCTTTACTGACAGAAAAAATCTCGAGGGTCGCGGATACGAGAGAGTTGAGTTGGAAGGCGTTTCTCGGGGAGGTTTTCTTGGATCAGGGTCCGAAGCGCAGGCCGCCGGTCGGTGCTGGACGAATGCTGGAGGCAGTAGGGGCTCCAGGGCCAGCAAGCAGCAGCAGTCCTTGCAGATTGTAGAAAAAATTTTATAACAAAAAATAGAACCGACTACAAAAAAACCATGAAAATAATTTTCTACCAGTCTGAAGTCGGTGCCTCAGCACGAGCCAGCAGGAGTGGACCTATAATCGTCTACCTCACCTACAACTATGCGACTAAATGGCTTCAATCACTCCTGCTGGCTCGTGCTGAGGCACCGACTTCAGACTAGTAGAAAATTATTTTCATGGTTTTTTTGTAGTCGGTTCTATTTTTTGTTATAAAATTTTTTTTTCACGCTTTTTAGTTTAAAACATCTAAGATACAATAGTTTAATGTCAACTGCTCATCACCTTTTACGAAAAATTGCTTTTTCCGATGCAGAGATGTTCATTATTGAGGAGTCCTGGTGCTTCACCACCCATTCCGTTTCACCATATGCGTTCCGAGGAGCATAAATTGCTTAGCAACTGTGTTAAAGCAGTTGAAATTCAACCCATGCAATACTTATTATCGAGTAGTAACTCTGATCGTCAACTGTGGTCTTCATCATCAGTTCCACTTTACCAAATGATGATTTTCAAGAGCAAATGCACGAGTTACTACTAAATATATCAAAATTACCATAGGTGTCCCTACAACATTTGAAGAGTTCCCTCGATTTCCTTAGGATCCAATCATCATATCCTGATTTGGTGCTTATGGGACCTAATTGAAAGCATTCCTAGACGAACGCAAAAAAAATTTTTCAAATCGGTTCATAAATGACGGAGTTCTGAGGTAACAAACATAAAAAAAAATAAAAAAAATAAAAAAAAAAAACATACAACCGAATTGATAACCTCCTCCTTTTTTTGAAGTCGGTTAAAAATAGTCATTTGTCCTACGTTTGTCGTTTGCCGTGCTTTGTTTTGGATTTGGAATAGGATGGACCCATCGCTTCGTGTGGTGACGAAAAAGGAGACTAAGTAATGGACATTATTTGAGAGTGGGAAGCAGCGCTCTCTACTGCCAATAACGATAACTGTGTGGTGTGGAAAGTTAGGGGTAGCACCACACTATTTACCCAAAAACACTAGTTGTGTGTATTTTCTTAAATCCCTCAGTGAAAGAGAGTAACTGCCCGGTCTAAAATTTACGAATGTAACACCCGATTAAATGTTTAAGCGCAGTTGCTACTATTTAGTTTAGGTACTTATTTTAATTTAATACTGGTTGTTTTTCTGCCAGTTTGATTTTCGTCTAAAAAACGGCAAAGAGCAACTGACAATTACAAAATTACGAGTGTAAAGTCAAAAACAAAGCTTAGCAAAACATTTTTGAAATAATAATAATATCATGGGGCACTTGACACCAATTGACCTAGTCCCGAACGGATAAACATACTTGTATAGATAAATACATAGTTAAATACATATTAAACATCTAAGACTAGAGAACAAACATTCGTATTATTCATACAAATACGAGGGCGACACTGAAAGTTTTTAGAACTGGCCACTTGTAAACAATATAATAAAAAAGTAAGTTTAAATTTTGAAAATGGAACTCTTTGCCAATATTATTGAGTATGTATTTCATTCATTTGTCCTTTTTTTTCTGATTTGGCGGCAAATTGAAAATTGTCTGCGTCACGTCAACATGAATTTAACTCGCGAAAATTTTCGTGCAATGATTTTTTATGACTTTCGATGTCATTTAAGTCAACAAGAAAGCTATGATAGACTTCGATTGGCCTTTCATGATGAAGCCCCATCTCGTGCGACCATTTACAACTGGTTTAATGAGTTTAAACGTGGTCGCACTAATCTCACCGACGATCTGCGTGAGGGACGGCCTTCTACGGCGACGACTGAAAATAACATCAGTGTTGTGCAGCGTATGATAGAGACTGACAAAAGAGTGACGTATCAGCAGATTCGGACAAGCTTAGGCATCGGTATGACTCAAGTGCATAAAATCCTCCATGAACATTTAGCGGTCAGGAAGCTTTGTGCGAGGTGGATACCTCATAATTTGACCGAGGCCCAAAAACTCCGTCGGGTTGATTGGTGCCGTGAAATGATTCAAAGATTTAACGGAGGTGACTCAAATGCTGTTTTCGACATACTTACGGGTGACGAAAGCTGGGTTTACTGTTATGATCCAGAAACCAAGAGACAGTCTGCTCAATGGGTGTTTCCTTTCGAGGAGTTGCCAACTAAAGTGAAGAGAGGTCGAAGCGTGGGAAAAAAGATGGTGGCCTCGTTCTTCGGAAGGACAGGTCACTATGCGACAATTGTTTTAGAGGATCAAAAAACAGTTACTGCAGAGTGGTACACTAACAATTGTTTGCCACTTGTATTGGAAAAAGTTCGGGAGAAGCGACCTCGAAGTAGAATCCTTCTTCACCACGACAACGCCTCGTCGCACACCGCCAGGCGAACGATCGACTATTTAGTGACGTCAGACGTGGAATTACTGGGTCACCCGCCGTATAGCCCCGACCTCGCACCTTGCAATTTTTATTTATTCCCGAAAACAAAAGAAAAACTTCGAGGAAAACTTTTTATGAACACCGAGGAAGCAGTGGGTGCGTTTCAAAAGGCCGTCGAAGAGACCCCTAAGGACGAGTGGGCTAAGTGCTTTTCTCAGTGGTTCCATCGGATGCAGCGGTGTATTGATGTGAATGGACACTATTTTGAAAAGATATAATAAAACTAATAACTTGCTAGTTTGCTCAGTTTTTGATTTTCTAAGAACTTTCAGTTTGACCCTCGTATCTGCCCCGGCCGGGATTCGAACCCGGGACCTCAAGCTTCGTAGTCAGGCTTTCTAACCACTCGGCCATGCGGTCCTCAAATTTTTAACATAAAAGACTTAAAATAAATAAAGGTTGTCTGAGGTTTTCAGTTATTTAATTACCACCTTTAATAACGTACATTGGTGAGCCCTAGACAAAAATATGAGCATACAATAACAAGCAAGGCTGGATTATGTAACAGTCGTAACAGAAGCGACTTAGTATTACAGTTCAATGAACCGGTATTGTTTGTACTGAGTCTTAACTCTACACTGTAAGTACTGTCCGTTTGTGATTATGTCAAAGATCATAAAGACCTTATCCTAATTACAGTCATATAATTAAGAATTTTCTGGATATAATTGTTCTTGAATTAGGAATATTATTGACTGTACTTCTAATACTTGCTGTCACGAATTTGATTTTTTCCTGCAAGTTTTTTAATTGTTTCGTGATTTGTGTAATGTGTAAGTATATGGAATGGAAAAATTATTAGACCCGGAAAAAGTTTCCTAAAATATTAAGACAGACAATTTTACTGTAAGAAATTTAAATTATCAAAATAAAATACAAAGAATTTTAGTTGCACATAACATAGTAAGCCAAACACAAAACAAATACATAATATGGTACAGTAAGAATTTAAATTAGATATTTAAATAAAATACAAAAATTTTAGTTCTACAATATAACATAGTAAGCCGTACACAAAAAAAATACATAATATACAATATTTTACAAGCCTTTTAAGAGACAACAGTAAATCAAAAAGAAAAACAATACTTTTTTTATCGTTAATCGAGAACGAATAACCAGTCAAATAAAAATACTTGTGACTAACAATAATTATTGCTTTATTTTCCGTCATAATATAAATCAATACTATTTACTGAACTTAGTTTTTTTGTTCATTTTTTCTTCCTGTATAGTTAATTTCAACAAGTTAACTTGGACATCAAAACTCCGTTCCCCTCAACAAAAGCAAATGAATAAAATTATTACTTGCGCTTAGCAAGCGCTTCAGCAGTAAGTACATAAAACTACTTTTACGTCCCATTTCATTACCATTATGTCCGACATATGATTATATCATAACCATTATCCGTCCGATTATGTCATCAGTGTAAAACGACGTCAACTCCCTTTTCAAACAATGTCCGAGTCTTTACGAAACCATTTTATGGTAATTTTAAATCTTTCGGGCTCGTGCCTTTGAATTTTAATGGATCAGATTGGTTCAGAGAGCATTGAGCTGTCATTTAAGATCAGTATGCGTAGACGCAGGCCGAGGACCGTTTTGGATACTCGATTTCGGAAGAGTTCATAATTATTGATGTTGTAGTTATGCTAATTGTACTGGTATAGGTTTCATTCAATTCTGCTGTTTTGGTGACTAAATTTAGCAGCTTTTGGGACTACACTAGTGACTTTTTTTCAAGCGTTTCATACATTTCAGTGTTGTTTTGTAGTTCTGCGTTGGTGGTCTTTCGTTTCTTTCTTTTCTTCAACTTGCAAATTCATTTTGTTTGACCCATTTTTAGGTTGCTTGCCTTAACTATGGCGCTACCATACGTATGTACAAGACAGCTATATGTGCGACACATAACGTTATCTATGTCTTTTCATGTATCCACTCCAATTCCACTTAAATCAACATAATATCAAGCAGATTCAACTCTCACAAACGCCACACTCGCGTTTAAGACTTAAAGTATATTTCAATAGAATCTGTCAATTTTCTACACATTTAAGACACCCTAACGTGGGCACACTTGATTATATTTGTCCCTGATGTTGTGTTTATCATCTAAAAGGAATCTAAAAAGAATAATAGTCACATCACAAAACCCTAGGCAGCCCGGTGTTCATATTAAAAGGCTGGAAGTGTCTACAGGATTGTCAGATTCTATTGAAATGGAGTTTAATTGTCAAAGCTACAGTGAAAAAGCGCCGTTTAAATTAGTCGCTTTAGTAAAGCAATTCTACATAATCACAATGAACAGCCACTCCAATCAACCTAAAAAAAATCCAATGAACAACAGGTAAAAATGAAATGCCATAGACAAACTGTCACTTGTCAATCGATACAGGAGGGTCAGTAAAACAGGTCGCGTTCCAGTAACTGACCGGTCGATTTCACACAATGAGTGATTATTCCTTTACATTCGTGGTGTTGTTCGAAGTCGTCGCATGGGTTACCATTGGTTACTTCTGTTGTATCAATAGAGAAGGAAATAGAATAAGTTTCTGTTATCAACATTAGCACCACCATCCCAGGCCATATTCGTCCCACAGCTGGGCACACGCTTTCTCCTAGTATAGGGGCTGGGGGCGTAACTTCTGTTAAAAAAAAGTTTGGACAACCGAATGGCAAAGTGGTTAGAGAACCTGACTACGAAGCTTGAGGTACCAATTCCCGGTTTCAATTCCCGGCCGGGGCAGATATTTCTGTGAATAATACGAATGTTAGTTCTCGGGTCTTGGCTGTTTAATATGTATTTAAGTATGTATTTATCTATATCAGTATATTTATACGTTGCCTAGCGTCCACAGTACAAGCCTTGCTTAGTTTGGGACAGGTCAAATGGTGTCAAGTGTCCCATGATATTTATTTATTTATTATTTTGCACATGCTTTTTTGCTGACTGTCCTTTTTATTGACTATAGGCAGGTACTTGCATCGTCAAGCCACTTACATACTCGTTGCAATTAGGCTGTATACATTATTATTATTAATGTACATAATATTGTTATATATACTGCATAATTTCAAGTGCAATATAACTTTTCTGATACTTTTAAATTCATTTTTTAATGAAGCAAAATTTATTTAGTTACCTAATAACCTTTTCAATTACGATATTTATAATTCCATATATTATTATAAATGCGTCGAATAAGAAGTCTGACTGAACAAAATGTCAAAAATACAAATTCCGATTACTAAAATATCCATATCTTAATTCGGGAACTAATATACAGTTCCCAACAATTACTACCTATTTAACTAAAACATACAATAACCCTCCTTCTTCGCAGTCGGGTAAAAAGTATAACTCAAGGAAGCTTCAATTAATGAAACGAAACCCATTAAACTCAGATTGCTGGTGTCTGATGTCATGTCCAGTTTGCTTCTAGATTGTATCAATTACGCCAATTAACAACGTATAGCGACGTTTATGCACTTACTACCACTACATATTGATCTTGAAATATTACAGTCATGTACAGTCACGAGCGTTAATTTGGGACCCACATAAGATCGAATATATGTCGTTTTGTATGACAATTCAAAGGACTTTTTCACGAAATGGGTCCCAAATGCTTTTTACTTATGGTTTATTATAATTTATTTATTTATACCTTGTTTCCTTAAAATTTAATCTATTTTATTTCTTAATTTTATTTACACATTAGTTTAGTATATTTATGTATCATTCCGTGAGTCACAGACGGTTCTGACAGAATATCAGCGCTACAGGCGTCTAACGCCTCAGCATTATGCTGAGTCAGTGGCCGTTTCACTTTTGCGAGGACACACAAAATCGTGTATTTTTATTTAGATATTTCCTTTTTGTTTTGTTTGTGTTTGTTGTCTATTGTTTTTTTTGTTGTATTTGTGTGTCTTTGTGAATGTGAATAAATGTCTTTCTTCTTCTTCTTCTTCTTCAAATTAACGATCGTGACCGTACGTCAAACTATAACCTAGAAAAAATTGGTAAATGGAACCCCCCACAGCATGGACCCACAGATGCTGGCAGCATTTCCTCGCTGTATAATAATTATATGCAATCGTACACAAAGCGAACTTCAGGCTATGTTAACGTAATTTGTCCTTCGCGGACGGATGCAGGCTGGTGCATCGCGGATAAGCACCGGATGCACCATTGTAATTGCCGAGACAATGTATGAATGCATTTTTAATATCTGCGTACAAAATAACATTTTTAACAATATATTTTTTAATGAACTAGGTACCAGTAGAGTTAAAAATATTAGAGGGTGACCAATTTAAAGTAAGATAAGGTCTATAAGGTGTTTACTGTATGGGCCAAGCTGCACTAAATTAATTAATTTATTATTATTATTAAAACCTCCCTAAGCAATTGGTTTATTGACAAAGTTTTTTATGACACTAAAGATTTTTTTGCCCAGTAGGAAATAAAGTTATTGGTGGATAAACATATTTTAGTTGATACTGACGACAGTGGGTGTTTGTGATGATTAGCCTATAACCTACAATTTTGTTTATAGTATTACTGTTATCTTATATTGTACGTCCGAGATGGAAAAACTGTTAAGCTACCGTCATTGTACATACACAGTTACACACATCCAGTTATATATATAAGTATATACGACTATTGACGTCATTATATACCGCGCTCTATCTACCTTCTTTCTTGTACGTTGGCTGTGTCTCCCATTGGATATGCCGACGAAAGTTCGAAACATCAGGACCTCATTCAAATCAAGGTTTACAGAACTAGTTCTGCTTCCACTTTCAAAAAACCTCAAAAATTCACGAAATACGCCAATTTAAGCAGGCTCAAACTTTTTCTGCACGATAATGTCGTCTACATAACCTAGCGACGACCCGAAGCTATAATATCGTTCCGTCACAGACGAAGGGACGCTTGCAACATCGAAATCGAAAGTTTCGTCATCCAACCTACAAGTTTTACGGCCCATTTCCTTCGCCTATCACGGTCGCATTATAAGGTAAACTGACCTATTTTCACCGCCGAAGACGCGTTAAACGTGGGACTATGTAAATGATGTAAAAATGGTTGGGCGTGAATTGAAAATGCGGTGGGAACGTGTTTAATAAATATAAGCTGCTTCAAATGCCTGCGTAATTCCAGAACAAATTGGGAACTTTTTTAATTATCATTTTTTATCACTTTAAATTCATATGTATACATACATAACAATTTGATTCGTGTAACAACACCTACCACTATAAAGATTAGAAAACTGATAAAAGCGGAATTGAAAATATCCTTACAATATTATCAAGTAGGTATCTTAAATGAAATGTGTAGTAGTTAACGTGATAAATTATATGTAGCTAGAGTAAAACCAAAAAATATTTACTTAGATTTTGAATAAATAATAGATAAAGATCCTGAATAAATAATAGATAAAGATCCATATTGTATTGTATAATAATACCTCTTGTTCTTATTTTTAAATTTATTCGAAACCTTTCGTGAGCAAGCCCGACTTGTACGTAACATGTTTTTTTTTTTCTAAGGCGAGTATCTACTTACTTAGTCTTCATAGACTTACATATGTCGATAGACACTCCTTGAGCTACCTATCTAGATCAATAAAAGCTGCATGACTACGGCTTTGCCCCAACCTTGACTCAGGAAATGATACGTTCGAATTAATCTCAAGTGGGCAGCATTTACCAATTATCACTGTTCTCTCCAATTTGTCTACGCCCACGCCGGTTTGTGTTAATATCTCTGTTACTTGCCCAATAATTCGTGCCGAGGGCAATGTATTGTTTACACTCCTACATACGAGCAGGCCATCACGGAAAATAAGTGAAAGATGCCACAAGAATTCTCTCGGATGACGTACGAGTTGAGCCGAAAGAGATAATTAATTTTTACTGAGCAAAAATAAATGAAAGTAAAATAATATAACGAACCAGCTCTTTTGTAATACCGTGTGACAGTTGGATCAATATTCAGCGTTTTACATCATTTTCTTCTAGTGACTATTGTTGCAAGATATGGTACTTACTCAGAATTACTTACATGAAAATAAATATAGACATTAAATTATTTCTAACTAGCTTCTGCTCGCGTCTTCATCTGCGCGGATCTAGGTTATCGCGCGGTGGCGCCCTCTACCGGAATAAAAGGTATCCTATGTTGATCCTTAGGGTTCGAAGTACCTGTATACCAAATTTCATCAAAATCGGTTCAGTGGTTTCGACGTGAACGCGTAACAGACAGACAGACAGACAGAGTTACTTTCGCATTTATAATATTAAGTAGGGATAGTAGTGATTGTCACATTTTTATAAAAATACATCCCAGTGCTCTGTGGACAACGCGGTTCTCTAACACCTGTAGCAATAGTATATTTCGAGGACAGGCGCCCATCTATCTCTTTCGCACTCACGTACTGGTAGGAAATCCCTATTTGCTTCGTTTGCGACAAAATCCACCTGTTGAAAATATAGATAGGTGATAAAGTCGAGCTCCCAAATAGATTGTTTATGTTATAGGGCGTAAATATTCGGGCACTGTGATTCTTATAGGAAACAGATTGCTAATTCAACTATTCGGAACGCAATCCGAAGAAGTTTAACTATTATTTTTTAGTGAAACAATAAGTGCCTGAGTATATTTTTCTTAGTTTTAGTTTAAAGTTAAATCAACTGTCTATTGTATTTTTCACCCAAGATGAGTTCTGTGACATTTGAAAATTTTCCGAATTACGCATACTATGTTCGCAAAATATATTTTAAAAATAATTTCTATTTTGAAACAAATTAATCAAAAAAATTTAAAACTGTTATTTTTAAAAATATATAGCAATATCAGTGTCTGTTAAATAGCCTCCATTGAATACGATACAAAAATATTTATTTTTTTATATAACGCAATGTGTGAAACGGAACAGAGTAGTGACGTGACACAACATTATCGGCAATTGCAGCGGTTCATTATTCGATAACAGTGAACTTAGATATTTTACATTTTTAAACAAAACTTGCAAAATTTTATAAACGCGGCTATTTGCGACGCGGCCGCAACCATCTTGTGCCTCTTGTGGCCAGTACTTGTCAGTATCATTGTCAGTAAGTACGAGTACGTCTGCCGTGTATACGAGTTGAGTTTCCGTTGCATTTTCTTTGCATTGTATTTGTTATTGTTCATTTCTATTATTATTTTTGTTGACTTTTGTTACTGTTTCTCGTTAAGTTTGTTGTTATTTTTTGGCAAAATACTGAAACAGTCCAAAAAAGAGTGTTTTGAACTCCCAGAGTCGGGAGTTAGTAATTAGTTTGAGGGATTATTTCGAGCGAGAACGAGAGAGTGGGCGGAAAACTGGAAAATAAATATATATATTTTAATATAATGCAGCTTTTTCAAAAATAAGTACTAATAACTTAGAAAAATCTATGGTTCACTCGATCAATGATACATCTCTAAAACTGTCAAACTCGAAACGTCACAGAACTCATCATAGGTGAAAAATAATATAGAGCAGATTCTTTTTACAACCTAACTAATTTGCTTATGTACCTACGGTCGAACCAATTAAACCATGACCTAGGGTGGAACCTTTGTACTACATATGTCATGTTGACATCTCATACTTTTGACTAGAAAATCATAGTGAAATTGATTATTAAAAGGTTCCACCCTGGGTCATGATTCAATTTGTTCGACTGTACATATTACAGTTCAGCTTTCCTGCACGGGTAGGTATTCTCCATATAACAAATAAGAAAACGAATACCACAAAACTAGTCTACTCACTTATCTAAAAATTCGTATTCAAATCTAGCAACCTGCGATCAGGGCTCCGACAATACAACTTGAAAAACACCATCATTTAAGAGATTAACTAAAGTTCTTGAAATCAGTTTTTTTTTTTGTTAATCCACACCTTACCTTTTCCAGATCTTCGGCATTGTCCTGATAGCGACAGCATGCGTGGACATGGGCATGATCAAAGGCTTCACCGGCATGGGGATGGAGGCGACAGGCCACGAGACCGACGCCGTGCTCATTGCAGTCGGTGTACTCATCATTGTGGTGGCGGCTTTCGGGTGCTTCGGGGCCTGGAAAGAGAGCCCTAAGCTGCTATACATTGTGAGTACAGTAATTTTAGCAAACTAAACTCGAGTTGGAAGCCACTATAGTTCTACTAGATCTAGAAGCCGCTACACACGATTACTCCTAATGCCGTGTTGTTTCTTATGTTCTCAACATCCCTAATATTCGCACAAAGCGTTTTCGCTCGTCTTTTTGCTAACCGGAAAGCTGAGGAGTGGAATCCTCTGCCAGCTTGAGTTGTCCCTGATGGCTACAACCAGGCCATCTTCAAATGTAGGATGAATGGACATTTATTTAGCAAGCATACTCTACCTCAGTGTGTACTAAGATGGAGCACTTCTTCGCTTACAAATGAAAGCCTATTGCTGTAAAAAAAAAGTATGTATGCTTGATGAGAGCTACAGAGAAGAGAAACTGCAGCTTGCAATCACTCTTAAGAATAATTTTTGTGCCTTAGCATGAGGTGTGAGGGATATAGAGCTAAAGAGCTGTATATTCCCGATTATGTCATGTCTTCTTTTATGTCACACCAGAAAATGACGCGTTGACCTATATAGGGTAGTTGGCAGAAACTAATGTGTAGGTAAGTAGAATAATTTTCATGCATAGTGGGAGAGTCTATATTGCTAGCTACAAGGCTTGCATGTTTTGGGATCATTTATAAATTACTTCACGTGAGGTGAAAAACATGACATTATTATAAATCATCCGTTTTTTGGAGTTTATATTATTACTAGCTTTTGCCTGCGGCTTCGCCCACGTGGGTTCCGACAATCGCGCGCTGTTCCCTCAGGAACTGTGCATATGTCAAAAATCACGTCGAACCGTCACTCCATTACGACGTGAAAGACGGACAAACATACACACAAACAAACGAACACACACACTTTAGCATTTATAATATTAGTATGGATTATCTTGGTTGTTGGGAACATTAGAATATATTAAAAAGTGTATAAAATCAAAATTGTAAAGAATTTTATCAGCTTTCATAATGCTGCTTTTACAAAAAAATCTAAGACGCTCCCCCCTCCTCCCCTCCTCTTTTTCTTGAACTTACCTCTAGGGAATTCAAAACCGGTTTTTATTCTATGGAGAAAACCCGGTTTTCGGTTTGAATTCCCTACTTACCTCCGAAGGATGGGAACATTTAGTTCATTGATAAGTTTTGTAGGACAGATAAATGTGATGCTATTTGGCTAAAACACAGAGGCCGACATCACAGATACCTAAAGTTAAAGAAGGTTCAGCAAACTTTCAGTTTTGAACCTTTCCGTTCATAATTTGCCTGCCCGTAGCCCCATACCGTAAGCTAATAATCAAACATTAAGCTTCAAATTTTACTTTTACCGGAATAACTTTTTTTTAAATAGAAGTTGACATTCTTCTCGTTGTCTAAATATCGTACAATCATATGTCATGTCCCAATTCACAATTCTATTTGTGTGTACCACGCCTGCGCGTTAAATCGGTCACTGAATTTATTATTATTTGAAGCAGTTTCAGTACCAACGAAAATGTCATTCAACAGTATTATACCGGTTGTGACTTAATACGAGCAAAAAACATTAGTTCAGCGACTTTTAAAAATAATGGAGTCTTTGAATTTTCCTTTTTTCAAACATATTAAATACTGTTATCAATTTACGCCATCCTAGAACCCAATTGACGTCGCCTGTCACGCTACAAACAACAAGCATTTTGCTTTACATTGCTTCGTCGAATAGACTTAAAAGTGTAAGAAAAATTAAAAAACGAATTATTTTTAAAAGTCGCTGAGCTAATTTTTTTCGGTTTGAGGAGTATGATTTATGTTTTAACTAGCTTTTGCACGCGTCTCCGCCGGCATGGTATTCGGTTATCGCGCCCTGTTCCCTCGGGAACTATGCATTTTTTCGGGATAAAAAGTAGCCTATGTCACTCTCGGGCCCATAAACTATATCTATGCCAAAAATCACATCGATCCGTCGCTCCGTTACGGCGTGAAAAACGGACAAACACACAAACATACAAACACACTTTCGCATTTATAATATTAGTATGGATTATTTGCTCATATTACAGGCCACACTCGGTGTATATTATACTAGCTTATGCCCGCGACTTCGTCTGCGCGGACCTAGGTTATTGCGCGGTGGCGCCCTCTACCGGAATAAAAAGTATTCTATGTTGTTCCTTAGGGCTTAAACTATCTCTATACCAAATTTCATCAAATTCAGTTCAGCGGTTTCGACGTGAAAGCGTAACAGACAGACAGACCGACAGACAGAGTTATTTTCGTATTTATAATATTAGTAGGGATTATATTAGAATGACCCGCTTTATTGCGGATCTTTAGGGGTCACATACTAGCGAATTTAATTAGTATTTTATGCACGGAGTTCAAAAAGTTGGTCGTTTAACACCATTAGTTTAAAAAATGTCACACATAATATTATTTCTGATGACTTATAATGAGGGCTGCGGCATAGATGTCGCTAGTGTCGCTGCTTAAGTGGCTAATTAAGAAACAAACAAGCTGAGATATGTGGTGCGCATAGGAGAAATTCGTGTCTGTGCCGTTGTCCAGCAGTGGTGTAGCGGTATAGCACGCGGCACGGAATGCCGAGGACCTGGGTTCGATTCCCAGTGCTGGTCTTATTTTTCTGGTTTTTCTGTGCATCTATATTTCAGTTTTATTTTCGATATAGGTTTTACGGGATGACCGTAAAAGTAACAAAAATTTGGAATTGAAATAAAAAATACAAAAAGATTCCAAAACCAATCTTGACTGTATTATAATCATCACCTGCCACAGCAGAGCGTGCAAAAATATCTAACATGTCCTTATGTTTTGTTGTCGTTTGTGGTATTTTGACTATGTCCATCTATGTCCTAACGGCCCTATACATAAAGTCAAATAAATTGTGCACACTTAGTTGAGTCCGATACTAAGTGCCTGGTGACTGTACTTGTTGTAAATAAAGCATACCTTCTTAGTATTTTTAGTTCGTGATTTCATGACAAAGTACCAAGGGATTTTTTTAACTTAACCCAGCATGCAAGCAAAGCTTCGCCACTTTACGGGTCTTAAAATACGTAATTAACGTAACCAAGTTCACACGGAATGCTACCAATTAATTACTTCGCCACTTTACTTAGCGTGACTACTAAAATAGTGTAAATGGGTTATGCTTTATCGTTTTAACCGCTCCTACCTAATTCAGGTAATTAGGTGGAAAAATGTGATGGTTTCAAAAGAGACACTCTTATCTTAAAAAACTTTTTTAACGGAGCGATTTTAGCCAAATTAGGGAATGCTTGCAAAAGTTGCAACGTTAGATGGATAGTATACATAAAAAAAAACAGTCCGTTATAGCCCTGAACTGTGCAAAATTTTTACTAAATATGCTAATTCATGTGTTGTTACTACAAATATAAAATTAACTAATCAAGCTTTTCCTAAGTCGAGACTTTTTTTAACTAGTGGTTGTGTTCATCGGTTGAGAATTAGTAGGAAGCCAACCACTTGGCCATCCGGTCGTCAATTAATTTCAGGTATTGCAAAATATTCACAAAATTATTCTCATTATAAAAAACCCGCGTAGGTTACCCAAACCAACCGCGTAGGTTACCAACAGTGACATTTGACATTTGGGAGACCTCTCGCGCTACACTAGCGCCTCTAGCGGCGAATTTATACGCGATAGCCCTCATTGGCAATAGAAAACGCTGCTTCCCACACTCAAATTATCTAGATCCCTTAGTCACCCTTTACCATACTCATTGGTAGTCATAGAGGGTATATTATTTTCTAAAATCTGGTCCGTTGGCGCAAACTGGGCGGGGTTTACTGGCGGTTTTTATTTGATAAAAAAGTTGGAAAAGAGTTTGCCTAAAATTACGATAAGAAAATCACTAAACTCATTTTAGACATAACATCAATCAGGAGCTTAGATAATCAAGAGCCTACCTACGTTTCTGATCAACTATCTGCGTTTTTTTAGAATTAGAAAGAAGGTAAACGATCTTGATGTGAAAGGTATGTACCTTTTCATTAAAAATGCTTTTAAAAAATAAGTTATAGCAAATATGTATTCGTAACAATTATTTTGCAATTATGTATGGCGTCCGCGGACCGGGAGACGAGCTGTCGGTAGGCCTCCAACAAGATGGAGCGACGACTTGGTTAAGATCGCAGGATCGCAGTGGATGCGAAAAGCACAAGACCGGTCTGAGTGGAGAGCCTTGGGGGAGGCCTATGTCCAGCAGTGGACGTCTTTCGGCTGACATGATGATGATGATGTAGCAAAAACATAATTAGTCATTTACTTTGTCTATTTCTCTTTATTGTTAACTCTTTATATTGCACATACAATTAAAAAATAAATAGAAATACAGATACCTACACAGAAAGAAGTACATTCTTTTGAACTCATAAGTAATATACTTATTTTTAAAGGATTTTTGAATAAAAATTCTCGTCAATATTGTTTATCCTATTTTTGATGCTAAAATAAACGAAATATAATGAGTGTAAATTCAACTTTTAACATACACAAATTACTGTGTTATTTACACGTATTTGTTATTAATCTTGATAATAGTGGACTGTAAATCAACACGCGTGAATAGGTACATTGTAGAAAAAATTAGGAGTGCGTGTCTACCGATAGTTGAGATTTGACCTGAAAACCTATATACCAATATTTAGGGAAGGTACTCGCCTCATTAACTTCCTGAACATAGCTACGCTATGATTATATCTTAATCGACTGGTAAACATGATACTAACTCTTTTGGCCGTCCTTGCATGACGGTTACGTATCTGAATATCGAATGCTAAAATACCGAATGTAAAATATCGAATGGGTCATAATATCGAAATGGTATTTCTGTTACGACTGTATTTTTTTAGATTGTTATAAATCTAACCTAACCTAACCTAAGAGGTTTTATACGATGCCGTTTTAATCAATCCTGAAAAGTTTTCGGTTTCAGAAAATAAACCTTATTCGATATTTTAACATTCGATATTCAGATGCGTACCCTTGCATGACACCTACCTGTGTAGGTACTTAATGTTTTGTAGGTAAATGTCTTAAGATTTTTTAACCCGTTCTCATTTTAGTACAAATCTTGCAAGATTGACCAAATTTAAGCCCTATGTGTCTGTTTAACTTCAAATTAAATATGTGTAAGTAAGTATATATAGATTAGTTCTCTTTTTCTGGTTTTTGTGTGCATTCGTGTTTCAGTTTGTATTTTCAATATTATGTAACTTTTTATTTATTGTATATCTTCTAGTTCGTCGGCTGTTTGATCCTGATCATCCTCCTGGAGCTGTCAGTTGGCATCGCAGCCGCCGCCTTGCGTCCTCAGATCGAAGGCTCCTTGAAGTCCAACCTCCGTGGATCTTTCATCAAGAACAAGTCTCCCAGCGAGGAAGATTCCGTCTACAAGGATTTCTGGGACCGCATCCAGTCTAATGTGAGTAAAGCTTTTGGTTTCCTAGGATCAGCGGTGCCGTCATATGGCGGCCGTAATTGATCATGCGCCATTTTGTTTACATAGACAACTTTCTAGTGACGTCATTTACCGCTTATTACGGTCGGTCGCTATAATGACGGCACCGCTTGTCCTAGGAACCAAAGCATAGAGTACTGTTTACTTCCTTACGCAATCCTGTTTGATATTTATGACGAAAAATGCAAGCGTACATACATAGGTGGAATTTTGTTAATATTACTGAGTATACTATTCCTGATAATGAAGTGCAAATTTTAGTATGAGAATTATTCTGAATATAGCTATGCTTCGTTTCTAAGTATATTGGAAAATTTGGAAATTATAATATTTTAAGCTTTCATGATTTTCACTCATAGTTAACTTACCACAAACAGGACATAGCACGCTAAGGCACACTTCAGTCTACTCGTGACCACGGCCACTAATGTGGTCGAAACGTCGAGGTATATATTACTCGTGTGTTTAGCGTGTTAAGTCCTGTTTGTGATATTTTAACTATACTTAATTTGAATTTTTTACTGTCAGTAACGGGTTCGCATCAGCCCGTACAATTAGCTTTGCTTAGAACGTTTTTGGTTGCAGAAATTTACTTAACCGGAGATGGCTATAGTAGTAGCTTAGTGTATAGACAAACCCTCCCCACTCTCATGTCAACCCAAGCAACTGGAGTTCTGTAGAGGAGACCTGTGTGCTACACTGGACGTCTTATGACTGATATGATGATGATGAACTCAGTGTCATCATTCATCGTCATCATCATAGTGGCCTTATGATAATTCAATCTTGGATGTAGGCCTCTTCCATCTTCTTCCACTCAACTTAGTATAACCTACAGTATACCTTCATTAACAATCATTTGTCTTCTATCTCCAGCTCGAATGCTGCGGCATCAGAGGCCCTGAAGACTATCAGACCGCGACCAGAGGCGTTCCAGACCTGGTCGTCAACCCGTCCCTTAGCTGCTGCCCTCCCGACAACGCTGATAATAAGAACGATGAAACCAAGCGTGCTGAATGTCTGAGCGCTAGAGTGTATTACCAGGAAGGCTGTGAGAATAAGGTTCTCAATACGATCCATGGCGCTGGCTTGACGGTTATTGTGTGTGGGATCCTGTTTTGCTTCTTGGAGGTAAGTGTTTCTTGCTTTGTCTTATCCTGAACCGATCTCATGTAGAGTTACGTTATTGTAATATTTTTTTCTCAAACATGACATGAAATTAGTACATTACTGTAGAGGCCGGGGAGTAGAGGGTTGCCGGCCAAGCAGATAGGGATAATCTCATCAGCATCCGCCACCAGCAGGCTGGTAACACCGCGTTCCAGCCAAGGCCTGTTAAGTGCTTTTCTCCAACATGGCAAGAAATAAGTAAAATAAATAAAAAAAAAACAAGAAATGAAACTGGTGTCAATATTTCATGATGTTTGAGAAAATTGACGTTGTATTACAAATAATAGGACGGGAAGTATCGCGCTGCAAGCGCTGCGGCTCGGCTGCCTGCGCGCGGTCACTGTAGTGGCCCGCAAAGAGATTTCATACAATTTTCCCGGCGGCTGGCCGGCAATGTCACCGTCTTTTGTTTGAACGCAAGTTCTGCGGCACTCGCCGCCCCTCAGCCCTGTGCCAGCAGACAAACACAACAGGGCGACGAAACTAGCGTCTCGCCAACTTCATTTAATGTTTGAGAAAGCCACTATAAAAGCCTCGGCCGGAACGTGGGATTGCAGCCACCCCTACTTCTCGGCCTCTACAAAAATTTAATATTAGTGTAATTGATGTTGTGGATTGACCTATGGCCTCTCAAGCAGAAGATCGTGGATTCAAAAGCGGGCTAGCAGCTCTGAGTTTTTCGAAATTTATGTGAAAATTACATTTGAAATTTACCATAACTTCACTACAAGCTACTACAAGTCCATGTTGCTTGAAGTCATTAAATTCATAAAAACCGTCGAGAAAAGTTCGGAAAACTTATTTTGAATGTACTAAATGTGTCACTTAAAACAACGAATACATTTTATGGTTTATTAAGCTGAGGAAATGGATATACCTAACCAATATCCATCCATACTAATATTATAAATGCGAAAGTGTGTTTGTATGTTTGTGTGTTTGTATGTTTGTCCGTCTTTCACGCCGTAACAGAACGACGGATCGACATGATTTTTGGCATAGAAATAGTTTACGGGCCCGAGAGTGACATAGGCTACTTTTTATCCCGAAAAAATGGACAGTTCCCGAGGGAACAGCGCGCGATAACCGAATACCACGCGAGCGGAGCCGCGGGCAAAAGCTAGTTCATTATAAAGTTGATTAACCAAATGTTTGTTTGTTTCCAGGTTACTGGCATCGTTTTGGCGTTGTGGTTGGCACATACTATCAAAACACAGGGAAAAAGCCGAGACACCGCTTAAATTCTATAGTCCATAGTAATTTATAATTTATTTCAGTAAAAGATAAGAAAAACCTTTATATTTTTACATAGGTGACATGGTCGAAGTTTCGACTCTATGTCAGGTTATAAAATCGTAAAAATTTTTGGTCGATAGCCCAAACTCAAAGAAAATCAAGCTCTCTTAAAGTTGTCTTTAAATCGTCAATGTATGTGGTTCCAGTAAGTTTGTTAAGTTGTTTAGCTGTTAACAAATATTTATTGATTTGTTGTAATAGTGATAATGTTTTTCATAGAAGTACACAACAAATGTAGATCTGAAATACATTGTACTCGTAATATGTAGTCCTGAAGAATTTGCAGAAATATGCTTACAATTCCTCCTGTTATTATGTAATAACTCAGGTATAGGTACTGTAAAGAAAATTAAAATCAATTGAAAAATTATGTGTTGTTAGGAAATAAATAAATATCATATTTTAACACTGTTATCTGAGATTAATCCATTACATTTAGTTAAAGTTTTCCATAGTTTACCTCATGATTGTTTATGTACCTACGTACCCACTGTGTCGTAAAATTTACCTTCGCTTTGGCTTCGATATCTTTGTGATATTGCAAGAGCATAAAGTGACGTAGCAGACTTTTTTATGAAGACATGTGTGTGTATACCTCGCTTTACAAAAACTTTGTGATTTTATTAAAATAAGGATTTTTTATAAAAATAATTAATAATTTCTGTTACTGGTTTGTACGGTTGCCTCAAAACGTAATTTTATATGAAAATAATTAATAGTTTCATAATTGGCTGCTAAAGAATAGGTAATAGGTTTTTGGGAAAATTAGTTTTTATCTATTTTTTTTTGTTACGCGTATTATTATTATTATTTTATAGTGAGGACATTACCATCAGTAGATGTAACAATATTTCTATTTTTCATTTTTTATTACCTTTATCAAAAAGATATATTGATAATCATTCTGTTTTATTTATTGTATTTTCTAGTTGCATATTACGTTCGAGTAAAACGTAAAATTTGCTGTAAGTATTGCTATTAGAATGTAATGAATTATGTATTATTATTTTAATTTATGCACTTAATTTTAATTAAAACCAAATGCTAGGTACTGGTTTTAAATATGTACTTTATACTTGTGATAAGCACATTATAATGCAATTTTAATACAAGTTAAGATTCATGACGGATGACAAAAATGGCTCCAATGGATACGTAAAATTACTTATGTTTTTATGTCGCATTTAAGTGTTTTTTAATAGTTACATTTAAAGTTACTAGTCATATGCGATTATCACATTTTTATTTTAATCTAAATTACTTATAAAAGGGACGAAAAGTCCTTACTCTAAATTGATTTTAGCTAAACTTATACGTCACAATTTGGGTTTCTTAGCGCTAGTATTGGGAGCTCCATTTGACAGCTTTGACACTTACCTATGTCATATTTGTGATTGGTTGAATAACTAAATGAGCCAATCACAGGCAAGATTATAACGTCAAATGGACCTTACGATACTAACGCCATCTAGCGATATTTCTCCTTTCAAGAGAAACCCTCATTACTCTCATTAGTGGAAGAAAACGGATTACTTATAAGTTTAACAAATTCAAGGACAGTACAAGACCTTAAGATTAATTTTCAGACGTCTATTATAATTTTACGGGTTTAATCCAGTGTTGTAAGATGAGATGTTTAACTATATTTGATTAAATTTCCTCAATCACCGTGTATATAAGCATAATTGTCGAATTTTAGTATTTTAATATGTCTACATGAATGTTGGAAATAGATTTTTGTAATAAAATAAACGTTTTCCGTTCACACGACTTTTATTTTACATACATATTTTATTTATTTGTAAGTCAAGTTAGCAGGGCCACGGGTCACCTAAATCATGAGTTACGAAGTAGGATATGTAATTTACCTACCATTAATCAAACTAGCGCAAGTTTTCTACTTAGATTGAGTCGAGAGTCGCATTTTTAGTTGCATAATTTTGGCTTCCTACAATAGTCCTATTTGTACAAAACTCATTTTGCGTCGCACACGGCAAACTGGACTTTTATATAACACGGAATGAAGCAGAAATTACGCTATGAAAATACCGGCTCACGACCAAAACATTGCGTTCTTTTCGCCTCACCCATACAGATTTTTTTTTAAGATATATAAGCAATGGACGACCCTTATTGCTTCAGAGTGATCTCTTCCACGCAACCTTCGTAATAGAGTGAAATAAGGAGTACATTGTAATTTGTATGCTTGCTTGACATTCAGCTTATTTACTTATTGCTCTACTAGAGAATTACGCTGCCTAGAATTATATTCGATGGAAAAGAAATAAATGAGCCGCCTTTTAGGTGTGATATCTTTTATTTCACTTAAATAAATTCTAAAGAAACATTTATGTCTTACGTATTTAATATATGCAGTGCTAAAAGACTTTAACATACTTAAGTTAGGGCTTAAATCGACATACAAATTTTAGAGAAATTCTATAAACCACACAGACAGTTGAAATTGTGCAATTCAAATACCTAATTACAATAAAAAATTTGGAATACGGCACAAAAGCACACCTAAATAATCTCTCTCTATCCTATATTATTCCTTATACCTATCAAGTATAATATAATTCAACAGTGTGAAATATCAGATTAACATTTTCATTTTGGCAATTAGTTGAAGAAAATTAGATTGAAATGTATGGAAAAATTGGCAAAATTAAAGCAAGAGGTTTATCTATCAGGATATGTAGGTTATGGAGAAAAAATAAATTTTACCCACTCTCCCCCCCCCTCCGGGGGGAGCGTCACCCCCCCGCACCCTCGAATATGTCCCGGACCGCGGTATTTTCCATTATAAAAGAAAACCGTACACGATACATAAAAAGTGTGTAGGAACGAAATAATCCTAGATAAATTTACTATAAACCTTTGATACATACAAAAGCGATACCATTTACAGTTTCAGCGCAATCTGGCACCAAATACGAACATTTTTAATAATTTATCCTGTTTTTTTTGTTAATTGTTTAGTTTTTTCAATTATTTCACACTTTACCGCCAAGATATGTATGACTAAAGTAAAGAACAGGATATCTTTTTTATAAAAAGGTATAATTCATTTCTAAACTCATTCATTTGACGCTGCTATGCTATTTTGAAAATTCACCATCATCAGCTACTGCGACATTAACTTAGGAAAAAGTACCAAAAAAAAAAACTATTTAGTCCGTAAGTAAGATTATAATAAAATATTACACATTTTTTAGGGTTCCGTAGCCAAAATGGCAAAAGCGGAACCCTCGTAGTTGCGCCATGTCTGTCTGTCTGTCTGTCTGTCCGTTCGCGGCTTTGCTCAGAGACTATCAATGTTAGAAAGCTGTAATTTTGCACGAATATATATGTAAACTATGCCGACAAAACAGTGTAATAAAAAAAAAAAAAAAAAATTTTTAGTACCTCCCATAGACGTAAAGTGGAGGTTTTTTTTTTTCTCATCCAACCTTGTAGTGTGGGGTATCGTAGGATAGGTTTTTTAAAATCATTAAGGGGTTGCTAAAACAATTTTTCCATTCAGTGATTCATTTGCAAAATATTAAACTTTAAAGCGCAAATTTTCATTAAAATCGGGAGTCCCCCCCCTCTAAAATCTAAACCGGTGGGTAGAAAAAATTAAAAAAAAATCAGGACGATAGTAAGTATATCAAACTTGCAAGGAAAACTATAACGGTTAAGTTTTCTTGAGAATTATTAGTAGTTTAAGAATAAATTGCAGCATAAGGTATAAATATACCTAAACCGTCCGTCTGTCATAGCCAATTTGATCCGAAACTACTAGACCGATTGAATTCAAACTTAGTTCACCTATGTAAATTGATGACCCAAACACGGACGTGTAAAGTAAATTAATTAATTTTAAACACGGGGGCCAGTTTGGGAGGGGGAGGGGGGTAAATTAGAAAAAAAAATGTAGAAACTATATCATGTGACATATCAAATGAAAGGGTACATTATGAAAATCTCAAATATATATTTTTCATTATTTTAAATTAATCTGTTTTTAAGTTATTTAAGAAAATAGGTGAAAATTAACCATTTCCCCGCCCCTATCTCCTAAAAGCCCAGTAGGGCCTACATTTTTTTTTTAAATACAGAAAATAGGTCCATACCTATAGGTTACAGGAAAACATATGAGAATCTAATGGTATTTAAAGTAACACCATTTAACCAGTATGAACATTTATATTCCGCTGAATGGCCAAATAAACTAAATTAAAAAAATAGCATAGCAATGGTAAATGAAAGATTTTAGAAATTAATTATACCTTTTTATAAAGAAAATATTCTATTATTTACTTCTGTCATACATATCTTGGCGGTAAAAGGTGAAGTATTTGAGAAAACTAACCTTTTAGCCGAAAAAATAGATTAATTATAAAAAAAGTTAGTATTTGGTATCATATTGCGCTGGAACTATAAGTGATATCGCTTTTAAATGTATGAAAGGCTTATAGTAAATTTATCAAGGATTATTTCGTTCCTACACACTTTTTATGTATCGTGTACGGTTTTCTTTTATAATGGAAAATACCGCGGTCCGGGACATATTCGAGGGCGCGGGGGGTGACGCTCCCCCCGGAGGGGGGGGAGAGTGGGTAAAATTTATTTTTTCTCTATTACCTACATATCCTGATAGATAAACCTCTTGCTTTAATTTTGCCAAATTTTGATCTAATTGTACTGAACTAAATGGTTTAATAAACATAGTGTGTTTTCTTCTAAACTTTTAGGCCGAAATACTAATTTCAGCAACATTCCGTTTTGCATTAAATATTTTGATTTATAAATAAATACAAAGGAAATATTAAAAAGTTACAGATATTGACCACTAAATAAAAAACTAAAATAAATTACCTACTAACAAAGATTTAACCCACGTGGATCATTGTTATCCGAAAGACAATTTTAATTTTCTTTTTTATTAATTGAATAAAATTACTACACGTCCGGCCCGGTTCGGGTATTAAAAAATAACTGATCACTTATCTTATAAATTTATTTTTATTTTGCAGTGTTATATTGTGATTTTCAATGTTTATTTATTAATGTGACCAATCTATACATAGTAAACTTATTTACACGTGCATAAATCAATCATCCTCATAAAAGAGCAGTAATTTATTTATTTTTTGCTAAAAATTTCATTTTCAATGCAAACCTTTTTTTGCCGGCTGTACTTTTTGATGACTTTACTTGCATTGTCATTCAAACTACATATCCACGCCAAGTTTTAAGTCGCTTCCATTAATCGTTCAAGAGTTCCCTCCTGCGGAGACCAGACCACCAGAATCTCAGTACCAGATTATTGTTGTTACCGGACTTACTTAACACAATGAAATATCAGGAATCGGTAGATTTGTTTTAAACCATACACTCACATGCAATGCACATACGAAAGTTGCAAGTACCTAAATAAATAAAAGCTTGTTTAATAATCAATATACACACAAAGTTTCGCATATACACCTACTTTAAGTATGATTTTGATCTGTCGATTTACTTGAATTGTAGAAATATTAATTCTCGTTAAAGTTACCTTAAGTCCATTTTCGAAACATCGGTTTCGTAGCTAGTTACGAAAGAGGAATTACTCGTAAGTTTTGGCAGTTTCTGAATTAATTGCCAAACAAGAATTTATATAATTTATTGAATCAGGCGTTACTTTGCTCACACGCACCGCAATAATTTATTTGTTGTTTATTTTCAAGTATTTTTCTTCGTTCGTACCTACATAGTTAATCATCAAACTAATTATACATATTTTTTCGTAATTAATTATTAAACATGAATTTACAGCAGTTCGAACGCTTTGGTAAATTAGCGTAATATTTACCCTAAGTAATGTGCCTTACTATAAAGGGCCCTACTCAAAGTACCTATAAATGCGAGGTTCTAGAGTGACCTTTTTTATATTAATACAGCCTCATGGTGGAAATATCTAGAAGAAAACTATTACATACATTATTTACTGTATAAGGTGAGTATTATAATACTTATCAATAACATCAATGTGAAACTACTTTTATTAACTTTCTCTACATGGATATCTAAATAGGAGGAACTCTCATAAACCAACTAAAAATCTGAATAAGTATTATGTACATTAATCATCTGCTAACATCTGACAACCAACAAATACTAAAAGAAATAAACAACCACGATCAAAGCAGGCTCTCTTTTAAGGCTTGTAAGAATTATACCTGATGCATAACTATAATATTTAGCTGAAGAAATTAGAGTTTAAAAGCTGTCTTAATGTGTTACATAAAAGTTTCAATATATATTTTTAAATAATATTTGTTTGTATATTTTCGCTAGTAAATAAATAAATAAATAAATATCATGGGACACTTGACACCAATTGACCTAGTCCCAAACTAAGCAAAGCTTGTACTATGGGTACTAGGCAACGGATAAACATACTTATATAGATAAATAAATACTTAAATACATATTAAACATCCAAGACCCAAGAACAAACATCGTATTATTCATACAAATATCATTTACGTTGAACATCTTATCATAGGTATGCTTTAAAAAAATTAAAAAAGGGAAAACTTCTGCAAACAAAAGGATATACCTACACGTGAATAGCCAAAGTGTATTACTATAACATCAAATCTATCAGATCTACAAAATAGTAAATTTTATACATACTTTAGGTACAAATAACATCCCATAAACACCAAACGAGCTATAATTTCCTTTCTAAATATCCTTAACACACATGAAAGACTAACAATAGAAAAACGGCAAGTAAAAAACACTTGGTCTAACTTTTTTAATCACGTTTTCTAGGCCTAGTAACGTTATAAAAAAGCTAACATCTACAAAATATTTCCTGAACATTATATTTAAACATAGCATAAAAATTAAATAGATTTATTAGTTTCATTACAACTACATAAATAGATTACGTTAAAATAAAATTTAACTCAGAATCGCCAAGACAAAGCGAGTAACTTTAGTAACCTACGAGTACAACTATTACAAAGCTTCTTTCCGACCTCGTTATTATTATACGTACCACTTCGATCGATTTCTACCAGTATAAAGCTATTATACCCAGCTACTCGTGTTCTGTATAGGTGCATCGTTCTTCAATAATTAATAGGGCGGCTGTCTATGAGAATTTGCATCTGTTTCTATTTTGTGATTATAGTAGAGTTACTATATTAATCCATTATGGTGGGTTGCTGGTTTTTTAGAAGGTAAACTCACTTACTGGCGTATTTAACTTCCCCTGGGTAGTAAAAACATGATAATTTAATTGAATAATTTCTAATATGTACTGTTCCCGGATGGGAATTACGACTCAAAGCCTGTATCCTGTAATGAGACATAATAAAGCAAGATTATTTTCTAACTATACAGATAAGATTATTGACGTTTCGAAGAGAGCCTAAGAATGAAAATGTTACAAATTTACACTCTACTCGTATTAGGTACTTACGTTTTTATGCCGTGCCTTTTGTAAAACAATACTAAGGCGTAAATTAGACGCGTATCAGCCATATTATAGTCACATCTTATATATTATTTTTATTAATTAAAAGTATTACATAGGTTTAATAAGAAAATACGTCTACAAGGCTAGTATTGACGTTTTATTACGTGATATAACTTCATAATTCTAAGTTAATCTACCGCAATGACTAAAACTTATTGTGCATTGGTATTTAATTTCTTCGAAAATGACTTATTGGTACCATTAGTCTGATGACAATGATTCATTTGCTACACATCAATTTAAATTTTCCAGCAGTCATTATGCCTTACAATGTTGTATTTTTTCCATTTTTTTCGTATCCTAACCAACTTATTTACATGCATACAACTATATTTGTTGACTAATTAATATCAAAATAAGTACAAGTAAAGCGTTTTAAAAAATAAATTCAGATGTGTAAAAAATTCGCTACATATATTTTAATTTTCACAAGTACTGACGGCCCACTAACTGCATATATTTATATTATACTTCACTTGTTCCACTTTCATAACCATCTAACATTTAAATAACCAGCATTCGTAGGAGCCAAATTGTTTCCTAACTAAATTTATTTGTAATTGTACTTAACGCTGCTTACTTCGTTCGTCGTTGTATCTTATTTTTTGAAACCCAAATTGACAATAAAAGTGACCAATTAACAAAATCTCTTTGAAGTAGGAAATACTTGACCCTTTCCAGTGCTGGTTATGTAAGTTGGTTATGTACGGGGACACACAGGCACACCAACACAGACACAACAACACAAATTTGATCTTCTTAAATCATAAGCAAGTGCGATTCGTTATAGTAATTTATAATTACTGAATATACTCTTATTTAAAAATACGAATAGTTACTTAATTATTCGAAAAGGTCTTATAAAGTGCTGTAGTGTTTTTTAATAACTAGAATATTTATTGTGTATCTTTAGGTATTCTACAAATGGTCAACAATTGGTCCCTTGTGGCTCTGAAGCCTCAGCTGATTTGCTTATATCTACTTATTATCACAGGTTACAGCTACTTTTTGAGATAAATTCCATTGTACGACTTAGGTGCATTATCTTTCTTTATCTAATGTGACAGCACCCAATTTTCAATTCACTGTGCACGAATACAGTACAAAAATTACTAAAAATACAAATATTTTAACATCAAGCACACTTTTTAAAAACCTTAGAAATGTCAAACTTATTTATCTATGAAGTGATGTCGATTAGTTAATTTTCGAAATGTGCCTGCAAGTTCTGTTGGAGTTTACGACGTTCCACTCTTATAGTCCTTGCCATCCACAAAGCCAGTACGATGCAGAATATCTGAAAGAATATAAGCATAAACTTTTTGTATACAATAAACGTTTAGTATAATAACAAAGTACATAATCTATATATATAAATGATAAATAAATAGAACAAATTAAATTTAATTCTGAATTTAATGAAACTGAACCGGACGACGAAGCTAGCACTAAGTGGAACAGTCCACTTAACCACAACCACACTCGACCATAGGGTGTGGGCAACCGATGGATGCAAGCAGTGCGGATTAGCCCGTAAGCAAATTAAACAATTGTTGAATGCATCAGGTCTTGGGGGGCACCGTAAACAGCACCAAAAAATTGTTAGCACATAAAAGGTAAGGCTGTTTGAGAATCCGCTCGCTCGTGCCTCATATCTCTTTCGTCTTTCATAAATATTGTGAGGTACGTAATGAACTATTTCGTTGTAATAAATACGTTTTTTTAAAGATGTGGCAAGTGGCGAATTGTCGTTCTATGGAGGAGGAGGGCGATGTTTTCCAGCTGATAATGGTGGGGAAGAATCATTCCCTATTTTTTTAATGCATTTTATATTCTCAAACTACGGTTCTAAATAATCAAACTCAGGAGCTAAATTACAATTGAATATCAAATCATGTTTTTTTTGGATTGCAATAGCATTGGCAAGAGAGTATCTCCAAAGAGATCCTTCTATTATAATTACCTCTAGTAAAGCAAATATAACTCCAGTCGATATAAATATATTCCCTTTCAAGGCTTTCTTCTGTCGCATAGCTTCCTCGCACCCTTTGGTGTAGTAGGTTCTATCATTCAAACAGGTGGCGTGAAGGTGACGACGCGCTCCCCCCTCCCTGAGGGGGTGTGCGCGTGCGCAACACGAGGGGGGGATGTCGCGGTGGATGATCGCGTAGTCTTGTGGGCCGTCAACTCCGCAGCATTGATTCTGAAGAGAGATGGTAATACTGTTGCCATTTAAAAGTTGGGGTAAACCATATAGTAATTAACCACGTTACAGTAATTGCCCGCTTGAATTAAATCAAAATTTTACAAAGAAAAGTGGTGACAAATCAGTTATGATTTATCACCACTTTTCTTTGTAATTTTTTTCTTTCTTTATTTTTTTCTTTGTAATTATTTTTTTAAAATATCGTGCTAATTATAATAAACTAGTCGTTTTTATCAATAAATTATTTGTATGAATGTTGTTTCATATAAAAAAGTGGGCAATTACTATAACGTGGCCAATTACTGTATGGTTTACCCTGTATGAAAGTATCTGGGATGGGTAGAATCAATCGTGAATAGATAAATGTTGAGATGAAAGAAGAATATAAAATCTTAGTAATCGATATTTCACATCTCGATCTATATACGTTCTAACACAAGCCTCCGCTCAGAAAGAGAGCGTTTACGCAGGTTACCTAAAAATTTTTTTCTTCGACTAAAGTTCGTGATAAATTTCAAATGAAATGAAAAACTTATAATTCCGGATTTTAATCCACGTTTCTCTGCTTGAGAGACCATAAGTGAAACCGTTAGGCTACCACGACTTACCGATATTTAGAAATATTTTAGTAAAAACCTAGTAACATTTCATTAGGATACGTGTTTCAAATAGTAGTCACGTGTTCCAAATTTTCACGATGAGAATAATAATTCACTATATTAATATAAATTTATTTATATTCTTCAATTCTTACCTCAGACTGCAGTATGTCCCAGTAATTACGATGGTTGGCAACTTCGTCGTCTACGGTGGCGTTCTTGTAAAACTGCATGCGCAGTTCACTGCCCCCTCCCACCCAGGCACTAAGCACGGCGCCTCCGACCCCCACCACTACTTCTACCGAGACAAGAAAGATGAAGAAACAGGCGTGCTGAAATAAACATTTTTAAGTCTAGTTTATTTACGATTTTGTTAGTAGAGCCTGATCAAAGTTAAGGGAAAGGCAGAGTGGTAAATTTTCGCCTATTTTCTTAAACAACTGCAAATTTTTCTATTTTTAATTGTCATTTTTTTAAGTCTCGATTTTTTTGTTATATCACACGGTGTAGTATGAATTTCTTTTCTAATCAACCCCCTAAAAGAGGTTCCCGTGATAATAAAACAGTTTTATTTACGTTACACGTCCATTTTCGGGTCACCAGACAGACAGATAGGCACCTGAGTGAGCCTACACTGTAAAGGTTCCAGTTTTTTTATTAATACAGTATTCTAAAATTTAAGGTTCTTCAACCATTCATAACTAACAAAGACATAACGGAACCAAATCAAACGATAGACGGCATATAGCAAAATTAGAAACATTAACCTCAAGTAACATTTTGAAAGAAAGAAAGAAAGACACTTATTCACATTCACAAAGACACACAAATACAACAAAAAAAAATAGACAGCAAACACAAACAAAACAAAAAAGAAATACGAAAATAAAAATACACGATTTTGTGTGTCCCCGCAAAAATTAAACGGGCGCTGACTCAGCATAATGCTGCTGGGCATTTATGCCCAGAACACGGAAAGCGGAGGAAAGAGGGGCCTTTGCACAACAGTGGGACATATTACGAGCTACATTAAAAAAATACAAACCACGTAAAGAATCTTGACGTTTTCCCTCAGAGCTCCGATGCACCCCAGGACAGCAGTGACCACCAAGCAGAGGCCCAGGGTAATGAGGAAGGAGAGAACTCCTCGTGAGAGGGCGGACTGCCCCTCTGGGAGGGACTTGCGGTCGCGCATGTTCATCACGCAGATCACCATGAGAATCAGACCGAAGAGCTGTGGTTAGAAAAACTATATGAATCTGATATTTTTAAATTTAATTTCAAGATGTATTGAGATACTTAATATGGAAAACTCCAGATAATAAAAAAAAGACAGACAAACAGACAGACATACGTCGGCGTCAAAATAATAACACCCATTTGGGTCGGACGTTAAAAATAACTGGAGGGATGAAATTTAAGTAAATCACAGGGGCATTTAGATGAAAAATAGTTTCTTCATATCTCATTACAAATATTTCGGACACGAGTATCGCCCAATTAAAGCAACTGAATTCACTATATTGTATCACAAAGGTAATCGATAATACTACGTACGCCATTACAGTCCGAAATTAAATATCGATTGCCCCAAAAACCAAAAGTAAGTACAAATTTACTCACGATGCATATTATATTGAAAAGGGTGAGAAAGAACTTCATGCAACGAATGCTACGAGGTTTCATGGTTGATTATTTTCCACGGATAGGTGACCGTCCGAAGCTGAGGACTTGACCAAAGGAAGTGAGCCTTGTGGACTTGGTATCGATCATCTGTATTTGACGGCCCCCTTGGTGATTATACCCTCGCTCAGTGATGAACTGAGCGGATATTTATGAGCTATCTATTAACTTAATAATTTTAAAAGGATTGATGTGGCAGTCAGTAATTCCTTCGTATGAGGTCGCCAGTTTTTGTTGAATTGAAATATAGATAATAGTGCTAAATGTGAAGCTTGCAAGTGACGAAACTAGTTTTCAAAATGCTTAATTACTCGTACAACAATTTTTTTTTTCAACCGACTTCAAAAAAGAGAGGAGGTTCTCAATTCGACTGTATGATTTTTTTGGTGTGTTTACGCTATGAATCCGCCAATTTGTTTGTGTCGTTGTTTCGAGTTCTGAACGGCATTAGCAAACAAGCTAGTGTAAGTTGTATATTGATTGTACTTTAACTCTGTTGTTGGTCCGTTATTGAGATTGTAGCTATTCGCTTGTCGCCCCGTTTTCCGCTGCTAGTTTCACCAAGTCACAATATATAGAGCGTGGGAATCCAGATGTCCATTTCCCCACAAGTGAGGGCCTTGTCTTTGTCGAGTTGATCCACCGTACTGCTTCATTAACTGCCAATATCGTCCATACTTCTTTGGCATACAGTTACCTTTCCTTTAATTTTTAACAAGTTTTCTGGGGTGGCAATCAACCAGAGGCCCTATTGCCTAACGTTTCTGACGCTCGCAATCGCAATCAAATGACAGATTTCGCATACAAAAACTGTCATTTGATTACGATCGCGAACGTCAGAAACGTTAGGCAATACGGCCTCAGGTCACCTATGTCTTGTGTTTCTTTCAATGCAAGATACGATGACGATTTATTTGAACTTTATCTTATTGGGTACCTACTATCGTATCTGAATATCGAATGTTAAAATATCGAATATATTAAAATATCGAATGGGTCATAATATCGAAAGGTTTATTTTCTGAAACCGAAAACTTTTCAGGATTGATTAAAACGGCATCGTATAGAGCCCCTTAGGTTAGGTTAGGTTAGATTTATAACAATCTAAAAAAAAAAGTCTTATCAAAAATGCCTTTTCGATATTGTGACCCATTCGATATTTTAATACATTCGGTGTTTTGACATTCGATATTCAGATATGTAATAATATAATAGTATAAAAGTTTGTAGCGTAACTCTTTAACGTATTTCAATACTGCATAGTGCGATATTATTAATAGCATTTTTACAAATGTTCTTCTTGTAATAAGCGAAGAGGACAAATTTTCACCTTGAGGGTAGTATAGATAAATAGTCTGGTTTTTAATAAATAATTAAAAAAAAGAACAATAAATCCATTTGAACTCGTGAACGGTTCAAAAATTCTCAGTAATGGGTAGTTCTAGACCACTAGAGTTGTTTTCTGCTCTTTCAGTTTTTTGTATGGCAGTTGGGTTTTTAATGTTTTTTATTTATTATTTTATTTCTTACATAAAAACTTACACTTTACTAGAAAGGATATTTTATGTAATTGTAGGAACTACGTATTTCATTAAATTAATACACAGATGAAATATTTCGGATTTTTTATTTATGAAATCGAACAATCAATATAAAATAGATAAAGAGGTGGTTTTGCTTTCATATTTTCCGAGAATACATGCACATTTGCAAAATATTTTTGACAATTTTAAAGTACCCTTAAATAATATAGACATGAAATTTTGTACCATTTAAACGATAAAATTACCGACGTAGGTGATTACATATAACATAATTAATGATTTTATGTTTGTATTTCACGTAGATATTTAATATTTAGTGGTTTCCTTATAAACTTGCACTCTGTTTTTCAGGTTATTAGCCACAAGCGTTGCCAGTACTATACCAGTGATCTGAAAAACAAAGAATTTCATGACTTCGGTAGACTTAGGGGCTGTTTCACCATCTATTGATTAATTTTATTTTATGGATAAATTTAACCAATGGATGGTGAAATAGGGGGTTAGTGATTTATTTATACTTTTTCATAATCTAGACAGTTGATTATGATTAGTTTACAATATAGGGTCAGCATCAAAAGTAGTTGCATAAGTCAAATTATGCAATATGAACACAATAATAACCTTCCATTTTAGATCATCATCATATCAGCCGTAGGACATCCACTGTTGGACATAGGGCTCCAGTTGCCTCATTCAGTTGTGATTTTAAACATAATGATTTTAAGAATTACTTCAAACCAGAAGCCCATAGAAGCGATGCCGATCATGCAGTCAGCGGAATCGCGGAGTGCGTACAAAATGGCATCCTCACAACCCTCGGAGTGGTAGCTGCCGGAGCTGCAGTTTGAGAAAATAAAATTTAAGTTTTGGTTAGGTACTACTGTAGAGTCACAGTATATATATATAAGCTAAAATTTTGCATGCCTATGAGGCAGATCATAGTGTAGTTATATATACATATATAACTTGTTAACTGTGGTCTTGCAATAAAAATATTTCATTTCATTTCATAAAGCAGTATGTAAGGCTACGAAGCTACGATCGAAACGAACACACTCACACAGACGCGCGCTCTACACGGCCTCTGAGGGGGTCTCGCGGTACTGTAGAGCGCGCGTCTGTGTGAGTGTGTTCGTTTCGATCGATTTGTTCGTGCTTCCATACTGCTTTAGTTTACATATATATGTCGGCGGCCGATCGTAAAATCCGCCAGATCACGAAATTCCTAGGCATATCGTGAAATGGCGCCATTTCATGAATTGGCTAAGGGACATCCGCCATATCGTTCGAAACTCACCGTTTGACGATTTGCCTAGTGACGTTTAGGCAGATCATGAAATTCCTGGGCATATCGTGAAACGCCGCCATATCGTTTCTGGCACTTTGCCGGCCGCTGCTGCGGCACGCTCGCTTGGCTCGCTCGGCTCGTGCGTAGTGGTCACAATTCATACTAACCACACCTCGCTTCACTCGTCGTACCTATATTTTTATTTTTTCAGCATATCACGATATGCCCGGTATAAAGCTAGGAATATCGACGAATGCGTTGCGCTAATCGATCCGCCGTATTGTTTCTCAGGCACATCGTGATATGTCTGGATAACTTTTAGGCATTGAAATGGCGCCATTTCATGATGTGCCTAGGAATTTCGTGATCTGGCGGATTTTACGATCGGCCGCTGTCATATGTCTGTGGCAGAGTGCTGCCGAGTCAGTGTATCCAACCCTACAGTTTTAACTGTAGATCTGCACTGCAGTTTTTGGAAATTGTCTCCGTTTTTAGGGTTCCGTACCCAAAGGGTGCTAACGGGACCCTATTACTGAGACTCCGCTGTCTGTCTGTCTGTCTGTCTGTCTGTCTGTCACAGGGTTCTATCTCTTAAGCCGTAAAAGTTAGACACTTGAAATTTTCACAGATTATGTATTACTGTGGCCGCTATAACAACAAATACTAAAAATAAAATAAAGTTACAAATTAAAGGGGGTCGTCATACAAGAAACGTGTTTTTTTTAGCGTTTTTTGGTTGCTAGGCGTATTTAGCCGTTTCTAAGGCGGCCGAATCACCTAGCAACGGCTAGCTATATCGTTTGAATATTTACCTTTAGGTTTGCAATTTTGATGATGTTTTATAAAAGCTTCGATAATATAATTAGTGACTGTCTGATTTATTTGTTTTTCTGCAAAATTAATGAAGCAATTTATGAACCACAAACCTCAATGAAGCCAACTTTGAGCGCTCGTCAAATCTGCACGGTACTAATCACTTTGTTATTTACACTAAAAAAAATCATACTAAGTATTTAACACTATTTACAAGGTTAATAATACAGTTTAAAATTTATTCACACTAAGTCGAGCTTCTTATTATTTAATTACACAACATACGAAGTACGCCGAATTTCCCGCGAATGAACCGCGCATGACGGACATTATTTTTTAATCCAATGAGCGGGCAATGGTTTCAGAAGCAAACAGCCAGAACCAAAGAGGATGAGAATTTAAATTATTTTTTATTCGAAATACTTGCACAGGTGCTTACATTTCGGCGATATTTTTAAATTAAAAATCATAAATCATTTATTTGCATAAAAACATGGTACATATTTTGTGGTAAGAAAGAAAGAGAAGCTTTTCTTTAGCTTGCCCTGTTTGTTTATTTATTTATTTATCGTGTTTTTGGGTCAGATCTTGGAAGCTAAATTTCATCCACTTCCAAGAGTCCGATTGACTTGAAATTTGGCATACTTATGTAAATTTGGAGACAATATTAATAATCTGGTAGTGACATCTTGGTGGTCCTGCCAGAATCGCCTCTGCAGGAGGGAACTCCTCAATAGTTAATAGTACCGACTTCAAATTTGGTACAAATAAGATGACAATGCAAGTACAGTCAACAAAAAGTACATTCGGCAAAAAAAGCTTGTATTAAAAATGAAGTTTTAACAAAAACTTATTACAAGCATTATATTTATTTGCAGTGTGATGTAACTAGGTATGTTTGCTCTGGTGGAATCTTTCAACTCAAATTTGAAGTGGATATCTTCAACCGATTGAGTTGAAAATTTACACGCATGTATAAATCCGACGCCAATGCAATATTATTATGACATAGAGTTGATCTGATGATAAGGCTAGCGGGTGACCATAGGAACTCTGTGATAAACGACACGACCGCATCGAGTTTGGACTCGTTTGATTCCTCTTGACGAGTACTTTGGTAATCAGGGACAAAAAGTGCCGCTTAGCAAAAAAACCTTGTATTAGATTTTTTTACAAAAAAATATTACGGAGTTATTTGTTTTTAAACATTGTACGGAGGTGCGGAACCCTTTATGCGCGAGTCGCTCGCACTCGCACTTGACCGATTTTTTATTTATGATGCTGGCATAATCCATTTTATTAGCTACGTAGTCCGTAAGTAGTAATTTAATGTCGGTTACCTTTACTTTTCCGAATTTCATTTGCCCGAATTTCACTTGCCATACCATTCGTTTGCCATAAAATATATAGAACCTTGCTGTTTTCAGGATTCTTTAAAATGTCATCATATAGAATGCAGTAGGTTAGGTTAGGTTAGTTTAATATCAACTCTGAAGAAATTACAATTTCAGACATAAATTACTTTATGGCAAATGAAAATTCTAGAAACTGATACATTCGGGCATATGAAATTCGGGCAAACGATAGAGAACCATTTAATGTTTATGCATATACTCCAATTATCATTGCATACTACAAAAAAATAAAAAGATGTACTTAGATTTACTGTTTTTTATTTGATATTTACAGTTTTCTACAGTTTTTTTTTTCAATAACTTCTACGGTTTTATTCTATGATAAGCAACACTGTGCCGAGCTTTTTTACTCTTATTAGTCATAAGTACAAACTAACATCTGTACTTTAAGTTTCAACTAAATCCAAATGTACCGATACAGTTATATCAATACTAGCTTTTGCCCGCGGCTCCGCCCGCGTGGTATTCAGTTATCGCGCGCTGTTCCCTCGGGAACTGTGCATTTTCAGGGATAAAAAGTAGCCTATGTCACTCTCGGGCCCATAAAATATTGTAGCGCTAGCTTTAGGAGCGAGAGAGAATAAAAACAATTTTGACAATTTTACAAAATTTAATTATAAAAAAACAATGAGCTAACGCTAACCAGGTAGGTAGTTAGATAGACCTCAGGTTAGTGGGTTCTAGAATTCACTATACATAAGTAAGTAAGTCGTGTTCACTTAGCACTGTCTTATTGGACAGCCACTTCCCTGTAGTGTGCGCGCGGCCGATGACGTCACGGGTAGTTCCGGGATGATGTCGGGTCCGTAGTGTTGGTGGAAGTGGTCTAGGCACTTAATCCTCGCAGCCGGTAGTGTGAACCCTGGAAATCCCATTTTTAGGCATTTAGTGAAATGTCCGATTTCATGTTACTGACTGCAACATCCGTTAAAAAGCGAAGCTGGAAGCACTACTAGCAGGATGGGCTACCAAACGCATTAAATAGTGATCAATGATGTTGCAGCAGCATACAAAATCATTTTACTTATCCGTTATGTACCTAATTTATTTTTATTTTTAATTTTACCTACAATTTTTAATTATAATTTTACCAAAAATAGATAAGTTATTTGTACATTTTTTTACTAACAAAGTAGATGGAATTGACTGAATAAATTAATCAATTATTGTTATAATAAAAGATTATGATGAAATTCGTTAACGTTAACTACTCGTTATTTTTCGTTAACGGTTAAAAGGACATAATTTAAAGGTGTAACCTTTTAATTTAGGTATTGTTTATTAATATTTACATATTTTTAAGCAAGTAATTAAAGCAAAATCTAAATTACAATACAATAATTTTGACAAGAGGGTAGATAATTATTACACCAAAATGAACAAAGATACTTAGATTCTTTTAATACTCGGATATAATGATTGCCTAATATAAATGTGATGAAACAAGCTGGATACATGATAGGGAAAATAAAATTAGGCGAAAAAGCAACTATCTACTGATTCACGTTAGCATAGACTATTAGTAATAAATTTGCAACACTCACCCAGCGGGCAAACACAATTCACTTATAAATTATTCGGCACGTTACACGGGAACTGGATGCAGTATATTATTTAAATAGATAAATTAAATTTAGAATTTGATTAGCGACAGAATTAATTAGAAGATGTGTGCTTCGGTGTCGCTGCTCCGGTCAAGTAAGTGAATGCCGTTACCCTCCCCGTACGAGTCGTCTCGCGTAGATAGGTCATGACATCGCATAACTCCGGGGTAACACTCCTATTGCAATTTAATAGCAACATCTTGTTTTGTTACTGAGTTAGGATCACAGTAGTTAAGGACCTTTAGTTTTAGTTATAGTATTTAAGCTTATTATTGTTTAATTAGCGTTGTTAAGTTATTTTTAAGTTTGTAAATAATAAAATATATGATAGAAATATTCATTCAGGAGACGCTGTAACGATTACGTTACATACCCCCCTTTTTTGGGTAGAATTTTGCCTAAGTAAAATTCTCTATCTCTAAAATAACTCAAAAGCTACCAGTTACTCTAACATTCTTCAACAGCTTACTTCACTCACTTATACTAGTCGTATGTTCATCATCTTTCATAATTTACCCTAACACATTCGCTATGTGTTACAGCTTCTCTCACTCAAGAGTATTTGATCAGTTTTTCAAATTCTCGCCAATAGCTTCTGATGGTTCTTTACTTAAAATTAATAATGTCTCTTATTTCATTTACTGTCACTTTTAGTTAAAGATAGCTTTCGTAACTTATTACGGTAGGTAGTGCCGTAATCAGTTTATTATTTTTATGTGGTGAATCCGGTAGAGAATTCCCACAAGATACTTTTGCTTTGTTTAGTTTAGAATTTATTAGTAAATAGTTGTAAATATGAGACATTAGTTGTTAGGATTATGTGTGTGTAGATAGATTTTATTTTATTAGGTTTTATAGTTTGTTAATTTTATGTCTTTTATATGCCAATCACCTATATTGTTACCATGCATATCTGCCAACACATAAACAAGAGGTGATTTTTTAGCAATTACTTTGCATTTTAGGTACTTAGGGGCTAATTTCTTTGCGAATCTACTGTCTTTATCGCTTTGGTAGTAAGTTCTTTTCCAGACGATGTCACCAACGTTAAATTCTGCTTGTTTTCTACGTAGATTATAGTTAGCACAGTTTCTAGAATGAGATTTTATTAAAGCACACTGAATTTCGTCAAATAATTTACGCAAAACACCCAAGTTCTCCGCATACTCTTCTCTTGGCGAAAATATAAGGTCATTAATACCGTCGGTATCCAGGTAGTGGGAACCGCAGGTAACTAATTCTCGACCGTAGACAAGAAATGATGGTGTGAAACCAGTCACTTCGTTCACCGAAGAATTTATAGCAAACTGTATTTTTGACACGTTAGTGTCCCATGATCGATGGTCATCATTTTCGACAAAAGAAGAAATAGCGGTCATCACAGTTTTGTTGTATTTCTCAACAGTGTTGACTTGCGGTGTGTACTTGGCGGTGTAGAAGACGTTAGGAATTTTATATTTAGCGAACAGATTTTTCAGAGTATTGGCCGTGAATTGTCGGCCGTTGTCCATTAGAACGGTGCTAGGAATGCCGTGAACGAGAAATACCTGATGCTCTAGAATGTTAGCTAGAATTTCAGCAGTTGCACGCTTTATAGGAAACAGCAAACAGTATTTCGAGAAGCAACAAGTAATGACAAAAAGAAAAGTATTCTGTTTTCTAGATGATGGCAACGGTCCGACTAAATCCATACTCAACATCTGAAAAGGTCTGCTGCATTCTTTTGGACGTCCCATAGTACCTAGTGTAGTATGGTTAGCGTGTTTATAAGACTTGCAGACATCACAATTGCCTACGAAATTAGTCACGTCGCGGTGCATATCAGGCCAGTAGTATTTAAGAGAAAGCCTTTTGTAAGTTTTTAGTATGCCAAAATGTCCAGCTGTAGGACATGAATGACTTTGCTCAAGAATTTTATGTCTATTCTCAAGGGGAATGACCTCTTTCCACTGGAATTCTCTTGTTAGGACGTTTAGACTTTTTTTGAAGCGGAATAATTTATTATTAGAAACTTGATAATCTATAAAAGATGTAGGTTTATTTTGACAACCATTAAAAATGTTTAGATACCAAGGGTCAGTGATAGTCTGGCTTGGATTTGGTGATGATGAATCTAAAGTGGCAATAGGAATACGCGAAAGACTGTCTGGGACTATATTATCAGAGCCGCGACGATGTCTAATTTCGCAGTCAAAGGCTGAAAGTCTAACACCCCATCTTGCTAAACGGCCTGTAGGATTGTTTATATTTAAGAACCATTTTAGAGCTGCATGGTCTGTGTAAATAACAAATTTCTGACCATTTTCGAGGTAGCATCGCCAGTGCTCAACTGCTGTTAGAACAGCTAGCGCCTCGCGCTCCGTAGCACTATAATTTTTCTCCTGTTTAGACAAGGATTTGCTCATATAAGCTACTACTCTCTCCACGCCATCTAAAGTCTGAGTAAGAACTGCGCCAATACCTACATCGCTAGCGTCTGTGTGGACTTCAAAAGGCCGTGTGTAGTCAGGACAGGATAAAATTGGTGTAGAAATAAGACTTTTTTTAAGAGTTTTAAAGGCGTAGTCAGCTTCTGTAGACCACTTAAATGGAGGTGCAGTCTTAGCTTGTGATGTTAGCTTATTTAGAGGTGCAGCCAGCGTACTAAAATTTGGTATGAAGCGGCGATACCATGAAGCAGTTCCAAGGAATCTCCGAACTTCTTTACGGTTTTTAGGCGTAGGATAGGTAACGATAGCTTGAACCTTTTCTGGATCAGCATGCAACCCGTCAGAATCGACTACATAACCTAAATATCGTAGTTTTTCTCTAAAGAACTGACACTTCTCGTAGCTGATGGTTAAGTTTGCAGTTTTAAGTTTCTCCAGCACTCGCACCAGCAGCGAGATATGTTGATCAAAAGTTGGTGACACAATTATAATATCATCAATAAAAACGAAAACTTTGTGTTCAAACTCGGGGCCGTAAAACAATTGATCAACAAGACGCTGCTGCGTAGCGGGTGCGTTAGTAAGACCAAAGGGCATCGACTTAAACTGAAAAGTACCGCGTGATGGTATGTAGAAGGCAGTTTTACATCTATCCTCCTCTTTAATTAAAATTTGCCAGAAGCTTTTAGATAGATCCAAGCTGGTTAAGTATTTAGCGTCACGTAGATTGTCTAGGATCTCCGATATGTATGGTAGGCTATAGGCATCTTTTTTTGTAATAGCATTAAGTTTCCGGCTATCTAAGCAAAACCTAAGCTGTCCATTCTTTTTCGGGGTAAGTAGCACAGGTGAAGACCATGCACTTTCGCAGGGTTCGACTACGTCTTCCTGGAGCATTTCGTCGAGTTGTTCTATTAAAACACGTTGTTTTTCAAGTGGCATCCTATAATAGCGTTGACGAATGGGGGCAGCATCCCCAGTGTCAATGGAATGCGTTATTAGTGTAGTCCTACCTAAACCTCGCTCTTCGTAAGAGATACTACGGAACTGTGAAATGATGTGGTCAGCCGTGATTTTTTGTTCTTCGGATAAGTGGTTATAGCTACACAGATTCGTGCTTTTGTCCTCAGCTACTTCCGCAAGAGCTACATCAGATTCCGAACGCATAGAAACCGCAGCCAGGTGTTTGGGAAACAGACCGAAATCATTCCAAAAGTCCATACCTAGGATTAGTGAATTTTTTATTTCTGGGACGACATAAATTTCTAAAATATGTGATTGGTTCAAAAATTTTACTGGAAGGTAGATACAACCAATACTTTGCAATTTTTGACCACCCGCAGCTATGAATTGTAAGGGTTTACTTTGTTGCAGAACAAAACCTTTATTAGTGAAATATTTATGAGAGTTATTTCCTAGCACAGACACAGAGGATCCAGTATCGAGTAAACCTATTAGTTGCCTATCATGTAGATCTACTGAAACATGAGGACGAGTGAAGTTTAATTGTTGATTGTGGATTGACGAGACGGTATAGCACGAAAAGAAGTTTGAAACGAATTTTAGCCATTCAGTCCATTCTGAACTATCGAATTTAGTAGTACATTTATGCTTGTCGTACTCACCGTCAACCCAATCCACAGTATCTAGTTTTTTCGACTAGATGCTGTTTTACAGTTAGAACAATCCGGGTAGCGAACACCCTTTTTGCCACATTTAAAGCATATTGGAAAATGTGGCTGCTGACACTGACCAAGTGAGTGAGTGTCCACGCGACATCTTGGGCAATATTGAGCGTTGGAATTAGCCGGAGTGTTCAGTGCATTAATATTAGGGTTTTTAGATTGTTCATGTTGATTTTGTGTTGTGCTATTAGTATTAGTGTAGTTATTATTATGGTAGGATTTGTAATTTTTATATTTATCATTGTAGCTGAATTTATTAGGCATAAACTTGTTATTGTAATTAGTTTTACCAGACGAAGTGCTAGGAGATTGTCTGTGATAAGCGAATTCACGAGCTAGCATATCTGAATTTATTTTAGGAGGTTCGTGGAATTGTGCCATACGAGACTGAATATTTTCGTAGCTGCGACATAAGTCCTTAAGAGAATCGATACTAGTGATATTTGAAGAAGCTGCTAGTGTACTGGCATAAGTTGGACGTATATTGTGTAGAAGTATTTCTAGCTTATCCTCTTCAGATAACTGTTTACTGAGTCGAGAGAACATTCCATGCATTATTGAGATGTAAATTGATATATTCTCATGTTCGCCTTGAGTGCGCGTTCTAATCTCCGATAGTAGACGATAATCGTAGTCACTTTGGCTAAAATCTTGCTTAAGTAGCTTTACTAAATCATCCCATGTCTCCACTTTGTCTTTGATGCAGCGATACCAGTGAAGAGCATCGTCAGCAAAGATCTCGTACGCAAAATTAAGCAACTTATCTTTAGGCATACCTCTTGATATTATTAATTCCTCAGCTTTTTGGATGAAGGACCTGACACACGTTTGGCCAGAATATTTAAGTTTGCCAACGACATCAGAAATCTGTTTTTTCTCGCAAGTAACGGTAATAAGATCAGATAGTGGCTCGGGGTTTGTTGATGCTGACGGAGACTGAACTTGAAATGCTTTTAGTTGCACTAAATGTTGTTTAAATATTTGTGAGTAGTTCTTGTAGATAGAATCTACTCGTTCAGTTCTCGTCACCCTGATAAGCCTATAGTAGACATGATGCAGCATAGATTCTGTCCGAGAATAAACATTTCTATCATATTTTGTTTTTAGAACGTCTAAATTTTCTTTAGTTTTAGCTAAAGTATCCTTAATCTGTGATAAATCCTCCTCAGGTTCTAAATGAGATTCTAAAATATCTTCTGGTGGTAGTATTGGAGCTAATTTTACAATTTGTTTCCTTAATTCCTGAACAGATACATCTCCCGTAGAACCACCCCTAACACCAACCTCATATTCCAGCTCTGCTTTTTGTAATGATAGATACTTAATCGGATATGACATTCTGCTTGCTATAGGTGTGTGTTGCAATTTACAATTATATTAAAAATAATTAACAAAAGCAGAAAAGCAGAATCCAACAGCAGCGCAATAATCAACAGCATAAAATTTTAAGAATCACCAAAAATGTGAAGATTTAAAAAAAATAATAGTGTACAGTAACTTTTGTATAGATCTGGGTAGCCAGAGCAAAATAAAAAAAGTAACAGAAGACTTTTCACAATTTTTGGTGACTAATTGATTGTACTTAAGGCTAAAGCAACCAACACCAATGATAACTACAAAATACTACAAACAAGTGTAAGTGAACACGGCTTTGTGAAGACCTATCAAAAAGGCGCCAATGTAGCGCTAGCTTTAGGAGCGAGAGAGAATAAAAACAATTTTGACAATTTTACAAAATTTAATTATAAAAAAACAATGAGCTAACGCTAACCAGGTAGGTAGTTAGATAGACCTCAGGTTAGTGGGTTCTAGAATTCACTATACATAAGTAAGTAAGTCGTGTTCACTTAGCACTGTCTTATTGGACAGCCACTTCCCTGTAGTGTGCGCGCGGCCGATGACGTCACGGGTAGTTCCGGGATGATGTCGGGTCCGTAGTGTTGGTGGAAGTGGTCTAGGCACTTAATCCTCGCAGCCGGTAGTGTGAACCCTGGAAATCCCATTTTTAGGCATTTAGTGAAATGTCCGATTTCATGTTACTGACTGCAACATCCGTTAAAAAGCGAAGCTGGAAGCACTACTAGCAGGATGGGCTACCAAACGCATTAAATAGTGATCAATGATGTTGCAGCAGCATACAAAATCATTTTACTTATCCGTTATGTACCTAATTTATTTTTATTTTTAATTTTACCTACAATTTTTAATTATAATTTTACCAAAAATAGATAAGTTATTTGTACATTTTTTTACTAACAAAGTAGATGGAATTGACTGAATAAATTAATCAATTATTGTTATAATAAAAGATTATGATGAAATTCGTTAACGTTAACTACTCGTTATTTTTCGTTAACGGTTAAAAGGACATAATTTAAAGGTGTAACCTTTTAATTTAGGTATTGTTTATTAATATTTACATATTTTTAAGCAAGTAATTAAAGCAAAATCTAAATTACAATACAATAATTTTGACAAGAGGGTAGATAATTATTACACCAAAATGAACAAAGATACTTAGATTCTTTTAATACTCGGATATAATGATTGCCTAATATAAATGTGATGAAACAAGCTGGATACATGATAGGGAAAATAAAATTAGGCGAAAAAGCAACTATCTACTGATTCACGTTAGCATAGACTATTAGTAATAAATTTGCAACACTCACCCAGCGGGCAAACACAATTCACTTATAAATTATTCGGCACGTTACACGGGAACTGGATGCAGTATATTATTTAAATAGATAAATTAAATTTAGAATTTGATTAGCGACAGAATTAATTAGAAGATGTGTGCTTCGGTGTCGCTGCTCCGGTCAAGTAAGTGAATGCCGTTACCCTCCCCGTACGAGTCGTCTCGCGTAGATAGGTCATGACATCGCATAACTCCGGGGTAACACTCCTATTGCAATTTAATAGCAACATCTTGTTTTGTTACTGAGTTAGGATCACAGTAGTTAAGGACCTTTAGTTTTAGTTATAGTATTTAAGCTTATTATTGTTTAATTAGCGTTGTTAAGTTATTTTTAAGTTTGTAAATAATAAAATATATGATAGAAATATTCATTCAGGAGACGCTGTAACGATTACGTTACAATATCTCTATGCCAAAAATCACGTCGATCCGTCGCTCCGTTACGGCGTAAAAGACGGACAAACTTTCGCATTTATAATATTATAGAATAGCTTTTACCCGCGGCTTCGCACGCGTAAACTAATCGGTCTGGTAGTGGCAATTGAAATATCTCGTGGGAGTATAGGGATAAAAAAAATAGCGTATGTGTTATTCCAGACGTGCAGCTACCTACATACCAAATTTCATGACTTTTAGCCCAGCGGTTATTATTTCAAAATTTTATTCCTATCCCGTGGGAATATCGGGGTAAAAAATAGCCTATGTGTTATTCCAGACGTTCAGCTACCTACACACCAAATTTGATGGCTCTAAGCCCAGTGGTTGTTACTTCGAGATTTTATCCTTTGATATCCCGTGGGAATGTCGGGTCAAAAAGTCGCCTATGTATTATTTCAGACGTGCAGCTCCCTACATATCAAATTTCATGACTCTAAGCCCAGCGGTTATTATTTCGAAATTTTATCCTTATCCAGTGAGAATATCAGGATAAAAAGTAGCCTTCGTGTTATTCCAGAGGTCCAGCTACCTATATACTAAATTTTATGGCTCTAAGCCCAGCGGTTGTTATTTCGAGATCTTATCCCTAGTTATTCCGTGGGAATATTGGGTCAAAAAGTCACCTATGTGTTATTCCATACGTCCAACTACCTATATACCAAATTTCATGACTCTAAGCCCAGAGGTTCTTATTTCGAAATTTTATCCCTATCCCGTGGGAATATCAGGATAAAAAGTAGCCTTCGTGTTATTCCAGAGGTCCAGCTACCTATATACTAAATTTTATGGCTCTAAGCCCAGCGGTTGTTATTTCGAGATCTTATCCCTAGTTATCCCGTGGGAATATTGGGTCAAAAAGTCACCTATGTGTTATTCCATACGTCCAACTACCTATATACTAAATTTCATGACTCTAAGCCCAGAGGTTCTTATTTCGAAATTTTATCCCTATCCCGTGGGAATATCAGGATAAAAAGTAGCCTTCGTGTTATTCCAGAGGTCCAGCTACCTACATACTAAATTTTATGGCTCTAAGCCCAGCGGTTGTTATTTCGAGATCTTATCCCTAGTTATCCCGTGGGAATATCAGGATAAAAAGTAGCCTTCGTGTTATTCCAGAGGTCCAGATACCTACATACTAAATTTTATGGGTCTAAGCCCAGCGGTTGTTATTTCGAGATCTTATCCCTAGTTATCCCGTGGGAATATCGGGTCAAAAAGTCACCTATGTGTTATTCCATACGTCCAACTACCTACATACCAAATTTCATGACTCTAAGCCCAGAGGTTCTTATTTCGAGATTTTATCCCTATCCCGTGGGAACATCGGGATAAAAAGTAGCCTATGTCCTTTCCCAAGGTCTATTCTATCTCTGTACCAAATTTTATCCAAATCGGTTCAGCGGTTTTGGCGTGAAAGCGTAACAGACAGACAGACAGACAGACAGACAGACAGACAGACAGACAGACAGAGTTACTTTCGCATTTATAATATATAATATTATATTATAATATTATATATATTATATATATTATATATTATATAATTATATTATATATTAAGTAAGTATTATAATATTAGTAAGTATAAGTATAGTAAGTATGGATAGAATAGAATATTGAATGGATCTCAGTTTAGACACAGAATACGAGTCGCTTAGGCGTGAAAACATAACAGACAGATAGATACTTTCAACGTTTATAGATTTGGATGTGCAAAATGAAATGGAAAATAAATCACGTGAGACAGCTGCGGTACAGTTGGTTCTGCGTGAACTCTGTGCGCGCGCGGTGTGCGCGGGGGCAGCACGACAGGCTGATCGGCTCGCCCAGCGCTGGGTAGTCCTCTGGACCGTTCAGGCCGCAACATTCGTACTAGAAACAGAAAAATTCATTGACAGATAACCTGTATTTCAAATCTCTACATGTCAACAAGAAGTAACCTTTAGGAAACGTGACGTCAGTGTAGTGTGTTGGTGGCGATAGTCGGGTCTGTGTGATTGGTGTGTTTTTTTACAGTGTAAAGGTTTCGTTGTTGGAATGTGTTTGGAACTCAGAATTGAGCAGAAGAATTCTTGGGGGTTTAGGTTCCATACACAATGAAATGACCCGGGTCATCGTTGGCACATTTACTACTTCTTTGATCTGATGATGTGTAGGGTACTAAGCGAGCACCCATGAGGCTGACATGATCACCTAGAGTATTCAAAGCTTCAACAAAATGAGAAAAAATAACTATGAAGGTGCAGGCACTGCATGAACACACATTTGTCGCAACGTAGCTATCGCGAGGTTTAAGGTCTCTATTTACTACACCGTATCATACCATGACCGTAACAGGAACGGATCAGACACGGAATGCAACGCGACACGGACTAAAACAACATGTCAACGGGTCATACCCATAAGAAGTGTGTGAGTTTTGAACGATATGGCGGATGTCCCTTAGCCAATTCATTAAATGGTGCCGTTTCACGATATGCCTAGGAATTTCGTGATCTTTCGGATTTTACGATGGCCGCCGACACACACATTAGCCTGCAAAGACTCCCAATGTTGCTGATGCTGCAGGGCATCATCTCCAGTCACGTTCCGGTAGAAGTCCTCGCGTAGATAGTCCATGATCTTGTACTCCAGACCAAAGCGTTGCAGAGCCACGTAAATGGCCACCATCAGCTCCAGAACTACCAGGATCATGAGGAAACCGATGTACTGAAAATGAGGATAGTGTACTTATCAGTGATGAAACGTCCGTCCATAGAACTCTATTACCATCGGCTTTCCCAATATTTATAAAATAGAACCACAAGACATGCAGTATTTATGAAAAATGTTATGCCACGCCAATGGCCAATGGTAGCTGCTCGTATGTCATTTCTAGAAGACGTTATCTAGTTTCAACGAGACAGCCCCATCTCTGTAGTTTATTTACCTACATAAAATAAAAAGACCTTAACAAATCAACCCCCGACCACCTGGAGAGGAGTACACTTGTCGCGTGTGCGGCCGGGGGATCCTGTCCCGAATCGGCCTATTCGGTCACGAGTGCATGTGGCGTCGCGATGATACTTAGATCATCTGTGACAGATGTTAAGGCCTATTATTATTATTAACAAGTGAATGGTGAAACAACAAACGCAGGCCTTCAATAAATATTTTTTTGAAATAGGTTTTGTATCCTAACGATCTATGATTTCGCTAAGGTTGAAGAATTGCCTAACACACAATTTTTATTTCAACGTAGGGTAATTTGATATGGTGTTAGTTTTGAATTAAGTGAAGTAAAACTGAGACACAGACATAATTAATAAACAAGATACCTACACGAGTCACTCACAGATTAAAATCGAGATATGCCCGGCATGCTTCGAACCAAGCTGCGATTCCTTCTCAAGGTGAGATTGAACAGGCTTTCCATTCGAGCTCGCCTTCAGAGCGAACCACGAATTGGTTCGAAACATGTTAGCTATACCTTGACTATTAATACGTGAGTGACTCATATATATAGGTACTTTAATAATCTTGTGGTTAATCAATTCAGATTTGTAATGTTAATAGGATTCTGTCTCAAACAATAACTAACCAGGTAAAGGAACTTGACGCTGTTCCGCAGCACCCCGAAGCATCCAAAAACTGCCACCACGAACAGAAACACGCAGGTGCCGATGATGAGTAGGTCACCCACCAGCGTTCCAGCCGCCTCCACCTCGCCGTACTGATGGAGTATGCGGGTATCCACCACGGCAAAGCCGAAGATAAAGACTGCTGTCACCTAGGCCATCAATAATCACAACTATATGGGGTTCGCATTGATACAGAAGCTTGCAAGCCTTGCAAGAGTCAGTATGACTGTAAATTTGGACTCAATCTCTGAGCTGATTTTGCAGGTGGTAGGACCTTGTGCAAGGTCCGCCCGGATTGCTACCACCATCTTGCTCGCTAATCCTGCCGTGAAGCAGCAGTGCTTGCACTGTTGTTTCGGCGCGGAGAGTAAGACAGCCGGTGAAATTACTGGCACTTGAGGTATTCCAACTTAGGCCTCTAGGTTGGCAACGCATCTGCAATACCCCTGGTTTTGCAGATGTTTATGGGCGGTGGTGATCTCTTACCACCAGGAGACCCACTTGCTCGTTTGCCTTCCATTGGCACTGTATGTGTTGCGTCGTCTTCATCAAAATGTCGTAGTCTCAGATTTATGGTCGATTACGTCCGCTGGAAGAGCGGATAAACACTGAAGGTGTTCCAGCTGCAGTCACGCCACTACATGCATTTCAGCTCGTTCGTGGTGCGCTTGCCACGGTTGCTGATAGAGACCATCGAGAGGCCAGCGAGTGCTGCTTTCTGGCAGAAAGACGTTATGTTCTGGTGGTTCTAGGGCGCCATGCCGCTGATGAAAGTGACGCAACAACTTCACGCCTAAATAGTTTTAATTTTGTATTTTCGTCTGTTTTGTATATCTTACAGAAATAAATGGTTTATTATTACTGGGTTTGTAACCAGGGAGGAAGCGCCGTCTGGATTGCTGCAACTAGGCTACCGTTATTCCGATTAAAGGATGTACAGTCACCAATATCTGACACAACAAAGCGTGCATAAATATCTGATACGACTCTATTTCTAGGGCCGGTAGGACGTATATTTTTGCACGCTCAGCTGTGACAGATATATTAATGCAGGTGACTGTACATAACCTCAAGTCTCAACTGCTAAACCTATACATAAAATTACCTGGGTGTTCTTTCTACAACATTACTGAACACCAAGGTGTATCTTTGGAAATTCTCATTAAAAATTAGAAAATCCGGGAATTTTAAGTTAACCGCCAGATTGAATGGTTCAAATGATCGAAACCGTGGGTAAAGCGTAGCACTTGATCACATAGATCTAAAGCTAATGACAGCTAGTGGTTAACGATTCATAGGACAATGCGCATTAGTCTAATGTCTCAGGTGGGTAGTAAAATAAAAGTGGGTCGTTTCATTTTGAGTACCTACGCAGTGACGCAGCAGGAGATATACAAATACGATAGCCAAGTATTATTAAGCAAGTTTAGTTTATGCCAAGGAATGGTATTCAATCTCGCCGTATGAATTTCCAGATGTTTATGTAGATATAACCTAAGTAGACCTCTTCAAGGCTAGAGTGAATAGTTGTTGCTGAACCAAAAAGATATACACTTGGCCTCATCTGTAATTTTAATGAAGTAAGATGAGCTAAACGCGTCAGTATTAAGTAAAAAGTAACAAATTAAAAACATCAAAAAGCTATAGCCACAGGAACACATTTAAGAATTCAAAAATCATTGACTCTACTATGAGTGTCCAGCGCTTGGTTTTGAATCGATGGGACCATGTCAAGGGACACAAAAGGGTGCTAAAAGACTTGCTAGTCCGGGCCTCAAGGAATCTAGACCTGGCGCTCATCTCGATGGTAATGCTGCCTGCGTCTTGTGGACAATGTCTGTGACGTCGCTCGATGATATGATTGCCGTGTAGACAAACAAAGAGGAGTTGTTTGGTTTATTTTAACTTATAATTATGGGATGTGTTCCTTTAAATATAACAACTGTACATTCCAAAAACATGTACAGTAGTAAAAACTAGCACATTTTGAACACAAACTTAGTATAAAATCCACAAAGACAATCCGAAGTGGGAAATACTCACAATGCACAGTATATTCAACGTAAGCAGCAACCCCCTCGTGCATCCGTGACCAAAGTCAGACATTTGGTACATCATTTTGCGGGCGAACACTCCAAAGTTTTGTTTCATTTAATTTCCCTTACAGAGACCTGTATGAGCCAGCCACGACACGTGGCATTGATTGAGGGCAGCGGAAAGACAACTATAGGTATAAGCTGCAGGGAAACACCAGATGGCAAATTAGACATTGAATTTTTAAAGACGACAGCAATAATATCGATTTGCATCCGGCTATGTGCATTCAGGTCTAAGAAAATTAAGTTATTTAACAATAAAAATTGTTAAATGGGCATTTTCAGAAAAAAGTGTACCCTGTACTTTTTTAAACTTAACAAATTTTGGGTTCTTTCTACTCAGACTATCGATTCATCAGCACTATCGATTTGAGCAACAAAAAAAGTGTCCGACTTTTATTTGTCAGTTTTGTGACGCAGTTAACCATGCATGTGTGTGTTTTGTGAAATAAATCATTATTATTATTATTATTATTATTATGTTGTATGGACCGTCACAAAACTGACTAATAAATTTTGTATGGAAAATTAAAGAGGTAAATAAGGCAAAACGGGCACATTTTTTTCTAAAAACCCCCAAATAACTTAATTCTTTATTTATGATAGCAATGGAGACCCGTGTGATTTTTCCTGGCAGTTAAAAGCTAATCAATAGTTTGAAAAAATAGTCTAAAATATTGGTGAAAGATTTTTTTTCACCCGCCCCTTACGTTAAAACGTAATGTAGTAGGTACCACATTTCACAGTAACGACTATAGGTACAGTATGTTAAAAATCATTTATTTGTGACAAAGTAGCATACCATAAGGAAAATTTATTAAATTTAAAAAAAAGTTATACCTATGTCACGAAATGGTCCCAAACCAGCAAAAATTGCCGGTCTTGCGAACGGCGCTATTCTTTCTCTGTGATACATTCAAATAAAACTAATTTTACTAAAGTGAACCCCGACACGATATTCCGTTTAAAAAAGAGAAAAAAAAGTCAAAAAAAACACTAAACATTTATAACAAATGACATTCATTCTGATTGGCAACGAATTTATGATCGGGTGTTTGTAGCTTTGAGGACGAACCTCTAAAGGGTTTGAAACGCGTTAGAATTTTGCACCATACGGTATTGTGATAAGTTGGGCTTCTGTGACGAGCTCTACATAACATTATTATAGTAGCGAAGAATAAACGAGGTTCAAATATTTTAGTTTATTACATAATTGAAAGAAAAACATGCATTTCATTTAAAAACACACTTTATTTTTGAAAATGTATGTTTTGATTACAAAAAACGTGCAGGCTTGACTTTCGCTTATCTGCATAATGTTATACAAAAATAAATAGATATCTGAACTATGTCATATCGGTAAAAACCAACTTAAAGATTAAGTACTGATTTGTACAAAATGTGAATAAATAAAAAAGTAACTTATAGAAAAAAGCTTACAACGTAATTTGATGGAATGTCTCAATCGGATCATTATTAAGTAGTTAAAGTTAAATCTAATGACAACGATCTTTCAAAATACCTACTCGAAATCACTGGAATACTATAATATCTACTTCCGTAATTTGTATTTTTCTATAAACAAAGGAAAATCGATACTTCTTGTTAAAAATGATTTTTTAATACTTTTCTCTTACTTATAGATGTAAGGTCTTAGAATAACAAAAAATGTCCCTCGAATTTACATTCTAAGTAGAAATAAAATTAAGTCTAAATTAAAATGATACATTATTTTGAATTGATTCACTGTTGATCTGGAGTTGTGATATGTATGTATAATGAAATAAATTATTGCTCTTTTCAATCGGTCATCGAGTGTTAATGGAGTGGTGACAGTTTATTCTATTTTATATCTCTTCTGGTGTTGCAGGTGTCCATGGGCTACGGTAATCCCTCACCATCAGGCGAGCCGTCTGCTCGTTTGCCCCCTATACCATAAAAAATACCTAGTCATTATTATTTTATAGACTGGCTACCCGTAATACCCATACAAGAATAGTAATTTTTTATCGAAGGAATAAAATAAGCCAAATTATATCCGAGGTGGTTAGCCACCCGAGCTTTGGCGAGGGTATCTATTTATCCGAGGGTTTATATTGACTTTTAGTCTCGAGGTGAAAATATGTTTTGTTTGCTAACTGTTTTGAATAATGTAGATATATACTATGCTTAAGAACGCGTTCTTGTCAGTACGCTTATGCAGTTATTATGTATAGTCGAGGTCATAAATATTTATGCAGCCATGGACCTTATGGCTTAGTGGCATAAAAGTGTATAAATATTTTTGACGTCTTGGTAACATACAAATATTTATAACCTTAACTGTACTAAGTGCTAAAAATAATTAATTTCTGACACTACAAATAACCGTGCTTATAATAGTAATAGTATGCGAACCAGGATACGAGATGTCGGCAGGACTCTAACAGGATGAAGCGACGACCTGGTTGAGATCACAGGATCGCGGTGAATGCGGAAAGCACAAGACTGGTCTGAGTGGAGAGCCTTGGAGGAGGCCTATTTCCAGCAGTAGACATCTTTTGGCTGACTTGATGATGATGACTAAAAATAGAATGAACCATTCTCCCTTTCCCTTCCCTTTTCTGCTTAGTAAATGTGGTATAATACCTCAAAAAAGCCATCGAACCGAATTGCTCCGAACTACTCCGAGTAGCTCCGATTGACCAATTTGACATGAAATCAATGATGATACTGACAAATCAGTGAACAATATACAGAAATTTGAGCGTTGTACATAACAAATTAATAATGACTGAGAAGAGAACTAGTGATTCCTTAAATAAAATATGGTGACTTAAAAGTAGCGTCGTGTGGTTAGCGAAGTAGCCCGAACAGGAAAGAGAGGATGAGAATTGAAGGCGCGACGGAGGATATTGAAGCGCTGTTGCCCCATCCTTCCACTGGATCCCTGAAAAGGAAAAAAAAACGATATGAATAAAATATATGTAATAATTTGACAACTTCACACCTTGTATTATTGTTATTATGTGCTTAGACTTCTGGGCCATCCTATAAGTACCTATGCCTACGTCGCACCAATTTTCTCCATTTTCAACCCCCTCTCTGTCACACCTATTAATTGCAAACCTGTCCCTGTGTCACAAACTGTCTGCCCCCCCCCCCCCTCTAAATGTGTGACGAAATTTTTATGAATGACCCTTTTAGGCTACGACAACACAAATGTATTTACTAAACTCTTTATTGAACATAAAAATAAAACACAAAGAAATACAAATACACAGAATGGAGAGCAAAGGCGAGCTTATCCCTAAAAAGGGATCTCTTCCAGCTAACCTAGTAAAAAATCAAATGTGATGGGGGAAATCTATTGGGCAGGAAAACTTTTTTTTTTTTTTATTCTACTGGAAGGCAAACGAGCAAGTGGGTCTCCTGGTGGTAAGAGATCACCACCGCCCATAAACATCTGCAACACCAGGGGTATTGCAGATGCGTTGCCAACCTAGAAGCCTAAGATGGAATGCCTCAAGTGCCAGTAATTTCACCGGCTGTCTTACTCTCCACGCCGAAACACAACAGTGCAAGCACTGCTGCTTCACGGCAGGATTAGCGAGCAAGATGGTGGTAGCAATCCGGGCGGACCTTGCACAAGGTCCTACCACCTGCAAAAGCAACTTTGATAATATGTTCAAAAATATACGATGGACAAAAACTCTCCAGTGGTGGTGTAGAGGTATAGCAGGCGGCACGGAATGCTGAGGACCTGCATGGGGTCGATTCCCAGCGCTGGTCTCTTTTTCTGTTTTTTTTGTGCATTTGATATAAAACAAATTTCTCAGAAATTGTAGTTATACTAAATTGGTATAAAATCAACCTAACCTATTATAAACCAATCTGTAGATTGCATGATCATAAAAGTTTGTATAATTAATAGTTTCATCGAAAATAGTACAACATCATATAAGCATTATCTATTGCGTCCATTATTCTTATTAAATTTTACCTATTGTAACACGGTCATACTAAAAGGCCAGCCAGGCGAGATGTGGATTTTAACTAAAATGTGCAGTTAGAGTCCGCAAGTTTCCGCTCCACTTCAGTGGACACGTCCCAACCTTAATATAAGTCCTAGATCGTCATAAAGACTCCCGCAAAAACAGCGAGATTACAAATAAGAAAGTTAGTTGGTATATAGACAATACCAACTAACTTTCTTATTTGTAATCTCGCTGTTTGACTTTAATTTGTCTGTATCTACATTGTAATACTTTAGATAATGATGAAATACCTACTATTTATGTTGCTGTTCAAGCTGAATCAGCTGGCATGTGTCGGCCATTAGCTGACCTTTATATCTGGTAATAAAATTGAGTACTTATATCAAGCAAAATGATCTTCCGACACAAAATTGCAAAACAGCGCCTTGTGAACTCTATCATGCCCTAGACAAGGATGCTTTATATTTTAGAATAGAATAGAATAAAAAATATTTATTTTTGAACAACTACGAATACAACAATATAGCTAAACAAAACAATAAACATGTACATATATGTAGTTGATACAAAAAAAGGACGCCCCTCAGCATTATGTTATGGCAAGCGATGCCACGATGCTGATTTTCAGTGGATCCTACAGTAACTTAAAACTAAACCAAGTTAGACAAACATAAGATGATACGAGTAGGTACATGACATACAATTAAACCTAAAAAGAGAGATTTTCAATTGTATGTTCCGTTTATTTTGTACTATAATATATTTACATAGATACATACATAATTGGATTAACACTGGAATATTATAGGAGATTCGACCGTTCATAGCGTATATTTTAACACTTTACAAATCGAAAATACAAACTGAAATATAGATGCACAGAAAAACCAGAAAAATAAGACCAGCGTTGGGAATCGAACCCAGGTCCTCGGCATTTTGTGCCGCGTGCTATACCGCTACACCACCACTGGACAGGAGTACGACACGAATCTCTCCCATGCGCCACACAGCTTATTTGTTTTTTAAAGTCATTTAAGCAGGGACACTAACGACATCTACTTATATGCTGTAGCCCTCATCGAGAAACTTTCAGCACTGTATTTACACTGTATTTTTGATATGGAAGAAAATTTGGAGTTGAAATAAAAGATACAAAAAGACTCCAGAAGCCAATCTTAACTTGTCTACAAAATTGTGTGGAACCTTCGGTGGACGAATCTGCGAACGAACCTTTTAAATCAATTCCACTATGATTTCAACATGACATTAGTAGCACAATAGTTCCTCCCTAGTTCAATGATTCAGTTTGTTTGACACACTCTTTATAACTTGCCAGTAATTATTTGGCTTTTTTTTTAATAGCTTATAATGTGTCCCACTGCAGGGCAAAAGCAGAGCATGTTAAGAAATAAAATAGCGATTCATTGAACAGGTAAATTGAAATACATCGTGAAACAGCTAGTTTTATAACAGAAAAAGGTACGTAGCCTTCTTTGGGGGAATATCCAAGTACCCGATCTAGAGATACAAAAACAATTGACTTTGGACTGTAACATGCATCATGACATGACATAACTTACTTGTTTAAATAAGGTTTTCCTTATTGTTTAAGACCATGTCTGTTAAAAGCAGGTACTGCCTACTCATAGGAAGCTCTGACTAACGTATCTCAGTCTCTTCAATGATACTTAATTCTGTTTAGTTTTACTGTAATCTTTCAAAGTCACTGCGCAACACTAGGAACGAAAAGGAAGAACTACCATTTTACTCGTTTCTAATTTCGTAAAATTGGGTAATTTCTGTTTACTGTATCGCTTACTATTTCTGGTGTACAATAAAGAGTCTTTGTATTGTATAGTATTGTACTTTTATGTATTTATGTTTTTCTTTTCATTTATCTTTTAATTGCTGCCACTATAGATCATAATTTTTAATTTAATTTTTTTTTTGCATAGCGGCATTAAAAAATATATTATGTGTAAATTTGAGCAGTCTGTATATTACTGTTGTGTTACAGCTCTGTGATAGACAGACCGATGGACGGATAGGATGGCAATGGCAACATCAATAGGGTTCCGTATACCTTTGGGTATGGAACCCTAAAAAGGAGAACTATAATTTTACTCGGTTGTTGTTTTTAAGTTCTACTACTACTTCTAATTTTTAGTCTTTGAGTATTAAAAAACTACTATTATCTAGCCAAATAGCAGTAATATCCGATTTGCTTGCAACTTGAGCTTTAAAGCAGTATTATTCACTCACAGGGTCTCATAAGCGTAGGTACTTAATGTTTGAATTGTGTTTTTTGTTCACCTTGAAACTTGACTTGAATGATAGCTTCGACGGCCGTTCTAGATTATGTGTATTATGTGTGCGTGTGTTCAAGATCATGAATATGTGGGAACTCCTCTATTAAAGCTTTCTGTCTCATCGGTAGAAACCAACTGGATTATCTTTAAACCTGAAGTCTTTTCATGATCCCTATATAAAAGAAACACAACATTCAATACGTCACTTTATTAACTTATGGAATACAAAACAACTTCTACCAAACCTACTGGTATCTGCATTGAGAAAGACCACTAAAACCAGTTCGTACAAATAAATATTGCGCGAGCCAGTAAACCAGTCTTACTAGTCTATTTGAACCACTACATCAAGTTATTGCAACGGCTTTAGTAATAGGTAAGATTCATTGTCAATAGGGAGCATAATAAATATTTATTAATTTCCAAACAACAAACAATCTGTCTTTTTAACCTTAAAGCTTATGATAATAATTAAAGCAATAAGAGAGCTGAAACTAAATAACGAATCGTTAAACATCACACTGGCCAGTTTGAAAAATTTTGATTTGATTAAAATTTTGACAGACAGTGAAATAAATTCAAATATGGAAAATTACAACTGGTCAATATGAATGGTGCTGGATTAAAAATAAAGAAAAGAACGAAAGCCTACAGGATGCCGATGACGCCGCAAGCGACGCGTCCGCCCGCGTTCCCTGTCTTCCTGGAGTCAGGGTGATCTGAGCGTCCAAAGTCGTCAGCTCTCTCGTGGAGGACCAAGCCACGGCCGAGGATGCTGTGGGGGCCGACGAGAGAGATCATGTTGTCGATGTAGTCGATGCGGCCGATGCGAGTCTCGTCGAACTCTACGTTACCGAGGTCGCCGACATGGCGGTCCTCGTCGTTGGGGTGGCCGTGCTGTTTCTGTAATGGAATGTTGTGCGTCTTAAACCTTGGGTGATCATTGAGCAACAAATAATGTTGATACTGGTAAAAACTGAGTTTAAGCGTTAAAAATATAGAAGATACTAGCTTTTTCCCGCGGCTCTGCCCGCGTGGTATTCGGTTATCGCGCGCTGTTCCCTCAGGGACCGTGCATTTTTCCGGAATAAAAAGTAGCTTTTGTCACTCTAGGGCCAATAAACTATCTCAATGCCAAAAATCACGTTGATCCGTGGCTCCGTTATGGCGTGAAAGGCGGGCAAACATACAAACACACAAACATACTTTCGCATTTATAATATTAGTATGGATTAAAAGAAAATAATTTATCTAATTTTGGGGGTATTTTTAACATTTTATAATCACAGCCGAAGCGTGTGATTTTGGAGCGTCATCAAACAAACAACTTGATCAAGACGACGGAACACTATTCGCTACAAAGTTTCTTAAACTTTTCCATGGCTTATGGCAATAAACACCAATGAACATATTTTATATGAAGGCATGTCTACCTTCTTTAGCTACTTACATGTTCAGGGTTGAAATGGCTTCCAGTGCTCAGGCATCCTCCCGTGATGTCCCCTTTTTCGTGGACGTGGAAACCATACTGTCCGTGGCTCAGCCCGAGGATGGTACCCTCAACTCGGACCTTGCCGTCATGCATTTGAGTGAAGGTCACGTTGCCCTGTATTTCGGGACCCCTAGGGTCTGCCACGAAGGCAATGGCACGAAGCTCGGGAACCTGTGATTTGACATAACAACGCAACAGTTTAGGGGTGGTATCTTGTGGATCAACCTTTTTCCTGAATAGAGCTATTACGCTAGTGTTTAGTGATTTATTTCTGATTTTATCAAAAACAAAAAAAAATCTTAAATTTTTTTTCTTTCTTTTTTATTCGACTGGAAGGCAAACGAGCAAGTGGGTCTCCCAAAATGGTCAATATAAAAGACGTAATAAATTTGCAATTTGATGATTATTATTATTAAGCAAGTGACTTTCAAATTGTAGGTGTTTTATACGGTGTTCTACATAGAGATAATATCGACAAAAATAACGATAAAACGATATCTGGAATTCCCAATCAATTTCAATTGGCAGATGGCAAAAATAAGACAGAATAACTAAACAAAAGAAAGTGACATATAATGGCCTACTTCCTTTATCGATTGCATAGTAAATTGCTATTGATTTTACTTTAATTAGTACTCACATGCCCATGGTGTGCCGCCACCATGACGATTGTAGCCGCGAATAAAACGTAGTGCTTCATCATTTCTGATTATCTGCAAAAAAGAGTTTCTGTCAAAAATAGCACGTAGCTGGAAACTCCCTTTCTGGACTAAGTATAGCGACATCTCTCAGTAATACTAATTAATCCACTTTATCATACTAAAAAAGTCGTATAGGCTCCTTCATCAACTGTTTTCTAATGAGGCATTTCAAGCAAACTTCTCGTTTTAGTTTGTAAATATAACTATGATTCTGAAATCTTCATCCAGCACGTTAAAACGCAATAACTGTGGGAAACTGTTTTTGTACCTAATAATGGTCCAGGCACAGGTGTTAAGGTTCTCAAAAGTTAACAGGTGAATGTAGAACTTGCTTAAATGCACATAATAACAAGTTAATATCAGACAATTATGAAAAGTTCAGATGGCTAAAGCCTTGGCTCTCAAACAACAACAATAACAAGTGTATTGTGAGACAATCTTATCCGGTGGTTTGCTTATAGTTGAATGAGTCAGTCGTCGTCGTCATATATCAGCATTATTGACCCAGTGCGTTTCATTTTGTTCTGTACCGAATTTTAGCTTTTTCTTCAACATTATATGACTAGTCTTTCCTTATGGCATTGCTCGCGTGAACTTTTAGTTCACAGGAGACTGAAGGAAGAGCTGTCCGTACTTCCTTGGACAAAGAATTATCTGAGCTATGTTTTAATTAAGTTCATTTTTATTTATAGTACCCAATAATTAAATCATCGTCTTCATTTACGGTGCATATAGATCAGCGTGCAAAATTTCACGTTTCTAGACTCGGTTATTAGGATTTCGGAATTTAGCATGCGTACAGTTAAGGGCAAAAATATGTATGCACTTTAGTACCTTGTCTATTTTCGTCAAATTTGAACTGCCATACATGAGCTGTCACAGTGGTTAAAGTGACAAGGTACTAAAGTGTATACAAATTTTTGCCCTTGACTGTACATCAGGGAATATCGAAACAAAAAGTCCAAACTCCTTTCAAAAATCAAAATAAAATGATTTACCCAAAAATTGCAAAATTAAACTTAGCTACAGACTTCGTACACTGCCCGAGTGGACTGTTTATATGTATGTAGAAACATTTGGCTGGCACAAAATTATCCCAAAAAGATATTTATATTTTGAAACACTATTAAGACATCAAGAGCATAAATATTGACGTATATGAAGACGGAAGCAACAAACTAAGTACAACCAAGACAAAGAACTAACTAATGAATCTCGCTCTTTTTGCATGAGAAACGGAAGTACCTATTTCACAACATGAAAATTTGTATACAAAATAGTTTTTGTTGATATTGATTGTCCTGACATGCGAACTGAGTCCATTACTTTAGACGCTCGTGACGATGATATCGACGTGAAGGTTAAGTAAGCAATCAATTGAAAACATCCAGGAAAAATCCCACGGGATCCGGATAAATCTCATAATTATGATTTAATTATACTTGCACTTCTTATGATAAAAACTGAACACAAAACACTAGACGATTTAAAGTTTTAAGCGACTTATATTGCGATTGTTATTTTATGGCTATATTTTTTGTCTCAGCCGTGCATGGAATCTTACTGACCTTTCAAAATGTCGCTGCATTGTAATAAAAATAACATTTTAAATCAAACTAATGATTTTCAAATCTACCTTTATTTCTATTTAATAGAGGAAGAAAATTACTGTATAAATAAATATGGATATTCTTTAAAAAATTATATTAATAAATTGAGCAATATCTGTTAGTTCTGTTAGAATAAAATACAAAGTTACGGAGCAAGGTCGAATGGAAAATAAAATTTGACTTGAATGCAAACTGTGATAAGTGATGAATGTAAAACAATAAACAAAAACAAGAAAATAAACACGTCTTACCTCTCGGACTTCTCGGCGAGAATGATATGAATTGATCTCATAATACACCAGTCCTTACGTAGATTCTAAACGACCAAATTAGATGGACCCCCGTTGACTCAACTCATTAAAGATATTGATATGAATATAGAGAGACGCGAAGACAATTTTAAACTGGTCGTCGGGACCGGTTAGTCGACCATCAAAGTAAATGGATGACTAGGCTTGTGCTGTGGTTTTCCTCGAGGGTTTTAAGGTCGATTATGCACTCATTGAGTAGGTATGTAATAACAAACAGTCTCTACTTACTGTTTATTGAAGAGTCAATGCTGAAGATTTAAAACGTCTCGTGCAAACTTTTATTTAACTTGCTTTGCTTGTGTATGTAAATAAATAAAAATTGTTCGTTGAAACGTTAAGTATGTCAATAGAACTTGACACAGTCGGTGGTCGAATGGACATGAAGGTAACATTTATTTCTAAAAAAATATAAAACTGTGGTGATGTTTACATAACCTTACTGTAGATACTTATTATAAGTTATAAAAAATCACAAACAGACTGCAGTTTATACAAAGTATACTTAGATGATTCATTAAGTTAATAACAAGTGATTAAATACTCACTATTGCCAAACAAGTAGTAATTATGTATCGATTAAATAGAATAGGTATACTTAAGAAAATTTTATACAACAGGTCGACATATTACACGAAACATTTCTTTTACTGTGAAAATGAACTACCTAAGTATGTCTGTTCGTTAACTTCGTAGCAAAATATCTGAATCACTCCTAACTTAATTTAGCGCGAAGATAGTTTCAACACTAAGTATAAAAATATGCTACTTCTTATATCCGGGATAGTTTCCATGTTTTTTTAGGGTTTCGTATCTCTAAATGAGAAACGGAACTCTACATACACTTAGTATTATTTTGTTGTCCGTCAGTGGGTCTGTCAAGACCCTTTTTCATAGTAAACTATTACATTATATTCACCAAAAAATTTCTGCAAACTGCAAAACAGTTTGTAGGCGAATACTACAGTTCTTATTTTTAATAATGATTATCGAAGAGGTGAAGGTCAGAGCTATTTCGGACCCCTGCTTGTGCGCAAACCGGCTTTGGTAAGTACATTTATATAAAAAGTCTGGCCATGATTATGTCACGAGCAACAGGCGATACGGAAAGCGATAATCTATGTAGTAGATTGCGTGTATTGCCAGTTCAGCTCTATGCGGTGATCGTCTTGACTCCGCAATGAACAAAAGACAATTTGGTGGTGCCTGGTAGGGTAAGTCGTGATCAGGTCGTAAACCTCACATTGTTACAACGCAGTCACATACTGTGTAACATTGAGGGGCTTCTCTTGAAGTCAGGGGTTATCAGTTTTAAATAACCCTCCTTCGGGCAGTTGGGTAAAAATGATTTATTGTACAATCAACTTGAGGCAAAATACCAATGAGTAATATCAATGAGTATGGAAAGTTTGTACAGAGAAGTCACGGGAATGGTCAAATATTATCTGCGTATGAGTACAATATCGCCGAAGCCGGAGTTACACAAACTCAGGTCCCCAAGACACAGGTCTAGACCTAGTTTGGGGAAACTATGTATAGACGGGTCTTGGGGGCCTGAGTTTGTGTAACTCCGGCTTCGGCGATATTTGTATACATACACAGAGATAAAGATCAAACAATAGCAATCATAACAGAATTTATACTAGTTAAGTACACTTAAATAAAAATATTGGCTTCAAACTAACCTTTTTAAATGTGCACAGGAAAATCAGGTGCCTAAATCTGTGCAGACCCATTGTTATTATTACAATGCTAAAGATTCTTCATTATTATGCAAATTATAGTCTGTATTGAATGCACTGGAAATGCATTGTGCGAAAGCTATTTTGAAATTTAATTTAAATCAGTTTGAATATGAATAAACCGTGGCTGTCTAGTAGTTTGTCTTGTCGCCGCTTAAACGGAGCTATTTATATTAGTACATACTTAAATAATATTAATAAATAAATAAATATCATGGGACACTTGACACCAATTGACCTAGACCCAAACTAAGCAAAGCTTGTACTATGGACGCTAGGTAACGGATAAAAATACTTATATAGATAAATACATACATACATCGAAAATTCTAAATATTCATTTTGACAGTATCTCATGGACCCAAGCGGTTCTCCCGATAAGATTTGGGGGGCTGGGTGTTCGCTCCTCGTCTAGTGTGGCACTACCAGCTTTCCTGTCCTCTGTTTATGGTTCGCTACCTCTCGTCAGTTCCATTTTAAACGTTTCACAGTTACTCGACGATGAGTTAGCGTGCCTGAAGGAGGCCAGAGAAGCTTGGTGTGTTTCATGTCCTGGAGCGAACATCCCAGTTCTTCGTCATATTCAGAAGGATTGGGACTCCCCTCGGCTAAAAGCAATCCATGCTTCTCTGTTAGAAAATAGCCCGGACGACCCTGAACGTGCCCGTCTCCTAGCAGTATCAGCCCCGGAGTCAGGCCATTGGCTCAATGCCCTCCCTTCCCGTCAGTTAGTTACGGTTCTGGATCCAAGCACCTTGAGGATAGCAATATCCTTAAGGCTTGGGTGCAGAATATGTATCTCCCACACTTGTACCTGTGGTAAAGACGTAGATCAGCTGGGACGTCATGGCCTTTCATGTTCCAAAAGCGCTGGTCGCTTATTCCGCCATAGCACCATCAACGACCTGGTCCGTCGCTCGCTTGCCACCGTCTCTGTGCCCGCAATCCTTGAACCCGTGGGCATGGCCAGAGACGATGGCAAGCGCCCCGACGGGGCTACTCTGGTGCCTTGGAAACTGGGTAGGGCTCTGGTGTGGGACGCAACGTGTGTTGACACTTTCGCGCAGTCCCACATTCAGGCAACCCGCTCACAAGCCGGGGCTGCAGCTGACCAGGCCCAAGTTCTCAAGCGCCGCAAATACTCTTCTCTTTTAAAGGATTATGAGTTTGCGGCGCTCGCTGTGGAGACACTGGGCCCCTGGTCGGCTGACATGAAGGCTTTCATTGGGGCCTTGTCGTCCCGGCTGATAGAGACCTCAGGAGACCCCAGAGCTGGCGCTTACCTCTCCCAGCGAATTTCTCTGACTGTACAGAGAGGTAATGCCGCCAGTGTGTTGGGGTCTATGCCGCAGGAGGGCCTCTTAGATGGTGTTTTCTTTTTATAGTTGGGTATATTTATATAGTCTTATTTGTTTTGTTTCCTATCATATTGTTGTATCTTGTGTTATTATCCCAATAAAATACATACTTAAATACAAATTAAACATCCAAGACCCGAGAACAAACATTCGTATTATTCATACAAATATCTGCCCCGGCCGGGATTCGAACCCGGGATAAGCTAAAAATAAAAGCTTCGTAGTCAGGTTCTCTAACCAAACCACTCGGCCATCCGGTCGTCAAACTTAACATACATTTTGTGATAAATAGGTAAATACCTTGTATGTTTCCGGTCATTAAACATTTAAATTCATATAAACCTTGCGTTTCTTCAAAACACTACTGGCATGATATTGATGACGAGTTCATCGAGCTTATAAGATCCAGTCATTAAAGGTCGAAATCATTCCTTGATAACCTGAATTGTACGCGCTTCGAGGCGAATTCAACGGCTACAATCATCAATCTAGTCTTGACTGTCATTGGCCTTACATAGGTTGTTGAACTTGACACAGATCCTAAGTGCGAAGTACAGTCAGCGGAATACAGTTATTGATTTATTTTGTACATCCGCGGCATGTACAGTTGAACCATTTGATTCGTGACCCACCCGTGGTCCGCCCGGATTGCTACCACCATTTTGCTTGAAGCAGCAGTGCTTGCACTGTTGTGTTTCGGCGTGGAGAGCAAGACAGCCGGTGAAATTACTGGCACTTGAGGTATTCCATCTTAGGCCTCTAGGTTGGCAACGCATCTGCAATACCCCTGGTGTTGCAGATGTTTATGGACGGTGGTGATCTCTTACCACCAGGAAACCCACTTGCTCGTTTTCATTCCAGTCGAATAAAAAAAAAACCGTAGTATTCTCTCAGTAAGTGTCTTAATGAATTACCTTGTCAAGCAATGTGATGTCGCTATAACTTTCTAGACGAAAAGGTTCCCTAGTGGGTCGCGATTCTGTTGGTTCGAGTGTGCAAGGACTTAATTAAATAACAGAAGACCAGAAAATACTTTGTTGTTCAGAATCCAGAAAAGGATTTATTACACGAGACTTTAAACCAGCTTGTGATTTTTGAAGCTACCTCCTTAATTGTGCCGTCTACAAGTTTATTATAGCACAACGGAAAGACAATGACCCAAGACTTTTAATCAAGCTAAATTCAGCATCGGTATTGTCTTAAATTTTCATAAAAAAACAACCCTGAGCGTTAGCGCTTTTGATAAGACATGTAAAGACACTAATGACAAAAAACAAACGCTGCAGAAACGCTGAATATTCGCCCTACATGAATTCCTATGTTATATATGCCGGCGGCCGATCGTAAAATCCGCCAGAATCACGAAATTCCTAGGCATATCGTGAAATGGCGCTATTTCATGAATTATTAATAATAATAATAATAAATATCATGGGACACTTGACACCAATTGACCTAGTCCCAAACTAAGCAAATTGTGTCCTATGGGTACCAGGCAACGGATAAACATACTTATATAGATAAATAAATACTTAAATACATATTAAACATCCAAGACCCGAGAACAAACATTCGTATTATTCATACAAATATCTGCCCCGGCCAGGATTCGAACCCGGGACCTCAAGATTCGTAGTCAGGTTCTCTAACCACTCAGCCATCCGGTCGTCTAAATTGGCTAAGGGACATCCGCCACAACGTTCAAAACTCACAGTTTAACGATTTGTCTGACGTTTAAGCAGATTATGAAATTTAAATTTTATTTAATGGCGTATGTTGCATTCGTAACTTTTAAACGGGGCACAGTGAAAATGGGATTTAAAAAAACAAACACTACTTACTTAGGTACTTAATTGAGTCCCACTCTCGATTCTAGACCTCGTATTTTGAACTTGACTGTAGCTAGTTGTCTACATGGTGAATGTACTTGTACCTTGTAGCTCGTCGATAGATATGCTAATAAGAGTTTAAAAGGAGGTTCAATTAACCATATTAGCATAATTATTTTAAGAAGTTCTTGGTAGCTATATTTAGTTTATAAAGGGTCGTGCTAAATGCTCATACCACATAATATACCTAGTCGGTATGAATTCTTCATCTCAACAGAAACATGCTGTAAAATACGCGCCTAAAATTGTAGGTAAACGCAACTCAAATGTAGCATGTAGAGTCATCATCATCATCAGCCGGAAGACGTCCACTGCTGGACAAAGGGCTCCCCCCTAGAACGCCACAATGAACGACAACTCGCCACTTGCATCCACCGGTTTCCCGCAACTCACATGATGTCGTCAGTCTACCTGGTGGGATGCCTGCCAACGCTTCGTCTTCCGGTTCGTGGTCGCCACTCGAGAACTTTTCTCCCCCAACGGTTATCTGTATGCATGTAGAGTATTTTTCAAGAACTAGAGTAACTTTTATCAACTCTTCTATTTATTAAAGCTTAAAAATTAAAAGTCAAACAGAACAACTAAGTAACGCGTCGAATACAGACAGAGCCTAAATACTCGTACTTAGTTACCTTCATTCAACCTTCATTGTTACTCTTTGCTCTGCGATGTACCACAATATATATAATGGTACTGACGTGATGTACGCTCAATGCAAGTACCGCTCCATGCCCCATTTACTTGGTACGTCGGTAACAATTGTCTTCAACAGATGGCGCTCAAGTTCAGTGACTGCGCAGTGGCCCGCAGATCCTACGCCGGTGCCCCTTGTTATGCTAATGGCTGCTTAACGGTCGAATTTGAACGTCGCGAATTCATATTAAATTACTAGCTTTTGCCCGCGGCTCCGCCCGCGTGGTATTCGGTTATCGCGCACTATTCCTTCGGGAACTGTGCATTTTATCGGGATAAAAAGTAGCCTATGTCACTCTCGAACCCATAAACTATCTCTATGCCAAAAATCACGTTGATCCGTTGCTCCGTTATGGCGTGAAACACACAAGACCGACAAACACACAAACACACTGCCGTATTTATAATATTAAGTATGGATATTAATTAACATTGTCGAACAAATAAATAAAACCTACACCGACGTAGTGCCGTAACAATGGATTAATGAATGGATTGGCCTAGCGAATTGATTTTTTTTCACGTGACATCAGTGATAATTATGATAAGTAGATAATTGTTATGAACTTTAGAGCTAGCTATTGCATCGGAGACATTCCTAATTCATAGATTTATCAAAATGGTCGCTGTGCGCTACTGAAAACGTATAAAAATAATATAAGAACAACAATGTAATATCATGTGCACCTACTTAATTCCTTCCAGAAAAAATATCACCATTTTTGCGCTTCTAAAATTTTCACCATCTTCTAATATTTTTTTCTATTAACAAACATAATAACTTTATTTCGACATCAAACTTAAAATAATACAAGAACAAATAATACATTTACAAATAATTTTAACAATAAAAAATGAATAATAAAAAAATGATATACCAAAAAATAGAACCGACTACAAAAAACCATGAAAATAACTTTCTACCAGTCTGAAGTCGGTGCCTCAGCATGAGCCAGCAGGAGTGGACCTATAATCATCTACCTCACCTAAAACTGTACGAGTACCTAAATGGCTTCAATCACTCCTGCTGGCTCGTGCTGAGGCACCAACTTCAGACTGGTAGAAAGTTATTTTCATGGTTTTTTGTAGTTGGTTCTATTTTTTGGTATATAATTTTTTTTTCACGCTTTTTAGTATAAAACATCTAAGATACAATAGTTTAATGTCAACTGCTCGTCACCTTTTACGAAAAATTGCTTTTTCCGATGCAGAGACGTTCATTATTGAGGAGTTCTGGTGCTTCACCACCTATTCCATTTCACTATATGCGTTCCGAGGAGCATAAATTGCCTAGCAACTGTGTTAAAGCAATTGAAATTCAACCCATGAAATACTTGTTATGGAGTAGTAACTCCGATGGTCAACTGTGGTCTTCATCATCAGTTCCACTTCACCAAATGATGATTTTCAAGAGCAAATGCACGAGTTACTACTAAATATAACAAAATTACCATAGGTGTCCCTACAACATTTGAAGAGTTCCTTCGATTTCCTTGGGATCCAATGATCAGATCTTGATTTGGTGCTTATGGGACCTAATTGAACCCATTCCTAGACGAACGCAAAAAAAATTTTTCAAATCGGTTCATAAATGTCGAAGTTCTGAGGTAACAAATATTAAAAAAAAAACAACCGAATTGATAACCTCCTTTTTTGAAGTCGGTTAAAAAACTAATATAACTCTATAAAAGGCCCCGACCAGTCTCTTTTTTTTCTATTAATTAGTATAATTTAAAAAATAGAACCCCTTCCAAAAATAGTCTCTATTATCTATTGCATATTATAATGATTCACAGGATATGATCTGATATAGGTCGTAATTTTGTAATATTTAAGTGGCCTCACCTGAACAAATTGGTGTAATTGATGGGTTCTGCAACAGTTGTTACCAAGTTAAGATGACATCACACAACAATCTCGACAGTGTGCGATACTTTGTGAACTTTGCGTGTGATTTATGCTGTGATTTTGAATTCAACGGAATTGGGCGTTTTAAAAAAAAGTAAGTATACTTAGTTTAGGAGTAAATAGCAGCCTAAGGCATAAAATAAACCTATACCTACTATTACTTAATTTTTTCGTAATGAAAAGAAAAAAAATATATATATTTTGGCTCCATGAGTACCACCTAAGACTAAGATTAAAACTAGCACTATAACTATATTAAATATATAGTGACACGACAGGACACCAAAAAGGGTCTCCACTCAGCATGTGTTGCCGCACATTATGTGCAGCAACGCTGGTTTTCTGTGGAGCCCAGATGGCTACGGATAGATAATGGCTACGGAACCTTATTTCGGGCGTACCCGACACGCTCTCGGCCGGTTTTATTCTACTGTACTTTTCCTTCATCATCTTAAGTGCAAGAATAACAAACCAAACACACACATACCCACAAATTTCCTAGAATTAGTACAATTAACAGTGTGCTAGTGTAAACACTATCACACTTTGAACTCAACACTTAAAGGCCTTGATGGTACTCGCACAGTGTCACTCCACAGCAATTAAGCTGTCATTTAGTTGTGTTTGAAGCGCCTATAAAACTCACAGGGCAAAGGACTATGTGCGTAATAAAGTCAATCAAAATCTATTGGCATTAAATATGATTTGACACCAATTGCCTAAGAGGTGTCACTTATAGGGCAATTGGTGACCAATTAGTAAGATTAGTATGTATATATAATATATAACCTCAAGCAGTATAGAAGGTACGAAGCTACGATCGAAAGCTTATATACATACATACGTATATATAATATACTGTGGTAAGAGCCCGTGTCGGCTAGACCTTCGTTATGATAGAAAAGCTCAAAGTTTCTCTGTTTATATCCCCAAGAACTATCCTTGACTATGAAATTTGGGTCATAATAGTGGCTTTGGAAGATGACATTGCCATCTATCCATCTCGACCCATATACGTCACACTACAGAGCACAGGTCCCCTCTCAGAATGGGAGAGAGCTTAGGCAGTAGTTGCCACGAGAGCCTAGTGCAGATTTAGAACTTCACACACACCACTCAATTTCCTTGTCGGTGTGTAGGTTGTTTTCTTTCACCGCTACTGGTAAATTTAAAAATAATTTCGCACATAAATTCCGAAATCTCGTAGGTGTGAGCCTGGGCTCGAACTCAGGACCCTCAGATTGAGACGCCAATGTAGGTCAAACCAGCCACAATGCGTTTCGGGTAACATTTGTTAAATTTTAAAGCTCAGACTTTATATTATTTTTTCCGAATAAAATAAAAAATCATAACCCCCGCTAGACACTCTTAAACAATATATAGGCCCCTTATTATAGCACAGATATTTAGAGCCACTTTGGATCAAAGATAAAAGGTACCTTTTGTTCCTTATCCCGTGCAATAAAAAAAAATCCTGCTGTATATGATCTTCAAGAAATATTTTTGCCAAATTTCAAGTCTCTGACTCTAGTTTTCAGTTTCAGCAGTCAAACACATGTTATGAGAATGGCTCAAGTCTTTCAAAGCTGTAGGTAAACTTGAATATACCCTACTGTTTGGTTTTAGATGATCACTGAGTTTGGACAAACAAACATAAAATGCCAGCGCCATGAATGGCCAGCGCTACCTGCTGAACCAGGTACGACCCGGAGCGGGGGTCGCAACCCCTGTCCCGTACCCTACGGCCCAGCTCCCAAATCAGAGATTTCACTTCAGCTCCCCAAGGACCAGCCGTCTCGACCGCAAAACTCACGAAGTCATATGTCGGCTCCAAAGCTGAGTACTGAATGAATTATAATTATAAATTAGTTCTCTGAATAAGTTTAATGTTAAGAAAATCACACTTCTAACACGAGCATTTTTGCTGAATGTACTTTTTGTTGATTGTACTCGCATTGTCATCCAAACTACATTTCCGTACCAAATTTCAATGCTATTAACCGTTGAGGAATTCTATCCTGCTGAGACAATCCTGGCTGGACCACCAGGATATCACTACTAGACTATTATACCTATTGTTACTAAATTTTACAAAAGTATGAAATAATTCAAGCCAATCAGCTTACTGGAAGTAGGTCAAATTCAACTCGATTTGACCCGCACATACTTACCTCCATCCATCCATCCCAGCCTATATATGCGTCCCACTGCTGGGCAAAGGCCTCCTCTCAGAACAAGACGGCTTGGGCCATAGTTCCCACGCGGGCCCAGAGCCCAGAGCGGATTGGGAACTTCACACGCACCATTGAATTGAATCGCAATTGCAGTGCAGATTTTCTCACGATGTTTTCCTTCACCGCACATGAATTTCGAAAAACTCAGAAGTGCGAGCCGGGGTTTGAACCCACGAACCTTTGTTTGTGAGGCGACAGGTCAAACCACTAGGCCACCATGGCTTTTTTGCAAGCTAATAGCTTGTGAAAAAGGATTCACTTTAAAATTGCACACCATTTAATATAAACGAAAGCATGATGAAAAATTTACGGCCAACTAGATTTTCCCAACGTTTTATACCTCCTTAATAAAATTAAGTATACCTATAACGCTTACCTTAAGAAAGAACTTGTAAACAAAACTTAAGGCCACAGCAAATATTTGCAGTACTAAGCACGAGGACGAACGTTTGACAAAGGTTAACTGGAAGTTCGCCTTTAAACATCTCTTTTTCTTGTAAATTGTAAATTTCATATTTTAATATGTACAATAAAGAGTCACAATACAATACAATACGTTTACTGGCGTAGGCATATAATTTATATATGTAAATACTTTAATGTACATAAAACACAAAGTAATACAAAAAGAAAACAACAAAACCAAAGAGTACAACGGCGAACTTATCCCTAAAAGGGATCTTTTCAAGCTAACCTAAACTAGAAAGGAAAACTCAAAGATAGGCGAACAGTAATTTATGCACAGTGAGAAGAAAGAAATATATAACATAAATAACTATACTAAATAGACAACAATCATCATCATCATCATCATCATCATGTCAGCCGAAAGACGTCCACTGCTGGACATAGGCCTCCCCCAAGGCTCTCCACTCAGACTGGTCTTGTGCTTTTCGCATCCACCGCGATCCCAAACAAAAACAAACAACAATAATATAAAATATATAAGAATATGTAATTGTTATTAAATTAATAAATGCATGATTAATACATACATACATACATACATAAAATCACGCCTCTTTCCCGACGGGGTAGGCAGGCACTACATCCTTCCACTTGCTACGATTCTGGCATACAACTCTCGCTTCTTTTACATTCATCAATCTTTTCATGCATGCACGTCGGTTTAGAGTACTCCTGACCCGACCTTTCTTCAGAATGTCCCCGATTTGATCGTGGTACGTTCGTCTAGGTCTTCCTCTCCCAACGTTCCCATTCACGCTCGATGATTAGTACCTTAATTAAACATATAATACTCATACTAAGAAACTTTATGAAGTCAATTTAACGCTGTTTATCTGACTCATACATAATATTTATCTAGAGTCAACTCTACCATGGCTCTACTGTGAAAAATAACATGATCCATACGACGAAAACATCTCGAAACTTTTGACTTACCTACTTAGTTTACTTGTAAGTATTATTCACCGGTATTTGTAATGATTATCCATAGTTGAACTCTTAATTATACCCTTTCATTAAACAAAATATTCTTGTCCATGTTGACCTAAATTGACAATCGTTAAATACAGTGTGTTACCGACAGCTAGGCTTTTTAAGGACGGTTAAAGTAACGTACCTATTTCTGTAACTTAACCATGACATTAATCTATTAATAAGGTAAAATTCATACTTTGTTAACTTTCTTACAAAATTATAATTGCCAGCAATGTATAGCAGTAAATTGACAAGCGTAAATGACTGCCGACAAACACTTTGATTATTACTTGTCAATTTACATTGCTGTATATTGCTGGCAATTATAATTTTGTTAGAAAGTTAACGGTCTGAATTTTAGTTTATTAATTAAATTAATGTCATGGTTAAGTTACAGAAATACGTTACTTTAACCTCCCTTAAAAAGGCTGGCTGCCGGTAACACACCGTATAAAGCGTAAAAAACAGTTGCGACAAACTTTCTCACAAACAATTTCAGCGTGAACAGTAATTAAATATAGTTAGCGTACATTATCTACAACCTACTTAGATAATAAATAAGAAAATATCTCGAGCAGAATTCCGTTACGTTGCGCGGGATTAACTCTGGTTCTAATTTCAAATTAAAAACTTACCGGTTCAAATGTCAAACACTAAATAAAAACACTGGCCGCACAGAAATGAAGATTTAATACTTTTTAATACAAGAAACTTTTTTTTCTTAAAAATGGCGCGTAATTTCGTGCTGGCTGAACGGAGCCGCTTCGACAGAGCGCGTGGTAATACTGACGAACCGTCGGCGTGCACGCATTCGTTAAACCTGTATTCTGACATAACTATAACATAACCAACGTAATAGGCATGGCTGTGAGTAAAAGATTGGTACCTGGCGTTTATGACCAAAAAACTCTTGTATTTTTCTCATTCTATGTTTTTTTTTTCTTTAGAAGAAAGGTAAAAATATATTAATTAACAAGATACCATATTAAATTATATTGTACCGGATAACTTACAACAAAGTAATGAAAGTGTGACTCTAAAAATAACCACCAGAAGTAGTAGAATTGCAAAATCATGACAGTTCTTAAACCTTTAATGGGTTTATTTTGTTAAGGTAAATTACTTAATATTAAAGCATTACATATTTGTTTAGCAACAGCAATATTTGTTAGAAAAAAACTTACATTTATACCAATTTTCAAAAAGTTTCCGTCGAACCCATAAACTTGTCTTTCCAGAACCCATACTAGAAATCAACAAAAACAGCCCATATTATAGAACAATTAACATATACTTACAACAAATTGTCTTTTAATATTAAGAATACAATACAGTACATACAGTAATACATTATTTATACCTAGCTAAATTAAAAATACTTAGATCTATAAGAAAAAAAATATTATTCTAAAGGAATTTAAGGATCAATAAAAATATTAGTAAATTTAAATAAGTACGAGTATATGTAGGTACTTATTATACGCATTTGTAAACAGAATATTATTGTGCCATAATAGTTTATAACTTAGTCTAATTTAATTTGTAGCATAATGTAACCGTACTTTTTAAGCTATAATGCAAGTACGTAGGATATGTTACTTTTAGTTGCCTAATAGAATTAGATTATTATTATAATAAATATTGCTATACCCTACCAGGGTGCATAATATTGTAAGACTGTATAGATTGTATTTTATATTTTTTTCCAAATAAATAAATACCTACTAAATATTTAATTTCTGAATTAAATATAGACACACTCGACATGTTTCGGGCTAATTCGTAGCCCTTCCTCTAACGAGCGGCTGCTGCAACACGCGCACTCACGCTGCCGCCGAGTCGTGTTGCTCCTAAGAAGGACTACGAAATAGCCCAAAAAATGTCGAGCTAAACTCGATTTAAGACGTGAGTTATCCGGTACAATATCATCTGGTTCAAAACAAGAGACTAAGTCTGAATTCATGAACCACGCCAGTCTGTATTTAATTCATGCAAACAGATGGAGCAAGAGGCATAAAATTGAACACGCTCATTTGCATTTGCTAACAGAACGGTCGCGTATTAAGAAGTGCGAAATAATTTGTGAAAAACTGCAACTAAAGAAAGAAAGAAAGAAGAAAGAAAATACATTTATTCACAACACAAGACAATAATAGTATTAGGTACAATTGAACAACACAAAGTTATGTGTCATTGCGGTTGTGAATCGGACACTGGCTCAGCATAATGCTGTAGCATTAAAAACACCCCAGCGCTGATTTTCAGCCAGCACCGTCGGCAACCCTCCTCGGACCGTTATAAAGACATACTACACACCATTTACTACATAAGACTGACTGACAACTGACTCTATTGTCCGGAAAAATGTTCCATACTGGAGTTTTTTTATAACTTCAATGAGCCAAATAAGTGGTCTGTAATTTTTAAATTTCTTCAGACGAATGTCACTGTGTGGTAGACGCGTATATACTACATAATTTGGCTATAGTGCAATAAGAACTTGACTTATTTTTAATCAACTAAAAAAAAAGGAGGCGACACTTAATTCGACTGTATTTTTTTAATGGAATGCTATGGCAAAGGAGCATTTGGTTGAGAAGGGTCACTTTGAGTATATTTTGAAATATCCCACAAATTATATAGCTCGCATGTATCAGTAAAAGCCTGTACGTATTGTATAATACAGTTCGTTTGTCTTTGGCTTCAGATATACACCGTATTAATTTTGATTTCCACTAACTTTAAGGAAATATTGGACAGGTAAAATGTAGTTAATTTCTCCGAGACACTCGTGGTCTAACTCTTACTTTTATGATAATATTAATGCAACTAAAGTGTTTTTAATTCCATATTTAGCAAAAGAGGGTTAATAAAACGAGTTGTTTTTTGTTTCTCTTACGTCTCACGTCAAACTCATTAAAGTCACTCGTCAAATTTGTAAATTTAACTATTTGAACTTCCAGACTACAGTTAACAGTTGTAACATAGATACTGAGCGGCAAGAAATCTACTCTGCCCCTCAAATGTATGCAGTACTTATAGGTAATTCTGTATGTACTTAGGAGTAGAATGGGCCAAATGTTGTACCTCTGTGTAATTTTTTCGAAAAAAAAAATCGATTTAGGCACAAAACCCAGTCGTTTCTATCAATGAACAGAGGCATGTGGCCAAATTAACGGAAATTATTTAAAACACAGTGTACATACAAAGCAAATCAAACTTCTTCAAAATCGTACCGAGTAATTTAGTAAACATCATTATTAATTAAAAAAACCTACGCGTGCAGACTATTGAGCCTCCCGCCGCCTTGTTTTTTGTGACCACATACATAAGATGGTCAATCCATTTCAATTGAGACTTTTGAGACGCACTGTAGTACTTTTTCACAGTAAATCTCGTAACAATTTTCCCCGTTAAGCATTGCGGTGTCAGTATTTAAAGTTTATGTGATAAAGTTATAATGATTCTGGTTCTGATGTCTATATAGCCACCACAAAATATACTACGCGTACGCGTTGGCATGTTATTGTAAAGCAAAGGTTGTTTGTATTGCATGAAGATGTGTTGGTAACTTACCATGATATGCAATGTGACTGTAATGGATCGAATTGATTAAACAAAATGATTATTTACATAAAAGTGGATATATGTTTAACATTTTTGTGAAATTCCTTGCTTTCAATTCAATTGTTCCTTATTTAAAGGAATGGTAGCTATACAGCTATGTTATTTGAAAAACTAGGTACTATTAGGTAAGCTTACAATGACGACGCTATATATAACAAATCAAGCTATTATTTTCAAGTTCATCAAGGTATTACTAACTATCGATCATAGTTACCCATTTGTGTTGTGACTAGATTAATTTGAGCGCCATCTATGGATACGTCCAAGAACTTTTGACTTGCCTGTCTACACTGGTCTACCTACACGTTCCGTCAACACTGTGGGTGATGGAAGCAAGATCAATGTGCTTCTCAGTCAGATCAAAGTGGATAGATGTCACCAAACGACAAGGAAATCTATATGAAGAATTTGGATAAATCTTTCACTATTCGAAAGTGTTAGGAATTGAGATTTATTGAGAGTATAAAAATAGGAACTCTGCGGTTTTAAACTACTTACTCTTTTTTACCATTTTAGAGAGGTAAGCATTTTAAGGGTACAAAAACACATGGCCGATGCCTAATAATGTAGAGACTGCAGAACGCACATAGAACTATGTATAAAACCATATTGAAACCAATAACCACCGTCCAATCTATATTCATCAATTAAATAACAATATTAAAAGTTAAATATTACAATACAAATATCACTGTATAATGCTTATCCCAAAATTATCGTCCACTGAACGTTCCGAACACGCTGCCCAAAGTCAATGAGTGGAATTGCTCGGAGTCTCCGCCGGGCTTCTCTGGTCCTCGGCGAACCTAAAATAAAAATAATTGTAGGCTTCTATTCAAACTACGACTATTTGGGACTTTCGTGAGGTAAGTTTGACAAAAATCGTTATAATACGCGTTGTTAAGCTTTAATTTAATTTATAACATTGCATAGAAATAGACACAATTATTAACTGCAGCGGGGATGACAACTTTATAGCCGCCGGATGTCCTCGACAGAAGCAGCACCGATTTGCCCTGGAACTGCGACAGTGCATAACGAATGGCGCTGTACATCTCTGGGGTAAACTTATCTAGCACAGTCATAGCTTCCCCCTCGTTGGGGTGACTGCTCCCTGTCAACAGGCTTCGGTCGCAGCGGCGGCGCCGGTTCAATCTTCAGCTAAGACAGCGCGCTACGCACGGCGCTGACCATCTCTAGGGTGGACTTACCAAACGCAGTCATAGCTTCCCCCACGCGGGGTGACTTGCCCGCTGTCAACAAGCTTCGGCGGCAATGGCGGCGCCGGCTCTCCCTGCAGCTGCGATAGCGCGCAACGCACGACACTGACCATTTCCAAGGTGGACTTACCTAACACAGTCATAGCTTCCCTCTCGCTGGGGTGACTTGCCCTTTTCTTCCGCTACCACAGCGCGCAAAACACGGGGCTGACCATCTCTGGGGTGGACTTACCTAACAAAGTCATAGCTTTCCCCGCCCGGGGGTGACTGTCCGCTGTCAACAGGCTTCGACGGCGACGGCAGTGGGGGCGCCGGCTCTCCCTGCAGCTGCACCAGCAACCTACGAACGGCGCTGACCATCTCCAGGGTGGACTTACCTAACACAGTCATAGCTTCCCTCTCGCTGGGGTGACTTTCCCTTTTCTTCAGCTACCACAGCGCGCAAAGCACGGGGCTGACCATCTCTGGGGTGGACTTACCTAACAAAGTCATAGCTTTCCCCGCCCGGGGGTGACTGTCCGCTGTCAACAGGCTTCGACGGCAGTGGGGGCGCCGGCTCTCCCTGCAGCTGCACCAGCAACCTACGCACGGCGCTGACCATCTCTAGGGTGGACTTACCTAACGCAGTCATAGCTTCCCCCTCGCGGGAGTGACTTGCCCACTGTCTACAGGCTTCGGCGGCAGCGGCGGCGCCGGTTCGCCCTGCAGCTGCGACAGCGCGCTACGCACGGCGCTGAGCTGACCATCTCCAGGGTGGACTTACCTAACGCAGTCATAGTTTTCCCCGCGCGGGGGTGACTTGTCCGCTGTCAACAGGCTTCGACGGCAGCGGCGGCGCCGGCTCTCACTGCAGCTCCACCAGTGCGCTATGCACGGCGCTGACCATCTCCAGGGTGGACTTACCTAACGCAGTCATAGCTTCCCCCTCGCGGGAGTGACTTGCCCACTGTCTACAGGCTTCGGCGGCAGCGGCGGCGCCGGTTCGCCCTGCAGCTGCGACAGCGCGCAACGCACGGCGCTGACCATCTCTGGGGTGGACTTACGGCCCCCAGGAGCGTGAGGCCGGTGCGGTCGGGACATGCGCTCCGCCACCGTCGCTGTCGACTCTGGAATAGGCACATCATCAATAAAATACGTTCAATGCTGGACTTGACATTAGCCTCCTCCACCCAGATTCCTGCGACCTTCACCAAACCATCAGTCCACCTTCCGGAAGGTCTACTCACGCTGCCCCTTCCCGCACGTTATCGCTACCTACTTCAAAACACATTGACACATCTGAAATTTTCTATACGCAACAGCGAGTGTCGTTGCGTGTTTCAAAAGTTTGTAAATAGAGGCGTTCAGAATACTAATAGATGATGTGTCCTTGGAAATAACGTGTCTAGTCACTTCAGCAACTTTTTGAGTTTAGCGGTTGAAAACTTAGTCGTCGTGAATATACCATTATACCATTTATTTAAAAGTTAAAAAATATGTATATTATATTGTTTTCAGATTATTTAATTCAATGGTAAGTCATAGTACTTTGCGAGCTCTACATTTCGAGATTAAAATCTCAATTTAAAAAAAAGTTGACTACCTAGGCATGTTCCTTCCGTGGTCCCTTCAGATAAACATTATGACATAAAGGAATATTAGCTTTATTGATAAAAGAAACTAAAATGTTTTTAAGTGCTGAATTGTTAGTTTTATTACTCTTTAGTTACTAAGCCATGTCTTTGTTTTGAAGAATAAAGATTATATCTATCTATCTAAATAATATACAAATTAAACATAACTTTTGATTGGGCATCTTTGCTCTTTCCCTGTTCCGAGCACAGGTGAGCTATATTCTTTTAAATTAAATTGGACACTTACCATACCTACCTACGCGAAATACATGTACTTAGAGCTCCTTGAACTAAGGTTTGTGCAATAGCGTTGTTTTGTGTCGTGCCATACAAAATATGACAGGCATAAGGTGCGTCTCGCCAGGTATCAATTTTTTAACCCACTTGTATTGCATGAATACGACATGACCAAATACTATCGTTTAAAAGACATGTAAAATATCATAAGCTCTTCCTTGTCTAACCTGATCTGGGGTTTTATAATAATCTCCCTGCTGCGGCCCTTGTGACACTGATATTGAAGATCACTAGCGGTGATATATTTCCTTAAAACGTTCGATTTTATTGCCTCATTAAACGGATTCATATCCTCACATTTTGAAACGTAAAGAGTAATAACAGCGGTTAATATGTTCGGAATTTTATATTTATCCCCTAAAAATATCGGGATAAAAACTTGACTAAATTATCTTCAAAATATCCAGCAATCTACATACCAAATGTTATCCAAATACATCGAGCTGTTTTAGTTAAAAGATCGAGCATCGAAGTTGTGTACTTCCGAGATTTTTAAGGTATAGGATGACGTTGACACTGTGTCTGTGACTTACGGTGGACGCCAGGCCGGTCTCTGTCCCGGGCCCGTCTCTCGTCGAGCCTGTCGCAGCACGTGCAGAAGTAGCACGGCACCCCAGGCACCCCGCAGCAGAAAGCGCCCCACAGCCACTTGTTGAGGGTGCCGCCGGCCCGCGACCAGCCGCTCGGCCTGTCTTCACGTAAGTTGTACACGAAGTCCCGATTCATGCCTACATTTTGGCGTACGAAGATGACGTTTTAAGTTTTTTTTTTTTGGCGTGAAAGTTACTAGTTGGTTATGGTCGGTTGTTTTTGAAAGAGGTTATATTGGCATCTGATGAAGATTTTCTGGTTAATTCAAACGACTGTCTGTAAAACTCAAATAAGTCAAAAAAAATATTATTTCTAAAAACAAGACAAATTTTTATTCCGTCTAATCTATATATCTTAATTAAATAAGTACAAATAATTTTGAAGTCACTGAAAATGAGTTGCGTAAAGATCAAATTTAATCTATTCTAAAATAGCAGGAATAATGTCCACGCCCAAGCACGGCCGTGCCATTCTTTTCTCTAAGTGAACATCAACATTTTTGATCCGCCTATCGTTGGGAATAAAGCAAAGCGACGACCGGATGGCCGAGTGGTTAGAGAACCTGACTACGAAGCTTGAGGTCCCGGGTTCGAATCCCGGCCGGGGCAGATATTTGTATGAATAATACGAATGTTTGTTCTCGGGTCTTGGATGTTCAATATGTATTTAAGTATGTATTTATCTATATATAAGTATGTTTATCCGTTGCCTAGTGCCCATAATACAAGCTTTGCTTAGTTTGGGACTAGATCAATTGGTGTCAAGTGTCCCATGATATTTATTATTTATTTATTAAAGCAAGAAATTTGAATGTATTTGGCTCTACAATCTTGCGTCTATTTTCTTCATTGAATTCATCACAAGTTCCTTTTTTGTAATTGAATAACAATCATCTTTGAATTTGAATTACGCAAAATTTATATCGTGTACGTTAAATAAAGGTAATGTAACATGTTTAAAAGTATAAAGACCGTTGTTCGTCAACTAATCAATAGGGAGTCACGACGGCAATCACACGTTTCCTATACGTTTGCATAAAGATTACAACGAATTAACTTCCACTCAATAACTTAAACAATGCCGTATCTAAGTTATCATTACGTCATGCCTCTCAAGTCTCAATTACAGGACCTTGGTGGTCCCACGAGCGAGTAATCACCACTACCGCACATCCAGTCTCGCATGACACCAGTAAAAACAACGCATCTTAAAAAACTTAATTCTATCTGCTAAGCCAAAATCATTGATACCCTGTCATCAGGAGAGCACACACGCGTCGCCCATTTTGAAAATACAGCGAAATATTCTTTAAATTTGCCGCGCGAATTTTTTTTTTCGAGATGAATCTGCGGCTTCACGTGTTTTTCGGTCAGTTCTTGTGGCTGATTGCGGTATTTAATGGCAAAACGTTTCAAGGGATCCCAGGGTATGGAAGAAACTTAGTTATTAAGACGTTGCCAGCTATCGAAGATTACCAAAGCAATGTTTATGAAGTTTACATGGAACCATATCTGTATGTAAGTATTTTTTTGACACTAAATGGATCAGCTACTTTTCATTGTCACACCCATAATATAGGTATAATAGGATTTCTGCATCTTGCATGTTCATACTTAACGTTGGTGTCAAGCGATAACCATAAATATCTGGTGTTAAAGCAAAAGGTAAAAAGATCAATTCTCATTTTTATGATCATAATAAATTTATAACTAATCAATCAGACAAAAAGTGGGTAAGGTAAAATTATTACATAATACTATCAATTTAACAAAATTTACGTATGTTAAAATATCCGAGTCATTTATCGACTTATAACTAATCATTACTAACGTGTATACACTTGCATGTGAATTAAATCCCTTAAAAAATAATTTATAATACTTACTAGGTACCTGTGTATTGTTCCTATTATATGGTTTTTCTTTATTTTCTTTAAAGATCAACTATGTAGAAACAAAATATCAAAATAGATAAAATCGTATCCCTTCTTCGAGCAGTGGGTTAAAAAGCATTAATGATTTGCGATAATGATTCTAATTTAATTTAACTTATCTGATTATGTTTTATAATTTTTTCCTACTCATTTTCTTAATAAGGTCCAAAAAAATATGAAATACTGAAAATTAATAAGGCTTATTAATTTTCAGATTGAGAACTAACGGCTAAAATGAACAGTCGAACACGACTAATCTAATTAAATGCAACAAAACTCTTTACATTTTGTAATAATTATAATAACACGAGTTAGTGGTAAATACTTATTTTAATAACCACACAATTGCTTCAGTGCGTAGTTTTTAAACCTTTGTTGTAATTTACCAAAACCAATTAGGCCTGATTTAATTCTTTTTTTTTTCAATTAGCATCTCGACATAATGAGTAATGTTAAATTGATTCTGTGGCCAAAAGCTTAGCGTTTTTCTGTAAAGTTTGTTGAACCTGCGCGAGCGTCCAGTAATTTTAGTCTGCTGTCATTTACTTTTTACAATGGGTCCATGAACCTGGCCTGGCGATACATTAAAATCAGCTTGACAGTTTTCTAATGCGCTTTGACAAAAAATCGGACATGAATCAAGTCATTTTGGTCAATGACTTTGCGCACTAATTCAAGTCACTAGGTTTTTTTTAATTTAGATAGGTAGGTACTTAAGGCATGACTGCATGTACTTTGGGTGTTCTGACGTTAAGATTATGATTAAATTCATTATATCATATCACATTATCTCCTTCACTATCTTCACCGAACAACAGTTATCCATTAGTGTCTCCTTTAACGTCGAAATCGGCTTGGCGAGATCATCGAGTGTTGGAGCTATATATTTCCCAAAAACTGAATTGAAGCTGCATGCTGTCGCTGCTAACATCTTATAGCACCAAAAATCGTGGTCCCTCGTCTAACAAATAAATAACAGTTGCTGCAATGCAGTCTAAAGAAGTAAATAGTGACTGAATGACTCCCTTGCCCCGTATAGGTAGGTACATATCTTCAGCCTTTGACAGAAAATCTGCTATTAAGTAGGGAATGTTTTAATGAATAATCGTTGACTTTGTTTGTCTAGTGTTAGACATAGGGTGTTAGACATAGGCCTCCGCCCTTCCATTCCCCCAAAGACTTCCAAAGACAAAGGAATATAGGTACTTACCAAGATCATCATTATATCAAACTCCAAGCCTTTATTGCGTTAAATGTTGTGAAGAACCAATTATCTTGATTCACTAAAACACTGGAGGGAATGGGCGGGAGGGAACTGGCTATAGTTGGCATACATGATAGAGCCGAATTTAAAATACTTATTGTTATTTAATTTAAAACAATTAAACTAACTTGAAGTTTTTCAAAAATTACGTTCATCACTAGCTAGGTCAGTCATTACAGAATATCAGAAGACCCAAGTCTATTTCGAACATATATTTTATTTCTGTTGCATACCTTTATTTTGGAGGTGTTTTACAGAGCTTACTGTTGGAGATTAGGTACTACAGTACATGATTGATTCCATCTTTATTTCAACCATCACTTACTATGCTAATTCGTTGTAGAAAAAAACATAAAAACCTTTTCAAAACTCATGCTCAATTATTACGTCCGTGGTCAAAACCTTTAGAAAACTTTTAGAAACTAACTTCAAACTAACTAATCTTCAAAATAATTAATCAATTACAATAAAATATTTAAATAATAAGTTAATTATAATTATTGTGCATTGCAGGATCTCCGCAGGCCAGCCTACGCTATATCAGGAGACCGAACCCAAAAACAAATAGATTTGGCCGGTGTAAGTGTTTAATTATAAATTATAATAACACACTAACATGATTGAGAATTATTAATAATATTAGAAATTAAGATAATCAAAGAAAAAATTGGGGATTGGACTTACTACCTTTTGCTTGACGAACGACGTAGGTAGGTACGAGGGTGACATGTGGTTTTGTCAGGGTTTTGACACTTTTTTATTTTTAAATTAATTAGGCGTTTTATTAGGGAATATTACGCAAAGCTCTGTGCCGGGGGCGACACTAGCGCAAAACGCCATGACAACATTTTGGAGAGTTGTTCTTGACTCAACCTCAATGAAGACCACGACGAAAAATTTGGGAATTTCCAGGGGAATTTCGTAAAATCCCGGAATTCCAATTGTACCATATCGAAAGTTTACGCGTGCGAAGCCACGGGTAAACTCTAGTTATCTTTATATTTTGTCGCCATGACGGATCATTGACCAAAGAGTATTAATACCTATAGAAACCATGACATATCGTCACTACTTTGAAAAAATCTCGTATCTAAAATAATAAGTCAACTAAATTGAACCTTAACATAATTAAGTTCTTTAGAAAATTATCTATTTTGAGATACGAGTATTTTTAAAAGTAGTGACGATATTTAGGAGTAACAAAATATTTAAATCGATAGTAACGATAGAGTTATATTTCCAAATATTTAATTGAAATAATATGATATAAGGCGGCCCCCAAACGGTCAATTATATTTTGTGCAATATCGCGAATTGTGCAATATTATTGACCGTTTAGGGTTAATATTGAAGATTGCACAATGATTGACCAAAAGTTTGAGCGAGTTTAATTTTTATTGCACCATATTTTTATATTGCATCGTGTAGGGTCAGTATTGCACAATATTCAATACTATACTGAACACGAAAACATTGTGCAGTTCGTATTATTGTGCAATACAATTGCTCGTTTGGATTCAGAGCGCCTTTCAATCTTATTGTGCAATAAAAAGTATTGTACAATGTTATTGTAGGTCTAGGGGCCGCCTTACTTAGATTAGGTAAGACTAGGTCAAGGGTAAGGTAGGTCGTCTTGTAGGCTTTTTTTAATCTCGATTTAAGGCTTTAACTGACAGTTCTTGTATGGATCTGACAGGACGTAAGACCATTTGAACCTAGATTAAAAAGCCTGCAAGTGGACGTTAGTGTTATTTGTCCTATAGATATTTATTACTATGTTGGCACGGATTTCCGATTCAATCCTTAGCCAAGTATATGCTATGTGGAAGCTTCCAGGGGCGAAAATTCCCGGGACCTCAGCTTCATAGTCAGGTTCTCTAACCACTTGGGTATCCGTAAACGAGGTACATAATACGTTGTACGACCCCATAAATTACATTATATATAATTTATAGCCTTCTAATAGCTATGGAACTTATGATCGAAATATAAAATACTTATATATATGCTTTAAAAGTAATTCTGAGTCAATAACATAACTTAGCACCTTTGACTTTGTCGTGACTGGAAAACATTTCTGAATCCTTGTAACATAGTGAGGCATGCCAGGGTATCACGATGCTGACATCATATAGGCATATTTTATGTGAGTAATTCTTTATTGTCCTGTCAATATATTTAATTCAATTACTTACAGTCGAGTTCATAAACTTGTGAGCAAAAATTTGATCAAAAATATCTGAACACGCCCCTACGCCGTTAACAATAGAGTTGTGTACAGATAGTTTTGATCAAATTTTTGCTCACAAGCTTATGAACTCGACTGTACCTGCTGAGCTTGTTGTTTAAGTTCAACACGGATAAGTATCAAAATTAAAATAAATATTAAAAATACACCCTACTTATCCAAAGAGACCAAAATTACAATCAACCTTTTTTTGCTATTTGAATTTTGAACAAATGGCCTGTCCATTAGTCGAGCGTACGTTTTTAAAAAGTTATATTGTAATTTTGAACAAAAAATTGGTTTTGTTCCTCGCATTCAAAGTGAAAAGTAAAATGTTTAAGGCGACACTAAGCAACCATAATGTCACTCGAACTACTCGCTCTGCTCGGGTGGCTAAACATCTCGTGTCATTATGGCTTGTTTTAGTCCCTTGTTGAACAATCTACTATTATCTACCTTACCTATATTAGTTCAATAGTAAATCCAGCCATCCACGAAGACGCGTGATTTTGTCAAAATTAGACATTAACGACATTGTTTTAAGACTCTACCTATTCACTTTTTATTCTACAAAATAAAGAAACAAACGCAATAAATAATAATAAAAAATTTAAAAATGTCATTCAAATAAAATCCAAATTTCGCGCTGTTCAAAGTCGAGATAATGATGGGTGCCAAACCACTGTTTTGCTCATCATCGCGTGCCAGTAATTGACAGTGCGACTATTCCGTAAACGTGCCAAGGACTTAAATGGCGTGCCAGCACGGTGCAGCTCACTAAGTTTGGCATAATTCTAAAATGACTGTCAACACTTGGACATGCATAAAATTTGCTGTTACACGAAACATCGTGCGCGCTGCATTGCACTTTTTCGGATTAAAAAGTTGGCGTATGTATTTTTTTTTCTTTTTTGTAAAACTAGCGACCCGCCCCGGCTTCGAATGGGTGCAATGCTGATACTAAATATGATGATGGATGTTATTATACATATAAACCTTCCTCTTCAATCACTCTATCTATTAAAAAAAACGCATCAAAATCCGTTGCGTAGTTTTAAAGATTTAAGCATGTAGTGATATGCTGCTTCAATCGGTGATTGACTTATGCAAGAACGTTGTGATTATTTTATGCATAATTTTTGTTTTATAAGTAATCATATATGTAAGCTTTTTTCAATAAAAAGACTTGTCTAGGTTCTAACCTAGTCTAGTTTTCTAATGCCAAAATAAACCAAGCACCTATAATATCAAACAGAATGAATTTTCTGCAAACTTATTTTGCTATTACACTGAGAACGAAAAAAATAACTAAATACGTCCTCATCCGTTAACTTTTCCTCAAACTAATACCTACTTGCAATTAGTAAGAAATCCTCCTTGATTCATGTTTGCTCACGAACAATCAACACCCATCAAATTTCAAATTACATCTAACTGCGTACATAAAAACTGGCTCCAATTATGTCATGAAGTATTTAGCACTTCCTTATTGATTGTAATCAAATAGCATTAGGAAAAAATTAAAACGCCGCTGTTTTTGTAGGAAACATTTTGTAATAATAGTTATTATGTAGATGTTAATGTCTAGTTTGAGATTTAATTTAATCGTTTGTTTTAGTTTGTTTGTTGTAAGAGTATTTGTATTGTATTGTATTGTATTGTAAGTTTGAAGGCTTCAAACAAACTAGGTATTAGAGATATTTTTTATTCACATTGATAGGTAAATGTTGGGATCTTTTAAATATTAACTAAGTACCTATCTAAGCAAATGTTTTTGGTACGTTTGTTTAATTTTAAGTTTTTTTTGTCAAGTAAAAGGTCAAAAGTGGCTCCGAATGGTTCGAGTAAAATTACACACGGTGCTGCTCGCCAGTTCTGTTCTGTTAGTTTGAACTTGGCTTCAGGGCGTCGCCAGGGGGGAGCAGGGAGAGGCAGCCTCCCCCCCCCCCTAGAGATTTAAAAAAGTTGCCAAATGTAAAGCAACCAAACCAGTCCTAAGTCTTTGACTTGACTTGCTTGATCGATCATTCTTATACGTCGAAAATACACCAATTCCAATAAATAAGTACAATTCATACTTTTCTCAGTCTACATATAAGCATTATAATATCAGCCCTTGCTTGGCTTGACACGTTACCGTGTATCTAGATAACGTTTCTACGAAAACAAAAATAAGTCTGTTGACGCCGGTTGTAATTCTAATACCAACAATACTCTTGCGCTACAATAGTCTTGCTATTATATTTTAACAGGCACCGCGATCTCTGCCAGGTCTTCAAGCAATCGTGAATCTTCAAGCTGACGAGGAGTCAGGAGTTGGGGGGGAACTAGTCTTCACACAGATTGTGCCTAATGGTCCAGTAACCATTGAAGGCAATATAACTGGACTAGCGGCTGGCTTGCATGGAGTCCACGTGCACCAATCAGGGGCGATCAAGGACAATTGCAAAGAAATAGGACCACATTTTATTGCATATTACGTAAGTATGCTAGAATAAAGCCCCATTTAGACAATGCAAGAACTTACATGCAAGTTGCATTACATCGCAGACTATTGAGGGACAATGAACACAGTTGATCAAACAAATACCGCAATGTAGTGAAACTTGCATGTTAGTTCTTGCATAGTCTAAATGGGGCTTTAAATTAGTTTTTTTTTCCTTTTCCTGGCATAATCTACAATCAGTCGATAAACTTTAAAAATTAGAGTAGAAAAAATGTAGGTGCTAAATTTATGCAAAATTTTGCCAAGATTGCAATACTTAGTAGGGTAACATTTTGAGCAGCAGGGCTACTACAAAACTCGAAACTCGAAATTCGTATCGTACCGTTCCTCTCGCTCTCGTATTAAATAGTATAAGTATCGAAGGGAAAGCACGAAACGAATTTCGAGTTTCGCAGTAGCCCTGCAGAAAGGGAAGTACCTACTTATTATTTTGACGACAGAGTCACTGTATGTGGCATCTTACGGGTCCATATCGGCTCGCATAGTTATAAAAAGTCCGAATGTAATGTTTATCCGAATGATGTCCATGAATGGTGTCCATGGGCGACGGTAATCGCTCAACATCAGGCGATCCGTCTGCTCGTTTTCCACCTATACCATAAAAAAATGATCGTTTGTCATAACTCTTTTTTTCTCTGAATCCAATAATTATTCAGAATTGTTATAAAACAATCCTACCCTGACCTAGTATTCTATATGATTAGGTGACCAATTAATAAATCTGAAAATTTTGCGGTTTCAATGGAAAAAGTTATGACAAACGATGATTCGGATAAAAATTACGGTATGACTAGCGAAGAGTATGCAAAGTTTAGCGCTCCGGTTTCTTAGCTATATTTGATAAAAAAATTGTTTAAACATTTTTGAGCCGGTAGACGTCCACTGCTGGACAAAGGCCTCCCCCTTAGAACGCCATAATGAACGACAACTCGCCACTTGCATCCACTGGTTTCCCGCAACTTTCACGATATCGTCAGTCCACCTGGTGGGAGGCCTGCCAACGCTTCGTCTTCCGGTTCGTGGTCGCCACTCGAGGACTTTTCTCCCCAACGGTTACAGATACCGGCAAACTTCTTGAGCATTAAGCAAGGGAGAGGGGGAAAGTTTGCGCAGCGCGGGACTCAAACGTCAACTGATTTACCAATCACGCGATCGACACGTCACCCGCGCTCCACCGCCCGCCGCCCCCCCTCCCAGCGATACCTAAAAATCGCTTCTGCGCAGGCAAGGACATTTGTTCAAGATGTTTGCCGGTATCTGTATCTGTTCTTCGAGTGATGTGGCCCGCCCATTGCCACTTCAATTTGCATTTTTTGAGATTATCATATACTTATCGATTTTTTAGGTACCTATCAATATATTCATAACCACACATAACCTACCAAGAATGGATATACTTTACCCCCTGCCATGTAGGTACGTCCCTTTTCTACCACGGCACCTATTGAGGCAGTCGTAGCAAGTCACACCCAACCTCTTAAAGCATATGAATTGTTCCCAGATTAATAAGTGCCTAGCTAGCTTCATAATTATTTTCCAACTTAATAACTCCTAACAACAGAGGATACAAACAATTAACGGTTTCCAGGGCCGTCACGGTGGACCTCGCGACCACATCCGCCACGTTGGAGACCTTGGCAACATCAAAGCGGAAGAAGGAACTGTTAACGTCAAAATCGTGGACCATCTTATCTCCCTAGCTGGCCCCAGGTCTATAGTCGGAAGGTCGGTCGCCATCACTAAAGGGGAGGACGATTATGGGAGGGCGGGGACTGAGGATAGTGCCCTGACTGGCACGTCCGGGCCGGCTGTAGCTTGCGGTATAATTGGTTACGTGAACTAGGTATGAATAAAGCGCATGGGATTGTGGTTTGTAGTTTGATTTGATCCCCACTGGGCTACTACGAAATTCAAAGTTCGTAGCGTACCATCCCGCCGACACTTATATTATTTAATACGAGAGTGAGAAGGACGGTACGATACGGACTTCGAATTTCGGAGTAGGCACTCTGATTTTGCTTTGCTCGCAGGGACTGTAAGAGCATTACTAGGTGGCGCGGATGCACGGAGCAGAAGGGCTATTCCGAAACACAAAATTCGAAGTTCGTGTCGTGCGATCCCTCTCGCTCTCGTATTAATAGTATAAGTGTCAGAGGGACCGCACGACACGAACTTAGAGTTTCGTATTTAGCCCTGAAGGGCTACTCCGAAACACAAAATTCGAAGTTCGTGTCGTGCGGTCCCTCCGACACTTATACTGTTTAATACGAGAGCGAGAGAGACGGTACGGTACGAACTTCGAGTTTCGTAGTAGCCCTGCAGGCATTCTAATGGTACAAGTAACAATGCCTCTAGTGTGGCGTTTTCACAAAAGATTCGTTTACTATTCGAAGACGTAAATCAAGCGTTCGATCGTCGATACGTAGCCGCCACAGTCATGTTTACGGTGCAGCGTCGTCACCCGTTTTCGTTACGATACGCGGACGAAATAGTTTACGTAGCAAACCTACACACAAAAGTTGTCGCGAAAACTTTCCGCTAGAGGCACTGTGACCCTCATTGTCATTTTTATAGGTATTTTTATTTGTGTGTGTTGTTGTGTTACTAACTATTGTTTTAAATCTTTTGTATTACTAACCAAATGTGTCAATGTTACACGAATAAACAAAATTTTATTATTATTATTATTACTGTCCGTGTTTCCACACAAATTGACATTTTAATAACGCGAAAGCGATATCCCATCTTAGGCCTCTAGGTTAGCAACGCATCTGCAATATACCTGGTGTTGCAGATGTTTATGGGCGGTGGTGATCTCTTACCATCAGGAGACCTTCGCTCGTTTGTCATCCAGTCGAATAAAAAAAAAGACGTATTTTGTGAACGGGAAAATAGACTAAGCAATACAGGTAAATCCATCGCACGCCACACGTGCAGTTAGCTTTGATCGTACGATTTGTCAATAGGCGTCCACCCGCTCCGTGCGGTTATATTTATAACCATCTTATAACACCCCTCTTTTTGCTTCGGAGGTTAAAAATTATTGGCTCCTCACGTCTAGTTACCTATCTGAGCTAGTTCAGGTTCTTCGGTATTTCTGTACCTGTGTATGTAGGTACCTGTCGTGTAGACTTGGACAAAGGTTAGGAATTATGAATAGGAATCTGACCTTACGTAGATATCTACTCATAAACATATTAGTCGGATGTAGATCAGCGACTGATGACTGATTAGCTAGAACGACAGTATATATCCAAAGTATACGACATAGCGCCAAGAACTGCCATACTTAAACATTGCACTTAGAGTCAGTCCTTTTGTACTCGCCCTTTGGACAGCAATACAAACACCTACGACAAAGTGCATTGACACTGATTTATTGAATGATCTACTAAGGACTTTGATAATCATCGTCTAAAGATAAAAGAACATACCTAATCAGAATCATTAAACCCACATAGTACGTATGATACCTGTAACGTATTATAAGTAGGTAAGTACTTGTATCTACCGATCGCGGGCTACGTGACTTTGATAGGCAAACGTTAACAACAACATATAATCCTAATAATACTATGACTGTTAAAGTTTGTGTGTGTTTGTTAGTCTTTCACACTAAAACGGCTGGAGAAACTTGGATGGCGTATCCATATACAGGGCCAGCCCTGGGGGTAGAACGAGAAAAACGGTAGCTCTAGGCGCCATAATAAGGAGCGACATTTTCTAGTTACCTGAGCAAAATAAAAAATGTGACTCCTTTTGAGAAGCGTGGTAGCGGTGTAGGGAGACAATTTACCGACCGTACAATACCGACATGATATTTTATGTACCCGCCTTTGGTACCCGCCCATAGAAACTCTTGTCAGTTTGACACCAGTTTCTATGGGCGTGTACACGATAGACAATCTCGCTTTACGTTCGGCGCTGTTTGTATTCATAATTTGTACTTGACAGTTGCGCTTCGCTATTTTTAAAAGAAAATTAAACTGACAGTAAAACGGCCAGTATTAAAGTACGCATCTAAATAGTATGCAACCTCGCTAAAATTTTTTTTAAAATGGCTTGTATACGCTGCATTTCATATCATTACTTTTAGACGGACCATGGTAAAAAAATAAAATAACAAAAGAACGCTCCCAGTATGGTTTAAAAGGTAATCAATTTTACTCACGATTCTGAGTAAACTGCTTGCAGGTTTTCAGTTGTTTAATTTTTTCTGTGCCTAAGTAATCATTTCAACCGTCGTGAAATGAGCTAACTTCATGAAAAAATATCCTTAGAACCTCAATAAAACATAGAAAAACAGTTCCCAACTGATTTATTCACTGGCATTATAAAAAAGTTCATAACAAAACAATACCAACTCAAAAAGAGCGCGTCCACCGATTGTGTAGACTTAGTAAACTCAATAAAAGTGATGCTTACAATATTGTGATGTTTCACATCGTAACCTAATTGTGCCTAAACCGAAATTATAAATAATTGACTAAAGAGACGGGCGGGGATGGAAGATATAGTCATAAATGCGACTTTGCGGACACTTAAAGATGCCAAATATGAAGCAACTTTTTAGGATGTCGCTCTGGAAGTACTTTAGAAGTTTAACGTTTGTAAATGCACTGGTAATAAAAATAAGTTAGTAGGTTGTTTATGTTTAACAGTCTCGCACAAACGTCGACTCTGCACAGACTGTTATTGCAGCGCATTGTCATGTCTTGTCATATGTTCCACTCGCCCAGCTCAGGAGTTTATTGAAGACCGATGGAAGCGATGAGGCTCTCGACTTTCGCGATGTAAGCCTTCTGCGCGTCATCCTTTGAGGTGCCCTTCTTCTTGGTCCAGGCCTCGAACTTAGCCTTGCCCTTCAGGTCTAGCATACCAGGCTTATCTGCAACAAAGAAAGTATTTTGTCAGCATACTCTAAATCACAACATCGGAATTTTTACTTCTCGATAGTTTACATATTTAAAAAATTTATCGCTCATTTTGGGGGAGTATAATCTATATCTACTAGGGGAAGCCTTTGTCCATTACTGAAGGTTTCTAGGCTGTCATGATGATGGTATCTACACATCGCTTGGGATGGTGTATATGGCACTAAATGGAAGTAGTTTCCGCTTAATCTTCTGTTGTTTTCACAGCAGAAACTTAAGCACGATTAAAATAGTATGCAACATTATAGAGCTGTACGAAAAAGTGGATAGATCTTCAGAAAATAATAAATAAATAAATATTATGGGACTCTTGACACCAATGGACCTAGTCTCAAACTAAGGAAAGCTTGTACTATGGCTACTAGGCAACGGATAGACATACTTATATAGATTAAAACATATCAAACATCCAAGACCCGAGAACAAACATTCATACTATTCATACAAATGCCTGCCCGGGTCGGGATTCGAACCCGGGATCTCAAGCTTCATCGTCAGGTTCTCTAAATACTTGGCCATCCGGTCGTCATACATACATACATAGAGAATGAGAGCCACTATTTCACTGTTATAAAAATAGAAGTTTACATTCTGTCAATCTTCAGCATTTGAAAAGAGTGATGGAAAGAAAAGTTGTACAAGAGTTACAACAGTGAATCCGGAAATTATGTTGTAATTTAGTTTATAAAACAGACATACCTAGACGTGGATGAAAATGAAAATTAATAACTCACTAAAAAAACCAATGACATAAGTACGTGTTGGTTACAGCAATGCATACATCTATATATTTTGCTAATGACCTAAGAAGTTGAGACTAAACATAATTATGTAAGAACCCGTCTGCTGAAGGCAAAACGCAATTAAAACGTTTGAGGTGAACACAAAGCGCAATAAAAATACGCAGCTTGGTTATGACGCGGTCATAAAATTTGTTAGCAATCAGGCTAAAATGTCACGGACGGTCGAAGCCATAAATAACCACCATACATTAAAAATTTAAACCCTAATCTAGATTAGCTAGAGACTTGTTCCATAGAAAGAAAGATTAGGAGAGACCGAGGAGAATTGTGACAGGAGAGTAGTGACAACGTCGATTTTTGGCAACTTAACTGCTAGCGAGCTCGCAACAGCAAGCGTTTGATAGTTCTAGACTTAAACTAAGTAACGCGCGTTATTGCGAGCTCGCTACCTAGTAATAAGCGTTAAAAATAGACGTTGTCACTTTTATCCTCTGTTAGAACTCTCCTCGGTCTCCCCTACCTGTGATAATTTATGATACAAAACTACTAAACTAACTCTAACTAAACAAAAACACTAAGCAGCATTTAAACACAACAGCGTAAGCTCTAGTTACAATGAAGACTTAGAAAAACTTTCCAGAAATTCGTAGAAAATCAGTAAGTAGGTACCTATTTGGCAACAATGTGAATATTTGAACAACTAATACTTCAAAATTCTTATTATACCTAGCCGTTTTTTGCAACTCTACTCAAGTTGACAACCAGTTTGACGTCAAACTGCCAGTTTTTGTATTTTACCACAAAATTGTTACTGCGAAGCCGAGGTCGAAAATGTCATGTAAAAAAAACGGCACGATCATGGGCGAGAATAGGTAATTTACAAAATTGGGATGCCCCAAAAAAAATAACCTATAGTTTTTATCTTATTTTTGGAAAGAATAGGATATTTTAAGATACCTTTTTCATCGATTTTGAATTTGGATGAGTATTTAATTTTTTATATTTTTTTTACGAAATAAGCTGGATGACGTCACAGTGAGACAGCCACGTTCCATTGCCTAGAAAAATTCAGTTTGTACATAACATAATCTGTGGCATTACTGAAAGTCAAGTGACAGTCAACAATCATACAAGCACGGCACGGTCCTAAATGAACCATGACAAATAGTTTAATTTATTTCTCTTCTTTTAGCTTCGATTATTCGTAGGTTTGTTTACTGGTGTGATAGTAAATACATATTTTTTATTAAAATCTGATATTTAAATTCTTTTATATTCACTTTTAACGTAGTTATTTAATACTTTTATTTGTGAAAATACATTGGTAATACTCGTATACATTTCTGACTTTACGATAAAATGACAACTGTTTAAAGCCGAATGCGCATCATGCGATTAAATTTCCATCTTTGTCACTCTTTGCTATTATAAGCAGGACAGCAACATTTCAAACTGTCAATTTGCTTTAAAGTGTAGACTTTCCTTTAGACCTGCATTTGTGACGTAACACTGCAGGGGTCAAATGAAGGTCATTACTTAAATTTTATTTATTTAATTCAGATTATCATATTTTTGGAATCTGATTTCTGAAAACGCTTCACAAAGCCTATTTCTCCAAATGGTTTACGATTTATTATACTTTGTAAAAAATTGGGACATCCCAATTGATATCTTAGTAGTATCACAATCAGGGAACGCATGATAGAAGTACAATTTGTAATGAGCGACTGAACTGACGGGCGGATACAATTATAAAGGGTGGAATAATGGACTATTAAATAGAATATGGCATATTTGTGGTAAAAGACAAATCTTGTTAGTAAAAAAATGTAAAATACTAGAATATAATTAAAATGTATAGTTTAGAACAGGCGTCTTCAAACTTTTCATACTGCACTTAATGTTAATTCGTGCGGGCTAAGACTTTGGCTGGTCATAAGGATAATACATTAGTTAAGTAGACTTAGTCTTCAGGGGGTGCCTAGATACGAGTAACGCATAAGGAACGCACTTGGTGTTGATTATGTTCATGAGTGGCTATCTATGATTATGACCAATTACCGTCAGTGGCGGGTCTTATAAAACTAATTACTAGTTACTTGTAGCTTTATAAAATCGGACCCTATCGCGGGCCGGGCCGTGGGCTCTCCCGCTTTCTTTCCGCGGGCCGTAGTTTGGCGACCCCTGGTATAGACACTAAAAACTTTTCGCTCTTGGCATAGCAGTATGTTCAGAACAACGAACAACTAATATAAACTAATATTATAAATGCGAAAGTGTGTTTGTATGTTTGTGTTTGTGTGTTTGTATGTTTGTCCCTCTTTCACGTCGTAACGGAGCGACAGATCGACGTGATTTTTGGCATAGAGATAGTTTCTGGGCCCGAGAGTGACATAGGTTACTTTTTATCCCGGAAAAATGCAGTTCCCGAGGGAACAGCGCACGATAACCGAATTCCACGCGGGCGGAGCCGCGGGCAAAAGCTAGTTGTCATATAAAAGAAACGGTGCTGGGTTACAATATGATTGAACCAAAAACCAAACCTATTTGCAAGAAATTTAGTCCAACAGCAAAATCCAACGAAATACCTAGTTGAGTCAGAAACAACTTATCACAATGCTTATCGACATAAGCACCCATAAATTTTCATTGTTTTTCTGTTTGAGGTATACGTATGTAGTCAGAAAATAGGGTTCGCTCGGGGATAAGAGTAGCTTATAAAGCAGTATTTCTAAATCGAACTACATTTCAATACTTATTCAAATGTTGAAATTAGAAATTCAGAAGACAACGAACTTTTTGCATATAAAAGCTATATTATGTGCCATATAGGTTGAATCCGGACATAATTCACCATCACACAGAAACAGGTAAATGTTGCAGGTGTACAATTTGACTGAACTAGAATTCTTTTCTGAAATTATTCAAAAATGGTGAAAAGTAGTGCTGTTTTTAGGGTTCCGGAGCCAAAATGGCAAAAACGGAACCTTTATAGTTTCGCCATGTCTGTCTGTCTGTCTGTCTGTCTGTCTGTTCGTCTGTCTGTCCGTCCGCGGCTTTGCTCAGGGACTTTTAATGCTAGAAAGCTGCAATTTTGCACGGATATATAGGTAAACTATGCCGATAAAAGCTGTTAAACTTCTGCAGAATTAACCCCTTTTTCACTAGGACCCCAGCATAAAATAGCAAACAGCTGTGTAATTTGTGCAGACTTAACCCCTTTTTCACTAGGGTCCCAGAATTAATCAAAGAACTCTATCTTCAATAACTATGTTCCAGGGCGGGGCCCTGGGGTTCGGAGGCCCTTGATTTATTTAAGGACTTGGGTCGGCGTCTAAGGGATAGGGGGTGCGATCCCCGGTCTGGATCGTGGCTGGTTCAACAAGTGTCCATTGCTGTACAGAGGGGCAATGCTGCCGGGATAATGGGAACTTTTGAGCCGGGCACGATGCAGGGAGGGGATTTTTAGTTTAGTTTTTTTTTTTTTTGTGTTTAATTTAACTAACATAGTATTATAAGTCAACCTTGTTACTAACAAATTTTGGATTTAATTGTCTTAAAAATAAAAAAAATAAAAATAAAAAATGACTATGTTGTCAAAAAAATGTTGCTTTGACCTCTATTTGACCTAGATATCATCCCGAATTATTTATTATTTACCTAGTAGTAAACTAATCGTAAACTATCGTAGAAAACAAGATATACTATTAACACTTATGATAAATCAATGATGGATCGAAAACGATAACGGACGATAACAGTTAACATGGAAAAATTATTTTGAAGTTTGAAATCACTGACTTAGATCAGCTTTAATGATTGCGAGTTATCAGTCAGCGGATAATTAAAAAATAAATTATTTTTTATCGTTAATCGTTGACAGAAACGGGCACACGGGTTTCAAGAACATTGGCAGATTTATGAACCTTTCAAAATTTAAGGATTTCCAAACAGAGGATATATTAACAAAGAAGTCAAATTACAATCATGAAGGACATAAGAAATAAGAACTAATAGTAATCTGATATGAGCAGGTGGTAGGACCTTGTGTAAGGTTCGCCCGGATTGCTACCACCATCTTGCTCGCTAATCTTGGCATGAAGCAGCAGTGCTTGCACTGTTGTTTCGGCGTGGAGAGTAAGACAGCCGGTGAAATTACTGACACTTGAGGTATTCCATCTTAGGCCTCTAGGTTGGCAACGCATCTGCAATACCCCTGGTGTTGCAGATGTTTATGGGCGGTGGTGATCTCTTACCATCAGGAGACCCACTTGCTCGTTTGCCATCCAGTCGAATAAAAAAAAAAGAATGCTTTGAACAAAGATCATGGACTTTGGACAGTGTCCTACTTCCCCCAGTAATGGATATAGAAGAACATAGAGACTCAGAATGGATATAGAAGGCATGCGACGTCACTTAATACCACAAACTACTTAGACGTCTTTTTAAAATACTCTTTTTCAGCAGTGGGCGGTGGAGACATCCGAGTGTCATATTATTCTTTGTTTCTAATTCAGATAATATAACTGAGTCTGCAATCTGAGGTGGTATTGGGGTGACACTTTCCGAGCCCGGATAATACCGACCCCGTTTTTCGTGTACACGTACATAGAAGCTCATGTCAGCAGGGCTCAGTAGGCGGTCCCTCTCGCTCTCGTACCAAATAGTATAAGTGTCAGAGGGACCGCACGACACGAACTTCGAGTTTCGGAGTAGCCCTGCAGTTTCTATGGGCGTGTACACGAAAAACAAGGTCGGTATTATTACCCGCAGGTATTGTAACTGGCGTTCGCGATCGCATTTACCATCTCTTTCTTCTCTCGTCTTCTACCGTGTGACAGAATGGAGCGGTGACAACGGTTATGACTCCTTAGTGTTAGAAGGCCTCTGAATATGATGATGAAAAGTTGTGATGTGATACGTACTGGCAGGGTCAGCGTCTCCAACGGTAGCCTGTTTGAACAGGGCATACAGCTCCAGAAGGTCGCTGTCACTAGGCAGGGCCTTCAGCTTCTTGACGTTAGCGGCGGCCTGGTCGAATTGCTGTAAAGAAAAGTTCTAGATTAATTTGCTGCTTTTTGTATCATAATGATGTTCGGATAAATTGGAGATATCCTAAAATAAAGTTGGATATACTCAAAATATTCAGTGATCGATGCAATTTCCGATGACGTTGAAGTCAATAGAGTTTGATCGCAATGCCATTGGTCAGAAACCTAAAGACTTATCATTATTATTTATGTAGATATTGCAGATAATCTAATTTTAAATTGGAGTTTTGTTACTATTGCGATTACTCTATCATATAGACTGCTAACCTCTAGGAATCAAAGAGTGAAGTATTCCAACCATCTGCCATTAATATGTTTATCCTGGCAACACATGCAAAAATACGGCAATGACATACATGAGCCACGAAGAAACCTTTTCAACGGAAAAGTCAGTACGATTTTGTTAATTAACGCGATGTCACTATGACGTTTACCGTGAAACGGTTCCATATTGGCTCGTGAATTAAAGTCCTTGATCGTACCAGCTTTACTAACAAATGACTAACGTAAAAAAGCGGTAAATGTGCACAAAAGCATAGTATTGAACGACCGATCAGTCTTCCATTGCCACATGAGCTATCATTTCTAATGACTTCATTCAAAACCTGACCGCATTTTCAATGGTAGTCAACGCTATATTTCTCTAAGCTTGACTACAACGTCGTATTATGCTGGAGCATTTATATGACCACATTACAGGTAACGGAAATTGCACGGACTTCTTTAGCCTATCTAATGTTCTTCAAAGCTGCAATTTGTGGCTCTATGAAAATTTTTACGATTATTTTACCCCTTCAATACACCTAAATTTACGTCTTTAGGGTTCCGTACTCAAAGGCTAAAAATGGGATGCTATTACTAAGACTCTGATTTCCGTCCATCTGTCATCAGGCTGTATCTCATGAACCGTGATAGCTCTAGACAGTTGAAATTTTCACAGATAATGTATTTCTGTTGCCGCTATAACAACAAAAACTACAAACAGAATAAAATAAATATTTAAGGGGGACTCACATATAACAAACGTGATTTTTTTGCCGTTTTTGCTCAATATTAATAAAGGCTACAGGTACAATTTGAATAGTCATATTAATTTCGTCGTATACCTATTCTTTTGTATTTGTAGTCGTTTTAGTCGCATGTCGCATACAATACAATATTTACGGGCGGGGCCACCAATGACATGGGGCCACATACAAAAAACGCGGTTTTTTTGCTAATGTAAATTTTGTCCATCAATTATTCATATTTTTTTGCGCAATCAGTCTAGACCAGACTTGAAAGTTAGCTTACCTAAGCTCATCTATTACTTATTTATGTAAATATCTAGCGCCAGATAGGATGACTGACCACTTTCATTAAAATTTTAACTACTTCGATAAATCCGGGTTTACTACAAAACCGGTCTCGTTTATTATAGCTAGATCGGCTTGATGGTGGTTCAATGGGTTTCACCGAATCTTTCTCAGGCAAAATGCGAGAAAGTTGAGCAGTTTGATTATGTATATCGTTACGCTTGTTAAAAAACAAGTTACTTATAATTATCAGTTTAGTATCGACGCAGATGTTGTTTTGTTTCATATTTAAAACCAGGTTTTATTTTAAGAAAACACTGTAATGTTTTCAATGTATATCCATTAATACCTATTACTTAATACCTCGACTAAGTAAACAACCCTCGCACATTATTTTTGACGGAAATTCAAAGGTTCCCGTCATAAGTGCTTGTCGCTTTACATTTTAAGATAACTTTTTATATAAATATACTCTAGATCGCCAGCCAAAAAGGTTAAGAACTACTGCATTAGCACATAGGTAAACAAAATAAGGGCGGACACACACTTTTAATAATTCCGTTAGAATGTCACTTGGTGATTCTCCATTGAATTTAATTACCCTTTCTCTCAATTCATTACATGTAAAGTTGAGTCAATTATCTGCCTAAACCTGCTCTTATGGATGGTTATAATCGTAAGTGGGCTGAGTGGCTACGTTAAAATCAGATTAGCGATTGTGCGTGTTAAACGTGAAGTGTAACCGTTATCGTTAACGTTATCTTCCGGGAAACTGTTACAAGTGGACTGAGTCAAACAAGGAATCAGATAAGTTTGGAATGAGTCAGTCGATTATTTGTAACTCGGTTTTATAATTAGAACATGGCACCCACCCGGTTCTAGGTATTAGTATTAGGACGATTTGGTTATTGACACTCACAAGATAATAATAAAATACTTAGGGAATTGGTTTTCGCTCTATAGTGGGAATTTTACAAATATGTAACGCGTGTAACGTTTGGGGTTTCAATCCAATTTAAATTTATAGATATTTCGTCCGACTCAATGTGAATATTTTTTATCGCTTTCGCTTAGCAGCAAATTTTTAAATTTCGCTTTTTTTTAATTACTTTATTGAGCGGACACAAACAAGCAAGAGCGAAGCATCTCCGTTTTAGCTTTGGCAAAAATGCTTTCGTTAATTTTGTTTATTAAAATATAAAACTGATTGATTGTTGGTAGGTATGTACTCGTAACAATCAATGATATTTTTAACCGACTTCAAAAAAAGGAGGAGGTTATCAATTCGGTTGTATGTTTTTTTTTTTTTTTTTTTTTTTAATGTTTGTTACCTCAGAACTCCGTCATTTATGAACCGATTAGAAAAATTTTTTTTGCGTCCGTCTAGGAATGCTTTCAATTAGGTCCCATAAGCACCAAATCAGGATCTGATGATTGGATCCTAAGGAAATCGAGGGAACTCTTCAAATGTTGTAGGGACACCTATGGTAATTTTGATATATTTAGTAGTAACTCGTGCATTTGCTCTTGAAAATCATCATTTGGTGAAGTGGAACTGATGATGAAGACCACAGTTTACCATCGGAGTTACTACTCAATAACAAGTATTTCATGGGTTGAATTTCAATTGCTTTAACACAGTTGCTAAGCAATTTATGCTCCTCGGAAAGCATATGGTGAAATGGAATGGGTGGTGAAGCACCAGGACACCTCAATTATGAACGTCTCTGCATCGGAAAAAGCAATTTTCCGTAAAAGGTGACGAGCAGTTGTCATTAAACTATTGTATCTTAGATGTTTTACACTAAAAAGCGTGAAAAAAAAAATTTATAACAAAAAAATAGAACCGACTACAAAAAACCTTGAAAATAATTTTCTACCAGTCTGAAGTCGGTGCCTCAGCACGAGCCAGCAGGAGTGATTGAAGTCATTTACTCGTATAGTTGTAGGTGCGGTAGACGATTATAGGTCCACTCCTGCTGGCTCGTGCTGAGGCACCGACTTCAGACTGGTAGAAAATTATTTTCAAGGTTTTTTGTAGTCGGTTCTATTTTTTTGTTATAAATTTTTTTTTACACTTACTTTGTCACTGTCACTTTGTGATACGGTGACTAAAGTGTAGTGATATCTTTGACCTCTGCATCAATTAATATATTACTTCAAATGACACAACACCTATGCATAACAGTGGATTGTTATTAACGTACATTTCGTTTGGAAGGTTATTTTTAACTAAAAACAAGATTATTATCTTCGCTTCAACCGGTTTAGCAATGATGGCAAATTCCATCGAGAGCGGCGCGCTCCAGTGGACGAGCAATTCTAATATAAACGGGCGTAACGGTACAAAATGGTGGTGAAAAACGCAACCGCGATGTCGAATAGTGGATTGCAGACATTTTTTAGTCTAACGAGGTAGAGTGGAATGCAATAACCCATACCTCATCATCATCATTCCAGCCCATATACGTCCCACTGCTTGGCACTGGCCTCCTCTCAGAATGAAAGGGCTTGGGCCGTAGTTCCTACGAGATCCCAGGGGGGCTACTACATTCGGAAATCGAAGTTCGTATCACCGTCCCTCTCGCTCTCGTATTAAATAATATTATATTAGGTTCAGCGAGACGGCAACATACTAATTAAGATTGTTTTTTTGGAATCTTTTTGTATTTTTTATTTCAATTCCAAATTTTTGTTACTTTTAAAATCATCCCGTAAAACCTTAGTTGAAAATACAAACTGAAATATAGATGCACAGAAAAACCAGAAAAATAGGACCAGCGCTGGGAATCGAACCCAGGTCCTCGGCATTCCGTGACAACAACATACATACTAAGTTCGAATTTTGCACTTCGTAGTACCTACAGGGGCAGTGCGGATTGGGAACTTCAGACACACCATTGAATTGCTTCGCTTTTTTAACCCCCGACGCAAAAAGAGGGGTGTTATGTATACATAACTTTGACCGCTATGTGTGTGAGTGTCTTTCTGTGGCACCGTAGCTCTTAAACGGGTGGACCGATTTGAATGCGGTTTTTTTATTTGAAAGCTGGGTTCTTAACAGGTTTCATCAAAATCGGTTGGTTCAGCCGTTTTTGAGATATTTAACTTTGAATTGAAAAGTCGATTTTCCAACTTTTTGTTGATTAGGTTAGTCATTTATCTAGTATCCCATCGTATGTCGAAGTAAGATCTATTCGGTAAACGTGAGCAAAACCGGGTGAAGGAGTACTAGTTGAAATGGAACGTGAGAGCTGGGGGCTCGTTCTATTGCCATAGTTAAGCACCCACAACAATCGAGCGTTAAATGACCCCTAGAACATTAAATTGGCTGTGACTGTGGCACAGTATATATACAAGCTAAAGCAGTAAGGAAGCTACGAACAAATCGATCGAAACGAACACACTCACACAGACGCGCGCTCTACACGGCCTCTAAGGGGGTCTCGCGACTGCAGTACCCTTAGTGTAAGTTTTCGGTTACAAAATACGCCTCGATTGAGTTCGCCTTAAAATCTCAATTTGAATGGAAACACGAACATCGCAAACGTTCCACTAGAGGCGCTGTTCGTGTTTCCATACAAATTGAGATTTTAACGCGAACCCGATCGAGACGTATTTTGTAACTGAAAACTTACACTAAGGGTACAGTACAGCGTGTAGAGCGCGCGTCTGTGTGAGTGTGTTCGTTTCGATCGATTGTTCGTAGCTTCCCTACTGCTTTAGCTTATACACTGTGACGTCACCATGACACACACATGGAAATCGATCGTTTGTTTGTTGAATATTTAGCATTAGAAGTTAATACGGCTAAGCGCCACGTGGGGTTTGAGATACGTTAACTTCATGTTTTCTGTAAATTTTACTTAAGGCCGGTAACAGACCAGTGACTCCTTGAGTTATTGGTATTCGAGGGCAGTGGTGATAATTTCCAATCAGATGACCCCCATGCTCGTACACACCAACACTAGCCATAAAAATTCAATTTTTAATAAAAGCTTTTTGCTGACTGTTCTTTTTGTTGACTGTACTTGCATTGTCACCTAAACTGCATTTGCGCCAAATTTCAAGTCGATGCTATTAACCGTTGAAGAGTTCCGTCCTGCGGAGACGATCCTGACTTGATCACTAAAGAATCTCTCCATAGGTAGTTGCTCAACCATTGGATGATACTAATCTAAATTATTCGATCTTACTAATTTTCACTCGTTAGTTACAGATCATCATCATAGAACAAAACTTCAACAATACCTCGCACCTTTAGAACGAAAACGACACAATTCAAAATGTTCTCATTTTAAAACTCAATCATGTTTTGTTTTATACAAAGTTCATTTCAGTAATGTGAATATTTGGAATTGTGTCAGTTTCATTCTAAAGGTGCGACCTCTCCTTGCAGTCGGGTATGGGTAACAAATAGACAGCACACTGAACAAAGTCTGAAAGTGACGCAACAATGACGTCATTTCCTTCATTGCGATACTTTTAGGGATCCTTAAGGTGGTCTGGTCACGTGCCATTTAGCGATAGGTAAAACCGAAAATATTGAGCTTTATCGCTGGAAAAAAAGAAACCTCTTCAATTCCGGCAAAAACAGCATTATTTATTTGTTTCATTCACTCTAATTTCTTGTATTTGTACCACTGCCACGACTGTTACTAAATGAGATTAAGAAATCAACTTCCACGGCGAAGATCAATCCTGCAAGAAGCCATCTAGTCGCTGCTGCTCGACGCGGTGACTTGACGCTACTTTTTTGAATCACGGGAAGTTCAAAATCACCTTCAAAATGGGGTCACGTGTCCAGATTTATCACTGCAAATGAGCGGCTAGTGACTGCATGTGGAGACACCCTTGAGCAAAAAGTGCTATCGGGGATTATTACTACCTATAGCTCTCTTGTCTGTCAGTACATTAGTCTTTCGCATGACTGTTTTTAGAGAGTTAGTATTACTATGGCCCCAATAAAGAGCTAAATGAAGACAAAAGAGGGTCAAGAGGTGGGAGGGTGAACTACCGAAAGGGTTTTGAAATGATGTTTAGAGGAGAATGGCAGTGGCTACAGGAGGCCTATATCTTGAGGATACCCTGATACAAGCATGGCTAGTATTTTGTATTTAATAATTTTTTTATCAGTGACTGAAAGAGACTTAAATTTTTATTTTTATTTTATTGCTATGGCCAAAACACTAAAGTCACTTGCAGTACAGTCACTTGCATTAATATATGCCACAGCAGAGCGTGCCAAAATATGTGGCACATCCTATAGGCCCTAGAACTAGAGTTAAGTATATATAATCATAAAAGAAACCCCTGTACCAAATTTCAAGTTTCTAGGCCCAGCGGTTTGGGCTGTGCGTTGATATATAACCCAGTGAGTCAGGTTTGCCTTTTATATATATAGATATACACGCTTTATTGTGTTAGATATCACTGTACAGTCAAGGGCAAAAATATGTATACACACTTTAGTACCTTGTCACTTTAACCACTGTGACAGTTCATATAAAATACGGCAGTTTAAATATGACGAAAATAGACAAGGTACTAAAGTGTATACATATTTTTGCCCTAGACTGTACAAGAAATATTTTTGTATCATTATGTATGATGGTACAGAGCATGATAGAACCCTTTTGATGCAATTCTAACTGACAATTTGTTTTTTTTTTATTTATTCACACAGGCTTAGTCTGTGAGCAGACATCTTGACCCTAAACTTGAACTCGCCATGTGACGATTAACCTAATGTCTAACAAGCTGTTATACAACTTCATATGTTAGCGTTCCATAAGAGTATACTTGGCAGTTCCCAATCCGCACTGGGCGCGCGTGGGAACTATGGCCCAAGCCCTCTCATTCTGAGAGGAGGCCTGTGCCCAGCAGTGGCACGTATATATGCTGGGATGATGATGATGATACTTGGCAGTTTCCATAAGGATGTTTATTTACACCATAAACACATAAAACTAAATGATTTTATCAGATTTTGGCACTTACATGTGAACAAAATATGTTATAAACATGAGTTTTTTTTTTTGGTGCACACTATATTTTTCTATAATGCCTTGATTGTAAATTAATGCAGCTACGTTAACCTACATTATAACATTTGAACAAATTAAATGAAATCTAAAACTGAATATTTTGAGTGAATAATTCAATAAGCCAATGAAATGGAATAGATTAACATCTATTAATCAAGATTACATTATATACATTGAAATGGAACCAGTTATGTAGCCAATTATGCTTTAAAATTTTCATTTTTTTATAGCCGGCCCATGCACTTTCATGTGAAACCAGTTTTGCTGAAATTGCAACTTTCACCATAAGCAATGGTAATGATCGCAGTAGCTTCAAAACTTTCTACCCATAATGTGCTAATTACTGTGAAACAGTAATTAAAACTGTTTTCACAGCTCAACGACCCTGCTGTTACATAGAATATACTTGCATGATACGGCTGTCCGAATAAGTAGATTCTAACTAAGCAACCAAGAATAATGTGCCATCACAAAATATATTTTTCTTCCAATTTTAATACTACTAACCAATATTTAACATTTTTTGTTTGAAAAGATAAGAATTTGACTTTTTTAGGTAAATCACTTAATTGTTAAATTGATAAAAACAAGAGAATAATAATTTAAAAATCATAATGTTCTAAATTTAAAAGTCATAGTAAAAAATTGTAACTAGCCAACAACTGGCCAGTCATTTAATGGACCTCTGAACTTTGGAATTGAAATAAGTATGCAAATAGAACTTACCTCCTGGAGAGACATGTTGTGTGATGCAGTAGTAGGTAACCTATAAAGAACAGTCATTTAAATTTAGAAATCATTACAATTAATTCAAGTCACATCAAGTGAAATTTGAAGGTATTTGACCGGCAAAGTCATTATTATCAATTAATGACAAGGGCAATTTAAGGTCTTTGTTTAAATTATTAAAGCATTACGAAACAAAAATAACTTGAGTATTACAGTACCACCGCAATCCTGTGCAACCCCAAAATTTGAAAAAATAAATGAAAAAATACACTTGCTACACTTACAAGTTAGGACGAAAGCGGGTGCTCCACGCGATAACTTCGAATGAACTGAACAAGCATACAAACTGTACGTAGCGTTTAAAACTAGCCATTCAACTTCGGTCTGGACACCTTGTTATCGCCTTTTTACGTCACGAAGATGCGCGTTGTGTACGTACATTTAGCTGATTAAAACATAACAATAAAAGAATAGCAGTTTACTTACCTAAATATTTTTTTATTAATTATTATGGGCGGCTTCAAAAATGGAATAGAAATAGAAAGGTGGCTGGAGAGGAAATTAGATTTTTTCTTTTTATTTTGACAGCTGTCACTGTGACAGTGACACGACAACGCCGGGCGCCGGCTGGCTGTGTCTGGAACACGTTCATATACTTAATTAAAACTTGGGCTCTACCTCTGCTTGTAGTTCTACTGTAAAAGTCGTAGAAGTTTCTATTTCTATCAAGTTTTTTTTTCACACATATATAACGAAAAAAATCTTGCCACGATGATTAACAACACACAATGTACTTAGGTAGATTAGTTAGGTTAGATACTCCCACAGAATGTAAATGTATATGTAGGTAAGTACCTCTAGTGAGTATTGTTTTTCACTTCTCAAGCTCGTAAAGTTCATGTTTATGCTGGATCCAGACGACATAAAATGACTTTTTATGCACTAGTGCATAAAGTAAAATCTTCGTCTTAAGACCAAGGTAATCAGGTGTCAACAGCCACAAACAAAAGTGTCTAGTTACTTACTTACTTACATATTTTTAAAATAATTTGTAATTTATTTAAAACTAAAAATCAATCAAAATAAATCAATTAAACTAAAAAATATACTTAATTATACAATAATGCATGAAACATAAAAGGTAAGTACATAGAAAGTGAACAATTGCTTCCAGTGTTGCTATTTAATTTCCTCGCAATCTAAGTGAAAAGCAGAGTGTAAAACACGAGTATTAAACCCAATTTCCCCTCGACGTGTCTATCACAGAGTACATTATTATAACTGAACACTGAACTGCCGGCTCGGGTGGCTATATGAACGTCTTGGGTAAAATGGCTCGTTTTATGCTCTCGTCGTACAATATACTATTCTTAGGCTTCCTACTTCCTTCGTATTTAACTTACCTACTTAGAACTTTTAAAAAATAGTTCATTTAAACGGACCTCCGAAAAGTAACGCCTTCGAATCTATTAATTGATTTTCTAATCAGCTAATCGTGGGTAGATACTGATTAAAAATCTAAGTAGGTATATTAGTTTGTTCCGGCTACTGTAGATAATTTCGACAGGTACAAAAGTACAAATTCCACCCCTTTAGGTATTTAAAATTACCCCTCACGGCAGCAAGCCCTAGACAAGATGCCTAACCAGTGGCCGAGAAACCTATTGTTGGAATTGGAAGGAAGACTTGTGAAATAATAGTAGATTGATAACCAAGGGTGGAAAGTGACCCATTTCACCGAGATATTTCTGGCGCTCGAACGAAGTGAGAGCGCCAATAGTTCGAGGGGAAATGGGTAATTTCACCCGAGTTAGACACTCTACTTTTCATTTCGACTGTGAGGAAACTAAAATACTACAAAAAAACGAGAATAATAATAAATTGAATTTACTTATACCTATCCAACCTCCAACGGTACCTTTTCGACTGGCCACTTGCCACGGCTGACTATAAAAAAAAATCGAGTTGGTCACAACGTGCATCTAGATGGCCATGCCGAAACGTGAAAAAAAATGTCACTGACGTAACTCAATATCTTCGATGTCGTGGCTAGCCGAAAAATTAAAAAAAAAATTACTTTCCACCCTAGAGGAGAAAACGCAATTTTCCACCCGACTGTCTACCCATGAAATAGTAGATTGATAACCAAGGGTGGAAAGTGACCCATTTCACCTGAGATATTTTTGGCGCTCGAACGAAGTGAGAGCGCCAATAGTTCGAGGGGAAATGGGTTATTTCACCCGAGTTAGACACACTACTTTTCATTTCAACTGTGAGGAAACTGAAATACTACAAAAAGACGAGAATAATAATAAATTGAATTTACTTATACCTATCCAACCTCCAACGGTACCTTTTCGACTGGCCACTTGCCATGCTGAAACGTGAAAAAAAAATGTCATTTACGTAACTCAATTATGTTCGATGTCATGGCTAGCCGAAAAATTAAAAAAAATTTACTTTCCACCCTAGAGGAGAAAACGCAATTTTCCACCCGGCTATCTACCCATGAAAATTAAACTTTCCGAACAGGAGAGATGAAAATTAAACTTTCCGAACAGGAGAGATGAAAAATAAATGAGCTACATTTTTAGGGTTCCCTTATAGTTTCGTCATGTCTGTCTGTCTGTCCGTCCGTACGTAGCTTTGCTCAGAGACTTTCAATGCTAGAGAGCTGTATTTTTGCACGAATGTGTATGTCAACTATGCCGACAAAATTGTTATAATTTTTTTATAACAATTTTGCCAAAATATACCCAAACTTGCAAGATTCTGTATAAAATACGAAATCCTTAGAAAAATATTACTTGATTTTTTTCGTAATGGCTACGGAACCCTATTTTGGGCGTGTCCGACACGCTCTTGGCCGGTTTTTACCTTCCTTTTTTGCTACCTGAGAATGTTTATACCATGTCACATTACTAGGGCATTTATCATGCTACTCTTCGCATTTAAACTATACGCACAAATTTTAGTTAGCTAGCTAACTAAGAAAATGAAGGATAGGCAAGTAAATGAATAACGGTTTCTGAGGGCCTACTCTGAAGTTCGAAAATGAAGTTCGTAGATACCTACTGTTCGTAGATATGCTCACGTATTAGCCTGAAAATTAGGTTAGGTTAGAACTGCGACCGCAACAGAAACGAACCATAGCTAGAAAAGTAGGTTAGGTTAGAATTGCGACTCAATATTAGGAAATAAAATATTATGGCATTTACATTATGTCAAACATTGGATGCGATTCTACGCGCACGTCGGCTAAATTGTCTAAATCTAAATTTTCTTAATTTTAATTGACATTTAGACGGCTGATTTAACAAGTGCTATTCCAGAAAGTCACGCTGACCGGCTAGATAGATCGGCTAAAATAAGAAACGTCAGATTAAATTAGCGTTGTCATTTGATTATGACAGGTGCTCATAGAATAGCAAAGTGATTTAGCGACGTCTAAATAAAATTAGGAATTTTAGCGGCCGCTGTAGAATCGGGTCCATTATTATGGCAAAAGATCATTATGACAAAAGTTTTTATGGATTTTGAAATTAATGCAAATGAGCATTAGGATATTCGATAGGTATTCAAGTTCCCAATCCGCACTGGACCCACGTGGGAACTATGGCTCAAGCCCTCTTGTTCTGAGAGGAGGCCTGTGCCCAGCAGTGGGACGTATATAGGCTGGGATGATGATGATGATATTCGATATTAGGACGGAAATATTATGGCATTGACTTTATGGCAAACGATGATTATGGCCAGGGCCGGATTTAGGGGAGGGCAGAGGGGGCAACTGCCCGGGGCCTCCACAAAATAGGGGCCCCCACAATACTGGGAAACAACAATTCATATATTTCTTCACTTCAATCAGGCAATCAGTAAAATATCAAAAGACCCTCATTGGCCTCCACTCCTTTGTTGCCCCAAGGCCTCCACACCTCTAAATGCGGCCCTGATTATGGCAAAACATTTTATGGATTTTGAAGTTAGGACAAAAGATAACTATATTCAACTTGCTGTTGCCCGCGGCTTCGCCCCCGTTGTATTTTTTTTTCTTCCATGAAAACCTTCTCGTGACAGTAGCGAACACAACAAAAAAAGAATTAGCGAAATCGGACCAGTCGTTCCCGAGTTATGCACTTACCAACACGTTTTGCGATTCATTTTTATATTATAGAGATAAAGAACCAAAAATATAATTTCAGTTGTAGTTTTGTAGCAATATGCAGATTTTACAACTTTCGAATGTTTAATTCGAGAGACGTAATTTCAAAAACAATCCTTAGATCGAGAGTGTTCTTAGCTGATTCATAAAAATCTGCGACACGTGGAGCCGGCCTAGCGACGTGGTGCGACGTGGCGATATTTTACTTGCGTACGAAAAAACTTGCCACGGAGAGACAACACAAAACACAACACACCCATAAAAATCCTTAGGACTCGTCTCCAAATGCGACGTCATTTTAGGCTTGCAATAAAATTGTAGTACGATTGTACTATTACATATTCTGTGGTACGAGGATAAATTGGTGTCAGGTCTTGCTCTCATGCTACACTAGCTTTCCGCCCGCGACTTCGTCCGGGTTGAACTAATTTTTCGCGTGGAACACAAAAACACAATCCTACTAAGTAATATTATTATTATCTTTATTTCTTTTTTTCATTCTTAGGATTGGGTTTTTATAATAGTTATAAAAAGTAAAATACAAAAAAGTACATACAAAATAAAAATATTATAAAAACCTAACCTAGTTTGCCGCTGGTAACGGGGCAGGACCCAAGCTACCGGTGGTCAAGGCCGCAGAGTGAGGAACCTCCGGACGATGCGTGCCGTGTCCAGAAGTACCGCCTTCTGTATCTGGCCCTTGATCCAGCCATCTAGCGAGAGTCTCTTGAGATGTTGGTCGAGGCTCTTCGCTATTAGACCGTTTGCCGAAACGACTATCGGGACAATGATCGTCGAATCAACATCCCACATAGCAGTCACCCCGTGAGCCAAGTCAAGGTACTTGCTGAGTTTGTCCTTATCGGCCTTCACGAGGTTCTCGTCATGCGGGATGGTGATGTCGACGAGCACTGCCTGGCGGTTTGATCGATCTGTCAGCACGATATCAGGCTTATTGTTGTCAATATTATTATTATTATTATTATTTTATGGTAAAGGGGGCAAACGAGCTATGGATCGCCTGATGGTGGGCGATTACCGTCGCCCATGGATACCAGCAACACCGGAAGAGTCACAAGTGCGTTGCCGCCTTTAAGGTACGAGTACGCTCTTTTCTTGAAAGCTTGAAGGTTATTAGGTAAATGTGAAAGTTTGTGAGTATGTTTGTTACTTCATCACGCTAAAAAGGCTGGACGGATTTGGATGAAATTTGACTAAAAGTTAGTTTATAACCTGAATTAAAACATAGGATACTTTTTATCCCGATATTCCCTCGTGATAGAGATAAAATCTCTAAATAAGAACCGCTGGGCTTACAGACATGAAATTTGACCATGATTGTTTTTAATGTACGTCAACGAAAACATCGATTTAATTTTCGGGAATTCATTTATCTGTCCTCGTTCCGCTCATCTCTAGTAGAAACAGCTCGGCGAAGCGAGGCTAGGTAAATTAAGCGTTTCTATGGGTTCATGACAAACGAACTACTCGAACAATTCTCATATCTTTGATGGAAATGCAGCCTTACCCGTGAAAACAAACGATCAAATATACAAAAAATATATATTTTTATTTCGGAAAAATCTGCCTCCGACTCTCATTAAAAATATAAAATATATTGACCCGGTTAACTCACGTCTTAATTCGAGTTTAGCTCGACATGTTTCGGGCTAATCCACGCGATTGTCGCGTGACCAGAGCGGCGGCGCGCAGTGCGCGTGTTGCAGCAGCCGCCGAGTCGCTTTGCTCCGAGGAGGAAGGGCTACGGATTAGCCCGAAACATGACGAGCTAAACTCGATTTAAGACGTGAGTTAGCCGGGTCAATGTTCTTAATATGAGTGTGTTTCACGGTAGTTTTATGTTCAAAATCTCATTAAACATATTCAGGCATTTCGATGAGATGGATAAGGACGAAATCTCCGGTCCCAGCATTTAATTTCTATTTTTTTATTATTATTATCAAAGTCTTCTAGTTAGTACTATATTATTTAAATATGCATATCCTCCATCGTTTCTCTATCGACTTTGCGGTACCTTATAGGCCTACCTTACAACATTACAACCCCAAAGACCATCAATTCTGCGAGCAATGTGCCCCGTCCTCCCCCGCTTTAGGTGTGCAAAACTGTAGTTCTTATACAAAAAAGACAAACGAAGTTTTAAATGTTTATTTTATACGTAACAAAATCTTAATAAATAATGAGAGTAAATCTACGGTTTAAGCGTATTTGCCCTGCAGCTGGCCGGCCAGTTCGATGTACTGCTTCTTGGCGTCGTCGGAGGAGATGCCCTTGCGGCTGGTCCATGCCTTCCACTTAGCGTTCTCAACCATACCGGAGGGCTCAGCTGTAACAAAAGAAGTAAATCCATACTAATATTATACTTAAATGCGAAAGTGTGTTTGTGTGTTTGTCCGTCTTTCACGCCGTAACGGAGCGACGGATCGACGTGATTTTTGGCATAGAGATAGTTTATGGGCCCGAGAGTGACATAGGCTACTTTTTACTTTTTATCCCGGAAAAATGCAGTTCCCGAGGGAACAGCGCGCGACAACAGAATGCCAAGCGGGCGGAGCTGCGGGCAAAAGCTTGTACTTATATAAATAAAAATAGTATTTAAGATGCAAACAAAGCTCTATTAGGAGCTGCTGTACCGCGTCCATCTGTCACAAGAATCTGAGAGAAAGAAAACCCTATATTATGTAGTGCAAAATTCGAAATTTGTATCTTGCCCGCCGCTGAGAGTGAGAGGGACGGTATGACACGAACTTAGAATTAGACGGCAGCAAATTTATACTTTGAATAGTTTGAATGCTTTTCGCAATCGATACGATTTTTAAGACTTTAATTAAAGGAGCAACTATAACCTATCGAACCTTCCTCCATACTCCCAATAAAAGTTTACAACTTTTTCGTCATCGTGCCCCCCCCCCCCCTCCCTCCAAGTCAAGCAAAACAAAACCATACTTTTCTCAAAGCCTTAATGGCTATTTTCAATTACTTTTAACGAAGGCAATTTATTGAATCAGGCGTTGCTTTGACGGTTGTGTTGCTCTGAAAATCAGCTCTGGTAGAGTTCGAAACGCGTCAGTGTATTGTGGTGGTGGTAATAGATGGGCTTGTGTGATTTGTGTGTGTTCTTACAGTGTGGAGGTGGGGGAACTGCATGAACACGCATATCTTGCATAAACTTAGCATAAGGTCGCGGGTGAGCAAAGAAATTATTTTAGTTCGTTTTGCGAAGGCCATTAACCCAATACTGTACCTTTAGTGTAAGTCTTCGGTTACAAAATACGTCTCGATCGCGTTCGCGTAAAATCTCAATTTGTATAGAAACACGAACAACGCCTCTAGCGGGACATTTGCGATGTTCGAGTTTCCATACAAATTGAGATTTTAACGCGAACGCGATCGAGACTTATTTTGTACCTAACCAAAAACTTTACACTAAGGGCACTGTATCCATGCTTATGTTAGATGGTGAGGAATTAAAAGTATTTACCTAGTTGTGACTAATGGTTTAGATAAATATTTTCCTTGGAGTGGTTTAAATCAGATCTTATCATTAAATCGACGGTAGATATTGTGAAGTGATCCCAAACAACCGGATAGATAATCAATCAACACTAGACAATGAAGATCCTTGAATTCTATTGTCTGACTAATCGACTTAAGGCCTCTTAAGTTTTTATTAATTATAATATAAATGAGTAATAAATATCTCAATTAAGCCAATTAAGTCAACTGACTTAACTGACATTGCTTCAAACTATAAAAATTATGTAACTGAAAATCTTGCAAAAATGCTAGCTAAGCGAGCTAATCCTGTAAGTATATTATCAAACTATAATGTACTCGTAATACCTATATCTCATAAGTTTAATTACATAATTTTTTATTAAAAACTGCATAAATTTTACAGTACTTAATACCTATTTATATACCCATTGTAACAAGTAACAGAATAAATATTATTATTATAAATTACTAGTTCATGCCCGCGACTTCGTCTGCGCGGATCTAGTTTATCGCGCGGTGGCTCACTCTACCGGAATAAAAGGTATCCTATGATGATCCTTGGGGTTCAAACAATTACCAAATTTCATCAAAATCGGTTCAGTGGTTTCGACGTGAAAGCGTAACAGAGAGACAGACAGAGTTACTTCCGCATTTATAATATTAGGAGGGATTTTGACTTTTTTTTGATTAGGCATTTCGATCTCAGAGTTGACAAGTGGCTCAAAATATCTAAATAGTCTCTAGGTACTATATTTGAAAATCGAGTTGGGTTCATATACATTTTATCCTCCTAAGGCCCAGAGCCCTTTATACAGGACTTATTGTAATTTTAAATTGAACTCTATCTTAAATGACATAAAGTTTGATGTTCATAAATCAAAATGTTGACTTGGCGTTAGGAGGTTAAACATCTTGCCCGCTTAATTCTACCTACTATCTACCATTTATTTTGAGAAAAAAGTAGTAAATGTCCCAGTGTTCAACATGCACCTGCCCAATAGATGACACTGTCTGTCACCTCCATTGCGAATGAAAAGATGCAACTACCGGGACAGTTACGAAAACTTGGACATTTAACCTGCTATAAAAATAAATGAGTTAATATCCAAGTGTCTGTAACTGTCCCGTGTCATCTATTGGGCATTTACATATCGAACACTGGGATATTTCCTGCTTTTTGCTTAAAATAAATGCTAGATATTAGGTAGAGTCAAGAGAGAAAGTCTCTATGGATGTATCTGTTTTCTGTAATTGTTTGATATAATTATGTTGGTGTGCAATAAAGAGTTATTGTATTGTATTGTATTGTTGTAGTGCACGTTAAACATGCTACTTGTTTTCGTCTATTACACCTGTTGATACGTATTTTTAGACGCTTGAAATTCGTCATGACTCGCTTTTTACGTCATTAATTTTTTTAATTATTCAGAAACCACAAAGACGAGTATCTTTTGCCGTGGCCTGTTGACACCTTGTATGGTGTCTCGGCTAGATGTATTTACGAGTAATTGCGTCATTTATGTTACATTAGTCTGTAAGCGACAGATACCGGTAATCCAGTCGAAAGATAGGCGTAAATGTTGTATGTGTGAGAGTGATATAGTATTGGCACTTTTGACTAGTTTTGACTCTACCATTTCCTTGTCATGATTTAACTGTGAGAATACAAAACTAGCTCTAGTATACCTTGACCTCAGAGTCGTTTACGTTATTAATTACTATCGTCATCTAAACTTGAAGGTTGTCTACAAAGAACACACTTTGATGTAGCCACATCATAAGTTATAAGTGAAGCTAATAAAATTGTGTTTCAAACATAGAATTACTTTTACCAAGCCTTTACTTGCAGTCGGGTAAAAAAGTGATCCAATGGTAAGCGAATTGGTGACACTTTTTCTTAGCGGTATACAAATGCTATCTCATGGCCTGGGAAGGCTACAGTGTTGCCACCTCAGATATTTTTATAACCGTAATGCTTCGCGAAATTAACCTAAATTAGGCACTTTTTTATCTTATTTATCCATACTAATATTATAAATGCGAAAGTGTGTTTGTGTGTTTGTATGTTTGTGTGTTTGTGTGTTTGTGTGTTTGTATGTTTGTATGTTTGTCCCTCTTTCATGCCGTAACGGAGCCACGGATCGACGTGATTTTTGGCATAGAGATAGTTTATGGGCCCGAGAGTGACATAGGCTACTTTTTATCCCGGAAAAATGCACAGTTCCCGAGGAAACAGCGCGCGATAACCGAATACCGCGCGGGCGGAGCCGCGGGCAAAAGCTAGTTTTTAATAAAAACAAAGCATATATGATAAACTAGTAGCTGAACACACAGTTTCGGAAAAATTTCTCCACCCAAACAATACTCTAAACCCTAAATTTAGGGTAAATTACCCTAAGGTGGAGACACTGGAAGGCTATTATATTAAGAAGATATGTGGACTTGGTTTAGTGCTTCCTCTACTAAGTAGTAGATTGAAGGAGAGCGAGCATACCCTGTAATAAAATGCTCCAGCGCTTATCGGCTCTGTCGTTATGAGTGCCATAAGATAGCGATTATTAACCAACCACGAAGGATAAAATCCTATTATAATAAACTGACTTAGTGAAAAACTGATTACCAGTGCCTCTAAGGCAGTCGTCAACGTCTTCTAAGACAAGAACAGCCCGTCTCGAAACCAAACTAGATAATCAAGTGCCCTAAGCAATTGCTTGATTTGGGACTAAGGATTTAGTTTGTTTTTGTTTAGTGTGTTACGAGTTTGTTTGTTCTGTGTTGTAGGAAACTCCCCCTACGCTACCTCCTCCTTGCATTGCCTCCTTTCCTCCCAACTTCTTAAGTCACTATTCGCGTGAAACGCAAGCAACGTAGGCAGTAGACGCCCGTGTTCTGAACCATCATCAAGAACTTACGGATGTTGACATCGCCGGCGATGGCCTGCTTGTACAGGGAGTACAGAGCCAGGTTCTCGCTGTCAGCGGGCTTCGTCTTCCAGTTCCTCACGGAGTCGCTCACTTGTTTGAATTGCTGTAACAATTAAGGTATGACGTTAACTTAAAGAGATAAACTAAGAGGTAATATCCCTGGAGTAGGGGACAATCTTTGGAAATACAAAACTGATTCAAAATCTTTCTATAAGAGAAAGCATCCTTGATAGTACAAAGACTATTGTTGTTATCAAGGAAAAGTAGGGACATAGTTCCTGCGTAATGCTAACAAAGTTGTGAGTAGCAGCTGCAATATAACAAGTTAACAGCTACCAAAGACTATATATATATAAACTTTTTAGGACTAGTTATACGGGGCCGGAACGCCAAATGGATTGACAAGGGAAATTTCATTCTATACTTAAGAAGAACTTTTGACCGCTGCTGGGCTACTCCGAAATTCGAAACTCGAAGTTCGTGTCGTGCGGTCCCTCTCGCTCTCGTATTAAATAGTATAAGTGTCAGAGGGATCGCACGACACGAACTTCGAGTTTCGGAGTAGCCCTGGAGTTCCGCTAGGCTTCTCCCAGTTTCATGAAAGTACAATAGGTACCTAGGTCATGAGTTTTAAGTCATTCTTTTTGGAGCTTTTTTTTTACCGCTTTTAGAAGAACAAAATTAGGTATAAATAAACAAATTCAACGTGACGCAATTCTCATAATTAAAGATAAAAAAGTACACGTATCCGATTACATGCAGGTGACACGATGCGTTTTACACGACACCAAAGAAATGTCGGCTGATAACACTTTCACTATCTAATAATTAGGAACTTTACGATTACTTTTAAGTACCTAAACGATAAAAATACCCACATTTACGTGAATTTTATCTACTTATCATTAAGTCTCACGGAATATTTTGCTTTTTGCATGCGTGTGTGTTTTTGTGTGTAGGTTCATGTAGGTACTTACGTATCGATTAGATACTAAAGCACTTGAACCTACGTAAATCTGATTTTAGGCTTTAAATGCCTACTTCCGATAAGCGAATTTTATTATTTGTGATAACCGAATCTAGTACAGGCGTGTGCAAAATTATAGTTAGGTTGTACAATCAAGTTCATAATTCATCTGAAATTACTAATGAAATGCACGATAAAAATTACTTTTTTTCTGAAAATGTTTCAGAGTAATTATTCAGATTTATTCTTAACTTTGTCCTTTTGTACTTGTTTCGTACTACCCATCCATTACGTCACCTCCACCAAGGACGACTATAGGTTAAACTAACAAAGGTTAAGGACAAGAAGATCCTAAAATGCTTACCTCTTCGAGAGACATTGTGAGTTCTTTGGTTGAGATCTGTAAACAATAACATATTTAACGTTAGAAAAAGTTTGGATGATCTACAATTACCTATCAATAACATATCATAGAGAAATAGGTGAGTAGGTACCTAAGTACTATCCATCAAGGTCTTCGTATTATCTGAGAAGGACGACTTCAAAAGCAATGTAATACTTACAACCTTTTTTAAAAGCCACTATGGAACCATTTCTCAGTAAATGTCATAGTTACATCGCATTAATTAACAAGGAAAATCATAACGACTTTACCTTTGAAAAGGTTCCATGGTGGCTTATGAAAAGTCCTTGACAGTACTTGCATAAAAATATCTGCTGTTAAAGTATCGTGTGGCAAAGGTGAAACTAGTGACAAGAATGGCGTCAAAAATAGCTAGCTCTCAAAGATTTATGTACTAGTCTAGACTAGTGATAGTGGTTCTAGAACCATCTACCACTAGTAAATAACAGATAAAAGGTTTGATGTAATAGCTGAAGCTTTGATAAGATAGAGAACTGAGACTATGGAATGATGTCCGAAGAATAGAAAATTGGGTCACTATCACGGCAGCTGGGCTACTACGAAACTCGAAATTCGAAGTTCGTATCGTACCGTCCCTCTCGCTTTCGTATTAAATAGTATAAGTGTCAGAGGGACCGCACGACACGAACTTCGAGTTTCGAGTTTCGTGGTGGCCCTGCAGCTCATTTGGGTCGTGGTCATAAATAAATTCTTTCCAATAATCTATTGGTCAATGAAATGAGATGACGTCACCGACGTAGCTCGAAAAGCTATGAGTTGGAGTGGCATTGGACTGACCACATTGCTGTAAGAACTGATATCTAATGCGGGGTTTGCACGGGTGACTAGCCCCACGCACGGCAAGCACGGGTGACCGGCTAAATGGCAATGGCCGCACGACTTTGTACGAGTAATTTGCACAAACACAAGTAATTATTATATTTGCAAAATAGTTTTTTTCCTCTCTTTTGTTGCCCCCAGGGACTCGAGGTCTTTTAATCCGGCCCTGAGTATGTCGTGCAAGAAGCGTTTTAGAATTTAACGTTAAAGTCCTCGATCTGGCCTCTACTCTAGACCCTGAAGCGTCGTAGGCTAGATTCCTACCAGATGGGCTATAAGTTAATTAAGAGAATGGGGTGCCAAAGGGTGGAGACGGTCGCTGAATGCAAGACGATGAGGTAAGTAGGTGTAGCTGAGATAGTTCCTATCCTATCGTCTTGAGTAAACATTAGTTAACATTTGGCTTAGCAGAAGAGTAACATGAAAAAATTTAATCAAAAGTCTAAACAAAAGGAAGGTGCTTAGTATTTTACACCCAACTAGGTATTGACCTGTTGCCCCATCATGCGGAATATTTATATGCCACGTAAGTTAACAACACTTCCCCCTCCCATTCCTAACTTGCCAAGGTTTTACCTAAAAACTACAATATAACTAACATCAGCGTGGTAGGATTCCATGTGAATTCTTATGAGAACTGGAAACCTCTGTGATGATGAGCAAAGAAGACACTGGAGAGTTAAAAAAAATTTGGCCATATGGCCATGGATCAAAGGACGCCATAAAAAAATATATAAAAGAAAAAAAACGATGACAAAACGGTCAATTTTAAAGCTGGCCACATAAATTACGCGATGCACAAAAAAAGAAAAAAATCTGTTCTACAATTACTTATGATGGATCAATAAAATTTCAGTCATGACAAAGGTATTATGAATTAAGTACTAAGACTTACCGGGAGGTCTGAGAAGGAGCTTAGTCGAAACCGACGCAGGTACTGAATGATTTCAGCGACGCCACCTCGTTAAATTCCCGCGCTTTCGGGGATTTTCAAGTGCTTCTGATAGGGTTGCCACAAACGTTATCAGTGCCGATTATTTTTTCAAATGTACGCAAAAATCAGGTTTATTCACAGGGTTTATCACTCAAAGCAATTAAAATCTGCAAAATCGTGGGCTCACCGAAAAATTTGCGATTAACCGTTAATGGAAAAATTTATTTGATGGCCGTAGATTTAGGAAGTTATTGGTGTTAGTTTTTGTAGATTTTAAGTTGAATCGACAGTCATTTGGATACAAGTTAGTTATTGAATAAAAACACGCTTAGGTCTCTGTTTGTGTGTGGTCTTTGTGGTTAGAGACTATCGATGGTTTTAACATTAAACGTACATATTAGAATAGGACTGGTAGCAAGCAATAAGTTAAAACAGAAGTATGTCCGAACCCACCTCCTGTAGCATTATGCACCAGAAGGTCTATATGGACCACTAATGATTGACCACTAATGGTTTTGGAAACAACTCGTAAGAATCGTGTCGTCACTGTAAGTTTTTTCTTAAAAACTATTAAGAAAATTAAGTTTAGTTAGATACTTTAATGAATGATACAATCAGATTCTTACAAACATTTGAATCTATCACTAAATTCTTTCAGCGACAAGTAATATCATGTTACTGAGGTTACCGATATAGCAGTAGACGTCTTTCGGCTGAATGATGATGATGATGATGAATAAAAATTTAAAATAACTACTTAACGAAGATTCCATGAAGCCGCTAATTACGTATCTTGAGCTAATAATTATTTTTATTACCAGATCTTGAGTCACTATTGCGTAAATTATACATAGAACTTGCATAGAACAATCGAATGATTCAGGATGGTGCACGCAATTTCATTTTTTTTATTCGACTGGATGAGACTAGAACATTATTTCATACCAAAAAAGGCGTTATTGATCAATACAATCAACATAAGACAAGCATTATCTTACGATTAAAGGTGCCCGTGGTCAAGTAGGTAAACTGATGAAAATGTCTACCGAAATCAACATTACCTAACTTTCATCGTCATATCAACCATTGGACATCCACTATTAGACATAGCCCCATCCCCCCCTCCTATAGACCTCCAGTTGCTTCAGATGGAAGCGACCTGCATCCACAATGAATGTGCGGCTTCAATAAAGTCATCCCTCCATCTCGTTGGTGGACGTTCCACGATGCGCTTCCTGAACATCGGTCTTTGAGAACTTTTCGGCCCACACTGCCATCTGTTTTCCGTACCTACTTTATGATATTGCCTGTTCATTATGCCACTTGTTAAAGTGTAACTTGTGTAGTGTCGTTGGAGTTAATCCGCTTTGCCATGCTAGTATTCCCGTTCTTCTACGCATCTCCTCATTTCTGATTATGTTAACTTAATATGTTTTCTACAAAATTATTATGTCTGTCTGTACCAACCAGCCAGAAAACATCGTTTATTGATGGGCTTTGAGGAGCCCCACAAGAAACGGTAAGGTGCTGGCCAAATGAACCTAGAATCCATTAAGCAACTTATGAAAGACTAAGAGTACCTAATACTTAAATGTATAAAAGACTAAAAAGTAAGCTGTCCCGTGGGAAACTCGATAAATTCCTTTTTAGTGCACCTATGATGTAAGGTCAACGAACCCACCAAATTTTAAGTTACTTGCTCCATGCGTTGAGACAGGACGTTGTCTGTCGGTCAGTCAGTCACGGTGCTATTTGGATGTACCGATGTAAGTAGATGATCAGTCGGTCCTTGTGCAATGACTTTCAAACTATACTTTTCTAAAGCACGGAGACCATTCAAGAATTACCTGAACCATTCTAAGTAGAAACGTAACTTTCCAATTTCCACTTCAACAAACAAATAAGACACTAATTGGCTGCAATGATGTCTTTTCTTTTCCGGATTTGTATTTCTAATCGTAGTTTATGAAGTTCTACTGGTTAAAAAGCAGTACATAATAATATATTATTTTTTATTCGGCTGGATGGCAAATGAACAAGTGGATCTCCTGATGGTAAGAGATCACCGCCGGCCATAAACATCTGCAACTCCAGGGCTATTGCAGATGCGTTGTCAACCGACAGGCCTAAGTTGGGATACCTCAAGTGCCAGTAATTTCACCAGCTGTCTTACTCTCCACGCCGAAACACACAACAGTGCAAGCACTGCTGCTTCACGGCAGGATTAGCGAGCAAGACGGTGGTAGCAATCCGGGCCGACTTTGCACAAGGTCCTACCACCTGTATAATATATGCATGTATGTAATATATTTACATAGTCGAGAACAAGATGGTATAACGTCGGTGATACTGCAATAACGCGTAACTAGATTTTATATAAGGTCTAATTCTTGGGCCCTAGTGACAAAGGGGTTAACTCTGCAGAAGCGGAACAGCTGATTTCGACCTAAACCCCTTTACACATAAAATAGAAAATAGCTGTGTAATTTCTGCAGACTTAACCCCTTTTTCACTAGGGTCCCAGAATTTTCACTGTCAGAACAGTAGGTACAATGTTGGACTGTTAGTATAGTGGAAGTTATACCACCGACCATCGTATCCTTGCTCGGGTAGATTTAAAAATGGACAGCCCTACTGCAATATCATAATAAAAAATCGGCTATCTGTCATAATAAAAAGCCGCAGTTTATCGATTGTTATCCATAAATTTTATATTTATATCTACGTCTACGTCTTAAGCGATAACAGCATGACGAATCATTATCTTGTGTTTAATCTAGAGTATACAAAATACGTTCACGTACATACACATACATACAAACCTATGTACTATTGAAACAAGTAAACACCCCAGTAAACAAGTGGATGCTCGATATTTAGTAGATATCCGGGATAAAAACTATCCTATGTCCTCCCCGGGACTCAACCTATTTGTGAGACGAATTTCATTTAAATCGGTTCAGCGGTTTAGACCTGACGAGGTAACAAGCAAACAAACAGACTTACAAACTTTTGCATTTATATACTAGTGAGATTCGTTGATTTCCGTAAATATTTGATTCGAAATCGTGACCAGCACTAAAAAAATCACCCATCATTTATGGACTCCTGATTACGATGTGCTAAGGAAACTTTCCATAATTGCGGAATTTTTCGCATAGGAAAATTTCGGAAAATACTCTCAATTTTCTTTGGGAATTGAAACTTTCCGTTTCTTAAATTTAAATTTAAAAATCTATATTTCTTGTGAAAATTTCCGGAAATTTCCGAGAACTCCAAATTTTTGGAAACTTTCCGCAACTTACAGTGACTGTTGAAGAGTAGGTTTTACTATTAACTATTCTGTGGTGTAAAGTTATTAACATAGTCCTACTAAGTTAGCCTTGCTTTTATCTTTTTAGTTTTATTTAAAGTTTTTTTAAAGCAGTCGGATTTTTTTAATATCATTTTTAATTCATACTTATATAAACTTCAAAGTGTTATTCATGATATGACATGTATGTATTTGGGATTTGTTAATTTTGAATTTTCTTTTGATACCCATACTGTTACAATTAAGTATGAAAATAACATCTCATATTTTCTTCACCGTGACTCCGTCCATGTAGAATTCAGTTATCACTATCCCACGGGAACTATGCAATTTTCTGGGATAAAAACTATACTATGTCCTTCCCCGGGACTCATACTATTTGTATATCGAATTTCATTTAATTCGGTTCAGCAGTTTAGACTCTTTAGACGTGTCGTGATGAAGTAACAAACGAACAAACAGACTTACAAACTTTTGCAATTATAATATTAGTGGAAATTAGGATGCCATTTTGAATTATTATATAGGTATTCTATTTGACTTCGGCAGTTTTGATGTATTAATGATACCTACGTAAGTCTGGTGGGGCTGAGCTGCAGGCTACCTCCGGGGTCACAGGTGGCGGATAGTGAATGGCCGTCAGATATGGCGGTTAGCTGCGAATATATTGAATAAGCAGTCCCCGACCAAGCAGCGGCAATTTTATCAGGACGCGGTGGGAAATCCAAGGGGTTGGGTTTGTCTATAAAATGCCGCATAAGTCCCAAGACGATTTTGTGACATGGCGAAAAAACGCCGCCATTAAAAAAGCGTTCCCCCTAGTATCAGGCAGCAGTGGTACTAGTACTGACAGATAGCCGAGGAAATAGTTTCTGGAAGGGTTCTGCTCAGGTATCAGAGAGTGAATCCTCAATCTCTGGACTGCGGTGCGGAAAGCAAACGAGGATACTACCGCACTATTATTATCCTCAAGTACGGAGTAATGAGAAATGACAAGTAACAGAAATACAGTACTTGACAACGGGCTTCCACGATGTAATATCCCGTGGCGGTCTGAGTCCGGCAGATGCAGACGCAAGGCTGAATCGGTCGTCATCATGCGAAATCCTTGCCAGATAGGGACATGGAATGTGAGAACATTGCTGACGGAGGGAAAGCTGGAGTGTTTGAAGATAGAGATGGAAAGATTACACATAGATATTTTGGGAATTTGTGAGATGAGATGGGAGGGAAGTGGGGATTACTGGGATGGAGATTTTAGAATAATATATACAGGGGAAGAACGAGGAGCTAACGGAACAGCAATAATATTGAACAAAAAATGGGGAAATCTAGTCGAAAACACAATACACCATAGTGATAGAATAACAGCTGTAAAGATTAAATCCCAACCGGTAGATACAATAATTATCCAGGTTTATATGCCTACGGGTGGACATAGTGATGATGAAATAGAAGACATGTACAACCATCTAGATTCAGTATTAGATTCAGTCAAAGAGAAAGATAACTTAATAGTCATGGGAGATTTTAACTCTGTTATAGGAGAAGGAGCAGAACAAAATTATGTGGGGAAATTTGGACTGGGGAAGAGAAACGCTAGAGGAGATAGAATGGTGCAATTCTGTAAGGAGAACAACCTAGTCGTGACTAACACTTTTTTCGAACTCCCAAAGAGAAGGTTATACACGTGGAAAATGCCAGGAGACATAGGAAGATACCAAATTGACTTCATATTAGTAAAATCAAAGCACAGGAATCAAGTAACGTGTTGCAAAACCCTACCAGGAGCTGACCTCGACACAGATCATAACTTACTGCTTAGCAAACATAAATTTTACTCTCAAAAACGCAACCGGAAACATAAACCAAAGAAACTAGATCTCAAACAACTAAATGATAAGGATAATGATCTCATTAGCGTGCAATATAGTAATAAAATAGGTATTAAATTAGCAGAGTATAATGATATAGTTAAGGATTTAAGTGTTAACGATAAGTGGGAAAGGATCAGAGATATCATAAGATCATCAGCCGAGGAATGCTTAGGCAAGCAGAAAATCATACCAAGGAAAAACTGGCTGACTAAAGACATTATTGATCTAATGTTGGAAAGAAGGAAACTCAGGAACAAGAGTGATGACTATAGTATAAAAGAATACAAAAGACTAACTAACAGAATTACCACTAAATGCAGAGAATGCAAAGAAAAGGATACGTTACAAATTTGTGAACAGATAGATGATTTTATTCAAAAGGGACAAATGGACAAGGCATATAATACAATACAACAGTTAGATAGAAAACATAAAACCAAAAGCTCAGCGATTATGGATGAACAGGGTAATATACTTTTGAATAACTGTGATATACTTGGTAGATGGAAGAGATATATAGAAGAACTTTACAATGGACAGGGTTTGGATGATGATGACATAGAGGAAGAAAAGCTACTGAATGAGGATGAAATTGGTCCAGCTATCGTGATGGAAGAGTTTTCCAAAGCCTTGAACAGTATTCAGAATGGTAAAGCAGGAGGAGATGACCAAATATATATTGAAATGATCAAATACGCGAAGTGTGATCCTTTGATTCGGGAAATCTTTGAGCTAATCCAAATTATTTATACAACAGGACAAATACCAGCCGATTTTCAAATAAGCAGAACAGTAACGTTACCAAAAAAACTAAATACCTTAAAATGCGAAGAACACCGAACTTTAAGTCTTATATCACAAGCATCCAAAATTCTTTTGAAAATTATCCAAAACAGACTCAGTCCCATTGCTGAAAGCCAACTAGGACCCGATCAATATGGTTTCAGGAAAAACAAAGGGACTAGAGAAGCCATTTTAGCACTAAGACTAATAGTTGATAGACGCTTAGAGTATAATTTGGACACACACATAGCTTTTATTGACCTGGAAAAAGCTTTTGACAGGGTGGACTGGAAAAAGATGATGGATATCCTACGTGTGGCTGGAGTTGACTACCGAGACAGAAGAATTATTTACGAACTTTATAAAAACCAGGAGACCATCGTCGAAGTAGGAGACGAAAAGGGGAGGGCAAGGATTAGACGGGGAGTAAGACAGGGGTGCCCACTCTCACCGCTAATATTCAACATCTACATAGAAAGCGCGATACGAAAGATTGTGGATTCTAACATTGGAGGGGTTAAAGTTAATGGCAAGATTATTCAATTTGTGCGGTTTGCGGATGACATTGCAGCCGTTGCTGAAAACAGTGCCCAACTACAAAAAATGATCCTAGAAATGGAGAAAACTTTCAATCTTTACGGACTTAAAATAAATACCGCAAAAACTAAGACGCTTCTCGTTTCTAAGCACTCACAACAGCACATTCCAGTCACGCTAAACAATAGCACAATAGAACCGGTCACAAAATTTAAATATTTGGGTAGTTTGATCACCAATGACTCCAGATGTACTCCAGACATAATACAAAGAATAGCTATGGCTAAAAGAGCTTTCAATAATAAAAAGCATCTACTCAAAGCCAAAATATCCACAAAAGCTAAAAAACGTCTTATAAAAGTGTACATCTGGAGCATTGCACTATATGGAAGTGAGACGTGGACATTGACTCAAAGAGACAGAGAAAGGCTAGAAGCCTTTGAGATGTGGTGTTGGAGGAGGATGGAAAGGATCAGCTGGACAGAGCGAAAAACCAACGAAGAAGTTCTTACCATGGTCAAAGAAAAAAGAATGTTACTGGAGACCATAAATTGCCGAAGGGGAAATATGATAGGACACTTGATACGACACGACAATTTCCTTCTTAACCTACTGGAAGGCAAAATTGAAGGAAAACGAGGTAGAGGAAGACCAAGATTAACCTATTTTAACCAGGTGAAGGAAAGGGTAGGTGTCGTGTCGTATCAGGAAGTCAAACAGCTGGCCGAAGACCGTGCGGAGTGGCGATTACTCCACCGACAAGAGCATGGCTCTTAAATTTAAGAAGAAGAAGACGTAAGTCTCATAAGTACCTATGTTGAAAATCTTCCAGTTGTATAGGCTCCAGAGAGAATCAAAGAAATATAAATGTCATTATATGTATACCTACACTCGAAAAAACATAATCCTCCTTCGAACAGTCGGATAAAACGGTATTCTATAAGCTTTCGTGACAACCCTTTAGTTTTACAGTACTTATATGGTACTCAACTGTCTAAGTGACATGATGTTTACATTCTTTTTGCATGTTTTTTGTGAATATGTAGGAATTATTTATGACATTAATCATTTACATCGCCGCTGGTTCATTTATGGCATTTCAAATAAGCATAAGCAGTTGATTTGTTGACGTTTCAACAGGAAGGTCACAGTTTAGAAGATAAATAATTGATAAATATAAAAAAGATAGTGTCGTGTATGATATCTTCAAATCCTAAAATATAATTTCCATTAATCAGATCGGATTGACTTGAAATCTTCGTTATTTTTTAATCAACATCATCATCATCCCAGCTCGTATACGTCCCACTGCTAGGCTCAGGCCTCCTCTCAAAATGAGAGGACTTGAGCCGTAGTTCCCACGCGGGCCCAGTGCGGATTGGGAACTTGACATATACCATTAATTCCTTCGCAGATTTGCGCAGCTTTCCTCACGATATTTTCCTTCACCATAAAGCTCGTGGTAAATTTCAAATGTAAATGCGCACATGAATTTCAAATAACTCAGAGGTGCGAGTCGGGGTTTGAACACACGACCCACTGCTTGACAGGCCATAGGTACTTATACTTAGGTCATAAACCACTCGGCCACCACGGCTATTTTTAAGCCCCCGACACAAAAAGAGGGGTGTTATAAGTTTGACCGCTGTATGTGTCTGTCTGTCTGTAGCACCGTAGCTTTTAAACGGGTAGACCAAATATAATGCGGTTTTTTAATTTGAAATTAGGTTTTCTAGCGATGGTTCTTAGACATGTTTCATTAAAATCGATTTACCCGTTTTTGAGATATTGAACTTTGAAGTGACAAAGTCGAGGGTTTTGCAAGTTTTTGTTTTTTTTTTTTATCAACTGGATGGCAAACAAGCATGTGGGCCTCCTGATGATAAGAGATCATCACCGCCCATAGACCCTGCAACACCAGGGGGATTGCAGATGCGTTGCCAACCTAGAGGCCTAAGATGGGATACCTCAAGTGCCAGTAATTTCACCGGCTGTCTTACTCTCCACGCCGAAACACAACAGTCCAAGCACTGCTGCTTCACGGCAAGATTAGCGAGCAAGATGGTGCAATCCGGGCGGATCTTGCACAAGGTCCTACCACCTGCTTTTGGCGGTTAGGTTAATAGTCTTGCAAAATTTCTCAAACGTTATCACGAAGATTACTTACCACCATGTTAGCTCTTATCACTTGACAGTTATCATAGCTAGTGCATCACAATGACATTTCAGCTATCTGCCGGGAATTCGCAAGGAGTGGCGGAGGTGAGGTCCGCAAATTTTCCTCCCGGTATCTATTTCAAGTGGTTGACAAACAAGTGCGACCTACTTGGTCGATAACAGAGATAGGGTTTAAAAACACGAGTGTTTACTTTGGCCACTTGTTGTGTTGGGTATTTAATGGTCAGGAAATAACTAACTAATTTGGCTCAGCGACCCAAAGAGGGTCTTTGCCTCCGAAACGAGAGCATGCCATCTGTCCCGATCGTGCGCAGCCTCTTGCCAGTTGTCGACTTTAAGACGTCGCAGATCCGCCTGGGCACTGTCCTCCCAGCGGTACCTGGGTCGCCCAACCGGGCCACCGGCCAACCGATCCTCTCCTTTTGTATCGTTTCATGTGGATATATTCTGTTTTTGTCTGGTTGATCCCTAAACCTATCTTGGACACCTACTGCTCCAAGACTCCAAGATGGTCTGGAAATGGCAAATGGGTTTCATCCAGAAAAACATTAACATACCTACGTTTGAATATTTATTTGTCAATAAAAACTAAAATTAAAACAAAACATTAGAGTTTGAAATTTACCACGAGTTTTACGGTGAAGGAAAACAACGTGAAGACAAACCTGCGAAGCAATTCAATGGTGTGTGTGAAGTTCCCAATCCGCAAAGGGCCGTGGGAACTATGGCCCAAGCCCTCTCATTCTGAGAGGAGGCCTTGAGGCCTGTGCCCAGCAGCGAGATGTAAATAGGCTGGGATGGTGTGATGGGTTCACTAATACTAAAGGAATAACTAATAATAAAGGAAATAATAGATATGTTGGGCAAAAAGACCCTCGAGTGGCAACCACGGACCTGAAGACGAAGCGTTTGCAGGCCTCTCACTAGGTGGACTGAAGACATCGTGAGAATTGCGTGAAACTGGTAGATGCAGTGGCGAGTTGTCGTTAGTTGTGTCGATCAAAGAGGTATTGGTTGGCAACCTTTTGAGTCGGAAGAGTCAAAAATTACAATTAACAAAAATTAAAATTTTTCAAAGAGCCACTTTTTTGCCAATAATAAATAGGTAAAGTAGGTACTTGCATAAAAACAGTTTGGAACTAAAGAGCCGCAGATTCACATCCAAAGAACCGCAGTTGCCGACCCCTGGGGTAATTGAATTAAAAAAAAAGAAAAATTATTTTATGTACTAACATGTGAGATCTCCTATTAAGTCCTCTTTAAAATGCACTCTTCAAACATATGTAGAGCTAGGTAGTAGGTACACAATGATATAACTGCATTGGGAATGCAATACAGGAAACTCTCTGTAGTTCTGAGATGGTAATCCTCACCTGAGTCATCTATTCGTCGTAGTCCATTATTTGCAAATTGCGGCCACAGAATCTGATTGCTCATCTATTAGTGTACCTACTGTAAATTTGACACGAACTCATTTCATCCAACGTTGAGTGAATCACCTATGACTACATGCCACTACAATTCACTACAAAATGGTAATGATTGCCGAAAATTAATTTACGTCCCAGAGTAGTAGAATATTTTTATAATCATTTTGTCACGATTTTTTTAGCAGATGTATGGAATTTCAATATGATATTACTAGCGTAAAGGTTCCACCCTGGGTAGTGATATAATTTCCTTGACCTACATACAAGCACTTTCTCCCAACGTCCTTAATTTTAACTTTTACATTAATTTTTTGTGAGGATTTAGTAAAGTAGATATCAGAGGAAGGATTATCCGGCGCGATACGAAGAGGATGTCGTTATCGTGTCACACCGGCCACAATTCGAGATTACGATAAACTAAGATTATGCAAATTATAATTGCATAATGGAAGTTGCAACATTTGACTTCGTGGATTAGGTTAGGTTAGGTTCAGGACTCCTTTGTGAGTCTAGTAGTCTAGGTAAACTTCTTTAACGTTACTACTCCGATTGCTGTTATCTTATCATGCAGAACCCACCCTTCTCTATTTCCACATAAAACGAGATCATGTAGGTACACGAACGAAACGCTCTACCTACACGCATCTCGTTCATCGTCGGCGGCGGGACAAGCAGAAGGGCTACTCCGAAACACAACGTTCAAAGTTCGTGTCGTGCGATCCCTCTCGCTCTCGTATTAAATAGTATAAGTGTGAGAGGGACGACACGACACGAACTTCGAACGTTGTGTTTCGTAGTAGCCCTTCTGTGCCTTAGTGTAAATTTCGGTTACAAAATATGTCTCGATCGTGTTCGCGTTAAAATCTCAATTTATATGGAAACACGAACATCGCAAACGTTCCGCTAGAGGCGCTGTTCGTGTTTCCATACAAATTGAGATTTCAACGCGAACGCGATCGAGATGTATTTTGTAACCGAAAACTTACACTAAGGTTACTGTACTCACAGTGTAAGTTTTCGGTTACAAATTACATCTCGATTGCGTGATTGTGTTCAAACGCAAGCCTATTCCGCAAGCCTTTCGACGAAGGTGGATATTTGGTATACCTTATTAAATATTATTGGTCTAAACTTGAACTTTAGTAAATACATACATACAATACAATCACACCTCTTTCCCAACGGGGTAGGCAGAGACTACATCCTTCCACTTGCTACGATCCTGGCTGGCATACAACTCTCGCTTCCTCTACATTCATCAAACTTTAGTATCCTAGATCATTGTTTCCCAACCTGTGGTCCGCGGACCCCTGGGGGTCCGCGAGCATATGTTTGGGGATCCGCGGTCCCGTCCTTGGCATTATACTTGATTTCTTTGGGGGTCCGCGGCTGAAAAAGGTTAGGAACCGCTGTCCTAGATAATTAGAGGTATATGTTATAATAGATCGGTGATGCCACAATGTCCTTGCGAATCCGTTATCATTCGCTCATATCACGTAAAATGAAATGCAATTGGATTGCATGTAGGTAAAATTTACGACGAAAATAAACGTCTTAGATAAGATTTGATAACTTTATTGCATTTTGCAATTCGTAGGTATTAATGAAGAAAAATACCTATAAGTGCCAAGTAAATAAATATACCTACCTACTTTTTAGGCTTCCGTAAGGGTCTCCTCATCCCACTTATATCGCGGCGGAAGAAAAAAAATGCTTTATGTCCACACAATAAGAGCAAAAAAGACGTTTCCCTGTCGGTAAATGTCGTTTCGCGTCGCCTGACCCTTTTTCGCTGTTATTGCGTGGACAAATAGTACATTGTACAACAAGAGCATAAAACGAGCCATTTTACCCGAGGCGTTCATATAGCCACCCGAGCCGGTACGGCGAGGGTGGATAGACACGTCGAGGGGAAAATGGGTTTAATGCTCGAGTTTTACACTCTACTTTTCACTTCGATGGCGAGGAAATGAAATAGCGACAGTGGAAGCCATGATTCGCTTTCTATGTACCTTTTATTTTTTATGCATTATTATAACAATTCCATTTTTTAATTTTACTGACTTATTATGATTGATTTGTTTAATTTATAGTTTTATATAAACTAATTAAAATATATATATATATATATATATATAAACTTCTTTGTTTGTGGCTGTTGACACCTGATTACCTTGGTCTTTAGTTGGTATTAGACGAAGATGTTCTTTTATGCACTAGAGCATAAAAAGTCATTTTATGTCGCCTAGACACAACATAAACACGAACTTTACGAGCATGAGAAGTGAAAAAGAGTTTTTAGATCGGCTTCAGCCAATTCCGCGTCGATAGATGTGGGGAGACCCTAACAAAGGGAAAAATGGGAACCTTACAGGGTCACTTTGTTGTTCATCTGTTCGTTTGTCAAGACGTTTTTTCTCAGGAACGCGTGGTGTCAAGCTGAAATTAAATATCAAGTGCTCAGGTCAGGATCTATTGAAGCAGGGAAAACCAAACAAAAGACAGTTGTTAAAAAAAACGGCCAAGAGCATATCAGACTATACTTAGTGAGGTTTCCGCAGCCTTTCAGAATACCTACGACGTGAAAAAGTTTATTAGCGAAATAGCGTAACCTATATACAATCCATAGCACTAATAAGACTAAACCAACCTTTGTGATTATTTATCCGACTGTTCGAAGGTTTATTTTATATTTTTTGCCATAGGACCGGACAAAGTGGCGTGAAAATGAAAAGGCCTTTGTCCAGCTGTGGGTGGACGTGGCTGATTTAATTATTTTTGAAACCTGGGTTTTTACTTAACAAACTGACCCAGGAACTAAGTAATTCATAATTTTCGCCAATAGGCCTGCTCCTACACCAATCCATAACAACGTCTCCAATGAGGGTTTTCACAGAGGTGAAATATCGCTAGATGGAGTTAGTATCGACAGGACCATTTGACTTGTGATTGGTTAAAAATAACCGTTTGACGTTTACTTGCGATTGAAATGAGCCAATCGCAATCGCAATTTCTTCCTTTTTTTATATTACGTGATTTGTTTTTTTTTTATAAAACAGAAAATTCTTTTACCATCCGATTTTATATTCGAACCTACCCACAGTGATAAACACAAAGATAAGCAGCAAGTGTAAAGGGTTGGGCTGTAAATCAGCGCTGTGTGCACGCGCACTTTTGTGTGCGTCCACAGCATTATGCTGAGCCTAATCTATTTATCACACTTAGTTAGCTAGCACTTAGTTATGTTTCTGTTATAGTTATAAGTTTAATGTAGAAAATATTTTCCGTTTATTACTAATGTTTATGTTGCTCTAAGTGTGTTAATAAAGGCTTATTCTATTCTATTCTAAACGGACCTCACGATACTAACGCCATCTTAGTGGAGTAAATAAAGGTACCCCAACAGTAATTCCTCAGCCCGAAAAAACTTGACAGTATGATAAAATATCAATAAATAAAGAGTATTGTATAAATATCCAAAAAAAAAGTAAAAAAAAAATTGCTCCGTTCAAACTTTCTTCACCAGACATACTCATGTAACGTATTGGAACAATATATGAAATATCAAAAAAAAATATCCCAGCAGAAATGCCAATGATATTAAAAAAAAAATTTTTTTGGCGTGTTTTGAACCGGAAAATTTCAGATTTTTTTCTAGTATCACAAAGTGATACGAATGACTTATTTGGTAAAATAATTTTGGACTAATATAAACAGATTTGTATTTAGTCACTACTCTTTGAAAAAATCTCGTATCTCAAATCAATACGCGAACAAAATTGAACCTTGATGTAATGGTCATAAAGTGCACTCAGAAAAATTATCCATTCCGAGATACGAGTTTTTTAAAAGTAGTGACGATTTTTAGGTATAAATACCTAACTTAGGTGTTTTTTTTTTTGGATTTTTTATATTTCAGTTACGGCTCATACTATACAATAACCAAGCAAAATTTCATCGACTGAGGAATTAATGCTTGGGTCTCCATACAACAACTTCCTTCATTTACTGCACCAATCTACCGATATTTCGCCTCTGTGAAAACCCTCATTGACTGCTGGATGCGGTTAATCTAATCTTCGGCCAAATCGTGCCTTATTATTTTGTGAAAAACATCATAATCATAAATAAAGGTGCTACTTAATTAAACATTACGCATTACCATTTGTTTACCATAACAGTGCATGTGTCATCTCTTTATGAATGTTATTTTATTTATTATAATTCCATTCCCAGTGAAGGTGACACATTTGTCTTTCAAGCCAGGGGCTAATGAAATATGGAGATAGGTATTTAAATATTATGAACACAGTATTTGTTACTGTGCTGGCCAGATGTAAATTTATTACAAGCTTTTGCCCGCGGCTCCGCCCGCGTGGTATTCGGTTATCGCGCGCTGTTCCCTCGGGTACTGTGCATTTTTCCGGGGTAAAAAGTAGCCTATGTCACTCTTGGGCCCATAAACTATCTCTATGCCAAAAACCACGTCGATCCGTCGCTCCGTTACGGCGCGAAAGACGGACAAACACACAAACACACTTTCGCATTTATAATATTCTAGTATGGATGTTTAAATAATTATCATTTAATGAAAAACATACATACATTATTAACATTGCATTATTTTAATATTGCACGCCCAATAAAGGTAGAACATAAGAACATATTGTAGCACTGAGACCTTTTGTATTGACTATGTTCTGGCAATAAACATATTTGTATTTGTATTTTGTACGTTACGTCATGCCTCTCTTCTGACGCATTCGGATTAAAATATGAAAAGGCTGCGCTGCATATCAAATGTGCCCGGGTTTGTCGTACTTTACTAACGGTGGCATCTTTATTGGTTGATCCTGCTAATATTATAAATGTGAAAGAATGTTATAATTGTGTAAATCTAAGTACCTTTATTTTTTCAATTATGTTTCGTTTATTACCACATAAAGGTGCAGGTGGTAGGACCTTGTGCAAGGTCCGCCCGGATTGCGTCTTGCTCGCTAATCCTGCCGTGAAGCAGCAGTGCTTGCACTGTTGTGTTTCGGCATGGAGAGTAAGACAGCCGGTGAAATTACTGGCACTTGAGGCATCCCATCTTAGGCATCTTAGGCATCTCTAGGTTGGCAACGCAACTGCAATACCCCTGGTGTTGCAGATGTTTATGGGGGGTGGAGATTTCTTACCACCAGGAGACCCACTTGCTCGTTTTCCTTCCAGTCAAATAAAAAAAAATTGTTTATGTAATAACTGGCACGAATTTTTTATGAATAGAAGAGCGAGGCTTCCTGATACAGGTATATGTTATACCTACTAGGAGGGCTCAAACACTATGTTACTTACTGATGTATCATTACCCAATAAACGATTTATTATTATTATTATTTATTATTATTATTATTTTGACATTCAGGTGCGTCCGTTTTGTACACCCACGCCAGCTATAGCGTCCGCCCTTAGAAGCCGCGGACGACGGGGCGCAACCCGCCGCTAGTGGCGGGTCAGAACGACCTGCTGGGCTACTAAGAAACTGGAAAAAAAGTTCGTATCGTACCGTCGAGAGTGAGAGGGACGGTACTATACGAACTTTGGTTTTCAAGTTTTGTAGTAGCATAGTAAATTACACTTTTACTATGGTAGTAGCCCAGCAGGTTCTAATGAAACTGTTCACTCCACACGCTATAGTAGTTAGTAAAAAGCTTAATCTAAATTAAGAAACTTTTATCGTGAATCGTGATCATACGGCATGATTAGAATTTTCAGGTGCTAAATTATAAGTTGGGTTATCACTTTTTCGCCGATGATGATTCACGCAAGATTAATTAGAGAATGACTAAGTATGAACAATGATTCTGATAGTATAACCCTTCCTTTCCTTTATAATATTAGAATATAGATCGACCTGGTTAAGATCGCAGGATCGCGGTGGATGCGAAAAGCACAAGACCGGTCTGAGTGGAGAGCCTTGGGGGAGGCCTATGTCCAGCAGTGGACGTCTTTCGTCTGACATGATGATGCTGATGATTAGAATATAGATATCATCATCCATCATCATATCAGCTGTAGGACGTCCACGACTAGACATAGACCTTCTACCGTAGATCTTCAGTGAAACCTCATCCATCATCATCACCATAGCAGCTTTTAATTCGCCCGTCTTCGGACATCGGCCTCCTCTCCATTTCTCCACGTCTGACGGTTCATTGCCAACGGCATGCATCATCCCTCACCTGCCTGTAGATATCCTTCCATCTCATTGGTGATCTTCCTCTACTGCGACTTCTGCGAGTGTTAGCAGCGTTTCCACCAATAATGTGCAAGGATGTGTTGCGAGGGATGTGTTTTTCACTAACCAAGAGAAACGCTTCATTTCCATATCCTCGCACAGCACATATCTGATGGAAACAGCTGAGCGGAGCGAGGCGAGGCAAATCAAGCGTTACCTTGGTTATACCTAGTGCCATCCACGAAGACGCGTGATTTTGTCAAAATTAGCCATTAATGACATTGTAATAAGAACCACGGCACGCGTCATCGTGAATGACTCTACCTATAATGAAAAACATTCTTCGCAGCACATTCTCGCACAACTCTGTTGAAAATGCTGCTTTAGCGCGGGATCTCCATTCGAGTGTTAGACTTGCTTAATGTTTGTAGTCCATCCTGTCAAAGTACATAGTAGTAGTGTCCCTGGTGAGCGGATAGTTCCAAAGGGAGTGAAAAATGTTTCCCGTTGAGAACGTAGATCATAGATGGCATTAGTGTCGCTGCTAAAGTGACTATGAAAAGAATTCAAGTTGAAATATTGGTGCATAGGAAAAATTCGTGTCGGTCTCCTATCCAGCGGTGGTGTAGGGGAATAGCACGCAGCACGGAATGCTGAGGACCTAGATTCGATTCCCAGTGCTGGTCTATTTTTCTGGTTTTTCTGTACATTCATGTTGGCTTGTTTTCGTATGAAATATACAAAGTACATACGTCAGCATCACGTCTCATCTCATAAGTTGTTTAGAACGTAGGACGTCCACTGTTGGACATAGGCATTTTAGGCACCGCCATAGACCTCCAGTTGCTTCAGTTGGATGCGGCCTGCATCCACCGTGAATCCGCTGCTTTAATCAGGCATTATATTCATCTTGTTGATGGATAGGTACGTCCTACTCTGCGATTGCCAATCCGCGATATATACCATAGTCAAAAAGCCGTAATACAATTCCCTAATTCCCCTAATTCCTTAATGTTACCTAATGTTTGCGATGCGTATTTTTGTCGCCTTCGTCATCGCAGAAGAGTGGTTTCCCTGTTGGTATTCTACAGGCTACATGTCGGTGAATGTGCTTCGGAACTGCACGACCTCATTCCACCTGCTCCTTTCTTCCACAGGTCGACCAGAAATAGGCTGGGTCTCCACCCTTAGGTACTTTGTTAATATTCTCAAAATCCACACAAAGCGTTTTCGCTCTTCCTTCATCAACCGCACAGCAAAGGAGTGGAATTCCCTGCCTGCGACTGTGTTTCCTGAACACTACAATTTGGCCGCTTTCAAGTCCAGGGTGAATGAGCATTTACTAGGCAAGCGTGCTCCATCGTTGGTCTCATCCTCGCTTTCCATCAGGCGTGATTGTGGCCAAACGCAATCCTATATTGTATAAAAAAATTGTTAGAATTCCAAATTAACTCATCGATATCGTATCAGCATTAATGACTTAATTACTTAGAAATCTCAGAATCATAATTGATTGTCGTACCACAACTACACAGCGCCATAGCATGTGCTCAGTAATCTTGATCTTATCTATAGGTACAACAGCGGAAATATTTTTCTGTGTGTATGTTTGTCACGATGCGTAAAAATGCTGAGGAGACGACCAAAGATCCTAACGTCGAAATATTTAAAATGTTTGAAAGTCGAATGCGACCTACCTTGTCCCCGTTTGGGCCAATTTTGAAAACACATCCCAGCCCTCCAACTCCCAACACCCTTCTTACTCCCCTCCCCTCTTCCCCCCTCTCCTATCCCCCTCTTCCTTAGGCCTGCAACGCACCCGCAGTCCTAATAATGCTGTAGGTGTCCATGGGTGGCGGTGATCGCTTACCATTAGGTGACCTGCATGCTCGTTGCCAGCTATTTGCAAAAAAAAAACTGCCAAATTCTAAATGGTAAATTATTCTGCTAAGCAGGTGGTATTTAAGGACAACTAGTACAGGTAGCAAAAAAAGAAAAAGAAGTTATCAAATGGACCTAACAAGACTTCGTAGAATACCTATTACCGACAAATTTTATTTGAAGTGTAGTCACAGAATAACCAATAGTATGGTGTAGTTATGTCAAACTCAAACTCAAAACATTTTTATTGAAAACAAAAACACACTACTTTAAAAACACAGTAAAACAAAAATAGAAGAATAGAGTAAAATTAGAGACGTTGTGCTGTAGTGTGATGCCAAAAGGACTCAGCTCAGCATGTGCCGTAGCCCTGTAATCAGAGCTGCAGCGCTGGTTTTCAGCTGAACCCACGTAACCGAACGCGTCGTATTGTAAAAAAATATGTATTGGATAAATATAATAGAATAATTGGGCCAATTACCAACACTGGTCGTCTCCTGCATTACCGAAATTGTTTCCGGCGTTACCAAAAAATCGTACTTCCGACAAGATATTTCACGTTTTAATAGGTTGAACTTACGTAGGATGACAAGTATTCATGTACGCCATCTATTAAATGACAGAAAAAACATGTTTACTTACAAAAATCTGCGACTGTCTGAAAAATTTCCTGGACAGATTAGTATCGGTAAAAAAGTTGATTGGCCCAATTATTCTATTATATTTATCCAATACATATTTTTTTACAATACGACGACATTACCTACCCTATTCAGTGGTTAACGAGCGAATTAAGAAAACTTTCATTTTTAAATTTTATTTATTAGTTACCAGCTTTTTCCCGCGACTTCGTTCGACAGAGTTTTAATTTCATCTAGGATCCAAAACCCGCCGTAGCCTGTATCTTATCGTAAGGCAGCATCATAGGGTCGGTGGGGGGCATCTGTATGGTAGCAGCCAGCACTGGCCCCCGGCGCCCCTCTTTGAGTAGCAACACCTTGACTAGCGCCCGCTCCCCGCCCTGCCCGGTCACGGAGCGGAAGAAAATGTCCGGGTTGAGTTCCACGTCGAACACTTCCTCCACTTTTGTGGGGAAACGGAGCTTGCTGGTCGGTGCTAGGAGAGGGACCTGAGGGGAGAATGAGAGAATTCATTGAGGCTTATTATATTAGCAAGTTCATCAATTAATAATAATAATAAATAAATGTCATGGGACACTTGACACCAATTGACCTAGTCCCAAACTAAGCAAAGCTTGTACTATGGACACTAGGCAACGGATAATTATACTTATATAGATAAATAAATACTTAAATACATATTAAACATCCAAGACCCGATATAGTCATGTTCATAATAGAATCCAATATTGTAATACTGGTCATTATCTATGGTTTTTGAACCCATAATGGAGGATTTATTATATGGGTGTAGATAAATGCATTGATAATATAATAGAACGTAGTCACGGTGTCGAAACGAAGTTCCTTTTGAAAGAAAGAAAGAAGGCGTTTACTGCTGTACATCCATCAAAACAATCAAACATTAGTAGGATGGGATAGTAGGGATGATGTGAAGGGTCCACGGAAAGAACATGTCTAGTCACCTTTTTTGAGATTTAAATCTCAAAATTTAGAGCTCGCAAAGTACTTACGATTGAATTAAATATGGATATCTGAAAAGAGTATTTATTTTTTCACTTTTGAAGAAATGGCAACTATAGTAATTGTTCGTGATGACCAACTTTCAAACCGTTATAAGTCAAAAAGTTGCTTAAGTGACTAGACATGTTCTTTCTTCGGACCCTTCATGTACCTTGATGTACGGCTGCGACACTTTGTAATTGGCGGTGTGAGCGTGGAACAGCACGGCCAGCCCCACTACCGCCTTGTCGGCGCACGTGTTCTCCACCGACAGCGTCACCCGAAACACCGGTCCAAGACCTTCCACCTGGAATTAGTTATTTATGCAACTGTATCGTAATGGGGTCTTTAAAACACGAGTGTGGTTTTATGAAACGAGGGGTAGCCGAGTTTCATAAAAGGGTCCAATTTTTTTTTATTCCACTGAATGGCAAACGAGCAAGTGGGTCTCCAGATGGTAAGATCACCACCACCCATAGAAACTTGCAACAACGGGCAGAGGGATTGCAGATGCGTTGCCAACCTAGAGGCCTAAGATAGGATACCTCAAGTGCCAGTAATCTCACCGGTTGTCTTACTCTCCACGCCGAAGCACAAAAGTGCTTACGGCTGCTTCACGGCAGGATTAACATACTTCCATACAAATATTATAAATGCGGAAGTGTGTTTGTGTGTTTGTCCGTCTTTCACGCCGTAACGGAGCGACGGATCGACGTGATTTTTGGCATAGAGATAGTTTATGGGCCCGAGAGTGACATAGGCTACTTTTTATCCCGGAAAAATGCACAGTTCCCGAGGGGACAGTGCGAGATAACCAAATAGAATCTGTTATTCCAAAACCGGGCACGGCATGGACATCTATATATATAAAAGAAAGTCGTGTTAGTTACACCACTTATAACTCAAGAACGGCAGAACAGATTTGGCTGAAAATTGGTAGGGAGGTAGCTTAGAGCCAGGAGACGGACATAGGATACTTTTTATTCCGATATTCCCACGGGATAGGGATAAAATCTCGAAATAGCAACCGCTGGGCTTGGAGTCATGAAATTTAGTATGTAGGTAGTTGGACGTTTGGAATTACTCATAGGTGACTTTTTGACCCGATATTCCCACGGGATACTTAGGGATGAAATCTCGAAATAACAACCACTGGGACTAGAGCCATGAAATTCGGTATATAGGTAGCTGGACCTCTGAAATACTACATATACTATTTTTTAACCCGATATTCCCACGGGATAGGGATAAAATCTTGAAATAATGACCGCTGGGCTTAGAGTCGTGAAATTTGGTATGTAGGTAGTTAGCCGTCTGTAATAACACATAGGCCACTTTTCGACCCAATATTCCCACGGGATACCTAGGGATAAAATCTAGAAATAACAACCGCTGTGCTTAGAGCCATGAAATTTAGTATGTAGATAGCTGGACCTCTGGAATAATAGATAGGCTACTTTTTATCTCGATATTCCCACGGGATAGGGATAAAATCTTGGAATAATAACCGTTGGGCTTAGAGTCATAAAATTTGGAATGTAGGTAGCCGGAAGTCTGGAATAACACATAAGCGACTTTTTGATCCAATATTCCCACGGGATACCTGGGGATGAAATCTCGAAATAACAACCACTGTGCTTAGAGCCATGAAATTCGGTGTGTAGGTAGCTGGACCTTTGAAATAATACATAGGCTATTTTTTATCCCGATATTCCCACGGGATATGGATAAAATCTCGAAATAACAACTGCTGGGCTTAGAGTCATGAAATTTGGTATGTAGGTAGTTGAACGTCTGAAATAACACATAGGCTACTTTTTATCCGGATATTCCTACGGGATAGTTTTATAACTAAGGGACCGAATACATCCCCGTTTTATTAGTTTACGCGTGCGAAGCCGCGGGTAAAAGCTAGTATCTAATAATAATAAATATCACGGGACAATTTACACAAATTGACCTAAGTACTCCCAAAGCAAGCTTAGCAAAGCTTGTATTATGGGTACTAAACAAAGGATACATATTATAATTATATAGATAGATACATACTTAAATACATATTAAACACCTAAGACCCGAGAACAAACACTCGTATTTTTCATACAAATATCTGCCCCGACACGGGAATCGAACCCGGGGCTTCGTAGTAAAGTTCTCTAACCACTAGGCCATCTGGTCGCTAAATCTATGTATAACTATTGGTAAAATTTTTGTAGCAGCTGTCTCGAACTTACCTCAGCCGCGAGTCTGACGGGCTCCAGTGCGCCGGCGCCGACGGAGTTGTCGCTCTTGAGGTGGGCTTCGTACAACGTTTTGGCTGCCATCAGTCGCAACCTGGTCAATTCTTGTTGGAACAATACATGCATTCCTGGGATAGAGAAAATAATAATATACAGGGTGCCCGTTTAGTTCGGCCACACACAGACACAAATATTGTAAAGAGCCAGCTCTTACCGACAGCATTTTCCCTCTCCCTCACGCTCTGTTCCAGGAAAAGCTTTGACTTCTTGGGTATAAGCCACGGCTTCTGCCCAAAAGTGGGAGCAGACGATTCCACACCCACCCCGTGAGCGTTGAAGTCCGCCGTCCTCTTTAATATTTTCAGCATGAGATGACCACCTAAAACATAAGTATAGGGGGCTACTACAAATTTCGAAAATCGAAGTTCGTATTGTACTGTCCCTCTCACTCTCGTAATAAATTATATTAGCGTCAGCGGGACCACAAGATACGAAGTTCAAATTTTGCACTTCGTAGTAGGTATAGGACTAGATATAGTGAATTCCCATCGTGAAAATTGGGAACTCACGACTACTTCCGAATGGCGCCGACGTGTCTATGGATTATTAAAAAGTGACGTGTTTGTATTTCAATAAATATGGTACTTTGTTTATTAGTCACAAATGTCAAACCACGAGTTTGAAGTACATCACACAGAGATGTTATAACCCCCACGATTAAATTATATATTTAAAGAATGTCGTCAGCGGCGGTCTTACCCATTGCGAGGCTCCGGGCGGCAGGTCTTTGCGAGGCCTTCGTGAAAAGTAATGTGATGCGAAAATATAGTTAAAAAATCTTTTTTTTTTTTTAATTTGCTTGGAAGTTGTTGCGCGAGGCCCCTGCAATTGCCCTGTTCGCCACCCCCTAAGGCCGCCACTGAATTTAGTGTACGTAAATAGAAACCGAATAAAAATCTTAACTTAGGTTTTAACCGCTCTATGTCGATTATTAATATCTAGCGAATTTCTTCAACGCTGTCTTGATAGGTACTGAGGCTAGCTGAAATAGTATGCATGACAAATACGATCGTTTCCGAAAAAATGCTCTAATCATAATAAAGCAAAAAGCCATAGGTCGCTGATTTACATGCCTAGTAGGCCTTAGACGTTTAGGCTGTCATGAAATAACATACTAATATTACTTACTTGCTGTGACAATGATAAAGACGTGCTCCTCTTGACCAAGTTGTCCGAACTTCATAACAGACGCTACATCTGATAAAGATGAAATACGTTAAGGCCGCGAGCTGCTTTTCCACCAGAGATTTGCGAGGATGCGCTTTACGAAAGATGTAAATATCATGACCCAATACACACTCTTAATTTACATACTCTCGTAACACATCCTCGCTCCGCGCAGCACCTCGTACATCACTGGTAGAATAAATTTGTTTTCTCAAAAATATCCTAAAAGTTGGCATTATTCTTTACATGTCAGAAGGCTAAGTGCATTGCATAGCATATAGTTTACGGTCAGCAAAAAATTTAAAAGTCAAAAACATGGCACGCTCGCTAGACTCAACAATAGGTAATGTCGCATACAAATTTCATTATTGTCGAATCTCAACTTTTTTTTTAAATTAGAATGGCCATGGTACCTAATAAGTTGGCACAAGTCGTATCATACAGCAAATCAAATGGCCAGTATCAGTTATTTTGATGGAACCCCGAACTTTTTTACAGTATCTAAAACAGCTTTTTAATATAATTTCTGTACAGAAAAAAAATCCTGTCGCACGTGAATTTACCTCTGACGAAGATGGTGTCCCGTCTCGCCTTCCCATCGTACAAGTGCACGTGTCCCGAGGCCAGCGCGACCGCGGCCAACGTGAGCCCGAGGTGCGACACCGGCACCAGCGTCATTGACACGGGCCGGTGCTCCAGATTGAGCGACCATTGTTTCTTACCCTGTACATTAACAGTGGCGGATTAGGCATATAGCAAGAGTAGCAAATGCTACGGGCCCCGCGCATCTAGGGGCCCCGCTGACCAATGCTTTCTGATCGTAAAAAACGTCAATTCAGATAGAAGCATGTTTTTTTTTCTAAATTAATGTAAATAAAACAAAACCAACACAAAACACCGCCAAAGAAAGAGATGGTATCAATATGATCGACTTAAATATAATATTTTACTTATACTATAAACTTGAAGCAAGTCAAGGGCCCCATGATAAAATTTGCTACAGGCCCCGCGCTGACTTAATCCGGCTCTGTACATTAAACTAGTTTCTGACTAGTGCCTTTTCTGCGACGTTTTTGTGTATACCTAAGCGTATCGAAAATACAAACAAAATAAAGATGCACAGAAAAACCAGAAAAATAACACCAGCGCTGGGAATCCTACCCAGGTCCTCGGCATTCCGTGCCGCGTGCTACACCGCTACACCACCGCTGGACAGTTGTACAGACACGAATTTCTCCTATGCACCTCATATCTCAGCTTGTTTGTTTCTTATTTAGTCACTTAAGCAGCGACACTAGCGCCATTGCTACTAGAGATATTCTTTTGCTGGGAAACTTGTTTAGGTCGTATTTTTCATGTGTTCCCCGATTATAGGCAAACCGCGTAACTGAGTCCTCGCCTGCGCGGTACAGGGGCGCGGGGGTATGACGACAAAGGGGACTGAAGGAGGTGCGGGCGGCAGGCGCTTCTTAGTACGTTATTCACGCTCGCCGCCCGCACCTCCTTCAGTCCCCTTTGTCATCCTACCCCCGCGCCCCTGTACCGCGCAGGCGAGGACTCAGTTACGCGGTTTGCCTATACTCGATAACTCTCGATTTTTGTAAAGATGGTTTCCCCATTCCCTAGCTTTATTTTTTACTACCAACAGCTACGGAACCCTACACTGAGCACGGTCCGACATGCTTTTGGCTGGTTTTTAGGGTTCTTATTAGTTCTGTACAGTCAAGGGCAAAGATATCGACACGGTCAAAGTTTCAAAAATATGTATTCACGGCCTTAATGTTAAGTGCACAAAGTCGTGTATACTTATTTTTGTAACTTTGGCCGTGTAGGTATTGCTTACCTTGTATTTTTTTTTTCATTTTGTATCTGTTTTCTGTATCGCTTTCTATTTCTGGTGTACAATAAAGAGTCATTGTATTGTATTGTTATACCTTTTTGCTGTAACAAGCGAGCGTATTGTCAGCACAGATGACCAGCACACTGTTGTCAGCCGCCATCACTTCGATGGCAATGACGTGTTCCGGTGTGCTGAAAAGCACTCGACCTTCGCTCCACTCCCTCTTCAGCAGACACACAGATTTCTCTCTGGAATTAGCACGATAGGGACTTTAGCGACATTTGACAACCACGACTCATGGATCAAAATTAAACCACAGGTGCAGGTAGTTTTACCATAGTAACGTTTTACCATCGAATTTTGTCGGAAAAGTTCGCTTATATCTTACTTTGAAAGGATCGTATTTTTTAACCGCTGACGCAAAAAGAGGGATTCAGTATTCAATATTTATTTATTGCAACACCTTTTACAAAAAAAATATGAAAAATTATGCCCTGATGGGGCGTGGCAATTTTCTGGATTTTATAAGTTTGACCGCTATGTGTGTCTAGGTGTCTGTGTGTGTCTGTCTGTGGCACCGTAGCTCTTAAATAAGTGGCCGATTTGAATGCGGTTTTTAGGGTTCCGTAAACAAAATGGCAAAAATGGAATCCTTATAGTTTCGCCATGTTTGTCTGTTTGTCCGTCCGCGGCTTTGCTCAGGGACTATCGATCCTAGAAAGCTGTGTAATTTAGCACGAATATTATATATCGTCACTACTTTGAAAAAATCTCGTATCTAAAATAATAAGTCAGCAAAATTGAACCTTAACATAATATTCATAAAGTTCACTCAGAAAATTATCTGTTTTGAGATACGAGTATTTTTAAAAGTAGTGACGATATGTAAACTATCCCATGATATTTATTTATTTATCGTCAAATTTATTCGTAACGTAATGCGAATATAAGAATTTTAAGCAATAGATAAGCGCTCATAACACAACTAGAAAGCTATTTTATGCTATTGTGACAGGCGCACCTAAATGGTGTGCATACCTAAGTGCGTAGCTTTGGCTATCTCAGGCAGGTGTCCAAATTACCAAAAAAAATGTGACAAAATTAAACAAGAAAACGTCACGTGTGTAACAGAAAGCATCATATAGATGTAGTGTTGATAGTGCAATAGCATGGTTCTTTGCATGTCACCTCGTGGCCACGGTAAGCCTATAGTCCACATTGTATAACCCTGTTGCCACCATTTGGTACGGAGTTTTTCTGACCACGCACAACTTTGCCTGCAGAAATCAAAAAGGCGCTAGAAATTTTAAATATACGATAATTTTAATTTACAAAAATCTTATAAAATATAATGTATAGAATAAGTAGCTTTTTTACAGTATAGTTCCTGGGTGACCGCGCTTTGCTCGGACTAAAACTCGATAATAAGCGTTTTCCCAGAGATAAGATCAAGCTAGATAGATTTGTCATCCCCGAAAACCCGACATTACATGAGTACCAAATTTCGTCGAAATCTTTGAAGCCGTTTTCGATATTCTGTGTATTATGTTCTGTTATATATTTATATAATATATAAACAAGAATTGCTCGTTTAAAGGTAGGTATTAGATTACATAGATAGGTATAATCTAAAAACTAAACTTTTACTCTTCTCTTGTAATTCGCCGACATATCCCACTATCCCACTAATATTATAAATGCAGAAGTTTGTAAATTTGTCTGTGTATGTTTGTTACCTTTTCACGTCTAAACCGCTGAACCGATTTAAAAATGAAATTCAGTATAAGTACAGATAGTTAAGAGTCCTGAGAAGGACATAGGATAGGTTTAAATATCGAAAAATTGCATAGTTCCTGGTGGTTACCGGCATAGTTTTTGAGGAATGGATCTGAAAAATTTGTGTGAAGTGTCCTTGGATAATAGAGACCATTTTTTTCATTGTGACCGTGCAAAGCCGGGACGAGGCGCTAGTGTTTTAATCGTATCAATAGTTTTACTGTAATTTCCAGCACCAGGAGACCCACTTGCTTGTTTGCCTTCCAGTCGAATAAAAAAAAAAACCTTAGGGTATGCAACATTTACCTGTGACAACGGTGTGAAAGTCTGCGACTCAAGCACAATCACATCTCCTTCCTCAGTACCAACAATCAAGCAACCAGCGCCATACCGATCCACAGAATTCATCTTCATGCTAGTGACGCAGGTAATATCAGGCAAGTCCATGACAGGTAAGCTTGAGACGTGTTCAAGGTACTCTAGTTGTTGGTCCACAGTCATTGAGAGCAAGTTTCTTGATTGCAGGCTTAGAATCTTTTCTGGTATGGATCTTAGGCTTTCCGTATAGGTTGAAACAGCTACATGGTTTTGGTTAACTGGGTCTATAAGCTGAAAAGAAATAAATTAACTGTAAGGTCCCATCCCACTCCAGTTATATACGTCCCACTGCTGGGCACAGGCCTCCTCACGGAACAAGAGGGCTTGGGCCATAGTTAACACGCGGGCCCAGTGCGGATTGGCTTCACACGCACCATTGAATTGCTTCGCAGGTTTGTGCAGATTTCCTCACGATGTTTTCCTTCACCGCAAAGCTAGAGGTAAATAAAAAAAAAATAAACAAAAAAAGTATTGCAATATTTTTGGGGCATTGACAACCATTAATCCATAATCAACCTTAGAAGTGATCTTTAAAGTTATGACAAATTATTTACATAATTGATTTAATTATAATATGCTACCTTGCTACTTCATAAACAAATAAGTTAAAAAGTTATGGTTTAATTATTTACCTGTTTCCATATCTCTGTTTCATTTGTACTGAGCTCCACACTAGGTAGGTAATACTTGTAAAACAACTTCATGTTACGGTAGATATAAATACAAGAGCTGAATGCCACAGCAATGATGGGCAGGCTCATAGGCTGTGATTCATTAGTATACAGACTCACAACCGCTAGTGGTAAATCTGGTAGAATCATGTCTGATACTTGTCTAACGCCTTGAAATATCTGCAAACATACATTTAATTCCTTTCATCTCTCCTGTTCGGAAAGTTTAGTTTTTATGGGTAGATAGCCAGATGGAAAATTGTGTTTTCATCTCTAGGGTGGAATGTTTTTTTTTATTTTTCGATTAGCCACAGAGTCGAAGATAATTGAGTTACGTCAATGACACTTTTTTTTCACGTTTCGGCATGTCCATCTAGATGTACGTCATGACCAAGGAGCTTATTTATACAGGACGTCCCACGGCTATGCCACATGGAGGGAAAGTACCTTAAATATTGTACATGTAACATTTTACTGAAAGAAGACATTATTTTATTTTAAAAAACAATTTAAACTGCATTCATATATTTTTAAATAATTACATGGTTGAACCGGAAATAGAACCCGCTACACGAGAAAAAATATTACCCTGTAGCTTTATCATACCGATCGAAAGGCGATCATAAGGATTATTTTTTGCTAAATAACATAGTCTCCGAAATAAAAGGAAGACCATGAATTTGACTAGGTCGATCGGTGTCAAGTGTCCCATAATAGGTATTTAATTATTTATTTTATTATTTGTGATTTAAAACACCGTATGTCTCGCTTACCCTCAGCCTAGGTCCTTCTTCGCCTCGTCCCAAATCTCCGAGCAGCAATCTATACTCATTGTCATTATGCAAATCCACGAGACTTAGGTTACACGGCAGTGTATTTAGTTCTACGTCGTCTGTGCCTACTTCTACGTCCAACCAACGGGTCATGCTGCTCATGGTGACACGGAAAATAAATAAATAAGCTCAATTATGTCTAGAACTTAGGTCTTGCATGCTTGTTTTGCTTACATTGTTGCCATGGGAACCGTATTTGACTTTGACGTTTTATGGACTGTGTTGCTAGTAAAAAAAATCTGTCAGCCAAAGTTTATTATAAAAAAGTTTTCCATTAATTAATCTTTTTGATAAACTCATTCAAAGTGCTCAATCATGCTCAATATTGTTCAGTAAAGAACATTTTATAAATTATATTTCAAAACATTACTATTTTAGATTCTTGAATCATTCTTGGCAAAATAAATTAGCAATGCTATGGAACTGTGAATCGGAAAGCAACTTTTAAAAGTATCTTAATTAGCTGACTACATAATTATAGTAATATTATGACCCTAATAGGGGCACTTTACAAAAAAACACGATATTAAGTAAACCTTGCCGTCCCGTTGGCGCTAATAATTGTTTAACACAAGACTGAGAGGGACGGAACGACAAGTGCCTACCTACATTAATTTTCGAATTTCGTAGTAATGATTTAGCTGCAAAAAGAGTAGCGTAGGTACATTATCTATCATTAGGTACTTAATTAACGCCCACTTTTTAGGTACTTAACGTAACTAAGGTAGGCTAACGTGTTATAAAGACGGCATCACATTTAACCGTCAGTTCACACTAATCAATGGATAGTGAAACAGCTCCTTAGTAATAAGTACAACATAGGTTAGTGAATGCCTACTTTCTGGATGACTCAAGCTCTAACGGGCTAGGGTTCTATACCGGTTTACTGTCTGTATTGGCTCTCGTTTAATTTTACCCGTATCTACGAACGAAACGGCCGCAACATCCGCTGACTCACCAGCCATTCTATTTAATTATAAATGTATTTTGGAGATTAATCTTCATGGACGCTGTGGTCAACCATATTTGTAAAAGCCAAATACCTAAAAACTTCTTGTATGACGCGACGGCTCGTGAAGTCACTCATTAGTCTGAAAAAATTGCGGTTTCCATAAATACTTTTATTGAATTTGTGATATAATTCAAACAAAACGATGAACGCCAAAAAATTTTATCCGATTATTTTGAGCAAATGTGTTAATGCGTTATATTCTTGTTATATTGTCCAACATTTACTGAACTTGAACCGTTTAATTACTTACGTAAGCAGATTATAATCTAATGTCAGCCTCCCAAATAGCGTAGTTCTTATGTGATGATAAGGCTGTATAATAACTCTACATTATACAATTGGTACCACTAGCTTAGGCCAACCCGCGCAAAGAAAATCACCTCGAGCGATAATTGCAAATCACTGTAGTTAGCCGTAATATTAAACTGTAATCACATCATATAATTAAAGATAAGCCATAATACCATGTGAGATATATCAGGGCGGGTCACGGAGTTCCAAGGCGAGACAGCGGGAAAGCGGCCTCGATATCACTAGACACTCTCCTTGTTACGCAAGCGACCTTGCTTCTGTTTGTTTTGTGTTATTTGCATGATGATTCCATTTACACGGCTCCCGGCTTATGACATTGACTTCTAATTGCTTTTTGGAGTCTTATTTAACCTGGTAAGTATACAGCGCGGGCGCGGAAGTCGCATAAGAGCTGTAAACAGTACCTACCTAGGCGGGACTTCACACAAAGTGACAAAGTGTTTCACTCCTCCGACTCCTCCTATTTTACAAAGGGCCCAGTGGAATTTTCTGCTTGTGTCTGGAGTTCCCTAACTAAAATATGATAAATCTGCCAATGTCGAGGTTGAAAAAGACACTTATGTTAGACTAGACTAGTCACGTAGTCGATGGCGGCCGGCAGTGTCCGGTTTTCCAAAGATTTTCCTACTTGGCGTAGGTATAAAGATTAAAAACACGAATTGAACACGAAATGGACTTCCTATGCTAATATTTCGCGCTTTCTGTTCTGATATAGCCTCAGATTTCAGTAGAAAGTTTTGTTCCTAAACAGGAACTTCAAGCCCTATCTTGGAGTTTATGGCGAACGGGTGGAGATAGCATCGCGTCGCCATTCTTGAGCGTCACGGAACATTCCCGGTGATTTGCGGTCGATCAACTGCAGTCGACGGTAATGGCACACTGATTCGTTTTGCCATGATACAGACAGGCACGATTTCAGAATAAAATCAATATCGGCGGGAAATTGTAGCAAAATGACATCAACTGAACAATTTTTACGCAATTATTTGGCAAGATTAGGGCAAGATCCAAGTTATGTCAATGCCAAGCTTATGCCAAGTTATGTTTTTTAGAGAAAGTATTTTGCAAAGATTAAACAATTTTGGGATAGCGTTAAATACTCGACATAGGTACATTTGTATCTACAGGAAGTTAAGGTAATGGATTAACTTAGAAACAAACATGCTTGGTTTAGAATTTCGACCTTAAAAAGTCATCAAATTGCGAATATTTACGGCTAGGTACGCTGTTAACTTAGAATAGATAGGTATGTACGAGTATTGTCGAGAAAACTGAATCGCATAGGGTGAACTTTTGAGCTGATGGTGAATCAGGATGAAATTTTTGAGCTACCTAATCTCATTTAACATTTCATACATCGGCCAAAGAAATCATAGCAAAAAAACCCTGGTACTTGATTCAGTTTTCTCGACTGTAAGTATACCTAATATTATCTCGGCAAAACTATTCACTAGATGATAGGTAAAGCGAAGATCATTGTCCCGTTCGCGTGGAACGCATTCAAATTCACTGAACGGCCGGAGAGATCGGTGGAGAGAAGGTTCAATCACTTCGAGTGGAGAGTTATAGTGGACACATAAATAGCAGATTAATGCACTGAAATAATTACTGCGCTCACCCGCGCCCTTATGATAGCACGAAACATATGCTCATGCAGTTCTTCCACCTCCACACTATAATAACACAAACAAATCACACAAACCCATTTATCACCACCACCACACTACATTATGCGTTTCAAACTCAACCAGAGCTCATCTTCAGAGCAACACAACCGTTAACCATGCTACCATGTCAGAGTGACTAAGGTCGCGGGTGAGCAAAATAATTATTTCAGCTCATTTATATGGAACTCCGCGCTCCGGAAAGTAACGCCTGGTTCAATAAATACGAGTAGTAGATTCTTGCATTATTCCAATGAAGGGATGAAGTACAAAAACGTACAACTGGCAAGTAGTTATCAGCAAATCCAATCCCAGTGTTCAATGAAACGCATAGTAAAAAGGTGATTGATTGTTTTTGCAGCAAGTTGTGAGTCGGACAGGAAATCATCTGAACGATCATCGCATTCCATAGACGTATCGGGATGTGAAATATCCGACACGCATCAGCGTTAAATTATGTTCAGTGAAGGTATTATCCGCTCTTACTTTTGTCTTGTTTCCATGCGTTTACTTACAAGTTTATTATCCATGCAATCTAACTGAGTGATATAGTAAATAAACAAGTTTTTAGTCCTCTTACAAAAAAAAGTAAATACTGGGCCTAACAAACAACACGAAATAACCTAACCAACAAAAAGTTGGAAAACCCGCGACTTTGCCACTTTAAAGTTCAATATTATCTCAAAAACGGCTGGATCAGGGCTACTACGAAACTCGAAGTTTGTGTCGTGCGGCCCCTCTGACACTTACACTATTTAATACGAGAGCGAGAGGAGAACTTCGAGTTTCGTGGTAGCCCTGCAGATTACCTACTTCCCAAGCGTCGCGTACTCACGCCCTACCTCCGGAAACAAAATGAACCCTCACGTAGACTTATCTTTGACCACCTCTATCTAAACTACCGCTCCGCGCATCAGCTACGGTGACAATGAACTTGGGATTTAGCGGCTAACTCACCGGAACATCTTTGTTTTATGCTCGTTTTATAATAGTTTAGTGCAATAGATCGTTTACCTGAAGAGCAATGTCCGCTGAAACTTGAATTTCAAGTGAAAAACATCGCATCAGTGAATTGTTTGATCAGTTTTTGGTGGAAGTGCTTTAAACTGTAACTTCTGTTCAGTCTCAATATCGTGAAAGTATGTATATTTAATGCAAATTAAATGGGTGCGTTCTGATCCTACCCTTTGTATTGAGCGTTTATATCTCAGTTACACTTTTGTTAGTTTTTGTCGATTATTCCACAAAAATTGAATGAAAATTAAAAATGTGGTCTGTTAGAACTGTTTTTAGAAAGAAAGAAAGAAAGAAAATACATTTATTTAACGCCATAAAAAAAAATATATATAAAAAAATAACATAGAACAAATACCAAAATAAAATGACGCTAAATAGGTCCCCACTCAGCATAATGCCAATTTTTAATATATAACTTAATGTGTCTACTTTAAATTGATTTCTAGGAAATTTTACTTCTTTTAGTGCATGTTTGAGAAAGGCTTATACCTACATACTCGGCCCGCACGCCTTTCTTTCCCGGCCTCTGCAGTAATGTACTATTGTATACCATCAGCTATGATTGTGGTGATACGCAGTCATTTTACACAAAAATTTACCTACTAGCTAGTTTGCTTTTTAACATAGTTGTATGTATATGTTATTCCAGATTAATTTTTTAAAATACCTTGTATGGTTGTAGAAGGTTCTAGAGCTCACCAAAATAGTAATTAAAGATTTATGTAGTTGGAAATCAGAAGTGTACAATTATAATTAACGATAACACAGAACACCGGATGTAATCCAAGGCTTTGGCCGACTAAACCAATGATGATGCGATTGCCTTATCACACTTCCGACTGTTCTAAAACTACCTTATAGTTAAACTATCTTTTGCCCGCGGCTTCGCCCGTGTGGAATTCGGTTATCACGGGCTTTTCCCTCGGGAACTGAGCATTTTCCGGGGAAAAAAGTAGCCTATGTCACTTTCGGGCCCATAAACTATCTCGATTGCTCTGTTTCGACGTGAAAGACGGACAAACATACAAACACATACACTTTCGCATTTATACCTAATGTTGTATGGATATATGTTCGTGATTTCACCACAGTAAATTTCGAGATCAGTTTTAACTGAACTAATTTACAGTAGGTTACCTTTATTTAAAAAACTTTTTTATTGTAGGTACTTACCATTTTATCGGCATAGTTTACATATATATTTGTGAAAAATTAAAGCTTTCTAGCATTGATAGTCCCTGAGCAAAGCTGCGAACGGACAGACAGACATGGCGAAACTATAAAGGTTCCGTTTTTGCCATTTTGGCTACGGAACCCTAAAAACACGCTGTGCTAAATTGTCGACAATGTGACACGTCTGTTACATTACGAACGTTTTTCCACGCCTATTCATAAATCACGATGCATACAAATCTGTCACTCGACAAAAAAGTGAGTGACAACTCAAAACACTTGAAATGTCTACTACCCGAAGATCTCTGAAGCTACATACGTAAAAGATCAAAGACAAGCAACATGGAGTTTGCCTATTATTACAAGCTTTTATTTAGTTTCACCATTGATAGCTAGTGGTGGACTGTATGAAAACTAATGGAAGAATTGATGGAAACACGTGTTTAAATGATAGTAATTTAAAAAGCAAAGCACAATATTATTATTAAGGAATCGACAGATCGGGCAAACAAACACAACTGACAATAAGAGTAAAAAACATATTTAAAAAGCAAGACATTGACAAACGGTAAAAAAGGTCGCACCGCAGCCAGTCTCCAACAACCATGTTTCACCTGTCTGACTGTAATCAAATCTTGCAAGTTGAATTCGACCAACTTCTCGTAGTTGGATTCACTTGAAATTTGGTATAAGTAAATTACGTGACACTACAATAATCTAGTAGTGACTCCTATCTCAAGCAAAATGATAAAAAATAAATCATTAAATCAATATAGTATATTTTTTATCGAGAGACTAAAATAAGCCAATATATACCCGAGGTGGTTAGCCACCCGAGCTTTAGCGAGGGTGTCTATTTATCCGAGGGTTTATATTGACTTTTAGTCTCGCGGTGAAAACTCTATTTTCCACTTCGATTGCGAGAAAAAATAGTCAATTTAGTACAAAAAGATTTAACAAAAAATAAAAATAAATCTTTCTAGATTTCGGCGGCAAAAGATTATCAATTATGCCTATTACTCTTTGGTCAACATCATAATTTTCACTATCACTTGATGACATTGTGAGAATAATCAATTTATTTTAATCGTTTACGATTTACGCTCTACAACAATTTCAAAGTTTTCACGGTAAGTATTTTTTTCAATCCAGACACAGATGCTACCAATACAGATACTAACAAAATAGCACCGGCGAAATGGTCCATACACAAACGGAAAAATAGAGTGGCGCCACCTTCTATGCGGAAAAAGCATAGAACTTAGACCACGTAGACTAAGAACATAACATTTGCGTCATGAAAATGGTCCACACACAATCTTATTTTTTGCAAGTAACTGGCTGTTTGAGTTTATCTAAGTCACTCGAAGTGAATTAAAAAATTAATTACTTTTACTCCCTAGGGACTAAAGTACTCACTTTACTCCCGCCTTGTAAGGCTATATTGACTTACTTTTAGAGCATGAGAAGTGAAAAATCTATCTAATCTATGCAAAAGTTGTATGTATGTAACAGCCCTAGTCTCTAATCACGTCTTTAGAATCATCCCGTATATGCGTTAAACATCAAAGACTAACAAGCAACATGGAGAGTTTGTCTAATGCATGCGATGCGATCAGAATCCAATCGGGCATTAAATTGGTTGCGCCCGCGCCGGATGCAGGGACTGGTAACACTATACAAAGGCAATATCTTATGATACGGACATAAGTGCAGACATTTCGTGTCTAACTAAAGTAGGCGTGTAGGTAGGTAGTGTATTTCTAGACGTAGTGAAGCGACTTGGCATGATTGTCAATAAATACTTTATTTTACTTTATGCAAATAGTATGTAAGTAGAACAGACTCAAAAGAACAGAAAAGAAATGCTGCCGAGAATTGAACCTGGGTTCAATCTAACTAACAATAAGTTAGGTGTTAAATATGTGTTGCACAAACATAGCTGTGGTGCACGGCACGATTAGTAGCTCAAAAGTAAGATATTCTATTATTCATTCATTCGCGTAAACTGTTATTTTAAATTTTACTGTATAGCAATTCGATTCCCAAATTTCCAGGTTTCCTAAATTTTCATCACTCGCTCTACATCTCTCATTTGGCCCTTGCTGTTTAGGTACTCGCCGCATTCAGCAGGGCTACTCCGAAATTCGAAACTCGAAATTCGTGTCGTGCAGGCCCTCTGACACTTAAACAATTTAATACGAGAGTGAGAGGGACCGCACGATCCGAACTTCAAGTTTCGGAGTAGACCAGCAGGTAGTAAGTGTCCGTATTGTCTGTCGAATATTTTCACGCTACACTTTACTACCTTGTCGCTGTCACTTTATGTTTGATGTTTTTTATATAATTGTCAGAAGACTTACAGTGACGAGGTACAAAAGTGTAAAGATATTTTTAACCTCTACTGTACCTACCTAATTACCTATTGATTTTTTTGAAACCAATGATAATGTCATAGATGATGGATGAAAAGAAGAGATAAATACAACAAATGACAACGATCAAAGCAAGGAAGTAAAGTAAAAAGGGAAAGGTACGAAACCCCATAGAAATCCTAAAACAAAGGCCCGTTCTCTCGTCGCTGCGACATGCTCGCGAAAAACATTATAAGGTCGAGCACCCTAAGGTTTGTTGACTTGCGAGCTACGCATTGCTTCGCGGAACTAAATATAGTTTACAACAAACATGACCCCACTTTTGTGGGGCTCTAATAGCTTATTACCTACACGTGTTATTTGAGGCCTGAGCTTACAGGATCTTCAAGGTACAAATTCTCATCGGTGCTGTGGTGTAATCCGTCGTTTGTTAAGATCTAATGTTTACATTGCAAGAACAAATAGTGTGACCAATAAAATAATAAACGGTCATTATTTCAAGTTAACATCACAGCGATAAGATAAGCAGATTTCCTTTTCAGTGCACGTTGTACGGTCAAAAAAGTTACAAAATGAACCATTAAATGGGTTTACTACTGGTTGGCGTGCAGCATCGATTCACAATTCGAAGCTTGTTATTGAGACGGCATCGTGTCCAGTAACACCTAAATAAATAGACAGACACCTACATAACAGCCGTATACGGTATGCGCAGGCCATCGCCCGTTACGATCGCCTTCTTGCAAAAGCCAAACATTAGCTTTCGACTCCTGCGCAAGGACATTCTTATTTCAAACGCGCGATTGTGATTCGACGCGCGTCGTTATTCGCGAACGGCGCGCACGCGTACGTGATCCAACTTTGTTTGAATTAGAAGTATTAATTATCGCCTTTCCAGTATCGTTTGCCGCTTTCAAGGTGCCAACAGAGACCGCTACTTTCGATTTTTTCGCTGACATCTTTGACAGGCGAGTGGTAAAAGGCAGAGGTCCGAACAGGGGTGGCACGGGTGAAAGCAGCTAACATAATAATTGCGTAATCGTTGTTTGCTCCTTAAAACCTGTACGAGACTTGAATGCTGACAATTCGGTTTAATCTTCGCTCGGGGCGCTGTCGCCATTTCCTTATCTCAGTTTGCAGAATTTATGTGGAGCACACAATGAAGTCACGGACCAGTTTTATGCATAATTCTATTAAAAATAAATTATGATAACCCACTTTTGAATTTGCGACAATTCGCTGAATTATGTACGAGTTTCAGCGGATGCGTTGGAGACCCTAACCTGCGGTCAATGACATAGTTACTCCGTTAACAAAGCGACTTGTGTTAATCCAGGTTAGGTATAATCAGCTATAGATTGCGGGGCTACCGAGCTATAGTAACGATGTGATGGATTATTCAAAACCCGCAATGTATTGCTTCTTAGATGATTTTGCTCGTAAGGCTATCAACTAATTTTCGCTCTAAATCCTGTGTCATTAAAAGAGATAAATATAATACTTAGTAGATCGCTAGCTGTTGACACTACCAACGAGAACTCTCTTCCACTATTTGCCGCAGCGATAAGAGCTGTCAAAATAAAACTCGCTCAGCGATACTCGCTTGGCAGTCGTTCACGCCATGAGATCAAACAGACGTTATTCTTACTCTACATGACTCTACCAACAGTGCGAGAGATCGCCCGTCACGCTTGTACACTCGCTTATAGCCCAGCAACAAAACTGTAGAAAATAAGGAACTACGCACTCGCTTTTCCCTCCCTAGGCACTCGCTTCTTGTTCAACGCCGGCGGTGTGACGAGTGCCTTACGTGAAAACCGCTTGTGCTCGTAAGTGTGCAAAACAGCGTCTCACGTGCCAGGGGCCCTAACACACTTGTTCTTTTGTTAACAGTTAGTTTATGCGGAAAAGGTAAATAATACTGTAAAGCCATGTGCTAGGAGATAAGACAAAAGTAATGTCAATAGAAAACAACACAACTGGATCCCGATCACTGTTCTCATTTATGCATGATTCAATCTTTCAACAGTGTTAACCTAGTCAGAGTAGAAACGTTACTATTTTAGAATAGAAAGTTACCTTAAAAAATTTATTTATTGACCAGGATACAGCGCAATTAGGTATTAAGTTAAAGAAGAATTTTCATTAATTTCGCTTAATTTTAATGTTAATACTAATTATAATGTCACCGGTTCTATTTCCGCGTTTCCATTTTTATAGAGCGGGTCTCATCAGCTGCATCTTCTAAATCAATGTCAATGCTAAACACTTTGATCATGACTGCTGAGAAACATTTGTATGGGCATTCTAATCTAACACCTGAGTGGGAGTATCAAGTGGAACTGGGGTGATGAACTGAGAATTTTTGAAGTCATGGATCTTTTAGTAACGGAGCCACACGTGGACGTGACCTTGATGCATTAAGACGTACACCGCCACGCTTTTAGCGTTCTGTCCCTCAAAAAGGAAAAGAAACACGCTTAAGAAATAAAATAAGATCAATTATTTGTTGTAAGTATGTCTGTCCTATCTAGTAGGCTACATATTTTTTGTTAAGGCCTCACAATATAACCTAAAGGAAGTATTCTTAAAATCACTCGTCGGTAAAAACATATACCTATTGGTTTATTTTTCATAGTAAATAGTTGATTGTTAAAAAATAAGAAGTGCCTGTAGTCAAAGACTTATTAAATTAATTATACCTGAGCAAAGCCGAGGCGGGTCGTTAGTATGATATAAATGCAGAATCATGAGTTAAGCTTTATGTACCTATCACATCTCGCTGCCTCTTTAAGTCCCGTAAATGCTGTATGGCCTTAGATGTGCTCCGTGTTGACTCGATTTAGGCATTATCATGACTACTTACGTCATACATGAGACTTAGAGACCCCTTACACTAGCGTCTTTCGAGCGTCGTCGTCGTGCCAGCGTCCGCGCAACGTCGACGGGGTGGACGCTATAGCACTGGCCGGCTGTCAAACCATAGTAAAAGGTCAAACGCCGGTTTTACGCAGGCTTTTTTTGCGAACTAAATAGGTATAGTACCACTGATTCGCGCGACGCGACACGACGCCAGCGCTGCGTAAGCCCGTCGTCCGGCAGCCGGCCTACGCTGGCGTCGCGTCGCCGTGACGTCGACGGCGCGTTGACGCTGCGCGGACGCTGGCACGACGGACGACGGACGACGCTCGAAAGCCGTTAGTGTGGGGGTCTTCGATCAACAATATATTATTGTTGTCAACAAAATATTTTGTCTTTTGTTAAACGGTTCAACTCGCGATTATAAGTCAGGATTGGTCCGACTAGTTTCGGTCTTTTCTAAACATCTTTTTCAAAGGTGAATGCGTCCACGGTGACGCCACCATGATGATGATGGTGAATGGTGGCGGTGGCGGTACTATGTTATCTATAAGAGGTGTTTTATTCTCAAGTGAATAAATAGATTTTTATTTATATTTCAGTAGATGATTTAAGTTTTCGTTGGAAGTTTCAATTAACAAAATCAAATCACTGCCACTGCCTGACAATTTCATACATAATTTCAAACACGAAGTGACAGCGACAACGTTTCTACCTGTTTACTAAATGCAAGCTACTTTTGACCTTCCCATACTTAACACTACCGTACCTTATGAGCATTGCGTAGCGCTATTTTCCTTGTACAAAAACCTGTTGCGTTCAGATCAAGCTGGGATCGATGACATTAAGACAAGCTTTATAGGGTAAATCATCAGTTACTGGCAACCTTTAAATAACTGACCACTTTAGACTTAAATTAAGTTAACTTATTTTGTATAAGTGTTGTTTTTATCAAGATTCACCAAACCTAGTTTTGTTGATTTTTAATTTATTTAAGTACTCACATTAGTTTTAAATAACTTTTAGTACCTTTGTATATTTTTGAACCTCGAGGTCTTTATATTGTTTTTGGTTTACCTGCATACTCATTAATGTATGACTGTTTGTGTTCTTAAAATAAATAAATAAATAAAATGAGTTCTATTTAGGTAGGTGACCAGAATTAATTGAAGGGTGGCCAGTAGGTAATTGACGATTTACCCTACAATGTGTTAATTAAATAGATAATTGAAAACCTAAAAGATGTCTATCACAAAGCAATAACGAGATGAGACTAGAAATGTTACAATGAATTCCTTAAACACACCGCTAGTTATTTGCTAGTGTTTTTTTCCTTTTTTATTATTTTGCTTTTGTCGCTACTTTTTCACATCTCCTTCTTTCAGTGAGCACGTTTTTTCATGTTTTCATAGGTGTTAGTAGACAATGGTACTCACCAATGAAACTTTATCATTTTGAAACACCATCCTGCGGTAATAATACCTACCACAATATAGCAAGCCGCACAGAAAACAGAGATAGAGGTAACTAGGTACATAGAAAAAAGTTACACATAACACATTTTTTTCATCACATCATCATGCGCTACCCCCTACACTTGAACCCCGGATCCGCCTAAGACCTGGACGCACTAACGGCTGATGCAGTCGCGTGGCTTAGTAGTTTAAGTGTTTTGCTCTAATGCCTAGGTATATTTGTGATATGCCATACGGTTAAATACATAAATAAATTACAGATTGGGAAATAGGTAAGAACCAGTGTTGTGTGGCTAGATTTTTAGGTCGCATACCTACCGTTTCTAGGTCTCTAATTATAAGTTCTGTGTGAATGTTGATTTTCGCACATCGTTGTGTAAGGTTGCTTGCTAATTATTCATCTACATAGCTGTTCACCTTCGACCGTTGCAAATTTTCGTCACAAATTAGTTGGCATCTAATAAAAAAATAGATCAGTACGAATTCGTTACTTTGACTATTTATCTAGCTAAATACTCAAAATTCCATATATGTATTTTGACACAAAGTAACTCGAAATAATTGGGACATTTTTCGATTTTACGAAAATCGATCGCAGTCATTCTGGGTAAAATTAAATTAAGTACCAAACTCCAATCTCCAATCAAAGTGCTCAAGTAATAACAGGCACACAGAATTGCATTTCCATAGAAATATTTTGAACATATAAACAATATAGGTAAAACTACTTATAGGTAAAGAGGATTATTGCTCTTTACAGCAGGGCTCTTACTTTCATATCTACACTTTTGTTTATTTATAAAGTATCGAGTTCGTATTCGACCACTTTCAGGTGCACTCTCGTTCCAATGACTTTCCAATGACGGGAGGGAATGCTGTAATGTAACATTTATGATCTTACATTGCCGATAGCACTATATACTTAAACGGCATTTAAGCTGAATCAAGTATAGAGCTATGAGAGGAAAAGGCTCACCAATAAGATAATTGCAAATAGAAAATCAAGTGATCCTATTGGTTTTTTTTTTCACGTGCTGCTCAGCTATATTGTATTTTTTACCCGACTGCAAGGAGAGGTATTGTTTTTCGCGCGTAGCTTGTATTGTATGTATGTATGTAATATTATTTATTACCGCATATCTCTCAAACCGCTGGACGGATTTAGACGATTAAGGTATGATTAGAATCGTCCCAGCAACCCAAGTGTCCTTAGCTAGGTGATGTTAAAATAAATAAAACATGGCGGCTGTGAGTTGGGGTCAACAATTTTTTTTTCTGTTACGACTAATTAGTAGTGGATAAGCAGCCTAGCTAGCAAGTTCTAACGACGCTGTAAAAATATTTAATTTTATGGATATGAGCTGACTTTCGAAAGTTGTGTTTCCACTGATTTTCTCAAGCTTACCTACATGATCTTTGCTTTAAAATCTTGTGATGTTAATCTTACATTGTATGATAGCTCTTTAAAAATGTATATAATAATTTTTTGATATAAGAATCATTTTTTCTACAAGCTTTTTTCCTTTTTTGTTTAATTTTATTTTTAAACGGGCAACGTACAAATTTGTCACATTAGCTTTTTTGCTGATCGTTTTTTTTTTTGTTGACTGTAATATGCCATTTCCAGATTATTGTATAGTCACGCAATTTACATAGTACTTATACCAAATTTTAAGTCAATCCAACTAGGTACTGCAATGGAAGTTGGTCGAATTTATCTTGCAAGATTTGACTACAGACTGACAGACAGACAACGGGACAGGTGAAATTAAATAAAAGCTTGTAAAATAGGGTATTTTTTTTCCAACGGCGAATGAATAACCTTCATAAAATTGCTTGATTTTTCCGAACCTTTCTACTTCAAACAAAGCTTTGTTAGATCTATTCATCATGAAATTGTCATTCAGCTTATTAATCCGGCAATAATGCGTGGTAATACCCCATTTTATGCCTTGTTCCCACGCTATTACGGCATCATTACATCACAACATTCACATTGTTTTACCCGTATCACCCAAAATGAGATAACATTTCGCTCGTCACGACGCTTTGGGAACCTTTCAACTTTCCATGTTTAATAGATTTTTGTTATAGCAAAACGCCGCGTAATGCTGTCCATTGTACTGTCTCTTTCGATTATCAAATCGTATGTCATTACTGTTATCTTAACTGTAAAAAGGTGTTATGCAGTAAGTAACCTATTTGCATCAGTAAAGAACATTAATTCTGATGATACATTAAAATGAAGCTTAATTATACATTAGGCTACATCCCAGCGAAAGTGGTATTGCTGCTTTTATTATGGGTGTTCGAGACAAGCCTAGACGTTTATGATTTAAATGATATTGTGGTTATGTAATGCTTAATTTTAGACATAAACAACTTGCCAATTTGCTATGCGGCTCGAGTGTTTTTCTTTTCTTTAGCTACCTACATTTCTCCTTGGAGCAAAAAGTAGCTGTGCAGGTTACGGTGCTCAATACTAATAATGTTGATGTTAGCAACAACTATGACTAGGACATTTGTATGAATATTTATACGAAAGGTTTTGAACTCGCCTTCCGGAAAATGTCAGGCCCTTTTTACTCTCTCGCGTCTAGGAAGACATATGAGGACATAGCACGGGATAAAACTTATGTGATAAAATTATTGTGTCATAAACTTTTAATCGAAATCTTACGTTGTGGCTCTTGTGATTTAATAGTAGTTTTATAGTGACTTTCGCGTCTCCATTAAAAGGTCTGGAAGTTCCGTTACTAAGGTTAAGCCCGTACCTATCTTAAAACTTTTAACCTTGCTTTCGTGCATCCAAAAATCTTGTTCTTGACTTCTAAGGGCTGATTATCAGAACCTGATTGGACCGAACAGAAATTATATTTATAGTTGACCATACAGAAAATGGTATATTCAGGCAGAAAATAGGAAAATAATCAAGGAAATGCGAATTCGACTTGCACGCAAATAATTCCACTGTACAGTTGCCATTATTATAACACGTTTCTTATGTAGCATTATAGGGTCTATGTGTTAAGGAGGTTCCTTTAATTTCGAAGGTAGTGTTGCCACCTTATCCCTTTTGGGGCTAGATCTAGCACTTTTTACTGTAGGTGAAATCGTTGTTTAATGATTTAGCCTGGAAAGGGCTATCATTTCATTTTCTTAAAAATATTGCACTAATATCTGAAATTCGCATCATGCTAACATCGCGATAATATTGAACTGTCGCGATTATAGTGTCATGTCATAGATATTGATTTATTTATATTTTTGTGGTAGACAGACACCACTTGTTCGATTACTGCAGCATACCGCATCTCTCTGCCCCGGTATTCCCCGTAGAGTGGCGGCGGCAGGGATAATTGAAATCATTAGTAAAGGTGTTTTTTAGCCTTTTTTTACATCATTCTTTTCTTGGTAATTTGTGCTCCATCCTCCGTCTAGCCCAGAGCTAGACTCTTTTTAGCTTATTCAACTGCCTAAGATGGCAACACTGTTTCGAAGCTTTACATTTGTTTTTTGTTTATTATTTATAACGGCCATACCGTGAAAAATGACAATACCTACTACAGCTGACATTGGGGCTTACAGTACCCCCTACCAGTGCCGGTTATGTCATGTACGTACGGGGAACAAAAGAACTAAAAACAAATATCAAATTATATGTAAACATTCCCAAAGTGGATTCCCACAGAAAACACTAAAACTAAGTCTAGAGACGAGGCGCGGCCCGCAGTAACTCATGTCCAACTAGCGAAAGTCTAATGAGACTTTATTTATATTCCATTTGTCATTCGCCGGCCATTGAAGCGTAAGCACCATTGTTTGCATTTGCCTTGCGTGATGACTTTCTCTATCACTTGAGTGGGTGTCAATAAATTTGATTACAGTGGCTACTAGGAAAAGGCAAAGGGCCACAGGTCTTGTCTGCCGTTTAGTTGAATGATTGGTTGCTTGTTAGTAATTGGTCACGCTTCTTGTTGAGAGATAGCGGGTTGTGAGTGTTGTTTTGGGTTACTGTTAATTATGGTGGTGACTGGGGACTGCTTTGTGTGAAAATGAATGAAGTGGTCACAGCGGAAAACCAGCTTTGGCCTCTACGGCAAACACTGCTGAGCTGAGACCGCTTCGCGATTTCGCAAATACTTACTAATGAATGTTTTTTTGTTGTTTTGTTTTGTGTTGTTGCGTAAAAAGTGCGAAATAATTTCTATATTTTTTTCTATTTTAAAATGGGAAACTAATGGGTAAAACTAAATATGACTTTTTTTTATTTGACTGGATGACAAACGAGCAAGTTTGTATCCTGATGGTAAGAAGATCACCACCGCCCATATACACCAGCAACACCAGGGGAATTGCAGATGCGTTGCCAACCTAGAGGCCTAAGATGGGATACCTCAAGTGGTAATAATTTCACCGACTGTCCTAGGTACTCTCCGCGCCGAAACACAACAGCACAATAAACGTAACAAACGTAGTTGTGTGTATTGTGACAACAGTGCAACCAGTGCTGTTTTACGGCAGAAATAGCGAGCAAGATGGTGGTAGCAATCCGGGCGGACCTTGCACGAGGTCCTACCACCTGCAAACTTGGTAACATTATTTAACCTATTTACAAATTATTATTTCTTGCATTGTTTGATTTCAGTACCTATAATCTAGTCTAATTTCACCCAATGAATCTATGTAGTGATATATCTAGTGATCAGATTGTTTTGAAATTTGGATGACCATCTGTTTAAACTATAGTTTCATTCAAATATACACTCGTGCCAAATAAACTGATTTCCTTGACCGTTTGAGAATTCCCCCCTGCGGAAAGATCCTGGGGAGACCTCAGGGTTGTCACCGGGATTGGTATTAAGTCATCATCATCATCATCATCAGCCGGAAGACGTCCACTGCTGGACAAAGGCCTCCCCCTTAGAACGCCATAATGAACGACAACTCGCCACTTGCATCCACCGGTTTCCCGCAACTCTCACGATGTCGTCAGTCCACCTGGTGGGAGGCCTGCCAACGCTTCGTCTTCCGGTTCGTGGTCGCCACTCGAGAACTTTTCTCCCCAACGGTTATCTGTTCTTCGAGCGATGTGGCCCGCCCATTGCCACTTCAATTTGCATATTTTTCCAGCTATGTCAGTGACTTTAGTTCTTCGACGAATTTCCTATTAAAAAAGTTTTTTTATTGCGGCTCTAGATTTCTTCCAAAATATTTTCCATCTATTAAACGAGTAAGTAGTAGTAGTCAGTAGTAGTAAGAAGTAGTAGTAGTAGTTTCCGTCTAGTAGTAGTAGTGATCTACTGTTAATGCACCCCAGCTGTAAACTAGTCCTTCCTCCTTTCTGTAAAAAGGTTCCCTGAAGCGATAAGGCCGCCTATTGCTTTGCTTACCTTGTAATTTTCTCTGTGTACCTGTTTTTTGTATTTGTATTGTATTGTAAAGGTAAAAGTATAAAAGCAGTGGCGACGTGCCTTAAGCACTAGATTTCTCCGGATTGTCTAATTTTATTACGTGTCTGCGCAGGTTGGTCACAGTCGAACCAATTGAAGCATGACCCAGGGTGGAACCTTTGTACTACTAATGTCATGTTGACATCTCATACTTTTGTCAAGGATATTATAGTGGGATTCGATTTGTGGCATTCGAACATGGCGGCTGTGGACAATATATTATTTTGCTATTTCTGTTTCTTTGGCTAGTTGAAGTATAATTTTGATAGTGTTTTATGCGGCGATTAACCTTAACAGTGAACAGTGATCACAAAATTCTATACTGCTCTCGTGCTTGACATTTTTTAATGGCATTTTACTATCAAGTTACAAACACTACAATCACCGTACAACGTTCGAAAGAGAATACTTAGACACTGGCAAAATTGTCTTATTAATTAGGACAGAAGCCATATTTAAAAAAAAAAAAATATTATAGTGAAATTGATTATTAAAAAGTTCCACCCTGGGTCATGATTCAATTTACGACTGTACACTTCCTTCGAAGACTCATCTAACAAACACATTTCTCAGTCGTTGGGTTGACTAACGAATATGTCCACTCCACATGCTACTGATTAACAGTAAAAAATGTCTTAAATAAGATAAGAATACGGAAATTCGTCGAAGAACTAAAGTCACTGACATAGCTGGAAAAGTATGCAAATTGTAGTGGCAATGGGCAGGTCACATCGTTTGAAGAACTGATAACCGTTGGGGGAGAAAAGTCCTCGAGTGGCGACCACGAACCGGACGACGAAGCGTTGGCAGGCCTCCCACCAGGTGGACTGACGACATCGTGAGAGTTACGGGAAACCGATGGATGCAAGTGGCGAGTTGTCGTTCATTGTGGCGTTCTATGGGGAAGGCTTTTGCCAGTAGTGGACGTCTTCCAGCTGATGATGAAGATAAGAATATAAGAAGTAGGTGCCTGTTTGGTAGCGGCTTTAGGGTAGGGCGCAGTGGGGCGACAGCCCAGGGCTTAAAGGGGCGACTGAATACCTTCTAGAAGAAAGGGAAGTGCTAAAACCGGCACGTGCCTGTTATTATAACAAAAGACGATGTTAATTTAGTACGTTCAATCGCTCTTCAATCCCTACTAATATTATAAATGCGAAAGTAACTCTGTCTGTCTGTCTGTCTCTCTGTTACGCTTTCACGTCGAAACTGCTGAACCGATTTTGATGAAATGTGGTATAGAGATAGTTTAAGTCTGAAGGATCAACATAGGATACTTTTTATTCCGGTAGAGGGCGTCACCGCGCGATAACCTGGGTCCGCGCAGACGAAGTCGCGGGCATAAGCTAGTTAGGATATAATTAACTATGAGAACCAGATACCACTTGCAGAAATTTCGAATAAACCCAGTTGAAATATCCAACTAAAACTTTCAGCATGTGAGACAATGCACTTATTTAGCTTCCGCATGGTTAATTTGGCAAAGTAGCTAATGTTACGAAACAAATTTAATTTTCTCGCTTAACGGAACTTCTCATTAAGCCGCGCAATTACCATCATAATTAGCTACTTGCTTTATAAGCCGCCGGTTAAGGTTGTGAGGTCATCACATTTTGGACAATTAAGGCTTTAACAAAAGATGTCCTCGTTAAAGAATGTAGCGCAGGCTTGTTTTGCTAGCTTAGGGTTGCCACTATTCAATTGTTAAAGCACGAAATTATCTAACTAAAATATGCCACTAATGTTTATCGGGTGAGATAGGGGTCAGATAGGGGTCAGTAGGGGTCAGATAGGGTGAGATAGGGGTCAATCAGGGTCAGTTTCATGTAAAAAAACTAATAAACTCCAACATTTTTAGATAAGTATATCAAACTCACAAGGAAAACTATATCGGTTAAGTTTTCTTGAGAATTATTAGTAGGGTAAGAGTAAATAGCTGCTTAAGGTATAAAATATACCTAAACTTGGAATATTCCTTACAAAATACGAAATCCTTAGAAAAATATAACTTAATTTTTTTTTCGTAATGTCTACGGAACCCTAATTCGGGTGTGTCCATTAGTACCATTACGCAGCCCTATTACATCCACATGGTTTGTTCGGAGCGATAAGAGCATCAACAGGTGCTGCAGATGCGAGGTCGCGGCGATAACGTCAGTCCCTATTTCAGACAGATAGTTACGGGCTTTACCCAAACCATCGATAACAAACTATCGATTACCAAAGCTCGGAAAAACGCCCGCCATTTCACATGCCCGTCAGCACAAATATACCATTTATATGTGTACTAGCTTTTGCCCGCGGCTCCGCCCGCGCGGTATTCGGTTATCGCGCGCTGTTCCCCCGGGAACTGTGCATTTTTCCAGGATAAAAAGTAGCCTATGTCACTCTCGGGCCCATAAACTATCTCTATGCTAAAAATCACGTCGATCCGTCGCTCCGTTACGGCGTGAAAGAGGGACAAACATACAAAAATGCAAACACACAAACACAAACATACAAACACACTTTCGCATTTATAATAGTAGTATGGATAACTAGTTTGCTAATGTCGTTTGGAGCCCAAAAACTAGTTAGCTATTTAATGTCGTTTGGAAGTCAAAACAGATTGGTTTTCCTTTCTCGTTTGAATCTTAAGGAAATCGAAGAATGCCGACGAGTCCCGAGCAACGCTAACATTCTAGTTAAATACTGTAGCAATGGATCCTTCGCAGGTTACTGGTGTTATTGTAGCGTAATTAACTTCGTAAAAACAAAATGGGGGTAGATTTTTAAGATTACATGGTTTCCCTCCCGTCTCGCATTAGGCCACAGGCCAATATAATCAGCTTCTGTTAATTGATCGAGAAATCAATGACCGATGCCTGAGGTACCGGCTCAAACATTGTTCTTTCTCCCGGAAGAATCCAGAAGGGTCAGCTCGGGGGCACAGGAGGAGGTAAACCTCATCATGTCAGCCGAAAGACGTCCACTGCTGGACATAGGCCTCCCCCAAGGCTCTCCACTCAGACCGGTCTTGTGCTTTTTGCATCCACCGCGATCCTGCGATCTTAACCAGGTCGTAGCTCCATCTTGTTGGAGGCCTACCGACAGCTCGTCCCCGGTCCGAGGTAAACCTGAACACACCTTAAATGTTGGCAAGTATGTCAAAATTATGTTTTCTACGTTCCCACCATTACTTCTACTCGTAGATTTTTTCCATGTCCCATCGTAATGAGATTTGAATACTCTGTCACAGCTGTCAAAGAATAAGTAGCTTGATCTGTGTCGACCAATGCCAGGAAGTAAAGTTTTACTCGGTGCGAAAGTAATATGCAAATACTACCCCACATAAATCTATCAGGTTCAAAATATTGGGCAGTAAAGTAATTACGCAACTGTCGCAATGTTAATTAATGACTTAGTACCTAAATTATAACTCGGAAAGTAACAAACAGAGAAATTAAATTTTAGTTTACTATAGGTAAGTACATAATTTTACCAGTAACACTTGTAACTGTTGTTTTTCTGCAAAGAATGGTAGCAAAGTTATGACAAGTAACATAATAACTTGCGTTTAAGTTTGTTAATGTGAATTGACTAAGAATCTAATAATTACGGAAAGTAATTAGTATTACTGATTGTGTTACCGTGGTATTAAGCAACGTGTGTAATAAGTCAGTTGAACGATGCTTCTTAACGAAGGCATGAGGCGTAAAGCTTGTGAAATATGTTACTTTAAGTAACATTCGGCTGGTGTCTATTATGATTAATGTCTTACATATTTTTGTAAAAAATACCCGCATAGTTTCATCACTTAAAGATTATGCGTTCAACAAAAACAATTATTGGTCGATTTTAAAACGTCGCTATCGATTTTAATGATGATCAATTCTATTATCGAGTTCACTAGTTACGCAAAGTCGACATCTCTACACAGCCTTCGATTGAAGCCTCCTGTCTCCAGTCCTCCGCTGTCAGCGCGCCTGCGCACTCGCGCGCGACGCGTTCGTTCCAAATTCAAATGTTAACTTTTTAAACAAGTGCAGTGACAGTTTGTGATTGTGGTCATACCGTCTTCTCTTTATTTCGAACGATAGAGGGAGAGATGGACACCTAGTTTTGTTTTGGATTCTCTGACAATGGATCACTGGATTCGGCTTTTTGTGGTGAGTTGTTATTAATGTTTAGACCGTTAATGTGGCCGTTTGAATTCATATTTTATGGAGTCGTTAGTCAAGAATGCTGGCCACATGTAATTTTTAGCTTTTGTTACTATGATTACTAAAGCGAACTATAATATACTTCGATATGGAAAAAATTCAACTATATTGTGTGATCGTGGATGATTCGCACCAACTGGAATGTTTTTTATGTTTATTCAGCTGACTCTTTTCAGGTCTACTATAATATTACTCGACAAGTTTACCGAGCGGTTCATGTATTATTTTTGGCAATAATTCAAATGTTGATTTATTAACATTTAAAGCGGTATTAATTAAGTGCCGTTTAATTATAATTACTGGTTTAATGCTTACTATAAAGCTGCGTTTTCACCAGAGATGTAAGAGGATGTGTTGCGAGGAATGTGTTTTTCATGATTTTCTATTGGCAGGGCTACTACGAAACTCAAAGTTCGTGTCGTGCGGTCCCTCTGACACCTATACTATTTACAACGAGAGCGAGACGGACAGCACGACACGAACTCGAGTTTCGAGTTTCGTAGTAGCCCTGCTGGCTAGAGGATATTGCAAACAAATAACGAACGCATTTCTTAATTGTAACGGTACACTAGCCAACTAAAACAAATTCAATAATTTAAAAAAAAATATGATTAGGTAGGTTTATTTATGCAACCGCAGTTAGAATGACTGTAGCCATGATATGTAATTAGACCCTGTTTGCATTATTCCAGTAAAATTGTTCCAATATCTTCGTACTTAACTAGTATAGTAACCCCGCGATGGAACGCTTCTGAATTATTCATCTGGATGTTCACCACTATCTTTGAGTTTTCCTTTCTAGTTTATGTTGGCTTCAAGAGATCCCTTTTAGGGATAATTTCGCCTTTGTAGTCTTTTGGTTTTGTTGTTTTCTTTTTGTATTATTATGTGTTTTATGTAGGTACAATAAAGTATTTACATAACTACATACATACATAATGTAAACAGGGTCTTAAGTTAGCACATCTTAGGGATTAGAGTGTAGCATAACAAAAATACACCCTTAATCTAATAATTAGGTATTATTGTTAGCCTCTGACAAAATTAAATGTTAAACTAACAGATAACAAACTATGAAGGTAGTTCTTTACTACAAATTAAAAAACAATCGCAGTTAGTTTAGGGTTTCTATAAGTGTATACTTACTAGTTAACATGTATAATAGTTAACGACGTTACGTAACATTTATATAGTTAATATAAGTAGGAGTAGAGTTGATCCTATTGCTAAATTTTACCCACGTACAACCCGTACACGTAACGTAAGTAAGTGTAGCACTGACCATTAATTTCATCGCACGCATCGAAATAGTAAGTACTCTGGAATGAACACTCCAAAAACAGACGAGCAAAAACCGACCTAAAACACATAGACATAAGATCTAATGGGCTCCGGTCCGGGTGAAATAGCAAGCACGGAGTCAGTGTGTCCCTCTCTAACTATTGCCAGGAAATAAATAATAAATAATTAGTAAATTTTAGTTTCGTGAGTGTTGTCTTTTAAAAATATTGAATAAAATGTATACATTTATAATAAGCAATAATTACACGATTTAATATTTTTTCAATGAAATAAGCTTTAGATATTTTTTCACGAGCTAATTTTAACTTGATGGTAGGTTTTATTAATTTCTCAATGGCCACACCAAACAGTAAGATGGTAGCTTCGTTGTTGAGACTAGGGTGACAATCTTTTCACGATGTATCCAAATGGCTAATATGTAATATTTATTATAATATAATATTTTATACCCATCATACGTATTGTCTAATACGAATGATACCGTATGATACATGCATAAAATAATAATTCTACTACACTATATTATATTATATTATTATTATAAATTTTGAAAATTTCCAGGGGAATTTGGAAAAATCCCGTAAATTTCAATTATAACTACCAGATCCATTCAGTTTACGCATGCGAAGACGCTGGTAAAAGTTAATAAATAATGAATAAGTAAATAATAATAGTGTAATAGTGTAATAATAGTGTATGTATCTGTATAGTGTAATAGTGTATATCACTTTCTTTTGTGTTATTTTTTGTACCTATTTCCTTTTGTACAATAGAGTTTAAACAAACAAACAATATATATGTATTGTCACTTAGTCTTCATTCATTTATTAACCTAAATGATAGAGCATCTAATATCGGACGTTTTTTGCAATATCGGTATTTTTTCAATACCGAAAATTCAAATACCGATATTCCGGTATTTTGGTATTTTTTAGATATTCGTATTACTAAAGTAAAATGAATGAGTTTCGCACTTCCAAAACCTTTCCGGTTCCGACAATCTTAAGTACGAGTAGGTAGCTAAGATTATTTCAAAAATGTCTAAGATTGTATTAATGAAATAAGTATTAATGCATTTGTGACTTGCAACGTTTGAGTGTTGCGACTCTATTTAATAACAATATAATTGGTATTTAGAGATCAATATCGAAATACCGGTATTATACAATGTCAATACCGGTTTTGCCAATATCATAAGTTTTACCTATAGAAAAGTGAATACTTATGTTACTAGCACCGACGTACAAACCTAAAATTTATTTGCTCTAGTCTCTACCAGCCGTATCATAAGGACTTGGTATACAAGTAATAAAAATTCTGGTTATTGCTACTTAGTATATTTTTCTGACAAAGAAGTACTAGGAGGAAGGAATGTCTCATTAATTGCATAAAATTATGGTCATACTAATAGAGTGAGATAAAATAACCCTGTGGTAGCTATCTCTATCGGCAAAATGATGGACCGTGATTCCTGCACAGTGCACATTCTAGGTACTTACTATTTCGATGATCGCACGTGACAGCGCTTACCAGCCCCCCGCCCGCCCCGCGCATCGCACAACCCCCCACGAACCCGCGACACCTTATTTTGTACTTCTGCACAAACGGTCACCGCTACACTTGCATACCGCGGGCTGTTCGCCGCTTAGCTCTCTACAGCTCTAGCGAAGACTTACCCCCTTATTCATAAAACTTAACAAGCCTATGTTAACTAACAAATGCTTTGTCCCTTTCTAACAAATACAAATGTCGAAGTGACAGACAAGGAAAAACGAATTTTAGCGGCATTTTAACTAAAATAGGTTTGATTGTCGTTTATGAATAAGGGGGTTAATATTTTCAAATTATGAATCGTTACACTTCTAGACGAAGCAAAGAGAAAATATCTTAAGCTTGACACAATCGTTATTGTCTCTAATAAAAGGTTTTATTTATAATTAAGTACGTATGAGTAAAATAACATACATAACTCTACATACATAGGTATCTCATCATTATCGACTTAGCCGTTCACTGGCCGGCTGGTAATATGAGGGCTCCTACAAAAAAATTTTTTGCAAAAATCTGCGAGCTCGCAGGACGCATCGCAAAATCTTCGTGCAATCCTAGTCCTATACTAATTCTTTTTTTTTTTTTTTAATCTTTATTTATTATGGAACTTTGATCAAAGTATAATGAACATGTCAGTTCCAAAAGGCCTTAACTATAAAAACACCACAACAATCATATGATTTAAATGAATAACAACTCGTGCCAAGAGGGACGAACATGTCCTCCAAACCATACCACCGGATAGCCTGCCACAGAGTGGCAAACCTGCGCACGGACTCTCTTACACAGTACTCGAACAAATGTCTACCAAAAATCTGTCTACTCACTTATCTAAAAATCCGTAAACAAATCTAGCAGCCTGCGACCAGGGCTCCGACAATATGGCTTGGAAATTACCAACATTTAAGATATTGACATTCCAATTGGAGTAAAACATATTCCTCTTGGCTCGAGTCCTTACACACTCCATTAATAGGTGGTAAACATCTTCAACCACATCGCACTCAACACAATTTGGAGACTCTACCTTTCTCATTAAATGCGCAAACTTATTTAAAGGAACGTGACCAGATCGAAGTCTATGCGCATAAATAACTTTTGCTCTGGAGAGACTAACAGAGTCAAACCAAGGCACACGAGGAGGCTCAGACTGCATTGTCCTATACCAAATGCCCTTAAACTGAGACCGGCTTTCGAAATGCTCTTTCCAGAGGTCATGACATTTGTTCTTATAACGCAAAATTACTTCAGAAAATTCAGGAGCAATCACAGTCTCTGTTCCTTCATTAACAGCAGACGCGGCTAGTCGATCAGCTTCCTCGTTGCCTGCTAAGCCAATATGTGAAGGGATCCACTGAATTTTTAAACTCCTGCCAGAATTTTGGAAGGAATAAATCAGTTCCAAAATTCTGTAAGCCATAGAAAAACAACGCTTCCCCGACGTACAACGAGCTATATGCTGAATCGCACTTTTGCTGTCGGTTAAAATCACTATTTTATGATAACCTAATACATGAACATACGACAAAGCCTCAAAAATAGCACAAAGCTCTGCAGACATAATTGATAAACCATGAGAGTTTTTAAATTGTGCCTTTTTATTACAAATAGGATCGAAAAATGCTACTCCTAACTTATCGCCACACTTTGATCCATCAGTAAAATTTTTATAAAAACTGGAATACTTTCTTTCCAGCTCTAAGATTACCTCCAGACGAAGAACGTGACAATTGTATTCACGTTTAGCTCCCTGAATACATTCCAGATTGCTAAATAGAACATCACTTACCTGGAATTTTGACACCCACATATCTAACTTAAACATTGGTAATGGACGCGACGAGGAAATATGCTCATCAGAAACCTCTACAATCACATCAGCTAGCAATGGTTTTCTCCTGCCATTCCAATATCCGCTTTGGCAAACATTGCTCAACTCACGGATCATGTCAACTGTAACATTATTTGAATAAGTCAAAGCTTTCAAACAAAATCTAAACGCAAGGTAACGACTTCTGACATGTAAAGGAGCTATACATAGTTCACTTTCCATGACGTGAATAGGCGTAGATCTTATAAAACCGCCAATCACCCTTAGAGCCTGGTTTTGAATTTTCTCAAGCTTATACATATGCATCTTAGCGCTATTATTATACAAAAAACAAGCGTAATCCATCCTACTACGAATCAAGGAAATGTATAATCTACGAAGGTGTTTAGGATGAACACCCCAAGAAGCACCAGCTAAAGTTTTCAGGATGTTAAGAAATTTTTGAGTTTTTTCAACAACATAACCTATATGTTTTCCCCAACGCAGCGACCTATCTAACCACATACCTAAATACTTGACTGTGGTATCAGAGCACAATTGACTACCGCTAATTTCAAGACTGACATGCTGAACCTTATGACCTTTGCTAAATACGCAGAATTTTGACTTACTGGCAGAAACGTCTAACCCTAAACCATCCAAAACATCTATCATTTTGCTCAAGGAATTTTGCATACTACAAACACTATCTTGCAAGGACTTTGACCTAATATACAAAACAAAATCATCCGCGTATTGTGAAATATGAACTTTATCTATCTTATGACAAATCTCATATGTAGCAATATTAAATAAAAGAGGAGAAAGAGGGTCTCCTTGGGCCAAACCTCTTTCAGTCCATCGAATAATGGAAAAGTCAGTATTTTGGTCTTGTAAAATGAGATGTCTTTCACTCAAGAAAGTCCATAAATACTTACAAAAATTTGCTCCAACTCCCAAATAATCTAGAATGTTTACAACTTTTTGTACTGACACATTATTATATGCTCCTTCGATATCCAAAAAACATGCCAGGGTTGACGTATTCATTGAAAAACCGACTTGTGCATAAGAAATAAGACGAGCTAAACAATCCGCACACGATTGCCCTCTTCTAAAGCCTACCATATCTTTGGAAAAAACCTCATTCTTCTCCATAAACCACTCTAGACGTTTCCCCAGCATGGAATGGAAAATTTTGCACACACAGGACATTAAAGAAATGGGCCTTAGTTTTGCCAACTGATCTTGCACATCACTAGACTTTGGAATAGGTATAACCTGAATATCCCGCCATTGCTTAGGCACAACACCGGACATAAAGATTAGATTATACAACTTGAGCAAAAATACTTTGGCAGCAGATGGCAAATTGAAAATCACTTCATACGTTATCCCATCAATACCTGGCGCAGAATTTTTCTTTTTTAAACAATTATTGAATTCCTCTAAAGAAAATTCAATCTCGAGAAAAGGATTGTTTGAGCAAAACATAGGTGTTTCGGATTGCACATAGTCAGGCGTAAGGGAGCGCAATAATTTCAGCTGACTTTCTTTTGACGCAATAACTCTAGATCGAGAATAGCCTTTCATCCATCTCATATGATTCCACATCTCCGACGCAGTTGTAGTTTCACCAATACTTTGACAAAACTTCTGCCAACTCTGGGATTTGGCATTTCGAATAATACGCTGTGCCTCGGCAACCTTTTTCTGCATAAAACTCAAATTATCTGGAGTCGGGTTTCGCCTGAATCGTCTCAACGCAAGCCGCCTTTCTGCAACAACCTTGGAAAGCAAGGGACTCCAGTAGCTCCTGGGCTTAAAATCGCGCGTAGGGCTTGTGCAAATTTTAACCATAGGAACATTCTTGGTTAAAGCTTCCTTAACACGAGCTTCAAAGATGTCGTATAATATCTGAACATCATTATGCACAAAAGAGAAATCATCCTTAAAAGACTCAGTCAAACAGTCTTGAAAGCCTGACCAATCTGCGCTTTTAAAATTCATTTTTTGTACAAAATGAGGGTCATCCTTGTAATTTAAGTTCAATTTAATAATAAGATGATCACTACCCAAGTGTTCATTAGATACATCCCAACTAAAATCTGCAGCAATATCCGGAGTGCAAAAGCTGACATCAGGAGAGCTTTCTCGAAGTGAGCCATCCACAAATTTAACCCTCGTCGGTTTCCCATTATTAAGGGAAACAAAACCATGCTCGAGCGCCGAATCAAACAACTGATTGCCTCTTGAGTCACACTTATATGACCAATTGGTATGATGAGCATTAAAGTCACCCGCGACTAAAGATTTCTCAGAAAACAAAGAGAACAAGGAATCCCAATCTTGCTGCGACGTCCGCACTGAGGAAGGACAGTACAGAGATACAATATAGTTTAAAAAGGCACAATTTAAAATTTTAACACAAATAATTTCAATACCAGAGTTGTTCAGAGCAATGTGAGATAACTGAACTTTTACAGAATCATGTACAATAATAGCCACTCCTCCATACGAATCTAATCTATCTTTTCTGAATATATTGTATGAGCCAATTCGAAGAACTAAACTATTATCTAACCAAGTCTCACTAATCACCGCAATGTGGACTTTTTCTCTGTTTAAAAGAAGTTCAAGCTCAGTTATCTTAGGCCTAATACTTTGTGAGTTCCACTGTACTACATTCAAGTAGGATTTTAGGTTATACCTAGCCATTGATGTTAGTAAAAAAAACCTTAAACAACTCAAATTCCATAAAAAACTTCTTACACAATTTCAACAATTCTTCAACAATAAACTTAAATAGACACATAAGCTTGTCCTGCCAGTTCTCATTAGACATCAAAATATCCTTTAATTTTTCAATAAACCTCTCAAAACAACTACCCTCTCCTCTTACCCCTCTACTCCTCTTGCCCTTCTTCTGACTTCGATCTTCAGTGAAGACATTTTGTGGCTGCTCATAAACAGGATCTTCGTCCTCATTCTCTACGGGAACTCTTTTTGGCGTCTTTCTCTTTCGAATCTCGTGTTGGCTTTCAACCCCTGTTCTAACTTGACCCTTTGGCTTCTTAACCACAAGAGGACTTATGACGCACTCAGACTCATCATCAATGTTCACCAGCTTGGTCAGAACCGCATCCCGATATGATTTGCCAGCTCTCGTCTTTCCAGCAGAGGTAATAGATATTTCATCCTGTGAAGATTGGGTCAATCTTGTTGACGAAATAAGCTCTTTTTTATTTTCTTGCATATATAACCATAATGCTTTTTTATAAACACAACCTTCAGATGCCATGATTCCTTTTATCTTCTTTTCTCTCAAAAAGATTGGACAAGATTTATTTAAAGCCATGTGAGGTCCTTTGCAATTAAGGCATTTAAACTCAGTTGTCTCACAATTGGCATGAGCCCCTCCACACTTCGGGCATACGATTTTGCTTGATGGACAAAACCTAATTAGGTGTCCAAACTTCCAGCATTTCGAGCATTGGGTAACCGGAGAAATATATGGGTCTACCTTAAATCGACATCCATACGCATAAACATAAGGAGGCAAATAAGTACCTTTAAAGCACAGACGAATAGCTTCAGATTTCACCCATTGGCCATCGTTATTCAAGCGATTCAGTCTTCTTACAGACAAAATATCTTCCGAAATGTCAATGCTCTTCATAAACTCCTCCTCGTTTACTTCTGTCTCAACATTTTTAACAATGCCATAACTGCAATTGAGTTGATTTGACCAAAATGCGCGTCTGTCATCATTATTGAACTCGCCTGCCGATAAAAGCTTCTCGGCTTCTTCTTTCATACTAAATTGTATGCGTACCTTACAGGGGCCCAAGAACTTTATTTTTAAAATACCCTTTAAGCCTTTGGCTTGGAGTAACTTGGCTAAACCTATTTGTTTTGGCAGATCAGTCTTCGATACTACACATATTTCAAAAGGCTCATCGGGAATTCGTTCAATATGCGGTGCGGCACCAAAAGCCATGGTGTTCCGTAAACGCTTGGGTTTCTTTCCCACAGTAATGAAACTTGCTTCAGACGCCCAACTATCATCGCTGGGATCATCAAACTTCTTCTCTGATGCCGAGCCCACAACCGACATGACATCTTCATCACACTCTACATTTCTTCGAACCATCTGCGAAATCCCCAGCATACTAACGTTGTCCAACGATAGCGATTTGGTTCGCTGCCCACACTCAATCTCTGAAGATACCCTACTGACTCCTGCCCCTGGGTCATAAGACCCGATACTTGTTTCGCTCATACTTTGCTCGAAACACTCCGAAAATAAAAATTAATTGAATTAAATTGCAAGGATAAAAATTTGGCAACCGTCGCCTTTGACCATACTAATTCTTATAAAAGTGAAAGTTTGTGAGTATGTGTGTGTGTGTGTAAGTGCACAGAGAACATAATAGTAAGTGTAACGGAATTGGTAGCTATGTAAATAGCTCGACATCTGGAATAACAATATAGGCTACTTATTTTATTACGCTAATATATTCTCCTCGGATTCGGAAAAATCTCACAATTTCATGAGGCTCGGGTGTTATAAATTCAACGTTAATGCAATCCAGGATGCAGTTTTTGGGAATTCCTGTAGGAAATAGTAAAATCCCGTAATATCTGACCAACTGCTGGTTCTGATGGTTCACGTTTACGTATCAACTGGACCTGCAGGGCTACTACGCAACTCGAAACTTGAAGTTCGTATCGTACCGTCCCTCTCGCTCTCGTATTAAATACTTAGTATAAGGTGTCTGCACCAAGCCCTATGATACGAAGTGCAAAATTCGAACTTCGTATCTCCCCATCCCGCTCAAGCTTATATAATTTAATACGAGAGTGAAAGGGACGGTACGATACGATTTTGTGGTAGCCCTCCAGAATGTGATCGACTAATCACTACTGACTGGTTTAGTTAGAGGTCATTAAGAGGCTCAAGATCACCTCTGATGATATCGATTTTGGAAGAAAATAAAACGGTAATGTAAAGGTAAAGTATCCATACTAATATTATAAATACGAAAGTGTGTGTGTTTGTATGTTTGTCCGTCTTTCAGGTCGAAATGGAGCGACGGATCCACGTGATTTTTAGCATAGAGATAGTTTATGGGCCAGAGAGCGACATAGGCTACTTTTTATCTCGAAAAATGCACAGTTCCCGAGGGAACAGTGCGGAATAACCGAATTCCTCGCGGGCGAAGCCGCGGGCAAAAGCTAGGTTTCAATAATAATGAGTTTCCTTAAGCTCATTGTCCATCGCATACCAACTGTCAATTTAACTTGAAGCACGTTCCAAGGCAAGCCGTGCCACATACCAGGTAATTGGCCTGCGCGCGCGCTGGTTTCCTTGCGAAAGGTCGATTTTAAATAAACCGCTCTCAATTAAGTACTGGAACTTGAATGAGATTCTGTAACGTTGTAACTACTTATTAAAAATACAAAAGCGGCCGATGTTTGGGGAAAACCTTCGACTATGATATATATTTAATTGGTATCCTACGGGTAATTTGTAAGATGTGAGGAGCACTTATCCTAATGGATTCAGTTAGTTAAGGCAATCATATCGTAGGTACCAGTATTAGTGAAGTTAACGCTGTTTTTTTTGGTATTGCAAACAAAAGTGTTAAGTTTTTACCAAGTGCATGGTCACTCTGCAATTAAAAGTGTGGGAGTTTCAGTTCAATGTGATTGTGAACGATCCATTACCATAACTGACTGGTCCTGCTCACGTCTCTCGAATCACCCTTTATATCTACATTGTCACATACATTGTGACGTACAGGTTGTTTTATAACAATTAAATTATAAAACAAAAAAGGAAGACTAAAACAAATTATATAGTTAAAACAGTCCCCTTAGGCAAGGTCTAACGATACTGGGAACGTTCCCTCTTTCAATAACTAAGCTAATTCTTTGTCAGAGGAAGCTGCTAGCTCTTCATTCCCTGTGACATCTACGTAAATGTTTTAAAATTTGATTGCTGCACGTGCAATGAAATATTTATTTACTTCTTTGTAGATAACATGAAGATTAGTTACTGTGCAAGATCACGCGACAGAGTCGATTCGATATCCCAAATGACATATCACTCCACAATCTTTCTGTTTTTACCAGACTGCCTGAAGAAGGGATATTGGTTACTCAAGAAAGTTGAAATTTTTGCTGCCTAAGTTAAGTATTAAGGTTACCTTCGACCTGCAATAAAGGGAAAACTCAAATACATACCAATTTAAAAGCTAATATACTTGGAAAGACAGCAAGTTATTCGTTCATGTGCTAAGTTACAAACAAGATCTATTGCTTGTTTGCTATCGTCAAAACGGTGAGCAGTAATCTCAGTCGTCTTCATTATCTTTAAACGTAATTTTTTGTCTCTTTCAAGTGCTAATTATCTTATTATTCTTTGCGTTTATTACATTTTAACGACATATTAAATTACGCGTGTGAAACTGAACTTCGACCGCCACTTATTTCAAAATCGCAGATTATGGCGTGCCGGCATGCCGCTGGTAGAAAGAAATGTAATCTTGAGAAAAATAAGCATCAGTGTTACTGGCCCTACATCAATAGGTACAAAAGTGTTTAAGATCTTTTTTTTTTCGACTGGAAGGCAAACGAGCAAGTGACTCTCCTGGTGGTAAGAGATCACTAACGCCCATAAACATCTGCAACACCAGGGGTAAGTATTGCAGATGCGTTGCCAACCAAGAGGCCTAAGATGGAATACCTCAAGTGCCAGTAATTCACCGGCTGTTTTAATCTTCACGCGAAACACAACGGTGCAAGCACTGCTGCTTCACGGCAGGATTAGCGAGCCAGATGGTGGTAGCAATCCGGGCGGACCTTTCACAAGGCCTTACCACCTGCAAATCTTGAAGGTCTGATGAATAACGATGATGAATAAACATTTCATTCAACATTTAAGATAGCAGTAGTACTTACCTAAAATTAAACCAATCTAAATTTAAGACTTCATTAATCCTTTGTAAGTACTAGAACGCGCTACAGCGAGCTTGAATACTTCTATTCTTTATAACATAAAATACTTATAAGTTATTTGTATTTTTAATAGCTAAAGTATTATCGTATTGCATGCCTGACTAACGCGTGTGCACCATTTGTTAGAAATGATAAGTTTGTTTACATTTCAGCCTTGAGTGAATAATGGACGTTTTAAATGCTATTCATTCTTACTCCTCGTAGCAATGAGTATGCGTATTGTTTCCCCTACGTCCTGGGAAAATCACAGATAGCAATTTCATCTAGGTACCTTAAGTTCAAGACGATATTTTTTTATCTGTCTTAATATTTCGTGACTCTTAATTTATCGCATTTTCGCAGAATTACTTTGAGTCATATTATCTAGATCGTGATTATTATGAACGAGTTGGTCCGCGAGGTTGACCCGCATTTTCTACAGTCGTAGTTGTGACCGTTATGTTACTTTATGTTAATACTTTCAACAAAATTATTCTTACATCCAACCATACTAAACAGCCTACTTAAATACTTCATTAAGACTGTCGAACAAAATTATTATTTAATTATGTTTTTATTAAATTACTTTAATTTCTGTTTTGTGCAATGTTTATTATGGTTTTGGTGTTGCCTGTTCTGTTTTTATTAAATATTTAAATTTCGATCTGTGACTTGCAATTTTAGTTTTTTAAATAGGTACCTAGTTTTTTTATAAAATTCTAGAATATTTCGTGCACCTAACATTACATCCGTGATAGCGACATAAACCTATTTGTATTGTAAAATTGATGGAAATCATCAACCAAATCTTCAAGCTTAAACACTATAAACTGACTGCTGATAAGCTGATCGATTCACACCCTGGCAACAATATCATTCGCATGTCGTAATATCATGCATTCCTTCGTATGAGATATCTGTTGTTTTGTGAACATAATTGACGACGAGACGTGCTTTAACTCCTTTTAAAGATCCGATGTATCACACATTTTCTATTATCTCTTCGTGGACATGATAGTGTCTGCTATTTTCATCTACTCATTGCATTTTAATGATGTTTTGTAAAGTTAATGAATCATCGTCGTCATTGACGTGTGTAAGATATTTTTGGACGCTGTGGCAGATATTAATGCAGTTTACTATACCAGATTTTCTGGGCACGTATCAGAATATCGACTATAAAATTGAAATATCGATGGCTCAAATATCGACGGTCTTGATATCGAACCTAACCTAACTTTATTTATAAACAAACAAACAATACAATACAATGATTAACAGAAATGAATAAAAAAAAGGACTAAAACTAACTTACTCTAAACCTAAAAATCTATATTTACAAATTTCGCCCAAGTCGTTGCTACTGGGCAGGGTGCCCATAAGGCTGGCTGCGTTTCCTCGTTGTATGGCAATGCCAATACGTTGGCCGAGGAAAGAGCCAGCCCTATGGTCACCAGTGGCACGGGCAAGCTTCTTTTTTAAAAATTTAAAAAGTGTTTTTGCTTCGGGACCCCACGGACCAAGCGTTTCAACAGCAAAAGCCGCAAATATGAAATTGTTAGCCAGATTCTCATATTTACGGCATTTTGCTGTTTCAGCCGTTGCAGCCGCCGCACCAGCCTTCAATGATGTCTTAGCAAGATGAGACGGCGCCAATGTGTCCACACATGTGGCGTCCCAAATAAGCGGCCGTCCCATTTGCCAAGGAACAAGCGTCATTCCGTCAGGTCTCTTGCCATCATCACGAGCTAAACCAACCGGTTCCAAAGTAGATGGAACGTTGATGCTGGCAAGAGCCCGACGGATTATATCATTGAGGCAAGCGTGGCGGGATAGACGGCCGGCGCTTTTGGTACAAGCCAAACCGTGGTGACCCTGCCGATCCACATTATTACCACAATAGCAGCGATGGGGTATGACAACATTTGCGCCAATTCTAAGTCCGACAGCCAACCTGTAGCTATTGTCGTCCATAAGGTTGCCGTAATTTACGGACGGGTACGCCTGCAACCAGTAACCAGACTCCCTCTCTGCAGTAGCCAATAAACGGGCTGTTTCAGCGTTGTTGTTACTCGTTTCTATTAGGTGAGAGTAAACCCGGAGACAGATAGGTTCATCCCAAAGTTTTTGGCACTGTTTGTTGTCAGGTAAGTCTTTACCTGGGTAGGCTAACTTCCAAGCGTCTATGGCTTCGGACAAGTACGTTACCTCAAAATCACGAAGTGATGGATTTAGAATTTTTCCAATGAGGGATAACGTACTGTGTGCCGAAGACAAGAACGCTGGCAAAGCAACGCTGGAAATTTGACGAACGCCGAGACCACCGTGTCTGATGGGTAGCGTTGCTTGTAGGAACATCCTGCTATCCATTTCTATGTTTAAAACTTTATGTAATTGCAGTTGAATAATTTGATCTACTAATTCACAAAAATTTTGATATTTCCAAAAGGGGCTGCACCTCATGGCGTAGGTGAATTTATTTTATTTTATTTTTATTTTATTGTTTTGGGAAACATACAGCACAATTCATTACATTTGTAAATAACATCTTAAATTATTATTATTGTTGTTGTATTTAGGGACGAAAAGACAAAAACGAAGAATGAACATAGCCATGTGGGAATGTATTTGAAGCAAGCGATCTGAAAATTCGTTGAAGCGGTTGATATTTTTATCAATAAAGCCCGGAATAGCTTCATCAAAGACTGGGGCACCCAAGAGGTGAAGCGAGCTTTTTGATAAAATTTTGATTTCTGGACAGATTATTTCGAATTGTCTAATTATTTCAGACCTGCAGGGAGAATCAGTGTCTATATAAAGTTCACATTTACTGAAGTTCAATTCGAGGCCAATAGTTTCGAATTTTGTTCTAATCGTTACCTAACCTATCCTACTTTCGGTACTTTGACCGTCGACTTTTTAACACTACATATATTAATTTTCGATATTTAGATACGTCCCTGATTTAGACAGTTATATTCATTGTGTTGTAAACTAATTCAGATTTTTCAACAGATGGTTGGGCAAACTTTACTGAACATTTATTTGAAATTTTTTCAGGACCTTTTAACTCGGCTTGAGTTTGACAAATTTAATATAGAATTCATACCTAAATATCTATTCAGTAAATTGGGCGCAAGTCATTTTTTAATTATTTTTTTGCACTTCTTTGATCTTAAAGAAAGCCGCCGTTTTAATAGCCTACAGTGCTACCTTTTGTTCCGAACATACCTACCTCGCCAACTCGAGTGTAAGGGTTATCACTTTGTCAGAAAATTAAAATAAAATAATCAAACTAAACGTTTAGAAATTTTATTCACTAAGCGACTTAATGTTTATTTATCAAGCGGCTTCAGCCCGCGGCTTTAACTTAGCTCCAACGCAACACATAAAATGCTACAATTATGCTCATTAACTAACTCCAATATAATTACTAAAAGATAAGGTTAAATTCTTAATATCACGGCATTAACAAAGTCATTTAAATGAGAAAATACACAATTCATCATCTTTTACGTAAGTACATGTTACTGTACTTAATTACACAACTAGGTACTTATCTCGCTATAATACTTACCTGATGGGGTGGGCAGAAGGGACGTGCCACTTTCAGACCAGAGGGGCTACTACAAAATTCGAAAATCAAAGTACGTATCGTACCGTCCCTCTCACTCTGGTATTAAATGATATAAGCATAAGCGGGACGGCAAGATACGAAGTTCGAATTTAGCACTTCTTGGTACCTATAGGCACCTTTCGCCTGTGAGAGTCACTGCTGCGCGCACGCAACGTATTTGCTTAAAATATATGGTTAAGAGAGATCTCTACATCCTTTGCTTTGGATTTCTTAGGAAAAGTATGAGAGGGTGAGAAAATGACGGACAAGTGAGACGTGTACATGTTTTCACTTTAGTTTTACTCCACACATTATTGGTGAATATATATATCAGTAGCATGACGCCCTAACCACAGTATATATGTCGGCGGCCGATCGTAAAATCCGCCAGATCACGAAATTCCTAGGCATATCATGAAACGCCGCCATTTCATGAATTGGCTAAGGGACATCCGCCATATCGTTCAAAACCCACCGTTTAACGATTTTCCTGGTGACGTTTAGGCAGATCATGAAATTCCTAGGCAGATCATGAAATTCCTAGGCTGATCGTGAAATTCCTAGGCAGATCATGAAATTCCTAGGCAGATCATGAAATTCCTAGGCAGATCATGAAATTCCTAGGCATATCGTTCAATACGTGTATGTGTCGGCGGTCGATCGTAAAATCCGCCAGATCACGAAATTCCTAGGCATAATATCGTGAAATGGCGCCTTTTCATGAATTGGCTAAGGGACATCCGCCATATCGTTCAAAACTCACCGTTTGACGATTTGCCTGGTGACGTTTAGGCAGATCATGAAATTCCTAGGCATATCATGAAATGCCGGCAAATCGTTTCTGGCACTTCGCCGACCGCTGCCGCGGCACGCTCGCTTCGCTCGCTCGGCTCGTGCGTAGTAGTCACAATTCATACTAACCACTCCTCGCTTCGCTCGTCGTACCTATTTTTTTCTTTTTTTCAGCATATCACGATATGCCCAGTATAAAGCTAGGAATATCGTCGAATGCGTTTACAATTGCAGTCATTTTGGTAAGAAATCTTTTAGGTACTATAAGTAGGTACGAGTAATAAAATTGCCGCTCAGTATAAACCGAGAACGCAAAAGTATAAATTTAAGAAATTACTATATTTATCATATTTCTTTATAGATAAATAACAACTAGTGAATACTTTATTTACTTATCAACAAAATACTAACCTCAACTAACCTCTAAAATACGGGCAGATGTCCATGGTTTTTTTACATTGCGCACAGAATTCGTTTAATTTTCATAAAAATAATGGAGCTCTTGTTGAAATGCTTCTTGTACACTTTATTGAACACTATCATCACTATTTTCGGTATAAAAATAATTTAATTGCGAAGCCGACATTTTTTACGCGCTGAAAACAGACACGACCGATCAGCTGGTAACGGCCGCCATAGCATACGCAGCGCCACCAGTGGCCAAAAAAGAAACTATTTTACGATGTGCCCGGTATAGAGCTAGGAATATCGACGAATGCATTGCTCTAATCGATCTGCCGTATTGTTTCTCAGGCACATCGTGATATGCCTGGTCAACTTTTAGGCATATCATGAAATGGCGGCGTTTCATGATATGCCTAGGAATTTCGTGATCTGGCTGATTTTACGATCGGCCGCCGACATATATAAGCTAAAGCAGTATGGAAGCTACGAACAAATCGATTCGTTTCGATCGTAGCTTCCATACTGCTTTAGCTTATATATACTGTGCCCTAACCACTCGATTTGCACCAGCGCTCTTAATTTTTTAGGCAACATCAGAAATGAATGACAGCACAGAATAGCCACACTATTCTGTCCTTGATTGCTGACCTTAAATGAAATAGCGTTTAATTTGCACATAAATTGGGCATAAGTTGTTTTATCAATTACGTACCTAATCATATATTTTTTAAATTTCATTCCAGTATTTTTTAAAAAATTTCCTCGTAATAAGACTTTTCAGAACCTTATGTTATTATTATTTTGACTTGTTACCCAAAATTGTTTATAGTAACTATACTAGCTTTTGCCCGCAGCTCCTCCCGCGTGGTATTCGGTTATCGCGCGCTGTTCCCTCGGGAACTGTACATTTTCCGAGATAAAAAGTAGCCTATGTCACTCTCGGGCCCATAAACTATCTCTATGCCAAAATCACGTCGATCCGTCGCTCCGTTACGACGTGAAAAACGGACAAACACACAAACATACAAAAACACTTTCGCATTTATAATATTAGATATTATGTTCTCTGTGATATTAGTATGGATTTTATTAAGATAGTCTTACCGAAGTAATTTGTGCCCCTTATCTTTACGTCAGGCTTTTCCACCTAAGTCAGTTGACATGTTTTATTGCAAAACATGCAGAGAATTTTTACAGCAGCCATTTTAAAATTCTTTACACTCTACACGGAGGCTGACCTTAGGTTTTCCCTAAGGCCGTAACTTGATTTATTCTTAACTGAGGTTTGAAGAAATGACCTAGGTGCTTCTTTAACTAAATTTGCATCTCATTGACACATATAGCGGTGCCATTTTGCCTGTTCTTGTCTATCTATACCTTAACATGCTTAAACAGGTGAACTGAATTGGATGAAATTTGCTATGCAGATAGTCTGAAAGCATGGAAAGGACATGGGATAGTTTTTGTACCGAAAAATGCATAGTTTACGGGCAAAAACTAATAATTAATAAACCCGCAAAACTCGCTTGTTTTATGAAGAAAAAGTAAGTACTCGTAGTATTGGTATCCATACTAATAATTTGTATGTTTGTGTGTACGTTTGTCCGTCTGTCACTTCGAAATGGAGCGACGAATTGACTTGATTTTTGGCATAGAGATATTTTATGGGCAAGAGAGTGACATAGGCTACTTTTTGTCCCGGGAAAAGGCGCAGTTCCCGAGGGAACTAGTTAATGATAAGTCTAATAACTAAAACTATTTTTTTTCAATAAGTACCCCATAATTCTATATAATGGTGTAAGTTAGAGATCACTAATGTGTTGCAGAATAGGATAGCGCATATTACCATTCTATAGGTTAATTTATCTGCGTCAGAGAGCGACAAACTCTGCCAATTATGGCCGTAGAATGGCCTGAGCATTCTAGTCACGAGCGTGAAACCGCAGCCAAAGCCTCTATTCGACGACAACCAGGCGACATTGTATCTCTATCTCATAACGCATTATGCGTAAAAATGAGATGCATATAGCGCTTCTGGTTGCTTTATGGCTTGAACTGTGTAGAATATGAATCCTGAGTGGATGAACCATCTGCCTCCGGTAGATGCCTATGTGTACTTACAAAGAAAGATCTGTATATAACTTTTTCCGTATTAATTTATCTGTGATACCTATCTATTTCCAAATACGATTGCAGTGCAATTCCGACATAGGTCGAAAGTAAGGAATTAACATTCTAATTATTAAATTGATTGCTGAATCAAATCGTAAATCAACCAATTTCACACGTAATTGACTCCAATTTACGTAAACTACAGTTCCTTCGTCTTTGCTCGATTGTATGTAACTGCTTTGAATTTTAGATTCGCAGTTCCGATACAATTTCTTAAATTAAAATAAGTAGGTATTCGTCTTATAAGTTACTATAGTGCTGAATCCGAGCAATCACATGGAAGTTTACTAGTACGTGGTCTGATATCAAATTTACCTATGTCATAGAGTACCTACGACTTGAGTTGAGTATAACATTAATCGTCCTTGGTATAACTAAGAACACACATTTATTAGCCACACCATAGTTACTTAAAAAAAAACCGGCCAAGAGCGTGTCGGACACGCCCAAAATAGGGTTCCGCAGCCATTGCGAAAAAATTAGGTAAGTAATAGTTTTCTAAGGATTTCGTATTTTATACGGAATCTTCCAAGTTTAGGTATATTTTATACCTTAGACTCCTATAAGCAAACTACGTTAACTAACTAGTTACGGCGAGAAAAATGGACAAACGTACACACAAACACACACACTTTCGCATTTATAATATTAACTATGGATGTGTGCAGAGGAGACCTTATATTTTTCTAGGCGTACTTAACATAGTTTAGCTTCCAACACTAGTTCTCATTCTTAAAACCAGCTCAGTAATATTTTGTTCATAAAAGGCGAATTTTCCGCAATATTTTCTCCAGTTCAGCGAATGAAAGCTAAATGAAAATGTCAAGTGTGTCAATGTTGCCTCATTAAAAATCGATTAACCTGTTAGGTTGGCTGTCCGTATCACATTTGATTTGTGTCGCGTCATAAAGCTATGCTGGCAACACATTAATGTGCTAATGAAAGAAACTGCCTTTTTGAAAACTGATCTTTAAAACAACACCAGCTGTTTCGGTTGGAGGATCGCTAAACACTTGGTTTCTTTTAATTTTACGATCAATTGGATTTTTATGTGGTTATAAATAAAATGGTATCAATTTCTAATAATCTGCACGCTGATAACATTTGTACTCGTATTGATTAACAAATTGAATCAGTTCTTTTTTATTTTATTTATATTTAATACTTATAATTGTAGATCATCCTAATGTGTAGGAATATGAATGAAGAGAAAAAGATAAATCAGGTTACTTTACCGTAGAAAACGGCCAAATAAAAAAAAAATTGTTACAATCAAGCCTAGGCAAGGAAAGTTTCCTCTTTTGGTTAAGTTTTTCCATTAAATGGTAAGTGTATTGTGTATTTAAAAAAGTACTACAACAATCATTGCGTAACATTTGCTTTATTGATCTTAATAGGTAGTCAATAAGGTACCTAGAAACAACTTTTCCTTCAACATACTTTCGTTTAAAGTTTTTGTCTAGTACAACCAGTACACGTTATCCAAACAACAGAGCATGTTCCTGGGAGTGGCCGTAGATCAATGACACGCACCATTAGAAAGTACTCCGTCTGGAACAACCAACAGCGAAATGCCAATTGTATTTGCTACATAGATGACTCAATGGCTCTACACCTGCCTGGCCTGCGTCTTTCTATGTCTACCATAGAGCTTTACAATGGAAAAAAAACAAAGAAAATCCTACATACATTTATTCGCAACAACATAAGATAGAACAATATTATAACAAATAGATAACACGAAAGATAAATAAGTATGGTAAGTATGGTATGCTTGCAAATTTGATACTATCTCAGCATAATACTGAAAAGCCTTTAATATTTATAATAGGCAAGAAAAAGAAAAATATCCTGTGTATTTATTTTCACAATCAATGTCGTAAGTTTTCTACTATCCCGCTTACGTTTTTGTTTTCGTAGGTTTCATGTTTATTTGGCAACAAACGGTTTTGCGGGCTAGCTTTTAATAGATTACTACACTAATCAATCAAATATTATCCTTTTGAACCGTCATCTCTCCACTCACATATAACAACTCACTATATTTTTAATTTTAAGAAATTGACTGCAGCAAATTCGTATGGCTTTTTAGCCACATGCGGTCGCGTCTATATCTCGCGTGTGTTTTCTATTTCTCTTATTGTAAGTTTTGTAATGTCTGCGTATGTTGATGACATGTTATATCCGTGCAGAAATTTACTTTCATACCCTGCCGCCGTTGCTAATCAAATTTCACACACCTGCTTTAGTACCTACATTACCTGGTTCCAAATTTCACTATTGGTTATTCTAATTCTACGGTTCGTTATCAATTCTTGGATCTATTTGTTCCTGATATTGGCGGAAGCACATTCACTTTCGAGTTATGAAATTGTTGTGATGAATGATTAGACGTGTGCTCAGATAACACCGTCTCTGATTTATCGTACCTGTTAATCAATTCTGATTACAATTCATTAACTCGTTTTTGACTTTATCTAGATTATGCATGCTATGCGAAGCAACTACTTTTTATTACTAACTGGGAACTATTTCATCCGAAGACGCACATAACTCATGCACGTTTCTCTGGCTCATCGAATTGACTAACGAAAATGTCCACTCCGCGCTGCCAATAAGTATATTTTGTTTTTTTTTTTAACTGTAGGTATGTATCATCTTAGTTAGGTAACTCAAACTCGATTTGTCAAAATCCCCCGGAAAAAATATTTAAGTAAACCTGCACAAACCTGCGAAGCAATTCAATGGTGCGTGTGAAGTTCCCAATCCGCATTGGGCCCGCGTGGGAACTATGGCCCAAACCCTCTCATTCCGAGAGGAGGCCTGTGCCCAGCAGTGGGACGTATATAGGCTGAGATGATGATGATGATGATGATGATTTCTAAGAAAACAATTAAAATTCCCTTAATGCGAGTTTCATTACACCTATTATCTCCTTCTCCTATTCGTCATAATCGATTATTCGTCTGACTAAATCGATTATATCATAAATCGTTTCCTTTTCATCACTAAACGGATATACTGCAGGAACATTGACCCACTGCGTTTCTGCTGCTCATGACTCACCTTCAGTTAGCACATGTTCATAGGTCAGCAACAAGCGAAAGCTGACGATGCATTTTACATCCTATTGGCCACGGCTTGCGATGTAGAATTGCTTGTTACGTCGCTCCATTCATCCGAAACTTGGAGAAATGAATGAATCATTGTGTACAAAGTATACGGAGTTTGTTGTGATGTGACGATGTCCGAAGCGATTGGATATCTGTTTCTGCTTATTTTGTAACACAATGTACCTACTGTGGAAAAAATATATCTGTGGGTCTGATCAACACGTTCTCAATTACAAAAGTAGTTGAACAAATACTTTGGCGTCATTCTTCGGACCCCGTTTGTCAAGCGTCCGCGTATAAAAATAAAATAGAACACATTAAGTTAACAGGTCAAAAATGTATTCAGATAAACCTCAATTACTCTTCTAGCTGGGTAGTAAAAAAATACAAACCCCCATTCTTTGATTTTCGCGGAGTGTCCCAACTCCCGATTGTGTTACTAAATTTTTTTTTTCTCTTTTCATCTTATAATTAGGTACCTATCGATGCTTGAAAGGAGAAATTGACTAAGTGACATTTTTTCAAGATAATGAGTTATATACATATTTTTAATCAGTAAAGTTTACTGATTCCAAACATGTATATAACTCACTATCGCCTAAAAATATCGCTTAGTCAATTTCTCCTTTCAAGCGTCTCTATGTACTTAAGTACTTAGTATAAAATTATCAAGGAACTGTAAATATCTTTAAGTTTCGAGCAAGGGCATAATGGTCCCGCGATCTCGAGCCGAGAATCATATGCTATATCTGTTTAATTTACGTTAAGTGAAATTAAACTGGACGTCAGAGTCGTTGGCCTCTTCATTAGTAAACATAACCGCATATATTTGTGGCTTGTCTCAGAAAATGTAAAGGGCAGTTACAAAGCAATCTATTTCAAAATTCCAATGCCCTTAATGCACCTTTAATCTTGTGTTAAATCAAACTATACAATAATATATATTTAAGGGATAAGTTCGCCTTTATACATCTCTTTCTCTTTTAAATTGTAATTTTCATATTTTTTATGTACAATAAAGAGTTACAATACAATACAATATACAATGCGCCTGAATCTTGTCCCTGCGGAAGAGTCATACATAAGGCCGGCTGGATTTCCGCGCTGGATTGTAATGCCAAAACGTTGGGTGAGAAATGCGCCAACTCTATGGACAATTGGAAATGGGTACCACATTTCAATATTTTTTTATTTTACTTGGACGAAAAGCTTGTGATCGTCCGGCCTCCACGGACCTAATATTTCTGTTTCTACATATACCCGCCTTAATGCACATGTGTGGTTTTTAAGTAGATCGCCAATGGAAAAGGCGCTCCAGAGAAATCCTGTCGTGCCACTTTCACCAAGTAATTAGTCTTAGTCTTAGATGGTACTTATGGAGCCAAAATAAATCTTTCTTTCTTTAAAAAAAGAAGAGAATGTTCTGGCTAAGACTAGAACTAATGATCAAGTGGATGGCAAACACGGAGCTGAGGACTTGTTGTCTAACTCATGTACTTACATACTTAATCAAAAACAATAATTTTCACCACTTTAATGATAATGTCGCGGTGCTATTATGACCGTGTTTTAGTCACACATTCAGTCACAGCACTCCACAGCGTCGTGATTTGAATAACAGAGACTAGGAACAGTAGGAACGTATGTGATTCTGTAACGGTGTTCTTTTGTGAAAAGTCACAGTGACACCTTTTGACGGCGAGTCACGGTGACTTATCCCCCATGTCTACTTCTCTATAGTTGCATCAGACAAGTGTTCTTAATCCCACGGCTGTGCACGCACTTTCCACTCCACTTAGTATTGCTTTGTATGGCTTCCAAAGGAACTAGGATTACCTTGTTCCTGTTTGTTTCCAAGCTGAACTTATTCCTACTAGCTTTATCCCGCGACTTCTCTAGGGCGGAATAACAAGTATTTCGGAAGGAGACTCGACAAAAATAATTATTGATCTATTGTGTGGTAGTTTTGGAGTTGCCCTTTTAGAATAAGCACATGTTAAAAAAAAACATTTATAATCGTAGCGAAATTTTAAAAATATCGACTTTTTTCTCTTTCCACACAGAATATAGAGAACAAATCAAATTATAGTCTTAGAAATATAATATGTTGTCAATTGTCTTACAATGTATTTTGATCTAGTATCCAAGGTCTGATGATGGAGCGGTCATGCAGGTTTACCACAAAAGCATAATTTTTATATTTTCATATAAATTTGGGAAGCGTCAGGAACAGGCTTGAGCTAGTTTTAAGGCATGTAGATCAAGATAGCTCCAGATATAGACCATCTTAAGTGTTACCACATGACTGCAATACTCGGTGCAACAGACCGGAAAGGTGTATGCATAAAGCCAGATAGCAACACGACCGAGACGCAAGTATTCGTAGGAATGCACTCTTGCCAATATCGCAGATTAATAAAAAAAATACCGTGCAATGTACTTACTGTAAGTTTTGAAAGCATGAATGCGCATTGCTAATGCTATCTTACCGTAGCTCATAAACGCGCTTGAAGAGAGCCTGTTGAATATACTTAGAGATAGGCTGATAATTAAGTTATGGAATTTAATTAAAGCTGAGTTATTATGATAACCTCGTGCGGCCCAATGTGCAATAGAATGTACACAAAAAGTTCAAGGGAATTAGGAATCTATGACAATGTAACAAAGTAAAAATCCTTTTGTTTTTCTATTGTTCTACACCATGGCAGCTTGACGGCAGTTTGACTTTATTCTCGAAACAATTAGATTCTAATTGATTTGTCAATTTTTTTCAGAATATTTATTGTCGTGGGCTTCAGGAAATATAATTTTATGTGATAGCTTAGGTTGTGGCTTGACTAAGCTGAATGTATCACTATCGATGGATCGAGCTCATTCTCATTGCATTCTTCATTTTGAAAGCAGCCTGAGGCCAGTCGTCGAGAAATGCATCCAGGTCGTTCCGCCATCTCCGTCTAGGCCAACCCCGCCGTTGCCATCCGTCGTGTGGCGTCCGTCCGAAAAAACTACACTTACTGAGCAGCCCATCTGGCAGCTCGCCCTCTTTCCGGTAAGCTGTAAAGGCCGTCTGAGGTCAACAGCAACAGTCTGTCCGAAAAAAAAAAACCGCCGTGTGGCACCCACTATGTAGCATTTTTAGCCCACCGCAGTGGATGCATTCGGCTGACATGGCCGAATTTACCTATTTTTTTCTAAATTCATCTTGATGTTATCGGCGAAGGAACCTGCATTACCCTGCCAAGCAATTCAATGGTGTTTGTAAAATTTCAATTCGCACTACTAAATAGGCATGCGTGGGAACTGGGAGCCTGTTGTTTTACCAAATTTATTTTGGTCAAATTTCATTTCCCAAACAATTTTTAGCAACTTTTTGTTTGGCAATGCAAACTTTGGCACAATTTTAATACGAATATTTTCATTACGTCAAATTTTCACTCGACAAAATATTATTACGAAAAATTACATTATGGCATTTGGTCATTTAGCAAATGCTTTAATAAGGCAAAAAAACATTAGACAATAAAATAAAATTTGTGCGAGCGAGCGAGCGAAGCGAGCGAGCAAGACGGTTCGGAGCAGAAGCGACTCGGATAGGTTAGGTTTAGAAGGCTAAGGCGGGAGCGAAGCGAAGCGTAGCTCCCGCCTTAGCCTTCGATGTTAGGTTTTTTTTTATAGCAGCCACGATAACATATTTGACTAAATGAAATTTGGTCAAAGTAATATTTGGCAAACCAGATATTGCTTAAACATGAACATGCCAAACATTAGGTTCGCGTAATAATTATTTGTCAAGTGTCAATTTGGCAAACGATTATTTGGCAAATGAAATTCTACGAAAAATTTTTTGGGAAGTGATAATTTGTCAAACATTTTTTGGTAAAACATAGGTAACCCGTGGGAACTAGAAGAGAAGGCCTCTTATTTTGTGTAACATTAGCATATATAAGTTGACAGCAGTATAAGGGATGTAGATGAAAATGGAACGGAAAGCAAAAACATTTCATGCTAAATGAAACTTATAGAAGTTATCAAGCATCCGCGAACGCCGTCGCTGCAGTGTTATCGCGCAGCCACTGACCGCGCACACGCCGTGACCATGATGCAAAAACTGGCGCCATGCAAAAACCAACCTCAGTAACTTACAAAAGAGCACAGTCAGGTTCTGTTGTCTTTTCTAATTTTAGCTCCATATTTCTGTTTAAACTATACGCTAACGTGTTTCGTTCTCCCACATGTTCTTTTGTTGGCATTTGTTTATTGAGTAATACGTCATAGTAATCGGTTGCGATAGCTCTTTGGACAGATTTGTTATAATTGTTAAACAGCCTGGGGCTACAGACTTTAATTAAATTCTTTGTTTAGGCGACGTGCAGTAATAAATGGGCGTAATTTAGATCGTATCTATGTGTAATCTGTGTTGCGGTCTTTATCTATGATCGCATGTCGTTAACATACTCTGAAATAAAACAAGAACCTTTGGCTAGTACTTACACAATGTCTCCACGAAATTTTGTTGATTCATACACACACTACACTACATAACAGTCGCCCTTTGGTATAAACTTTTTTAAGCAGACTTTAGAATACATATATTCGTGCTGAATTATATTATTTTGTAGTACTAACGGTCTTTGAGCTTAGCTGCGAACCGACAGACAGACGGACAGACATAGCGAAAATATATATATTTCTAAAAGGGAAGAACAAATATAATATATAAACAAATACCCTAAAAAAAGTAAAACAAACACCCAACTACCCATTAAATTTGATATTATACTGCGGAAACGTGCCAAAACAATTATAAACGTAATTCGTTATGCATTTTAGTCGATGCCGCCATATTGGAACAATGCATCGGTGACACGAACAATGGCTGTTTGCTTGCTTCCTTTGCCTGCAAAACATGTACCACAGATTATACATCATCATTCCCTGAACAGTTTTCTTGCTGATTCTGTATCTGGTTCACTTCCTCATTATCATTACTTACGTCCTTCCTTGTCTTTGGTGAAATCAGTGGAACGTTTATTAACGGTTTTGCTCTTCTCATTATTGGTTTTGTTCATTGAATTAGCAATAACAGTAGTAATTTTAAAGCGATTTTCCATTATCTTGTCTTCAACAATCTACTTATTTCAATGTTAAGACTTCTTTAAAATATTACAATTTACTTACCTATCTTTATGTTGATCTAAACTTTAACGTTGTGTATGTTTTGTTTCAGAATCTGCTGTTTGTGTGTGAAGAACATTAACTTTAGGTGAGATATCTTTAGGTGGGAGACCCACTTGCTCGTTTGCCTTCCAGTCGAATATAAAAAAAATATATATTTTTTTTTAAATAGGAAGACTTAAGAAATACATGACGTGTCCTTCAAAACTTTCTACTGCTGCGGGTAATGTATGCAAATAAAAGCTACTTAGCTCATCTACTTATTAGTCTTAGATAAATTACAAACATTCAAATTCATTTATTATGTACACAAATTTATACAATCAGAGAACACAGAAATTATTAATCGTTGCACTGTTTCATATTTATTCCTAAGAAGAGTTCTACATTTACACCATATGTTAACAAAGTCTAAATATAATATTTAATAGAAAATATGTTTGTCTGTGATGTAAACATTTCATAAGTACACGTTTCTGTGACAATTCGTCATAATTATTATATCTTATTCGTATGTATTAATTAATTAATTATGTGTTCGTAGGCAGGCTTATCTCAGATCTCAAACAATTCACTTTTAGCAGTCTTCTAAACGAGAAACCTGTTGGTTGAGTTTTTTTCATCGCATTCACCGCCGAATATGGCAAACGACCGTTTGTTTTCGGCCCAAAACCGACTGGTTTAACGACTTATAGATTAGTAATGCATATAAATCTACCTACAATTTACTAACCATATAAGGTTTGTCTATCGTCCTTCAACTTGGCTTCTGTAATAGGATCCTTTTTTCCTTAGAAGCTATAAAGTTAAGTCCGTTGCTGGCTGGGAACATAATCCATACAGATTAATTAATGTGCAGTTTTTTGTTACATGCTTTGAAGCCAGATTATATAAGAATATATGACAATATTTTCTCAGAGGTGTTTGGAGGTTTTTCTTAATAATTACCCACATAATTGTATCTTGATGTACAGTCAATTAAACTCTACAAGAATATTCATTATGGTTATGGTAACACAGTATACGATCGCTTACAGAAAATCTTGAGAGATTTTTCGGTCTTTTTTGTACTTGTCGACCGATGTGTGTGTGAAATGTCACCTATAATTAGGCGACACGGGTTCACGTAGAAATCGTCTGTTAATTAAACTTGCTTCACCTCCATAATTACCTGTTGTTTTTCGGGGTAATTTTTGCCGCAATGCGCAAGGAGGCATTTTGGGACCGGCTTTATTACTTGCATGTATTCTCGTAATCAAAGAGAGGTTTCCATTTCCATCATACGCATGATTGTTACGCAAACTGATTGATATTACCTATATTTTTACGTCGGTAGGTGTAGTTGTATTCTTTCACCAATGTTTGCTTATTAATTTCTTAGCACTTCTCGGGGAAAGTTTTGTTGGTAAGGGGAGGGATTTCTTCTTTGTGATATCCGAACGTTAATTGCCATACTTCGCCATTAGGGCCGTAACTTTTGAAAACAAATGCCGCAAGATTTCAAATTATAATGGTGTAACCTAAATTCCGGAGAATCATTACTGCGACCACAGAGTAGTCTAATCTGTGGGGCCGGTGATTGAAGCAATACGGTGATGCTCTTACTTCGTGGAGTTTATACTAAATGACGTGAGAGAAACTATCAAAAATGGTGGTAGCCATGACCAAGCCATGACTACCAGGAGCCTATCAGAAAAGTCAATGTCGGAATAAATAGGAATATAGTCAGAAGAAACTCCTTTAAATTTAGCTGTGTTTATTATTACGTCTTGAATCGTAAAATTAGGTGTGATAACAAACTTGTTTTTCAACCTGCTTTGTTTAATAAATTCATGTCCAATTCTACCTAATTGCCATCAAATCAAATAAATCTTAGGAATGCAAAACTTTCCCTGTTGCAAATATACGTAACTCGTGTGAAGTTCGTGTAGTCTCGATATATCAATGTTCAGATTTTTTGATGTCCGTAAAATTACGATAATAATCGTAACTCCAATTTATTGGTCAGCTTTCCCCAGAAAGCACTTGCCAAAGGTCACTGATGAAGGATTGAAAGATCAATTTAAAGGTAACGTCAACTTTCGTTCTCACGTTGTACTACACGTAGCTACATTATACCTAGTATGTAGGTACCTACTTGTAGATATCAAATTTCGAATTGATAGCTGTCAATATTACATGGCCCTGTAAGTGCTGAGTCATGATAATACATATACGTAGACGATTACACACCGAAGGGTAATTCCAAATTATGAAATTAAAAACCATCGGCCTTAGTTGATGTTACAACATTTGTTAGTAGTTAGTTTAAGAATGTCATTGCAGCAGTAAGATTTAGCTACATCGTAGTGGCTAGTAAATGGAGAGCAAACTTTATCCTGGTAGTGCAAGATACAGGTTTTTTGATAGGCTCGATTCTCGTTTATTCTGTGACGTCACTGCATTTAGCAGGAATCGAAGCGTAGACACGAACTGGGTTTCAAGAACTGGGGACTTGTAAGCTTCGTCGATAGTTGCAGGGACTCATCCTGAATGATTCACTTTTGAAAACGTTTATTCAAGAACGGTAGGTCCTGCGTCAACCATTGGGTTATTTTTTAGGAGAAGGCCTGGCCTGGATTTTTGTGTGACGATATCAGTATTATAGAATTTTGAATCGGTAGCCTAATATCCCACTCGCCGCATCCCCCCCCCCCCCTATATATATATATATATATGCCTATAGCGTCAACATTCTATGTCTTGTACCCTTTTCCTGCACGATACGTACTTTTCTGATGTCTCTAATTTGTTCTAAAAGCTTATTCGAGGTATGGTAGGTACCGTAATAAATATAGAACTTGCCAAGTATTCTTCATCAAACAAACATTATGCAATTTTTTTTAATAAACATGTTTATTTATGCAAATATTTTTTGATTGAAAAATCTAATTCTGTACGATTTTTAAATGTAAAAAAAAAAACGAAAATATCCACGTTTTGAATACATAGTCAATTAAACAGAGATTTGACGACACTAGAAAGCACCGTACTCACTTTAATTTTCTTCGAAAGAAATACTAGCTATGTTAACTTCATTTGCTCGATAGGATATTGATGATTTTTACGTCATTCGTTATGTTGAAAATTTTTATTCCTTACATATCTAAAGGGATATTCCTTTTTACTGACTGAGCCCAAAGATTTACTGAGTCTACTGATGAGGCTGCATTTTCAGATTAGATGGGCTTTAGAAGTGCCAATGCTGCATCTAATTAATGTTCTACCCATTATAAGCCCTGTGCAATCAGACAGCATTGCGGGAGCAGGTGCAGCGTCCATTGACCCTTCAGTCACTTTCTCCTGTAACGCGGACGACATATTTTGCCCTTTTACAGTTTTAACGGCGTCTTTAACAGACCTGTTGAAGCAGGGTGTAACTGATGTTACGTCTGGTTGTATCATCTCTATAAGTCTTCAGCCCTGCAATGTTTACGGATGTTAATTATAAAAATGTCATGTTTCGTAATGGTGATCACATTTTAAGACGGATGATATCAATAAAACATTAAATCATTTTGCCTTGACTCAATGCCTTCCCTTGATGGAGTATTTAATCTTATAAGCACCCAATCAATCATATCGTGTCTATTTTACTATCATTATATATCTTACTTCATGCAATTAATCGCGTATTTATAAAAGACTTCAATTATTGACTGATGCTCTGGTTATTCCGGAAGTAATCGATACGATACGATATGATATGTAGTAGCACTTGCATTAAAATTTCTTCCGTTGGCCATCTTCGAGCACCTACAAATGGAACAGGTGTTATTTAACTATTGATTCATAAGCAAAGTATCTTGTACTTTCTCGTTCGATTTTGATGTATTGCAATCGATATGTCCGATTCAGTATCAGATACCAGAGTACACTGACCTAATCGATTACGGTCACGACTTGACGCGGAAAGAAACCCTAGTGGAATCTGACTTAGCTTCCTCATTGTCCGGCTTCCTAATAAACAGTAATCTAATATTTAATTGGTGCTAAGCCGTAGTGTCCGGTTTGACCTACCACCTTGAAATTACCCTTTTACAGACAGGGTCTAACATGTAGTAGCATAAGTGCGCATAGTACCTAATGTTGAGCTGCGAAATTTCACTCTGCGTAACAACTCAATCTGCGAAAGGTTTTCTGCGTAACAATAATCTGCTAAGTCATCGTTTGTCGCCGAAATATACCTACTTAATATACAGTTGGACCGCGTAAGCCTAGTTTTTAACCACGTTATTATTTTTATTTTAATCGATTAATTTGACTCTTCATCAGAATGAAATTGAATATCTGCGCTTGTAATTAAATTACAATTATTAAACATTCATTACAACATTGACAACATGCACTGCCACAAAATGGGGCTTCTACTCTTCATCACTTTCGTTTAAGTGACATGCGAAGGAGACAGCGAGAATGAAAAACATTTGCATATGGATTAAGATTGATGAAGTGTTGTCATGAAGTGCGAAGTGTAAATAAGACTTTGAGTCGAGGATCAAATTGATGACTGGCTATTCGGAAAGCAGTTTAACGGACTGGCCAAAACAAATAAATGACGTTCACTGATTTGATTGATTTGCAAAGAGATAGTTTATGGTCCCAAGAGTGCCATAGGCTACTTTTTATCCCGGAAAAATGCACAGTTCCCGAGGGAATAGCGCGCGATAACCGAATACCACGCGGGCGAGCCTCGGGCAAAAGCTAGTAGGTATTTAATAAATAAATATCATGGGACACTTGACACCAATAGAATTGGTCTAGTTCAAAAGTAAGCAAAGCTTGTGTTAACTTGTGTTGTGTGTTACCTACCCTCCTACCCTTATCCATAAACGCTAGTTTTAATTCGTCTTTCCTGACAGTAATATTTGCACGATGCCTATGGATGAAACATACATACATACCATTGATACATACATACCATAACAGATTTGCTACTTTTTAACATTAAAATGTCGGTACAGTACATAATATAACTTCATTAAATTTTGTACCTGCCCTGATTAGTTCGTGTTCCTTACTGTATGTGGTAGAGGATCATATCAGCTAAGAGTATGTTTTCTGTACAGTCGAATTAGTAAACTTCTGAGCAAAAATTTGTTTCAAAATATCTGTACATGCTTCTACGCCGTTAAAAATAGAGTCTGCTCAGAAGTTTATGAACTCTACTGTACTGATTACTTTCTGTTGGAATTCAATAAAGAGTTATTATATTTTATTGTACTCGTATGTTTGTATGTGGACTTGTGGAGTAGCAAGATAAAAGCTAGTACATATTTCATAACTAATTTCCTAGTCTAAGCATGAATACGGTATTTGACAACTTCTGAATTTGCCATATCTTAATATTATTATAAAAATATAGAAATAAATACTTGTACTTATCATAACAAATATAGATATACAGACAGTGTTTAGCGAAGAGAAAACTTAAATCGGTTGGAAATTGGATTTAAAGCGATTTATTTAAAAATCTATACCTATTGATAGCTAGTGGTGGACTGTATAAAAAGTAATGGAAGAATTGATGGAAACACGTGTTTAAAGATAGGTAATTTAATAAGAAATCACAATATTATTTTATAGGAGCCGACAGATCGGGCAAGCAAGTCACAACTGACAAACATAGTATCAAACGTATTTAAAAAGACATTGACAAACTGTAAAAAAGGTCGCACCGCAGCCAGTCGCCTTCTCAAACGCTTTTCTCTATGCAGCAAGTATGGCGGTACTGGCGTGCGACGTCACATGCCAATATGGGTTTCTTTGTCTAATCTTGAATTTCAAACCTTTATAACAAAAAGTAAGCTGTGTAAAAGTGTAAAAGTAGCTTAAAAATTGTTTCTGTATTCGATAACAAGCATTGTGTACTTTTAACTTATAAAACACATACAAAATAGTCAAATGCCGTATTGCATCAAGTTACTGAAACGATATCCAATGTCAATCAATAATCGATCTATGAATATTTTAGGCAGATATATTTACAATAAATAAGTTACAGATGATCACTATTATTTGTAGGTTCGCAAAAAGTACTGGCAGGCTGCGTGACTTGTTCAAATATTACTTCATCAGTGAAGAATGTGTATTGTGTATGGGTACCGATAACAGTTTTTGTTCAGTTTATTGCAAGCGGCTTTAAAACCGTGCATATGGCGTAATATGATCGAATAGACTGTTAGTGATTAGTGAACCTGGCATGGCTTGAGGTGTCAGGTTCAATCCTCGGTCGGTGCAGATATTATGTTTCTTTTTTGAGTTTTTGATATAAGTATTAATAAAATAAATAAATAATAAATATCATGGGACACTTGACACCAATTGACCTAGTCCCAAACTAAGCAAAGCTTGTACTATGGGTACTAGGCAACGGATAAACATACTTATATAGATAAATAAATACTTAAATACATATTAAACATCCAAGACCCGAGAACAAACATTCGTATTATTCATACAAAGATCTGCCCCGGCCGGGATTCGAACCCGGGACCTCAAGCTTCGTAGTCAGGTTCTTTAACCACTTAGCCATCCGGTCGTCATTATCTATGTAAGTTTATGTTTAGGTATATGTATTTTGAGCTGTTAAATTGGACTGCCGCATGATTTTTATTTTTACTAGTTGTTGCCCGTGGCTTCACCCCCGTTCTAATTTTTTTTGTTTAGCACTAACCTTGTCCTGATAATATAAAGAATAGGTACAACAAAAAAATAATTATCCAATTCAGTGACGGCGTTATGCATTACGTATACATTTCGGCGATTTATTTTTGTTTATATATACATTTATATTAACTTGCCAGTTATTCAACTATTTTACAGCTAAAACAAGTTCCTTTGCCATTTATTGCTAAGAATTTAAATTGCTAGTCTCTAAAACTTAACTACTCCGTTCTTATAAGCACTACCCATCGAAATAGAGTAAACATGTGTGGAAGTAAATACCGTTGCAAATTATGGATTTTGGCTTTTGTATACAAGTTATAATTTTTAGAACAATGAAGCTTGTTGTAATAATGACCCACATGCGGCCGCGACCGCCACCTCCAGAGTTCATTACTCCACTTCTTAACGTAGAATAATCCTTTAACAGTGTTCAAGCCTCCAAAGTGAATAATGTCATGAGACAGCGAATCGTTCGTCGAAGAAAGGCATTCCTAATTAAAAACTAGTCCGTCTAAAATTAAATCGACAAAAAAAATCCTTTTAACAAACCGGTTCACAAAATATCAGACGGAAAGAAATCTCGATCAGTGCACAAATTTTGGTTGTGAATATCGTCAAAACTTGTGTGAATTAAAGATAATTAATCTCGTATCAAATCTGATTATACCGGGTGTGGCCTGTAATATGAGCAAATAATTAAATAAAACATAAATCGCACTCATCAAACTCTGAGCAAGATCGAAATCATAGAATCACAAAAATCAAAAAGGCAGTCTATTCTTAGAAGTATGGCAGCTCTGTCTTCGAAACCAAGCCTCTCATCCTTATGGACACTGCTCTTATGAATGAGATCTGTAGGTACTTTTACTTTTAGACATTTTTTTTAATTTCATTTTTATTACACTTTAAAGTTTACTCGTAGAAACAATGTAAAGCAAATGATTGATATTTGTAGCGTGACAGGCGACGTCAGTTGTATTCTAGGATGTCGTACATTTATAACAGTGTTTAATTTGTACGAAAATTTTAAAATCTAACTAAGGACTATTATTTTTAAAGTCGCTGAATTAATGTTGCTCAGTGTGACGAATAAATAAAAATAAATAAATATCACGGGACAATTCACACCAATTGACCTAGTCCCAAAGTAAGCTTAGCAAAGCTTGTGTTATACGATCAATGTTTTAAAATATTTGCTCGTATTACAGGCCACACCCAGTAGAATGACGAGTATTAAAAACAAATACAACTAATGCAAAAGTAATTCACAAAGCGAGTGATAAAAGGCCCCTAGCCGTGATCGTAATTAATCGACCAAAGAGACAAGAGTCGATGATTCAGGTTTAGGTCAGTCGTGGGCGCCGGTGCTCATGGTGCAACTAGAGATCAATCAACTAGACCTTCGCTATGGCTAACGTAATCGTCATTTCGTCCATTGCATTCAGTTAATGTATGAACAAGTTTGACCTGAGGATCGTCGCTTATAGTCGTTATTTTATTGATTTACTTGCTATTGCGTCTGCTCCTTGCTCTCTTTGCTTTCTTTTTAATATCTACCAACATATTGACACGTAATCCCACGTAGATGCTTAGCAAGTAAATCAAGTACTTGATCCACCACCTTTAGACCTTCTGGAAATTGAATGAAGTCTGGGAATTATTTTGAGGTGATAAACTCTCGATCTAGAAGTGCGAAATGTTCTAGAACAGAAGTGGTCAGGTGGCTAAACAGTCGATAAATCAGAAAGCTAGGTACACGTTCATAGTAATTATGTTTATGAAAATTACTGATTATTAGTATTCGCACAGAGCCTAGTCAGTAAGCGATATCTTGGGCTTAAAGAAGTTTCCTTAGTCTACTCGTAGATCAACTCGGGTATTGCTTATTTTCTCAAAGAACTGACACGAATAGTATTTTATTTAATAATCATGCTAGAAGCTTGCATGCAAGTTCTTACTGTGTTTTTCAGAGAGAGCGAAGCGTGCGAGCAACCTGCATAGTAATTGCGTGCCAATTAGGTAAATAATTTTAATTAAATCTTAGCGAAGATAAAGTTACATTACGTTTTGCTGTACTAATTCAATGACACATACTTAGTTGTTTAGTTATAAAAGTTGAATCTTTATTTGCTTTATTGTGTCATTATTTCCTGTTGTTGTATACCGGTCCCATTTCAAACATTACTTACACTAATTTAATTCATTTAACTTTTTACTAAACGACAACGTTTCGAAACATCCCTTAAAGTATTATTGTTTCTCGAACAATGCATATTGTTCGTATTTCAAATCTTTATCTAAGTTCAAGTCTGTGGTAATAGATAACTTTAAATTCGGTGTCCAGTTCGGTGAACCATAGCCCATAAATAATGGGATTAACTTTCTTTCAATACGAGATTAAGCAGGTAGAGCCCTACGCATTCCGTGCATCCGCCCACTGGGTCAAGAAACAGGCACAGCAGAGGCACTGAGGCAGCGTCATTCTGAGGCGTGAGGCG